>OW284511.1:50845328-52095328 GCA_935413205.1 Polydrusus cervinus
TGTGAACCACAAAATATTTTATTTACCGACTCAGCGCCCGTGGTCCGGCTGCGTGTTTACAAACCCTACTTATAACTTACTTGAGATGCAAATTCTGAATCCCTTAGGCGATATAGCAAGTTCATAGCTTTACAATCGCTATGTCCACAGACAATAATATGCCTTATGTCATTGACAACGCAGCCCAATTCTAAAGCTGCGGGTTCATTACTATTTTGTTCATCTGGAAAGTATTGTGAATGGGGTACCATATTTCCGGCATTTCTAACTACAAATTGAATGTTCGGCTTAATTTATATTTTTAAATTTCTCTAAATGTCATTGTCGACGTATCGAAAAAATTAGCTTCCACTTGTTTTTAATTAAATATTACTATTTTGCAAAACTGTGTAACCGACTAGAAGAGCAAATAATTCGCTTGCTGGCTTGGCATAGCTGATTTTTTTCTTATTAGCGTACAAATATAATATATACTTGGTTGAAGAATGGAACACGGTTGTATCACCATGACCAAATATCAAAAAAAAATTGCTCGCTCTATATTTTGGGCATATAAAAGTTAAAATTTGTTTTAATGTTAGAAACATATTTATTTACAAAGCTTTTAGAAATTTTAACTTACAATAAAATATCATACACTTTCAATAATACATTTTTAACTGTTTTTTAAATATAAACCAAAAATAAATTGAAATATTTTTAGAATAATAAACAATAGATTTATTTACAAGACTTGAAGAATTGAAACATTAATTATCCAAAAAAGGCACCTAATAATTTCATTCGGGTACTTTTTTCTTACTGTCGCGTTTCAAAATGCTGTCAGCTAATCCAGTTTCTTGTCAAACAATGACATACACATTAAACAGTTTTAATGCGTTTTTAAACTGTAATGTGTCAAACAAATTTCACCGGTCTTATAATGGCATTTTTCGTTCTTTATAATACAGTTTGAGACTGCTTATAAGTGGTAAAAGTTTAGATATGTAAATTTTAGAAGAAAAAAAACATAAATATAACCATAACCTATAAATTGATTAGGGAATCCGAACCACGTGATTCAATATGGCGGTTAGATCCCAAAAAGCATTGAGTCACCCGTTAAATACCACCAACTATATTATTTTTATGGTCACGTGTATCAATTACAAAGCAATATTTGCCAGCCAGCCGCCATTTTTGACACATCGTTGGATTGCCTAATTAGGCAACAAAAGAGCCCACTACTACTACCACTATTACGCTCTTTTGTGATAATGATATCACAGTAAATGTTTTGAAATGAAGTTATTAATATAGTCATCTCAAATTGTTGAAACTTCCCGACTCGAATACTCACAACTCCCAAAATGTCAGCTTTTAGTGACTTGGTCGGTGACTTGCACGAACTTATGATACAACGAACATGCCTGTTTCCCACTAGACAAGTCAGACATGCAATTGAATGAAAGAAAATTGCTACAGCTCAAGAATGCATGTATAAATGCGCAGGCGCGCTATAGAAATTGCTGCAATTTTAGCAAAAAGTATCTTAGTGGGAAGCAGTCATAAAGATATAATATTCAGAAGCTGCGACGTCACCTGGTGAGTTCAATTTATATTCGTAACCGTGGAAATAAATTTTAAATTAACATATGTATTATTATGTTCCTAGGGATATTTATTCATCAAAGACGTCACAGCCCCTGAATTATATCTTGTAATATTTGTATCATGCTACAAACTTTGGAGTAGGTACCTACTGGAAATGTAAATAATTTTACTGACCTACAAACATATCTCCTACATTGGTTTGTGTAAATCTTGTTGGTATCATTCTGCTGTCTATACAAGTAAAAAATACTGCTTTGGGCTAAAATGAAATAAAGTAGTAATTTATAAATTCCGCGGAAGTCGCGAATATTTGATACATAGGCGTGCGCAGACTTCTTAATTAGGGTGGGCCAAGCGCCAAACAAGAAACGATGATATCAATAATGTAGGTAGATGCAGTGGAGATTGTACAATATTTTTATAAATGTTCTCATCTTGAGCATGTTTTTTTTTTATTAGCGGAGGCCATATGGGCCACCTTGCCCCCCTCTGTACACGCCTATGATTTCATGTCGTTTATTCCGACCTTCGTTTGAGGCTTGTGTTTGGAGGAACATATGTATAAATATCCTAATAAAATAGCAAGTAGAAGCAACTACAAATTAAATCCATTAAAAAGTTCTTTATCCAACATTTATATACTATCTATTAAGAGAGAGGTCTAGTGACGCATTCGTCATTTGGTTTTTTGATCAATATTTTGTTAATTGTTCCTTTTATCCAAAAATCGGCCAAATACCGACATTTGAAATTACTTACAATTTAAAGTTAAACAAGATTGAATTTGATCAAAAAATGAAATGAATGCATTCACCCTTAATATCGGTTATTTTAAAATACAACAAAAATTTCTGAAAAATAGGTGCAGTAAAAGAAATTTTCCATTTAACTCGTCAGAAATTTTGTGCGTTGAAAAAAAAGTGTTATCTTCAAATTTGTATTTTAAGACAGAAATATCATTAAAAAAATCTTATTGATATATACAGGGTGGCGCACCAAAAACTTAATTCCACCCAGGTTTATTTTCTTGTTAATAAATAAATCAAAATTCGCTCGAACACGGGAACCTTAGTTCTCAGGGGGACATATTTTTTTGCTATTTTCATCCCCCCTGCTGGAACCCCCACGACGGGGTGGCTTCCACCCTTAAAATCTTAAATGGAAAGGGGGGTCGAGTGACACCTTATTTTAAAGGGAATTAAATTGCTTTTCAAACGCGACCTTGCTCGTTTAAATTGAGTGAATAGTTACTGAGAAATAGGGCTAAAAAAAAATTAAAAGTAATAAAATTTATTACCGCTTGTATCAATCAAGTAAATGTTGAAAATGTCCACCTCCAACCTCTATGCAATTGTAAAGGCACTGTTCAAAATGTTCGCGAACATTATGGAGCATTGCGGGAGTTATTTGTCGGCACTCGTACACTATTCATTGTCGCAAGTCTTATTCCAAAGAATTCGGTTTGGTTGCATAAATTTTAGACTTTAAATGTCCCCACAAAAAAAGTCCAGTGGAGTCAAATCAGGCGATCTTGCAGGCCATTCAATAGGACCTCTTCTTCCAATCCATTTTCCAGGAAAATTTTCATCCAGAAACTGTCCGAACATAGAACGCATATTGCGGGGGTGCTCCGTCTTGCTGAAAGTAAATATTTTCGGGCCGATAACGGTCATTTTCTTCAATGACATTCGTTAAAGCAGGGGTAATAGTGGTTTCTAACAGATTTAGGTAAATTTCATCTGTTAAATTTCCAGGTATAAAATACGGTCCCCAAAAATTCCAGCCCACACATTTAATTTTTCGGGATGTTGAGTATGCACTTCTCTAAAAATTCTAGGGTTGGAATCCGACCAATATCTGCAATTTTGTCGATTGACAGGACCGTGAAGAAAAAAAGTGCATTCATCGGAGAAACAAATGTTGAAAATAAATTGTGGATTGCGAATGATCATTTCACTAATTAATTCGCAAAATTGCAAACGGCGATCGTCATCATCTTCATTAAGTTCATGAACCAGTTTTATTTTATAGTGATGAAACTTATACGTTTTTAAAGTACGCAAAACACCCGATACATCTGATACTTTCCTCGTGCTAAGTGTGGGATCGATGGCAATATGACCCAAAACTGCAACTTCTACAGCTTCATTTCTTACAGGATTTTCAACAATCCTTTTTTTGTTCATCACTAATCCTGTTTCACGGAATTTTGCCACCAATTGTAGCACGTATAAGTATGAGACAAGTGTGCATTTAGATGCAATGCATTATAGGACAGGGCGGCAGCTCGAGCACAATCGTTACTTCTAAAGAAAAGTGAAATAATTTCAACCCTTTCTTGAAGAGTATACGTCATTTTAATCAATTATTGAACACACTGATATGTAAGGCAAAATGAATTTTTATTCTATGAATTTGATCGATGTCAAAAACAAACTGAGTTATTTCGATTGAACAAGTCCTTTTGTTAAGGTGGTATCCCTTTTTTGCGTATTTTATACCATTTAATTTGTTTACACTTAAGCACAAATTTTTTTACCATTTAATTTCTCGAAAGTTACTCAACCAAATTCAGGGCCGTAGCCAGTGGTTTTGAGCCAATTAAATTCCTTTTGAAATAAGCTGGATAGCTCAACCTTCCTTTTCATTTAAGATTTTAAGGGTGAAAGTCCATATGCTCCATAATGTTCGCGAACATTTTGAACAGTGCTTTTACAATTGCATGGAGGTTGGAGGTGGACATTTTCACTCGATTTAAACGAACAAGGTCGCGTTTGAAAGGCAATTCAATTTCCTTTAAAATAAGGTGTCATTCGACCCCCCCTTTCCATTTAAGATTTTAGGGGTGGAAGCCACCCCGTCGTGGGGTTCCAGCAGGGGGGATGAAAATAGCAAAAAAAATATGTCCCCCTGAGAACTAAGGTTCCCGTGTTCGAGCGAATTTTGATTTATTTATTAACAAGAAAATAATCCTGGGTGTAAAGTTTTCGGTGCGCCACCCTGTACTCAGGGTATCGGGAATAAAACACAACACAAACCCAACCCTCAGCAAGTTTTTGTAAAACATTTGATTTCGGAGATGTTCCATATGTAAAAGGTTAAAGTCCTTGTTATAAATTCTAGTATTAGGCCCAAATTTCGAATTTTAAATCTTGATTGAATTTTCAAATATATGACCATGTGTTTTTTTTTAGAATTAGAAAAATATGAATGTCTAGAGAAGTTGCACCGATTCCCGTGTGTCTAGTAGATCTATTACCTAAGCGCTTAATGGCGATTCTATACATTTCATCTAGTAGTTATATTTTTAGATATTATAAATTACGTTTTTGTCGGTACAGACCTGCATTAAAAATCAATGCGTGAACCTAAATATGAATGGTGAGGCGTGCGCCTTGAGGTTTGTTTGCATGCCCCACTTAATTTTGATCCATTTTGTGTGACAAATAATTTTAATGTGTATAAAAATAAACTTACCGTCGGATTGTCTTTCACCTCTAGAAATTCTTTAACCATATTTTCTTTAACTGATCGACGGTATTTCATTATACCTTTTAACAATTTATCCATTTCCTAAATCTGGCTGAACTTTACTCGTCAATAAAATAAATAAGTGGTGAATGACCTCCCTATCTGTATTCCATAAATGGTCAAGGTCTCGAAAAAATACATGTTTTTACATCAGTTATAATTTTTATGAACAAAAATACGCGATAATGATTTTAGTAGTTATTTGTGCATTCATTGTTCCAACTAAGGAATATCTTTAAAAATGTGGGAGATGTGAACATGTTATACATTTATCCCACAGATGACAGATGATATAATCCTTTCTTATCTCTAATGCTAATGCGAAATAATAAACTAGTAGCCAGTTGAAATAGTTTATTTATATTTTATATATATATATTATATAGTGTTGCCAGTGTAAGAGCGTTTTCACACGGCACCATATATCGCGCGCGATAAATGGTCGCAATATTGCTTTACACCAAATTATGTGTTCTCTAATATCGCTTGTGTGTGAAAATGGCTCATTAGAAAACACATAATTTGGTGTAAAAGCAATATTGCGACCATTTGTCGCGCGCGTTATATGGTGCCGTGTGAAAACGCTCTAGGGAGAAATGGCATAGTTTTAGATAAAAAATTAGACAAAATGCTTGAACAGTTTTTTTTGTGATAGGCTAAACTGAAAACATAAACCGCTTTTTTAACCACACCACGAATTCTTACTTGAAATTTAGAATATTTCGATCAATTTTTATTGTCAATTTTACAATCGCTGAGAGAACTGCAGACCTATTGAGACACTGTCGGAAAGACGTTAGAAATATTACTGCGGTTGTGACCTGACATTGCCTCTTCGGTAGACATGCCGAACGTATGCAAATAAATACTAACGACTTTTGCAGAGATGAGGAAGAAAGTATTCAACATTTTCTGTGTGAATGCCCTGGCCTCGCAAGAAAAAGGTTCACTGCCCTCGGTGAACCATTTTTCAATAGCCTGCAGGAACTAAGCAACTTACAACTTGGTCGACACATCAGGTGTCTGAATAGTAGTAGCTGGTTTGAATAAGTTGTTAAAATCCTTCTGCGGTGTACGCCGCACTAACCATCAGAGATCTGATAAGGGTGGGTTCTACGGAACATGTGTGGTGTCACAACGGACCTAATAGGACTACGTGAGACTGTTTAGTCAGAGTCAAAGGTCTGCTTCTAACCTACAATCGCTGAATAATTCTGCGTATGTTCCATGCACTATAGGGATTATTTCTGAAGCAAAATATTTACAGGGTGGCCCGCTCTCAACGCAAGATGCCATAGCATCTAAACTACTTAACTTTTTAATATATTTCAAAAATAGGGTTATAAGTTATATAAGAGTTAAGGTAACGCAGGCCAACTTTGACATCGGGGTATCATTGTCACATTTCGAAAACAGCTGAGTATTTTCATTTATGCTAATTACAGAGTTCCGCCCATAAATTATCAAAGAACGCGCGGGTGGCGCCATGTCACGGCGGCGATGAGATACTCCCCCACGCAACCGTTGATTTTCCAATTTTCCATCCCTCTGTCATTTATCTCGTTTGTCCGTGCGCATGGTGTTCAAAAACTTTTACAATTTACTTCATTTTTTACGACTTGCAGCATTTTAGTTTTGGAAACTATAATTACTCTTTTTTGACTAATCTTACCTATAATGTTTGTAAGGAATGTCAATGTCATCAATTTTTTGAAGTTGTGTCAATGTTTGACGTTTTACCTTATATCTACAATGTTAAATTCGCGACATGGATGCAGTATAAATAAAAAGCGCGAAATTACCACGCCCCTTTTTCGCTTATCAAAATTTTTTTTGGGCGCTTTTAAAAGTTTTTAATAACTTATTAGGTACTAAATAACTTACTAATATCTAATATAATTTTTTTTGAGCACATTCATAATGTTTTTAATAAATGTATGAAGGCAATTTATACCATTTATTTGGTTTACCATGTTAAACTGGAAATGGGTCTCTTTAGATAGAGAATACAAAAGTAAGATAGGGAGGTGGAAATCATTTTTCTCTAAGATGCATCGTTCCAATGCTACAGCCTGCCAAAGTCTGAAAATGACATATTTTAAACATCAGTATTTTTATACAAAATATACCTACGTAGAATTTTATAGGGAATTAGAAAATAATATAATATATAGGGTGTTCCGTTTAAAAAAAAAAGTATGTTGCATATACCCTAAATTTTAAGGGCACCCTGTATAATTTAAAATAATTTTAAATTGCTAGACCTAATGCCTCCTAATAACTCTATTTTTGAACAATATTAAAAAGTTGAGTAGTTTAGATGTTATGGTATCCTGCGCTTAGAGCGGGCCATCGTGTAAAGCGTTATTAAAGCTTAAAAAGACGGCAAATTTGACAAAACATAGTTTTATGCTTTCATTCATTTAACAATGAACATTTTTTGATACTCAAAGCTGTAAAAAAAATGGCGAATGCGTCACATGTCCTAGCCCTTAGTACACAAATATCATCATGCAATATAAGGAAATTGAAAGCTTATAACTGGGGTTAAGATTTTCATTCGGGGTGTTTATACAGCCATTTTTATTTGAATAGAAATACAAGTTTTCGAGAGAAAAAAATTATAAAACTTCGGCGCTACAAAATTCTTCCGTCGCCTACTATTTTAATTCGGTTTGTAAAAAAACATTCTTTTAAAATTTCAAATACTTCAATAATCCACTGCGCGCCTTTCTTTTCTTGAGTCAAAAAGTTCAAGAATAAAGTATACAGGGTGCTACAAATTCGTGTGCGTATAGGGAATTTCAAAAACGGTAAGAGATACGAAGATGGTTAAATTGAGGTAAAGTTGGGTATTTTGGGGCTTAATAATTTGGTGAAAAAAAATATTCGAAAAAAACCGACATTTTCATTTTTGGTTTTTAATTTTTTGCGCTTTCATTTTTGACTTGGGAAAAAAATAAAAAACACTTTTTCACAGCCGTCTTTTATGTTCTACAAGATGGCGTTATTACTTTTCAAATTCGACGTTTCGTTCTTTAGTTACCAACCTCAAGTCAATTTTTTAAATACGGACCTGGAATTTTAAATACAGTTTTAGGGATTTCTAATCTTTTGAAATTCAATACAATGTACAAGTTTTTAAAATTTTAACGTTAATAACACATTTTTCAAATTATCTTTTACATTTCATTACGGGCCCGAACATTTAGAGCCAAACTTAAAAAAAAAACAAAAGATTTCTGATTTGAAAAATCCCTCTATTTTTACTCAAAGATGCCTGATATTTGTAAGAAAAGAGACCCAAAGTCTCGACCTCAAATACTTTTCTGTCTGTTTATTTTTGTTACAATAACATGTTTCGCCTGAAACTAGCATCATCAGATCTTCTAAACTATAAAAAAAAATTAATTGTTTTTGAAACAAACATAAGCACATCACGAGCAAATTCTTCACTCGGGAGCATTATTTTTCTTCTGTTTTACAGTATTCCGGTCTAGGTCTAAGGCAAAAATCACAGGACTTAAGATATATGTACGTTACATTAATAAAAGAAATAAAACACTAATAAAAATAGAATTACTTCCCATACCTTAAAAACTTGCTTACTTCCTAGAGTATTGTGACGGTAAATCTTATGTAAAAAATAAACGGCCTAAACACCATAACTTCCTATAATGTAAGTTTAATATTTAAGTAATTCTAAAAATAATTGCCAGAGCCATAATAGTAAAGAAAGGATAATTTGAAATGCTAGCGATGTGTTATTTGATGACAAAACGTCAAAATTTTAAAAACCTTTAAATTGTATTAAATTTCCAAAGCTTAGAAGTCCTTAAAACTGTTAGTTAAGTTAACCTTCGCTGTACCTCTTGACGTTTACGAGATCCCAATGGTAAGCGTCGAATTTGTAGCACCCTGAATCATAATACAACTCAGTGTCGGAGACTTCGTCTTATAACAGAAAATTTTCTACCAGAAAAAAACTCCAATGACTATGGATCCTATTATTTATTAAAATATATAATTCCTATATACACAACAATAAAATGTTTTATAACTTGATATTTTTATATACAAGAATCTTACAAAATAAAAATAAAATAAAAAATATACATGACTGAAAAGGAAACAAGAAATTATACATATATATACTTACTCTTATTTGGCACAAAATTTTTTTAAAAAATCCATGTAATACCTATACGGTGGACATTTAGTGCGGGAAAGTACGATATCCGAGTTGTTATTTCAATACACGCGGTAAGGATTCTGAACTATTCGCATGCGTAGTTCGGATAATTCGCATGTGCAGTTAAAAAATGTTGTGATCTGCGCCCGCCATTTTTTGAACTGCGCATGCGAATAGTCCCGAACATTATAGCTTCGTTCGCGGTAAAGATCCTGAACCGTGTGATGATTCTCGAATCGGTTCAGAAACCTTATCGCGAACAATGTTGGAGGATTCTGAACCGATTGGGGACTATTCGCATGCGCAGTTCAAATAATGACGTTCGAAGATCATAAATCTCTTAATTTGTATTAACAGTTCCGTGTTCGCGGAGAAGTAACATTTCAAACCCTAATATCTTACAATTTGGCTACAACGCTTCTGTTAGAAATTATAGTAAGTAATCCAATAGAAACATATTGATGCATTATTTATAAAACTATAATAAGCAGTGTTTTTATTCATCGGATATTCTATAGAACCACTGGCGGTTGTGAAATCTGCTAAAAATAAGACTTTCCAGTATTTGCACATTCTTGGTATTTTTCTTTAAAATGAAAAGTTTTATTTTTAAAGGTTACAATACTGTTCGTTACTAACAAGAACGAATATAAAATATTATCGATTCAGTTAACTGGAATAGCCCATTTACCCGGTCACTTATTAAGTGCAAAGGTAACAGCAAATATTCATGTGGAAGTAGAAACAAACTTTAATACAAAAGTTAAAGGACAGCAAGTTCTTAACTGTAAAATATGTTTTGACTCTAAAGGATGGCTCAAAAAAAAAGAACAATTATATTTTTTTAACTTATGTATTTTATAACATTTTTTAATTCTAGGAATCAAACCAAGCAAAGTGGCTTCAATTCCGATAGGTACGTTGCGTTCAAGATTCTTAATAAGAACCTTGCGTTGCGTTGGCGAGATATTGACAGCTGACATTTTCCACACTTTGACAGGCTCCTCCGGTTGCACAATTACGGCGCTTGTTCAGGGTTAAACTAAGCTCAAACTTCATTTTGACAACACCTTTACATTCTTGCTGGTTGTCAAAATGAAGTTTGAGCTTGTTTCAATGCTGAAGTTTAAGTCGTAAATGTACAACCGAATTTTAAATTCTTTTTGTACTACGTTGAACTAAGTTTAAGTAATTGTACAACCGGGCCTTTTTGCTACAATTAGAAACAACAATCTTATCTTAGATTTACGTTCTTTATTCAAAACTTCCGGTTAAAGTTTAAACCGTGCGACCGGTTTAAAAGTTTTGCATTGTAGGCCACTTGTCCTTTAATTTATGTAATAACACTATGATTGTTTTACTAATAACGGAGCTATTATTGTTCTATACGCACTAAAATGTCACCCTGTATAGTGTAAATTAAATTATTTTTAAACCTTACTTATGAAAGAAAGACATAACTGATTTTTTGTATAAATAAAGATGTATTACAATAGGCGACCCTACACAATCAGTATTACTGATGACAATCATAAAATGGCTAAAGTAGAACCAATCATTACTAGATAAATCACAATATTATTATTTTTTTGTTTGTTTGTCGCAGGGCCGTTTTTTAGCTATCTAATAAATTAGCATTGGAAGTATTTTTTGCAATTTGTAATATTTGTAATAATAAAAATATTATCAATGACAGCGCCAGGGAGAGGAGAGGAACTAAAGGTGCACATCCAAATTGTGTTTGGGTGGATACTTTAGACATAAAATAATGTACAAACTTTTTTATTTTTCAGCATAAAGCTAGATTTATAAACTCTCGCTGGCGTTGTCGTTGGCGCCAGCGTTCATTATTGACGTCATTTATAAACTTGGTGTTACCGTCGTTCCTGTTCGAGCTGCTGTTGACACTGTCAAGATAACCCAACACATTGTTGTTTTAACATGTCAACTTTACGAAATACAAATGGTAAAATACTATTGGCTTAACATCATTAATACGAACGCTAGCGCCGAAAAGTTAAAGTTGGTTCAAGTTCAACAGCTGCCGGCGCCAACGCGAACGCCAACGAAGTTTATAAACCGCTCTATTATATTTCCATTGTTTTAATTTCTAGCGCCAACGCCAGAGCAAGCGCCGACGCGAACGAAAATTTTGTAATGTTCGTATTTTTTTTATAGAATTTCAATCAATCCAAATTCTCTCATATTTAACACTTTAAATTGTGAAAAGATACAACTTATATTTACTTTAAAAAAATGGCAGGCCCGCTGATTCCAGGGATGTTGACTGTCAGCCAGTATCTTGGTATTTATATACCGCCATTTTGGAGCGGTATTTTTAGTATGGTACCGTCGCACTCCACGAAAAAAAGTAACCGGTTACTGACTCGCGTGGTATTCTGTTGCGATCCTGCCGTTGTTTTTCTTTTATATTTTCTGGCGCCGTCACTGAACATAATTGAAAAAATCAGAGAGAATAATTATGCTGCCAATGCAGATAACATTTTTATCAATATCGCAGAGTAAGAGCGTTTTCACACGGCACGCAATATTGCTTTACACCAAATTATGTGTTCTCTAATATCGCTTGTGTGTGAAAATGGCTCATTAGAAAACACATAATTTGGTGTAAAAGCAATATTGCGACCATTTGTCGCGCGCGATATATGGTGCCGTGTGAAAACGCTCTTAGGCGAAGTTTTTTGCCGTCTCTATCTTTACCATATTATATCTCGCTAAATATATGTATAACCATTAAAAACTGGTAGATTAAACAAAACAACAACAACAACCTTATCTTTAATAAAAATATATCGTAGGGACTTCGTAAAACATGTACTGTCTGTTATTGGGTGGGCTTTGCATGTGTCGAAATATGTATTATGTGCTCAACAAAGACCGAGAAACGTTAATGTTGTCGTTCACACGTAAACTGGGCTACAATTTGTAAAATATTATGCACCATTTATAGATATAAGCTTTGTGATACTTAAAATGTTTTGCTGACATCTATGGTAGCTCTAGTAACTTTGTAAAAAAATATTTTAAATGGTACTTACAGGGCTATTTTGGGTAAATATCTATTAAACGTTGATCACACAAAAATCGATGATTTTTTTAGGAAAGATGTATTTTTGGGCGTATATTACGAATCTCGAACGCTTAGTTTTTGAACTATTCCTTCTTAAAGTGTCGTTTTGTAAAAGTTAGATGTAGGACGTATATTTTCGTTTGTGTTACAATTTCAAAGAAAGGACGAGTGAAGAGAGCAATATTTTATATAGCATGATGGTCTATTCCGATCTATTCTGTCCCGTTTTTAGAGCTTTTTAAAATGAAAACTATAGCCAAATGCAAACCTGAATGCAATAAAATATTTTTATATAGCAGGTTGTGACAACCAGCTAATGCTAATGCTAGAATATTGAATATTATTTTCGATGGCAACAATTTAAAGTAAGATGTTTTTTTTTAATGAAGAAGGGTAAATATGTTTATTTACAATAAAAAAAATAGTGACAAAGAGGAACCAATATGCATCTGAAACCTGACCTCTACAAAACGGCAAACATAAATTGAAAACTAACTAACAAAAACTAACCTATAAATTGGGCAGTGTTTTTTAAAATTCTTTGCTGGGTGGCGTGAGCTGCTGAGGCTATTCAGCCATTTACCGTTGTTTCTGCACAGATTTTGTGGGGTGCTTGGCTGAAATTAATTATTATTTCTTGGCTATGGACAATCTGAATTCCCCTACCATGCACGGTAGTGTTTTAAGTGATGGTCTTTAAGCGGGTGTTTAAACTTTTGGTTACTTGTATGTAGAGGGCATGATAAGTATTTTTTTTATGAGGATTATTTGAAATGTCCAAACATATTTTATATATAAAAAAAGGCAAGATACTTCCTTGCATCTTACATAATTATTGTCATGAATTTGGGCTACTTCTAATAAGGGATAATACCTTTGACACAGAAGATAAAATAATACGGGTCAGCCATACTTGCATATTTGCAAAGTTGCAGGCTTACATTTTTTGTACATTACGAAACGCACAAAGTGTTGCTAAATTCAGTAAGTGATCCGAGAACATTTAGAGGACAGAGGTCACGTAATTACCGCTTAAATTTTCAAAAATAGGGCACGTGCTATTTGTAATATCATCTAAACAAAGTATTTTCGTTAAATATTTTCGCCAATTTTGATGTCAATCTTCATGTCATGGAAAAAGCCCAGTTTACAGAAATACAAATTTCCAGAAAAAAATTACTTAAATTGGCTGTAAATTGTTTGTTATATTACAAATAAACAATTATTAAACACATTAAATGTAAAATAAAGTACTTAGGATAACAGAGTACTAATTTAATGACATCAGTCATTACGTATACGGAATAGCCCTGTTAGCTTACTATACAGGGTGCTACAAATTCGTGTGCGTACAAGGGGATCTCGAAAACAGTAAGAGATACGTAGATGGTTAAATTGAGGCAAAGTTGCGTATTTTGGGGTTTAACAATTTGGTAAAAGAAAATTGTAAATATTCCGAATGCTTTCGGAAATATCCAAAAACCTGAAATTTCTATTTTTGGTTTTTAATTTTTTTCGCCTTTATTTTTGACTTGGGAAAATAACAAAAAACACTTTATCATAGCTATTTTTTATGTTCGACAATATGGTGGTATTAGTTTTCAAATTCGACGTTTCGCTCTTTAGATATTAACCTCAAGTCAATTTTTTTAAATATGGACCTGGAATTTTAATTACAGTTTTAGGGACTTCTAAGCTTTAGAAATTTAATACAATTTAAAGTTTTTTGAAATTTTAACGTTTTGTCACCTGTCCTGAACATTTAGAGCCAAACCAAAAAAAAAACTTTCTAATTTGAAAAACCCGTCCATTGAAGAGGCCTGATATTTGATATTTTGTAAGAAAAAAGACCTAAAGTCTTGGCCTCAAATATGTTTCTGTCTGTTTATTCTCGTTACATGTTTCGCCAGAAACTGGCATTATTATTTTTAAGACAAACATAAATAAGCGCATCACAGTAACATAACTTGACTAACACTCCAGTTACCTTTTCTTCACTTGGGAGCATTAATATTTTCTGTTTAACAGTATTTCGGTCTAGGTCTAAGGTAAAAACCAAAGGATGTTATATTAATAAAATAAATAATATACTAATAAAAGATACAATTATTTTCTCATGCCCTAGAAACTTACTCACTTCCTAGGGTATTGTTACATAACATAAATCTTATTGAAATAATAAACAGCCTGAACACCATAACTTCCTGTAATATAATTTTAATATTCAAGTTATCCTAAAAATAATTGCCAGGGCCGTAATAGTAAAGAAAAAATAATTTGAAATACTAATGATGTGATATTTGATGACAAAACTTTAAAATTTTAAAAACCTTTAAATTGTATTAAATTTCAAAAGCGTAGAAGTCCCTAAAAATGTTTTTAAAATTCGAGGTCCGTATTTAAAAAAATTGACTTGAGGTTGGCATCTAAAGAACGAAACGTCGAATTTGAAAACTAATAACGTCATCTTGTAGAACTTAAAGAACGGCTATGAGAAAGTGTTTTTTGTTTCATCCTAAGTCAAAAATAAAGGCGCAAAAAATTAAAAACCAAAACTAAACATTTCGGTTTTTTCGGATATCTCCGAAGGTATTCGGAATATTTAGAATTTTCTTTCACCAAATTATTAAGCCCCAAAATACGCAAGTTTGCCACAATTTAACCATCCTCGTATCTCTTAACGTTTTCGGGATCCCCTTGTACGCACGCGAATTTGTAGCACCCTGTAGATGTAATCTACTATGTACTGTGCAATAATTGGCCAAATTATTCTTTACTTACCTCTAGCGCGTTATTGAGGAATTTGACACCTTTTCTAATTGCTCAAAATGTTTTCTAGCATTTCTGATGTTAATAAGTGTAACTTCAGATGGGATTTGCGGGTCTGACATGCAAACCATTACGTAAGTATTACTAGTAAACATATCAATATATGCAGCAAAAAGTGAATTTCTAACTTCCATGCTTTGAAACTGAGCGGCCAATTTAGAACAAGATAGTTTAAACTGCTTTATTATATTTGATACCTTTTCAAATCTATGAACATCCCGATGTTCCTTTCTTTGGCAGTGAGAAATAACTAGAAACGTAGCTCTTTCAAATAACAAAACTTCATCTGCATCGACTATGTTTGCAAACTGTTGCAAACTAGTTTCCAATTCTTTAACATTAGGTATTAACATATAAACTATACTAGACCATGCTCGGTAAAGCGTTTCATCCCAAATAGACGTTCTAAAACATGTACAATCCAAAGGTTTAGACAATCTTATCAAATCAGCTTCTCGTTCTTTAAAGATGATGTCTCTTTGATCTTCAGCAACTAAATCCATTTTGTGAATTAAGCAGAATACTTTAGCTTCTCTGGAATTTTGTAAAATGGCCTCTAAACATGACTGATAGTAATGCATATCCTTCTCGAGTTCTCTACTCTCAACATCAAAAACGTATATTAGAACTTCCACATTTCTAAAAATGTTGTCTCTTTGGGAGGCAAAGTAATTTTCCATAAAAGCTTCTTGTCCTCCACAGTCCCATAAATTTAAAACTAGGTTTCCAAGAAATCGAACGTGGGAATGTTCAACATCAACTACAAAGTTATAAATTTTTTTACTAATTTACCTTTTGACTAGATAGTGTAAAAATTCAGGTCTTGTGTGAGTGGGAGAACCAAGAGTGCAAGTGAAATTTTCAGTCAAACATAGGATGATTTTATTTCGTCTACCAAAAATATGCAGGGTGAATCACGATGGATGGTACGTTAGACGTATGAGGAACCGGTTAAGGGATCGTTCTGAAAATTTCGTCATTTACATAAACGGATATGCTATATCAGTGGCGATTGGTGGTATGGGGCAGGTAAGGCCCAGTGGCGATCGGTGGTATGGGGCAGGTAAGGCCCGGCCCCACTACAATTTAATTAATATCGTAAGATTGATTGATATAAACAAAATTTGTTTTGCTGTTCTTCGTTATATTCATTATATATTGAACTTATTCGGTAATTTTATTAAAATTAAAAACGTCTATACATTCACTTTTATTATTATTTTCGACAATATATCTAACTTAAAAAGAACCGTAAACGATATCTCCAGTACGCGCAGAGCGATCAAAATGGTATTTACCGAGAGGACGACTAGGGTTGCCAACCGTCCTTTATTTGAAAGGACAGTCCTTTATTTTAAAATTATGTCTTTTGTCCTTTTGAAAGGTGTGAAAGGACTGCAAATGTCCTTTAAAATCCGAAAATAAATAAATGCATTTAAGAAATAACAAATAAACTAAAAAATAAAAAGACCCAACCCATCACATAAATAAGCTAACCCTATAATATTGTAATATAAATTGCATTTCTTCTTTGACTGCATATTTTAGAGTTTTTAATTATATTTTTATAGTTACATACTAGTTTAACAATATGTTAGTTATTTTTTCTAGCCAATAATTTAATAGCCCAAAAATGTTATTCGAGAACACAAAATGGAGGACTTTAGGAGTGATACAGGGTACAGTCCGTACAGTCAGTGGCGTATTTAGGAAGAGTGCAGCCTGCCCCCCCCCCCTCCCTCCCTCCCTCCCTCCCTCCCCTGAGCCTAGAAGCTCGTGTCTAAGTCTAATTGCAACTTAATTTTTCGTCTTACGCTTGGACTCTTAAGTTAAATCTTTAAATAATGTATTCTTGGCTTAGATTACAAGGGTCTTGTAGGAAACGTTTAGTTTTTAAACTTTTCCTTCTAAAAGTCCTGCTTTTTATAGAGATTAAGGTTTCAGACGCATATCGTTTTAGTTATTGATTTATGATGCAGTTTTAAAGGAAAACGAGTAAAAAGAATAATATTTTATAGTAATTTTTCTATTATATACTTCTTGTCTGTTCCGTTTTCCCTTTTTTAAAGCTATTTTAAATCAATAAAAATATAACAAAATGCAATAAAATATTTTTACAACAAAAACAATTAGGTATTTATTTTTAAAGAGAAAAATTAAAGTAAAATTTTAATTGAAACATTTTTTATGCGAGAAGTGTGATAATTTATAATAAAAAAAATAGTGCAGGAAGAAACGAGAATGCTTTATTATAAATACACAAAACTGCACTTAAGAAGTCTTTCAAAACCTAAGCATTTGCACCAAAAACCGCTCTTAGATCTACGCTCCTAAAATACATGATTTCTGAAAAAATCATCAATTTTGGCGTGGTGAGCGATGTTTACTTTATTTTTAATCATGAAAAACCGAGCCCGAAAAACGCTACTTAGAGTCAGACATACGTCTTATGTTAAAATTTTGGATTGACACCAATATCCAAATTTTTCACAAATATAAAAATGTTTTTTTTTTTAAATAAAAAGCCAGCTAGGAATATCAAAAATAAAGAAAAAAAAACATTTACAAAAACAAATTTAATCCAACCATGCAGGTAATAATTTAATTTTCAAAATTTGATAGTAGTTAGGTGAATTTTAAACGAGCTTTGGGAGTGGCCCCAAAAATTATCTTCTTTACTAGGAACAATATCATGAAATACATGTAGTCCCGACTGTCCCTTTCTCCAGAAAAAAAAATCCTACTTAGGTACGCCCACTGAGCCCCCCCCCCCCCCCGCCACTGCGTACAGGGGTACCCAAAAATATTTCCTAATGTGTTTTTTATTCCCCTATCCGAAAGTTGGCAACCCTAAGGACGACCTTGTGCAGTCGAGGCTCGGGCCGACGCTAGACTCTCGTCGCCGATGTCGACCACTTGTCTCTGCATATTATGTGTAAATATCGCGTCTTTGTTTGATCATCTGTTTGTTTTACGCACTCGCACGTGCGAATTTAAAGTGGAGAGAGGCCTAGAAAGAGCTAGCCTCTCGAGTCTCGCCCGGCATTTTATTTCAGAATGGAGCCGCGTTATAATGTTTTAATACTTGATAATATAAATAATAAAATTACAGATCGGTTTCCCGATATTAACAAGTTGTTATTTTTGAACTTATTAAACCAAACGCTCTTTGCCGAATATGACATAATTTCCAAATCATTTATTTAATAATTTAATTCAAAATTATAAAAATATTTTTCAAAAAGATTAAAAATCGAGCTTTCAATTTTTTTCTTGATGAGCAGTTCCGGTCCTAATATTTACCAGAAATTATAGACAATGTACAAAATGTTCTAAACGAGATTTTACCAGAAATAAACAAATATTTAAGTTGAGTAGCAACACTATACCTGTAACTTGGGTTTCAGTTGAACAAAATTTGTCAGAAAAATATTTTAGATAAATAGAACAGCTCTATTTATCTAAAATATTTTTAATGATACAATATTGCCACTTCCCAAAAATTAGTAGCAACTTCGATATTTTAAAGTCAAAAGTCAAAAAATCCTTTATTGTTTAAAGAATAATAAAATTCTTGTTAACAAAGGTCAAAAATAAAAATGAGTAACTTTAAAGTACATCCATATACATGCCTATACACTTAATATTAAAATAATACACACAGATTATCGTATCACTGATAGATCATCAAAAAATTCATCCAAAGTATAGTAAGCTTTTTCCGTTAAGAAACGCTTAGTTAATTTCTTAAACTTTTCAAAATGTTGTTGCCTTCTTAAAGCGAGCGGAAGATAATTAAATATTTTCTTACCACCATATATAAAAGATTTTCTAATTTGTTCAGAATGAGGTATAGATAAGCTTAAAAAAAAGATTGACGCGTATTATAATAAGAAGGCAACAACAGCTCACTTTTATATTTTTTATATACAAGACAGGCAGTCTCTAAAATAAAGATAGAGCAAAGAGTCAATATTGCATGCCTTATAAATAGTGGGCGACAAGAATCCCTAATTTTAGCACTACACATGTATCTTATTGCTCTCTTTTGCAGAACAAACACCGTGTTAAATAAATATTGGGTACATGATCCCCAAAAACAGATTCCATAACGAAGATGGGACTCTATCAAAGCATAGTAAGAGCTTTTTGCCACAGAAAAATTTAAGTTATTTGATATCACCCTTAGAGCATAACAGTTTGAAGAAATTTTACTACACAAATTGATGATATGAGTTTCAAACTTAAGAGAGCTGTCTATTGATAATCCCAAAAACTTATTTACAGAGAGCACTGAAATCTTTTCATCCTCCATAAAAATATCCTCCATAACACATTTAAAATTCAACACATTTGTCTTCGCTATATTAAAGGATAACAGATTAGCATCACACCACTTTCTCATCCTGTCTAAGTCGTTACTAATTTCTACTTTAAGTTTATCAACGTCTGTTCCGTGCCAAAGAATGGTAGTGTCATCAGCGAAAATAGTGAATTTTCCAGATATTGGCAAATGAGGCAAGTCATTGATATAAACTATAAAGAGAGGGGGCCCAAGACTGAACCCTGTGGAATACCCGTGTCAGTGCTAAGCTCACTAGAACTATTATTTTGAAAGGTGACTGTCTGCACTCGACCTGTCAGATACGAGCGAAACCACTTCAAGGCAGTTCCTCTTATCCCATACGCTTCCAACTTCCACAGCAGTATTTCATGATTTACGCAATCGAATGCCTTTGACAAATCACAAAACACGGCAGCTGCAGCCTCGCCAGAGTTCAGGGACATGTAAAGATGTTCAAGGAACCCAAAGATGGCATCGTTCGTACCTTTCGAAGCCTGAAATGCAAATTGTTGGACAGACAAGAGGTTATGTTCGTTTAGAAATGACATCAGTCTCACCTTAACAATTTTTTCCACAATCTTGAATAATGTGGGAAGTAATGCAATTGGGCGAAAATTTGAAGGAGCTTCATGACTACCACCCTTATGAAGTGGGACAACCACAGCCTTTTTTAGACAAGATGGGAAGACGCCCATAAGAAATGAGAAATTTATTACTTCAGCTAAAACTTGTAAGACTCCGAGTGGTAAGGCAGATAGTATTTTCAGAGAGAGCTTATCCCAACCCGAAGAATATTTATTTTTAATTTGACCAAATATTGTTTTAATCTCTATAGCAGAAGTGGGTCTAAAGAAAAATGTATTGGGAACAGACACATGGTCTAGATAAATCTTAGGGTCATTTGCTGGTATTATTTTTTGTGCTAATGTGCTAGCGATACTACAATAAAACTTGTTCAGATCATCGGCGTTGAGACTACTCAAGACAGGCACCCTGTCATTCTTCCCTCTTAAATCATTAACAATCCTCCAGGATTCTTTTGCTTTATTATGAGACCTATCTATCCTATTTTTAAAATATAACCTTTTGGCAACTCTAATGGTTTTTCTATAGATTCTGCGATATCTATTAAAATAACCTATAAAACTGGCGTTATTATGCACAAATTTCCTCATATAGTGAAGGCACCGCATATTTTTCCCAGATATCTTTAATGCCCTAGTAAACCAAGGTTTTCCTTTCTTTTTCTTTATAGTGACAAGGGGAAAAGCTATATTAAATGTATTAATTAGAATGGAATGAAAGTGCTCTAAGGGATCATCAGTATTTAAAGCAACATTCCAGTCTGTTTGACTGCATAATAACGAGAATTTATCAAAGTTTCTTCTTGTATAAAGCCTTCCAACCCTTAATGTACTTTTTTATCATTAAAAACTGAAATAGAAGCAACAACAGCCTCATGGTCTGACATTCCGGCATTAGTAATTGAACACTTTATTTCTTCCCTACTAAAACTTGTACACAAATAATCCAAGATGGACGTTGACGCAGCTGAGAACCGAGTTGGTTCTTCAACATGCATTGTAAGATTAAATGAAGCTAACAGATTTATAAGTGATAGAGTATTTTGACCAAACTTATCTAAGAAATTAATGTTTAGGTCTCCAGTCAAAATTACAGAAGCATTTACAGATATCTCAGATAATATTATTTCTAATTTTTGAAAGAATATATCTATGCTAGATGAGGGTGATCGGTAAATTCCCAGAATGTATAAATTTAATTTGGAACAGAATATAATAGATATCTCAAATGTTTTTTCCTCCAACAAGCAATCGAACCTATCAATGGAATACTTTATTATATTTTCAAACTCCCTTATCAATTTCTTAACAACTTTCTCATAATCCTAGTCGATTTTCGTTTTACTTGGTTTAATATGTTGAATTGGAAGTTATAACTTTTAGATAGAGAATAAAAAACTAAGATAGGATGGTGAAAACTATTTTTCTTTAAGATGAACCGTTCCAATTTACAGCATGTCAAGACTTTCTTTGAAAAACTTAAAATAACAAATTTTTACATGTATTGACGTCCATCCGTGGATACATTGTATATATACCTAACCAATTTGCAGTTACCGAAAAAATGTTAAGGTAATAATTATTGATTTAATTTTATGTAATGTAAATAAATATCATTGTATGTTTGTGTTACACTTAAAAGGTTTGTAGAATTAATTCAGTGAATTTTTAAGAACATAGTAACACCAACCACGATAGTTTATGAACAACCTAGCTTTCAAAATATTTGCGTTTCATCTTCAGGGTCAATTATTAAAATATAAAAACTAACGAATTAAATTCACATTTTATATATTTGGATCTCTCTAAATAAATTTGCTTTTCTTTATTACCCCCACACAGCTGGTCACTCATGTGATGCTGTCTGTATACGACCTATAATAATATAGACTCTGTATTTAAGAACCTATTAAATAAGCTACACACAGAATTTTTTAGTCATGTTTAAGTGATTCTTTTTCTGTCAGAAAAAATAGTTTTGGTAAGTCTTCAAAATGTTAAAAAATAAAACGTTTTTACATGTAAGTATCATGTTTTAATTTATACCTGTTGTGATCTTATAATACATATTTTTGGAAATTATATTGGGGTCCCTACACGATCAGTATCGCATCACGATGGGTTTGTTCCCACAGAGAATCACTGAGTGATAGTTTGTCAGTTTTTTAATCAATCCAAACAGCAAGAAATCTGTATACATAGTTTTTTCTGAAAATTGTAATAACTTTTTATACATCACTATGATTTTATATTTTTTTCATTACCTTTTCTAAACTAATGTATTTTGTGTAGGTACTTGCAAATAATGATCTTATAACCTGATATTGAAAATATATATACAGCATACCAGGCATAAATTTGATACATAAAGTTTTTCATACAAGTTGTTTAAATTACTTTGTTTTGATATGTTTTTTTATGTCAATTTTAATATTGTTAAGCTGTAAGTAATTAAACTTAAGAACTGTCATAGTATGTACCTAGTATTGTTAACTCTTGACATTGTTCAACACCCTCAGGGTATATTTTGTTTATTATAAACATTTAAGCAAATAAATATACATTCCATTTAATAAAAAATGATATTATTTTTCATCGCAGTCACAGCACTGAAATTTGTGAAGGGAGATAAAGTTTAAAGCATTATTCCAGAAATCTAAGTTTTTCAGCTTTGTCAACAAGAGCATAAGCTCTGATGATCAATAAAGCATATTTTGAATTTGAATATGGATTTGCAGACCTGGCACATTAATTCCACATGTTAAGGCCATTTTACATTAGGTGCAATTGCAAGGACAACTAAACGGTCATTTTAAAATGGGAAAACTTGCATCAGCTGATTAGGATGTTGTCAAAGCACATGCTTTCGGGCAATTTTTTCTTGAAATAGCACCTAATGTAAAAAGGCCTTTAGATTTAGTTAGCACCATGCATTTCATTTGTAAGTAAAAATCTAAAAAAAAAGCAAGTTTCTTCAGATAATGGCCGATAACTTTATAAAAACACCTTAATATTGCCATTTAAAGAAAAAACAGAATTTTGTCATCTGTAAAAAGGTGCAGTTAGATCTAATAACCATCACAATATCATGTTTGTTACAGTAATCTAGTCATGTTCACTGATAAAAATGACTACTAATCTCGTAATAAACTGAATCCACAACTAAAAAAATTATTTACATATCCGAATAACGCTTTGTTGGGAACCAAAGTTTTTAATCTACATGTTATAGTATTTGATCAGCACTAAAAAGAAATAACTATTGTTGGTTTAGTAGTTCACTTAGTAAATCTGTGTTTTGGCTAAAACAGATTAAAAGCCTGGACAAAAAGGATCATCAAATGTGCACAATTGAATGTATACAACATAAAAATCGATAAATTGGCAGAAGAACAAAATAAACAGGATGTTAGCAGGCAGTAAAAAGTGTTTTCTACAAATGAAACCAAATCTGGGAAGTTTTATTGGAAAATCTTTATATCCCATAATTTTAACTTAAAACAGAGGGGAAACGGTATACCGGGGAAACTAAATACTGTTAACATTAAGTATTGCAGAACATACTTGTAGCTCCTAGTCGTCGAGTGTCCCGTGCAATATAATTTGCAAAGATAATGGACCTCATACTAGTCTTACCAGATCCACTCTTTCCCATAAGTAATACCTAAAATATATTTAAAAATCAAGTTTAAAAAATTTGTTTTAATGAAAAGTAAGTATATTATTATATTTATGAAATACCTTTTTCTTCATGTTTTGGTTATTTTTCTCAACAAAAACGATGCAAAAACCGTATTGCCTATTGAATAATCAGAAATTTTTTACTAATCTCTTCACAAATAACAACAAAAAATTAACCTCCTTTTGATTGTGTTTTTGACTTTTGATAAGGCAGTGACAGGTGTCAATTTTGATAGGTGACGCTTGACAGCTCAGGGTGACCATTTCCCATATACAAAAACCCTATGATAATAGACTGACAAGGATACTTTTTTCTTTCTATCTCTTTTTATTTCTTTTGACTACACTTTATAAATTCTAAAAGTTTGTCTGAAATATAATCGGTAACTCTCGTAGTGATGGATGACTAAAATGGTGGTCATCACAAATAATTTTGGATTTTAGATAATTATTTTGTACATATCTTCCGTTTAAATGTTTTCTTTTTAAATTTTATTAAATATATTTGGTGTAGAGCCACTTTTTAAGCGTTTCTAAACCCAGTGCCTGTCATTCTTTGGTAAGTATACCAATCGAAATAAAGGACCTTTTAAAACAAGGCTGACGCATTGTACCGGCCCGCCCATATAAAATTATTGTTTTCGAATGCCACACTAATCTTTTCCTTCATATGTTATCGTTTATTTGCTTCCTACATAATTTATTTCATTAAACCAACATTTTTTAGTAAGGATGTCTTCTGATGACGAGAAACCTCCGGCGCCCCCTGTTCGATTGACTTCAAACAGAGGGACTGATTTTGTGAATACCATAACAGTGGATAGACCCCTTCCAAAAGAACCTGAAGATGCAGACAGAAAAAAGAAACCTCTTAAAACCAAGAAGGCCTCAACACTATCCAAATATTCTTCTGATAAACCCAACATTTCCTATCCAACAAATTTCGAACATACAGTACATGTTGGCTTTGATCCAATCTCTGGAGAGTTTACTGTAAGTAAATTTATAATATTGTGTGGTTTGTGAGATATTTAAGGTTTTGGGTCGTTTAGTTAGATTAAGTAGGTGCTTGTTATTATTTTCTGTTAAGTTTTAATAATACTTAACATACGTTCTGTTACAAGCTGCCTTTGAAAGTAAGTAATCAAAACATATATCTAATGATTTTTGTTTAGTTGCATTGAGAATAGAAACCTAATTTTTTACCTTTTTTATTATGTACTAGTGTAATAATATAAAAATTCTTTGATTCATTATTTTTTTCTGCATGATTTTTTGAGTAGTAATATAACAAAAAATGAATTACCGAGTGCATTATGAAACCAACTTACCCTTTTCCTCACCCTTTTCAGTGTTTCATTATCAAAATATAACATGGTAACCAACAGCTTTGCAAAGTAAGGGTAGGTTTATTCAACTTCTTAATTGTTCATTTTATGTCTTTATTCATAATTCACATAAAAAAATCAAAACTTACTTAGTAAGTAACAATTTCACAATTTCCTAATTGGCCCACATGTCATTGTGAATTGTCTACTATAACAGGCGTTACCATTGACCTGTGGTTATACAACTGTGAATATTTAGTTAAGATTAACTAGAATCTAAAAACTCAGTCATAAGCTAATTGTAGTAACCACAAATAAAGGAAGTAAAAACTTTATTAAATTATCTTAACAAATTTTCATAAAAATCATTTATAGCAAATGTCTTTCATCTTTTAAGTTAAAGAACTTCTAAAAATAGTTGACGATTGGTCAAATATTCCCTCCTCCAAAAACGTGCATTTAAAAAAAGGTCGTCTATTGGTAAAAGTATTATTATCTGAAATCGTTGATAATGATGTTACTGGCGGTACTCTTTATTTCTGGCTAATGCCGGTAATTACCGGTAAATCGACAACGCTGCCTGTAGGCTAAGTCTAATCCAAAAACCTCCATTTCCGCGATTTGCTCTTAGTTTCTATACTATGATAATTACGCATCACTCTGCATCTTTTTGTGTTAAAGCCTTCTTACATTAGGTGTAAGTGTACTGCATGCGATGCAAATAAAATTACAGTCATCAAAGCGCGTGCTTTTGGGCAATTTTATTTGCACTTGCACCTATTATAAAAATACCTTTATAAGGTTTATAATTCTCTAACTTATAATCTGGACATAAACATAGTTTTCTAAGTAACATGCATGTAACATATTTAAAATTACCCATCATAAATGGTAAGTGTTATTCATTTAATTACCTCCTTAACACTTAACACACATTAGGTATAACTTTATATCAACAATAGGATTTTTTGCTACATACTTACGTTTGACTGTTAAATATATCATAGTTGCTGATCTACTAATAGCAATGCCTTTCTTTTATTAGTCTATACAGGGTGTTACAAATTTGCACCTGTAAGGTGGTGATAATAGAAAAGCTTTCATTTCTTGGGTAGTACCGTACCATGCAATTTAAATTAGTATTTTGATATCTAACTGTAATTAGATAAAATACGACCTTATTTTAAAAGGAATTTTCAGGTGGTTAGAAAATGATATATTTATTACTTGGTTGGTTGGTTGGTTGGTTTAAGGCGGGGGTTGGGCGTTCGGCCCAAACTTCTTGCACTGCAGCCTAGTGGCTTATTGTGCTCCCCTATCTTGCTAGAAAAGAATTGTTCCTTTTATAAGGTCCAGCAAATTCCTACCAAGTTTGTCATGTGGGAGGTTATCCCCACATTGAATGTCTCCGAAGATCCTGAGTCTTCCTCGGGTCAGTGCTTCGCAGTTATTTATGATATGTGAGGCGGTTTCGTCCTCATCGCCGCAAAGCCTGCATTCAATGGGACCATTGTAAATTCCTACTCGGTGTAGGTGTTTTCTTAAGCAGTGGCCTGTTAGTAGGCCGACCACTTGTTTTAGCTGGGTGCGCGTTAGAGGCATCATTCCAGTTGATAACTTTTTGGAAGGTTTTCCAATTGTGGCCCTCGCTTGGGTATGACCAGGTATCCTGTTCCATCGGAACAGGTGTTGTTGTTGTGCCCACCTGTCTGATGCTGCTCTGGTTGCCTGTTTTGATATGCCAAGGGCGGGTTCGGGGCCCCTGAGTTTTTGAGATGATCCGGCTCTTGCCAGTTCATCAGCCTTTTCGTTGCCTGCTATCCCTGAGTGGCCAGGAACCCATAGGAGTTCTACCTTGTTGTTCCTTGCGGCCAGGTCGTTTAGGCACTCCAGTGTGATCCTCGATTTGAGTCGACTGGAGTTCAGGGCCTTGAGGGCAGCTTGGCTGTCTGACAGAATGTATATCTCTTGGTCGTGGTAGCCCTTTTCCATATTTTTCTGTACACATGCTTGTATAGCACGTATTTCTGCTTGGTATACTGTGGCGTAGTTTCCCAGGGGAATGCTGATTTCCATTCTGGGTCTTTCCCCAAATATACCTGCGCCTACTCCGTCGGCCGTTTTTGATCCATCAGTGTACCAATCCAGGCCCTTATCTAATGACGGTGGTGTCCCTTTTGACCACATGTCAGAGTCGCACCTGATGTTGAAGGGTCTGGTGAAGTTGTGGAGATTTATTACTTACATATTTATGTTACCGATGCCGTGGTTATCGGGCATATCCGGCCGATTTAGTCAAATATCCGGTTTGGCCGAATATATTACTCGTCTAAATATCCAGTATATTTATAAGTCTAGTAGGAACTTTGGTTATTTTTTCTTTTTGCCAAAGCGACTTGTGACTTGAATTTGTTTCAATCCTTTATGCCAGGTTCGATTTTGAATATGCGGATTCTTAAATTTAATAATATGATTCCACCAACTTCATGTAGTTACTGATTTTTCCACGCCACGAACTAGTTCTGTATCACACTCGATATAGGTACCTACTGCTTTTCTCTTGTGGGTAACATTCATCAAATAAAATATGGCTTTATTATCATAAGAACAGCTTCTCATTGACAAGGCAACTTAAAATTATTAACTAAAGATAAAATACCAATTCAAGAACCAAACATGATTACAGTTAAAATAATTGTATGTATTAATTATTCCGATGTTCACCATTGGGACAAAGTTGCACAATTTGGAGACAACTAACTAACCGTTAAAAATTTTAAAAACTTTCTAAGTGCTTTGTAAAAAAGTGAAAATTCTCGATGTTTATTTTCCTAGCTTTATTTACAGAAATGGCGACATTTTTATGTCCACTTTTAACGTTCTATAACTTGTTATCAGATATTGATTCTGACGTTTTGTCTTTATATATTAATAGGTACTCGATTTTTTTAATGCAGCAGGGTGGGGGGGGGGGGGGGGTTCCGATGGGTTGAGGCGAAAAATGCATTAAAAAGTACAAATATACTGCACTTTTTTTTCCAGTGATAAAATAGTTCTATTAGTGAGAGATACAATGAATTTAAGAAAAAAAATAGTTTGGCTAATCTGTGAGGATGAGTAATATGTCTGGCAGGTGGAAAATTGGAAAAACTTTAGCGAAACCATTGCCCTTATTTTCGCAGTCCTAAAAATTTGTCAGATGATAGTTTATATTAATAACAGCTGAAAAAATAGTCTGGCTAATGTGGAACAACACCCCGACAGCCTTGCCAGACTCGTCCAACGCTCGACAGGCGCGCTAAATTCGGCATGTTCAATTCAACCTTGCCGAGAAGGTAGCCACGTAGTTATAAGCCATAACTACGATCTCTAAAATCTAAATGCAAGTAACTGACAGAGATAGATAGATATAAGGGACTAGGGGCTAGACAGCTGCTCTCAGGTCACTCGCATTCTAGCGTCGTTACCTAAATACGCACCTGCCGCTTTCTCTCCTCATTTAACTATCCGACTTGTGAGTCTGGCGGGGCTTTAGTGATTGTAAATGACAGCCAGACGTGTATTTTCTATAAAATTATAGTATTATTTATCATGTGACAAATTTTCAAATCTGGGAAAATAAGAAAAATTTTTTTGTAATTTTCATGATTTTGAAGATGCCGCCAGACTCATTTGCCAATTTCGTAAATCAGCCAGACTTACTTTTGATTATAGTTTATGATCGTACCCCAAATGATACGATAAATTTCAAGCATGGGAAAATAAGGGTTACGGATTCCAAAAATCGGTCAAATTTTTGCATCCGTAAATTTTCAGTCAGACAGACTTTCCTCCACTTGGGATGTGCCAGACTGTTATTTCCTTTAATAAAATTATTCACTTTAATTAATGTCAAATATTTATGACTGGGAAAATAAGTGGACTTGACTTTTTTTTTAATCTCGTGCACCCATCCGAAAATTTGAGCCAGACTCACAAATTGTCGTTTTGTGTCACCATCCGAGCAGATTATTTGACATTCACCGACTGGGAAAATAAGTACAAAAAATATTCACTGCCTCCTGGACTATTATTTAATATAAGTCATTATCATTATGAGGAAAACACCAGGAAAATTAAAAAAAATATAAATATACCTAAAGTCGAGCCTAAAGTTAAATAGGTATTTTGTTGTTTTTGTAACTGTAAGATACTAAACCTACGTTTTAGAACTAGTTGCTGAGCTTTTATCATGTATTAGGGATGCACCGGAATTCCGGCGCGTTTCCAGGATCCGGCCGGAATTTTTTAAATTAATATTAAAATGGGTGTAAACTTTAAAATAAGTAAAAAAACGTTTAGACTTTATTAAATTGAATGTCACTATAAAAACTCTCCTTTAGGTACAATAACATCACTTTTATTTATGAACAGAAAATACAAAAACATCAAACCGAAAATAGTAATAAAAATAATAAGAACACAAAAGATAAATAGGAACATAACGTATCAATGCTACTAATACCAATAGGAACGTAGGAAAGAATACTAAGAATAATAAAACATAATAGGAAGGAGCGTTTTAAGAACAAAGTTATTAAAAACATAAACATATAAATCAAAAATTAAAGACAGATTTGGTGATTCCCCTGTTTAAAATGGGGAAATACCTAGTCAAACAGTACGGAGATACAGCGTTGTCGTATTAACCTTGTACGACGGCGCGCGAAGCACTGATGCCAGGTGTTCTTTTTTAGATTTTGACCCGGCCGGAATACCGGCGATCCGGTCCGGCTGATGGCCGGAATTTCGGTTTCGGCCAGATCGGGAAAACCCCGATCCGGTGCATCCTTATCCCTAATCATTTTAATTTTTCTACTTTACAATGAAGATAGCGTTTCCGTTCTTTCCCTTTATATTCTTTGTACCTACTTTGTAGGGTCTAATTTTATTTTTTTCTCATTCGTTTCATATTTAATCTTCTCTTGTCTTCTCGGTCGCTGTTTTTGAATTCCAAGCTATTTAAAGTGCTTGCAAGCATTTAGAATTACATTCCTCGATAATTAATTGGTAACTGCAAGCACTTAAAATTTCCAAAGTGCATGATTCTGGCAATTACTTTTCCAAAGGGTTTGGTGCTTGAAGCACTCTTTTCGAGTGTTTTGCCCAGCTCTGGATCTATATAAGATTTATTTTACCTCAGTTATTATCAACTGATAACTGGGATGGTATAACGGAGTAGACAAGATCACATTCTAAGCTTTAAAAATATTAAATAAATAAATATAGATATATCTTTTATGATATTTAAAGTAAATTTTCATGCCAATTGAGTAGGTGATGGAATTTTCTTTTCTTCCTTATGTATTTACCAAATAATGTTGACAACGGTGGTGGCCAACAAGCTTTAAAAACAGTTAAAATCGAAATTGATCGCGTTCTGCGTTGAAAAAAACAATCGAATTAAACTTTTCCGTTCTCATAATGGGCTCTTTCACTATTATCATATTTGATAGTTTTGGTATTTAAATTGTTAGGTCGGTGGTACAATAAGAGTTTATCATCAATAAAACTATTGCTAGACCATACTATACATTATTTTAACCTGTCATTTCCTTAGCTTAGTCTTCTGTCAATAATTTCAGTGTTGCCACATGTGAAACTATTTATGCTAGTTAAATATTATATTTTGTTCCTAGAAATTCATTAACTTATTTCAAGACAAAATATAGAAAACTTTTTGGATATTATTATGATTTTTTAATTTTAATTAATAATTTTTATTAAAGCTGGAAATAAATAATTTATTGTTTAATACTTCTTAATGTCAAAGTTGTCATTCATTTCAATATTTTCACTTGCTACCGCTAGGAGGCAAACGTTGCCAAGTTTTTCACGATTCTCATTTTGCGAACTATATGCGCCAGTGTGGAATAATCCGGAAAATAAATTAATTATGACAGTTTGTTGTGTGTGTAAATTTCCACAGTAGTTCAGGTCAAAAGTTAGGTTAAGTTAGGTCAAACTGACAATTACGTTCCAAGTTCGATTCTATTGCAGTTTTCATTTAAATTTTGATACGGATACAATTACAAAATATACCAACTCGACCTTGAAACAGAGCGCGCCCGACGAACATCCGACGTCGACTGTGAACACGACCCTGTGTTCGTATAATTTTTAATTCGCTATATTCAGATCGATTTAGGTAAATGTGGTAAGTCATTAGGAATACGAGAATACCACCACTCCATTTAATGATAAATTTTCTCAAAATGTTTGTCGTTATTAGTAGTTTGGATAATTAGTAGAGGTTACATTATGTTTTAGGCAATCCAACGATGTGTTTAACTTGAGCTTAAATAAAACCCAAAATATGAGACTCTTTTAATCATTTGGTAACAGCGTATTATACGCTCGTAAAAATGGCCTTCTATTTCCATATGTTTTTATTCATGAACTCGTCAGGAACTAAGTGGTAGCATGAAGTTTAGTTTTTGAGGGCTTGTTTTGATATAGGGGAATTCGTCGTCTATTCTTTAGCTTTATCGTCTTTGGTATTATAATATAAATATTTTAAAGAACATTGGCAACATTGTCAAGCTGCCGTTTTCATGACGTATATTCGATAAAGTCCATATTTTTGTTACAATATTTTTTTTTATTTATTTACAAAGAAAATTTAATTTTCTGTTCCTTTATAAAGGGTGTTTTTTTAAGAACGATAGAACTTCAAACTTGGAAAAATAATAAAGAACATATTTTTGTAATCAAAAACCTAATTTTATTTAAAAAAATCATTCTATGGCATTAACATTTAAAAATGATTTGGGGCATGTGACCACCGCCGCTGTTCACGAGGTAGCGCATTCTTTGAGTCCAATTTTGGGTGACCTTTTTGAGCACTGCTGGTCGTACGTCATAAATAACGCGAACAATGTTGGCTTCTAAGGCGTCAATTGTTGCTGGTTTATTAGCATAAAATGACTTGACGTAACCCCATAGGAAATAATCTAGGGGCGTCACATCACAGGACCTGGATAGCCAGTTAACAGGTCCATTTCTTCATCAACTTATCACCAAATCTTGTTTGCAATAAGGCGACAGTTTAGTTCTCGGTGTGACATGTAGCGCCATCCTGTTGCATCCACATCTCGCCTGGATTAAAAAAATCCATATTTTATTAATGAGTACCAAAACTGTTATAATTTCCACTATTTATTTTAAATTGCCATAACAATTGTTTCGACACACAGTGTCTTCGTCAGATGGTCTAATCTAACTAAGATTAACAGATTTTTCAACATTTTCAAAATTATTAAAATGTAATAAAATAATAACTTTAAAATTATGGTTTATTTAGATATTTGATTTATTTACGGGCTAAAGTTATTATTTTATTACATTTTAATAATTTTAAAAATGTTGAAAAATCTGTTAATCTTAGTTAGATTAGACCATTTGACGAAGACACTGTGTGTCGAAACAGTTGTTATGGCAATTTAAAATAAATAGTGGAAATTATAACAGTTTTGTTTCTCATTAATATTATATAATAAATTTTCATCAAGTATCGGCTACTTTAGTAGAATATTTAATCCATATTTTGAAAGAAGAAGTCATTATTTACAAATCCGGTAAGCCAAAAATGAGCCTCATCGCTAAACACAATTTTCCTATGTGCTAATTATCATAAATAAAGAGATTTTAAAACTAAACTAGGTATAACCCTTTAAAATTTATTCAAAGATATATCGTGTTTGTTTATATTACTTAGTTAAAGTAGCCCCCCTTATATGGCACGACTTTTTATATATTTTTTGTGAAAATCTTTTCAGGTTAGCTAACACAACTATTTTTATTGTTTTAGGGAATGCCAGAAGCATGGTCCCGATTGTTGATGAATTCAAACATCAGCAAACAGGAACAGAAAAATAACCCCCAGGCAGTTTTGGACGTACTTAACTGGTATGATACCAGTTCAAAAGAGCCACCAAACACAAAGTATATGACCAAAGCAACTGCGACTACTCATTCTGGTAAGGGTTTCGGTTTCTTTTCATTTAAATATACCTATACAGTGTATCCCAAATTCGAGTCTTATCATGAGTATCTCTGAAACTATAAGAGACCATCTGTTAAATAGTGGCAAAGTTGCAGAATTATGTGTCCACTAATATCATAAAAAAAATTGAGCTTTCTTTTTTATCTTTTTAAACATTCGAAAAAAAACTAAAATTTTGGGTGTTTATTTTGTAATTTATCTGACTTATTTTAACCACTACAGAAAAACAAATACAACATTGTAAAAGCAACTCTTTCAGCTTTATACTACTGTGTTTCTAAAATTCCGGTACAACGTTTCGTTCTTGTGAAACTGGTATCAACTTAAATTTTTTAAATACGGACTTACATTTTTTATTTTATTTTTTGAAATTTCTTTAAGTCTAAATTCAACCATGTAACACACTTAATTTTTAGACTTTTCGATGTCATCTTTACATCATCAGGAATATAATTTATTATAATAATTTCGCTTCAACGTTAATATACAAAGGCACTGCTTTGTACCAATATTTTTAAAATAGTATTGTGGATAATGTGTAATTTTCCACTTTCCTCTACCTAACGTCGCAATTAATAAGTTTTAGTCGAAATTTCAAGGATAATTTCTACTCCCTTAACGTAAATCTGGGCAGCTTAAGCTGCAATTTCATTTCGGCACTTGAACGGATCCAGGTGCGGGAATGTCTTTGAGAGAGGAGCCTGGAGCAAGTGGCGACCTCTCCCTTACAGCTATTTGTGTATTTACTAGCCATAGCCGAGTAGCAGAGGGCGGTGTGTAAGCCACGTGGCAAACGTCAAATTCTCACTTGTTTTTTTTTCTATGAACAGATCTGTGTTGTGTCTCTCTTACTCCTCAAATCGAAGAAGGCCTTGATAAAAGTCTGTTTTTCTGTAAGAGAATCAAATAATTTCGATGGGCGAATTTTTTTCGTGTTAAGCAATTTGTTATTTGCGGGTTATTAAATTCAGAGGATAAAATTTTGATTAAAAAATCTTTGTAGAAAATAAAATATAAGAAGGTGCCATATGAATTAGTGTTTTTATGTCTAACTGTGTTAAACAAAATACAGCAAACTTAGCTCTGTATCATTATTTGTTTATTATTGTAGAAATTGTTTGCAGAGAATTGAAACATTTTTTTTCTTTTTATTTACTCCCAAAAGTTTATTACAGGGATTAAATTTAACCAACCTTAATAATAGTATAAAACAACATTATTCTAACATAGCATTCAAAAACTAATTTAATAAAACAGTTATAAGTATAAAAGAAATATGAACTTTTCTATAAAAAATCTGACACTCGCATAGTTATTATACAATTATTATTTCATATACAAATATAAACCTAGCATTTAAAGTTTATAGTAACGGCAAGAAACTTGATATAGTTAAAGGTACAAACGTGGTGAAGTAGAAGGAATAACATTTTATTGTATTTAGGATCCTCCATAAGCCGAGTGTCAAGTTCCAGCCCAAGCAGTACAACTCCTACCGACATTGAAGGCGGTCCACATTCGTACCACAGTCCGGCACACGCAGCTAGTTCGGAAATTGAGGATGAAGCCCCGCCACCTCCAATTGCTAGCAGACCTGAACGTACCAAAAGTATTGTAAGTATATTTCAGACAAATAATTCTCGACAAAATAAGGCAGTGGGTCTGTTTTATGATTTTTACATTTGGATAGCATTAATGCGGTTTAAAGTCGTGGATTCCGTAACGTCCCACCGAGGTGTAACTGACCGAAACTATGGCCAAAATTGCTACTATTTACATTTCTCCTTAAGGACGTCTGATGTTTACAGGATAAAAATTTACGCACTGTAGTAAGTAGCAAAACAGCGTTGCCGACCTGCATTAAATATGTATACAGGGTGATTTCTAAGTTGATACTTCTTTTTAAGCTGTGTATAGAAGGCATTAAAATAAACAACATTTTCAAATACATTTTTTCAAAAAACTTAAAAATAGCCGAGATACCGAAGTAAAAAATCTAAATGCGGGCCTGGTCATCAAAACGTAGCCTGCTATACTTTATTATGCTTTTGTCCTGTTTTTGTCTTGTGAGTCTTGCGTTTTACGGGTCGGTCGTCAGTTATTTGGCAATTCGCGCGGTGTGTTTCTGAAGCAAGTTAATTTTAAATTAGTGACACGTGAAAATGGTAAAATTTAAAAACAATGAACTAGTAGATATTGTGCTAATTTACGGTGAGTGTCGTCAAAGTCCTGCTGCTGCCTCGAGATTTTACGCAAAACGCTTTCCCTTGCGGGCTCATCCTACACCCGGAAGTTTTCTTAATGTTATTCAACGGGCATGTTAGGCAGAACCGTATTTGATTCATAGTATAATAAATGAATGTAAGTATCTTATTTTTGAGTTTTTTGAAAAAAGGTACCTATTTGAAAATGTTGTTTATTTTAATGTCTTTTATACACAGCTAAAAAAGAAGTATCAACTTAGGAATCACCCTGCATAAACCGTAGATAAACAGGAACATTTGTAAAAATAATAAACACACTGCGTCCATTAATTATGGAATAAAGTCCCTACAATTACTGGATGGATTCTGGACAGCTTCTGACGTAATTTTTGAATCGAGTCATGTGGTTGATTAAATAAAAAAATATTTTTTCAATTCTGTCAGGATTTAATTAAACTGCAAAACGAGCATTTCTTTTTTACTGACTAATATTTTCAGAATATGTTCCAACTAGCTATTTTTCGCTTTAAAATTACTTTTAACACATAAAATTAAAGTTTCTCGAAATGACAAAGGTTGTGAAAACAAATTTTATGTCAATTGACAGGACCCTTTAAATAATAACAGACCTGCCTTGTTTTTTCTATGTATGGATTTTCGAGTTGTGATAGAATTCTGTAGCACTACATATTTATGTATGATGACCACAAATTGCAGTTATATTAGGATACACCAGTTGCTCTTATTTATATATTTTTTAGAATAGTGATACATAAATTAATTCCTAATAAATATTTATTTAGTATACCAAACCTATCGAAGATGAAAAACCAGCCAATGCAAATTCAATTTCCGCCCCTCACAGTGTCAGCCCCTCGCACACAAACGCCTCGGCGACAGCATCGAGTACTGCCAATTCAAATAGTGCAGCCAGTGCAGCTACCGTATTGGATCGCAATAAAGTAAGTTACAACCACATTTTTGGGATCATTTTTCTGTTAGTACTGGTTAATTTTTTCAGGTAAGATGTAATTCGGGTAGATTACGAATATAAACCAGGTTTTTTTTGGCATAATGGTTTGGCTGTTGACATATTCCTTTTTAAAGTATTGGTTTGTACAGGTTATGTTTTGGGTGCATAATTTTGGCCACATTAAATTTGCCCTGAATTTAAAAACCTTTGTAAGTTTGAGGTAATTAAGCAACTATGTCGAGGGTGATCCATGACGAGCCTTGGGAAGAACCACTGAAAATATGTTCTTGAATATATTTTTTTATTGTATTTTTGGATTTTGCTCAAGATTCTAAACAAATCTTGTATAGCAGGTCATACGTCTAAACTAAATAGTTCTCGAGATACTGGCATTTGAAAAATGGCACTTACACAGTGGTTCTTTACTCGTGCGTCGTTGTTCAACGATTAGGCGGCAACGTGATTTATAACTCCCCATCTGTATTTATTATAATAATAAAGGTGAATAAGAACATAACTCAACTTCTTCCGGGCACTTATCTATGGCGCAATACGTCGTTGTCAATGAAACGTGCTAGACAGAAAAAATTGCAAGGAAGAGTTGCAGATTAATTAATTTTATTATTTTTTGAAGTTTGTCCATCGACTTCGGACGTTATCGTTTTTTGATTGTCATTTTGACTTTAGTTTTGATTTTTTTGCCTTGAATATTTATTTATTCGTAGAAATAATTCTTTTCGGAGCGTTTGTTATCATTCTCTTGTGTTTCCGGTCAGTTGATACGTATTTATTTATTGTAAAAAGTTATAACTTTTAATGGTATGTCGCGAAAAAAATTAAGACGGTGACTAAAGTTCTTAAAATGGAGATATGCTAAAAAACTAAATATTCATATACAGGGTGTTCTCAAAGTTGGGTCATTTATTTGAACAGGTTGTAGAACTCGTAAAAATAAGTACTTGTACCAAAAATCATTTATATAAAAGTTGCAGAGTAAAGAAGTTAATAATTGAAAAAATGTAAAATTTAAAAACTAAGACCTGACTTTTTGATATTCTCGACCACTGCGTTATCAATGTTTTGTTTACTGATGATGATACTGGGCTGGCTCATTTTTTTGTAGGATACAAGTTACATTATTGTTATTTGCAATAAAAATTAAACTCAGTGGTCGAGAATATCAAAAAGTCAGGTCTTACAGTTTTTAAATTTTACATTTTTTTAATTGTTAATAACTTCTTTACTCTGCAACTTTTATATAAATGATTTTTATTACAATTACTTATTTTTACGAGTTCCACAACTTGTTCAAATAAATGACTCAACTTTGAGAACACCCTGTATACTTTATTGATATAAATATTGTGCTTCGACGATCTATTAAACATATATGGATACTTTATAGGACCTTGACAGACTCTAGCATCTTAACGGTGTATCTTAGAGAAAAGCAGTATATTGCTATCTTGGATTTTTCATTTTCTACACATTCAAAAAATTCTAACTTCCATTTTCTCCTTAAAAAGCTCTGAACCGGCTTGAAACAACTCATTTGTTAAACCGTTGGCAACAACACAACATGCAGGCATCGGACGGTGACGAGATATCTCTTCTATTCTAGGAATTTAAGCTTGCTCCATTTTTCTATCAAAGAAAAGGTCTAGTTATTTTTGAATACAAAATTTATTAGTAAGACACATTAAAGATGATAACTATTAACATTTTTTTAAAACAGTGTGGAACAGTTCACTTTTTCGCATGTTTATAAAAAAATAGTTATTAAAATCCCATTCTTGATTTGCATTATTATTGTGTGTGGTAATCGTTTTTTTTTACTTTCAAGAATCCACCCGGTCCTGAAATGTCGCGAGCAGCTTCAGAAAAAAGAAAGAAAAAGATGACGGATGAAGAAATATTGGAAAAGTTAAGAAGTATTGTGTCGGTTGGTGATCCAAATAGAAAATACACCAAATTGGATAAAATCGGACAGGGGTAGGTTGACCATATTACATTTCTACAAGATGGTTTAATATTATAAAAACTGTTGCCATAGTTGTCACGGGAATAGACGACTATTTAATAGTTGAATCACTGATTTCAGAAACAACCCAAGTCACCCATAACGACTTTTGAGATAATTAAAAAAAAATTATTAGCTGCTTAGAGACATTTTTGTATTAATTATAAAATAACCCACAACTTATATCAGCATTAAAGCTAAGTAAGTATGATAAAACAGAAGACTGTCGGTCATGTCACGACGGGTCAAAATGTCACGTGGACTGCAATCAGTGAAAACCAGCAATTTTTTAAAACTTTTATTATTAAAAGTAGAAACACAGGAATAATAAGCAAAAATTAACTAAAGTATAGATTAATTAAATAAAATACTTCCAGAAATTTACTTCTCATTGTCTTTTTGAACCCTTTTGTGATTAATAAACAAAGTAGTCTGAAAGCGCTTCTATTCATTTTAGATTTTCTACATTTTCGTTTACAGAGTCACTGCAAAAAAAAAGAATTATATAATTTCTCAAAATAATAAATATTTTACACACCTTGTATGTACAAATTATCTCATAAACCCTTTTTTGGATTTTTGTTACAGAGCTTCTGGCACAGTTTACACAGCAATTGAGACCGGTACGGGCATGGAAGTTGCTATAAAACAAATGAATTTGTCTCAACAGCCGAAGAAAGAATTGATTATTAATGAAATTCTAGTCATGCGAGAGAACAAGCATAGTAATGTTGTGAACTATTTAGATAGTTATTTAGTTAATGAGGTAGGAAAAGAAAATAATAAAACTGAACAACGTTACAAGTGACACAGTTAATATGTTCACGACCTTAAAGTAAAAGAAATGCTTACCAATATTTTTTTGTTTGGCATTTAAGAATCCACTTGCTGTAATGATGGTAAATTTTTCTTGAAGTAGTCTTGTAATACCGGCTGTATAAATTTACAACGTTGTTTAAGTAATCCATTCAATTGGTTTATATAAATAACAAGAATACTTAACCCACAGTTTCCGTTTATTTTTTATGTCTGCACAAAGTAATGTATTTCCAGTTACTTTGATCACTATGTTATTGTGAATGATTTTTGATTTGGGTTGGTTGGTTTTTAAGGTAAACTAGCGGTAAAATCAAAATGTATTAAACAGAATATAGGTACAAGGCGCCGAGATTAGATATTAGTTCGGTTCGGGTCGTTCATTCGCCGGGTCGCGGTTCAACTTTGCAAGTCAAGGTCATAGGCGACAGATCGAACGAAGAACCGGCACTCGCGTCTATATCGCGCCTTTGTGTTTTATTTTTACTCTACAGGTGCTTGACAGCGGCCACAAAACAATTAATATTTTGTGACAGCCGCAGCCATTACAAAACTTACTGATTAATAACCTGCCCCTCCATTTTAATTATGCCCCACAAGGCCACAAATTAACAAACTGGCAAACTGTTCTTGTAAGAGAACTTAATACCTCGACTATGACTCAATATCGTGACTTAAAACATAATTAAATCCATTTCTACCTATATTTTAAATGTTCCGCCCACGCTATCCGCCTGACATGCGCAGTGTACCTGCAATAGGTTGGGATATAGACGCGAGTTGCGGTCTTTTGAACGATATGGTCGCGGAGTGTGATTAGATCAATCGCGGGTCATCGAAAAGATTCGGTCATTTTGAACGGGTCGTTCATGAACGACATCCCTAATGCTTTGGGTGGACATCAGAATATAAATGTGATCGTCGTTGCAGTCTATTCCACTTCGACCTAAAAATAATTAATTACTTCTACGCGTGGAAATGTGCACCCAAAGTATCACTTGCCGGACTTAAATTAATTGAGCTAGAACGGTTTCTATAAAAACTATTTAAAATTTAAAGATTATTTTTGTAATCCGTCCACCACTTTTTTGTATTATAAAGTATTTAAATTACGTAATTCTAGGTTTATAAAACTTATTAGAAATATTACACAAAAGGTTTCTAAAAATTATATTTGATAAAGATTATCTTTATCCTTCAATAAAATTATATTCTGAAACAAAAAAAAATGAATATTAGACAACTTTACATTTATAACATCTTAATATACATATTTAAAAATAAAAATCTTATAGAGTTTAAAAACCATAATCATAATACACGTCATAAAAATGAAATAACCATAAAACCTAACAATTTCAAATATTTATGTTTTTATTTAAACGATTATTTACCAACAAAAATTTAAAAAAATATTTCATTAAAAAAATATAAAGTCGAAATAAAAGCATGGATATTGGAAACGGATAACTTAAAAAAAATGTTTGGAAATGTTTTAATAAATATAGTTATGAATAATATGTTTTTCAAATTTTGTATATCCTATATCTTCAAAAAAACTCCGTTTATATTTATATACATAAAGTTAAACGTTTTTTATTTGCAATTTAACTTTTATATAATATTCACAAATATTTTTAAAAAACATATATTAATATTCATATATATTTATAATTTAAAATACTTAGATTTGCCCCTAACAAGCACGTCTTAGGGGGATCAAAGAAGAAGTTTATAGAGGAAAATAAATAAACACATTATATTTTTAATATTGAAAATAAACTTATCATTATTTTAATTAAAATCTAATTTTTAGGAATTGTGGGTTGTAATGGAGTATTTACCTGGTGGATCTCTGACTGATGTAGTGACAGAAACGTGTATGGACGAGGGACAGATTGCGGCAGTGTGCAGAGAAGTGTTGCAAGCCTTGGACTTTTTACATTCAAATCAAGTCATTCACAGAGACATCAAGTCAGATAATATTTTACTTGGATTAGATGGATCTGTTAAATTAAGTAAGCTTGTCTTAATACTACACGAGATTTGTTTAGGTTACAGTATTGTCACCTTTTATCCCTTTCTGAAGTTTTGACACCTAATCTTAAGGAATTTAAAAGTAAAAAAGCAAAAAATTATATAAGCAAAGCATGGTAAAAACTCTGACCACCTACTAAAGTAGAAATTAAAAATAGTTTTTTTTAAATATCTTCTACATGACCTTTTGTTTTATGGTACCATCCCGTTGATGATTAACAACCTTAGAGTATTGAACACACTTTTGTCTATACTGATGTGTTGTATTAACATTATTTGTTTTAACAATAATTATAAGGTTCTTATTTCGCTTAAGTGGTGGATTTTTTGCGCATTGTGGGGTTTTTACGGTTTGCCTCGAGCGCCACCCTTTAATTTTTCTTTCTCAAATTAGGGTCGATTTTGAAGAAGGAAAATTTAGACGATTTAATGTTTAAAATTATTTTAATATTGGGTTTATAGAGGCTCTCTGTTACTGTTTTTGTAATAATTGCTATAAGCAATGCTAAAAAGTTGTTTTTTTTTCCACAAGAATAAATTTATAGCCACCTTAATGACCAACTGTCCATGTTAATGACGTCTTAGTATGCCCATGTTAATAACAAAAGTCTAATGTTTAATTAAAAATTTAAACAAAATTCAGTTAAAAATTCATCACATACCTATTAAAACACATCTTATACAGCCATGTTATATATAAATGGAATGAAAAAAACATGCATTTTGGACTTACCGCATCCACGTTAGTGACACTTAAAAAACATAACCATCTAAAAACTCGCAGAACTTTATTCAACAACTATTTTCGCCAAACTAAACTCGCTAAAACCATCCGGATCTTGATATTTACCCCCAGAACTAACGTTTTTGCGTTATTGCCAAATCGTGTCCAGTTTAATTAAACTCTTAATAGTGTGTTGTTTTTTCTGTCCATGTTAATGACAATACACTTGGAGACGAACTAATTTGCTTAATAACCCAACCAGTGACGAATTATTGTATAAATTGGGGTATCAAAGGTACTTTTTTAAACCTTCTAAATCACCCAGTACTGACATATGTATAACTATTTTATTCGCTGTAAAATATCTGAATAAATAAAGTCATAAGAGGGACAGTCCACGTTAGTGACATTTCTGGTATTCAGCAGCCATTGAAAAAGTAAACAAAAGTGTTTGCAATGTGACAAGATATTGTAACTAATGGGGCTCATAAAATGTCCATTTCAGCCAAAGGAGAAAATCCTGAAATTGAGGGTTCGCCAGTATTACTCAGAGACGACAAAATTTACCCAAATGTGAGAATAAACCAGTAGCAAAGAGGCTTGCCAGAGTAGTTGTCAGAAGGCTCCTAGAATTATGGCGTAGAAACCAATTGCTAACTATCAGAATATTCCCGTGTAAATTGAATGTCTGGCCTGTTGGAAATTTTCCAGTGCCATTGAAAATTATACACACACACACCCGTGTAAATTACATATTAATTCTTATTTTACGTTTCGCAGAACTTACATAATAGCTACAAAATAATTGATTTGAGTCTGGAAGTCTGATTCGTCAGCACGAGAACAATAACTTTTAGTAGGGCTCATATGCCAAAAAACAAAACAATTCTGGGGGCTAGGGGGGAGAGGGAAGTGCCTCATTTGCGCCCCCCTATAAACGCCTTGGGGGGGGGGGTGACAGTTCAAAAGCAAATGGCAAGTAGCCTCTTTTAATACTAAGAATATTGATTAATTGATTTATTTTAAGTAAAAAGTTAATTAAAAAACACAGAAAAAGAGGCTTTTTCTGCTTTTTTTAATAAAGAAATCTGACTATTACCAATAAACCAAAATAGTGATCAGCATCAAATTGTACCACTATGCATCCGAAACGTATAAAATGGTGATTTAAAAAGAGATATTTCAAAAATTAAGCATTTTTGTGAAAACGTGGTTTACATTCGTAATCTACGCCCCAAAACGTGGGAACGCGGAATGTATCATTTCAGGGATGGGTTCCATGTGGAATGAGTCTTGAGTATGTGTGAAATTCTATATTTGATGTTATGGGTTTTAATTATATTAATAACTGAAATCGTACCCACGCACAGCATAATCTTTAGTGGGTTTAGCTTTTCTTTATTTATTTCTCTTAATAGTTAATTTATTTCCTTTACTGTTTATATAATTATTATTGTTTTGAGAATAAATACATTTTGATTTGATTTGAAATACATCATTTCTGAAAAATAATTAATTTTGTCATACTGAGCAAATAATAGATATTTACCACATAAAATCCTTAATTAATGCCATACCCAAATTATGTTGTCGCGTGCCATTGCTAGCACGTGGTCCATTGGTTTGCCATCCCTGACGTAAAATGTTGCATTTCCTGACAGAAAATCTCAATACCCAGGTGATACAGCAGTTCTATCCATTTTTTTTTAAATTTTTACGTAGCTTTTCGCTGAGAAAGATGATAGGTGCTACTTTAGTCTCTTAAAGTAAATGGACTTTTCTTGAAAGTAAACTTATTTTTTTAACCTTTCAGCCGACTTTGGTTTCTGCGCACAAATTAGCCCGGAGCAATCAAAGAGAACAACAATGGTCGGTACTCCATATTGGATGGCACCAGAAGTAGTTACCCGGAAACAGTATGGGCCTAAAGTAAGTACTATTTAAAGATAAATTTTGTAGAAATACCACTACGCTATAACAACTGCACTAATAGAAAGCACAACACACGTAAAACGCATTATACAGGAGGGAACTATTTAATTAACTGGAGAAAATATGTAGATTTAAAGCTTTTCGTGTCTTTTTTCTCTCTTCTCATCATCTAACCCCCATTTTTTTTTGTGGCTCTTTTTAAGCAGCCACATGCCATATGTCAAAAGGGATTTTTAAGCAATTTTACATGCCGATTTGATCCCTAAGAGGTTTTTTCGAAACCTCAATAATAAAAAATGTGCCAATTTTTTGCAAATTTTGCCAGCCACTGTATTGTATCTGGCGTAAGTCAACAACAGCTTACATATTTTGCTATAGTGTGTTAAATTACACCACATACAGTATCCACAGTGGTTCTTTACCCGATCAAGCTGTTAATATAAGTTATTTGTCTGCTCTATGAGCAAATAAATAAAAATAACAGTTATTTTAAACAAAAATACATCAAAATTCCACAATAATGCGGATATAAGTGGGATGTAAACAAAAACATTGACATGACAAGTGAAAGATCGGTAACGGTGCTCACTGTAAATTTTTATCGGATCGACGTCATCGAGTCATAGCGCCAGTTTCAACCTAAAAAACTGACAAATCGAGTGGTAATTTTTTTTTTAATAAGGATTATAATAAAACATCATTATTTCTGTTTTTAAGGTTGACGTCTGGTCACTAGGAATCATGGCCATAGAAATGATTGAAGGAGAACCGCCTTACCTTAACGAAAATCCCCTTAGAGCATTATATTTAATTGCAACCAATGGTAAACCAGAAATTAAAGAAAAAGAGAAACTCTCAGCAGCCTTCCAGGACTTTTTAGATCAATGTTTAGCTGTTGAAGTTGACAAAAGATCTTCAGCAAGAGATCTTCTTAAGGTAAGCTATGATTAAAATGCCAACATGTTTATGGGTTTATTAGTTATGGCCACTTTTTAGTTGGAGTGAAGTTGGTTTTAACTTTTTCTTACTTATGCCGCACAGTGGTTCTAAACGCGAAGAAATTCCACAATTCACAACAAAACTGTGCCAAAATAGTTTAGAACATGTTATTATGCAACTCAACATTGAAAATGATTTGTTTAAGCACAAGGTCCACAAACGTTTAAATAGCGTAAAGCTCAATAAACCGAAAGATGCCAATATTAGAATCGATTCGCGAAAGGCAAGGTTTCGCGTCGTTTGCTCTCGTTTAAATTCTGTTTCGGCGAGGCGGCCGGCAACGACGTAATCTAACAGGAAAATTTTTTCCATTGGCGTCCAGAAAATGCGGTCTGGTTTTAGAGGTACTTAGCCAACATTTTAAACAGGCGTATAAAAAAAAAGTATGAAGTGTTTCTCTAGAGAATACCCAAGGAGTCGCACATTTCAATATAATGCATCAAGTCCATAACGCCCTGTATATGCAATGGCAGACATTTTTAAAACAAATCATTTAGTTATGGGTTCCTGCTGTAAAAGCGGCCGAATATAATTTACTGATCCTCAGAACCTTAAACTGACATGTAAATCTGCACACGCTGAAATACATAAAAAAAGAGCTGCTTCCACAAGCTGGTATGGTCATCATAGCCAGCAAGAAAGGTGAAGTGCGTAGGTGTACACGACGTAGAAATACTATTTTGTCGCAACAGATCTTACAAAACCCAAGAGAGAAAAGAAATTCAATTTTTTACCACTGTGTACCAGAGGCGACTCGTCAGGTGAAGGGGCTCTTCACCAAAAAAAATAAAACCAGAAGAAGACATTTTTTTCGATAATATTAATGTACCAATACAGCTACTATTTTAGTCCTTAAAAAAGAATTATGTTCGAATTAATAATATTAATTTAATCAGAATGTAGTTATGCATAATATTGCCACGGTTAACCCCGGTGGACAATAATTATTTACACTCGGGCATTTTGGCGCGCCACAGCCGACCGTGTCCGTGCACTACTCTCGGTCCGTGAGCTCAGAGCAGCAAGTGAAGATGAAGACCCAACTTCCAAGTGGCTTTTCACTGTTGCTATGGTTACGTGACGTCAGTCACGCGAGAGCATGTAACAATTTGCATATGGTGATGAAGGGCAATTGAAAAATAAATCAGTCGTATGCGCCATTGTTTTAGCGTTGGTTCGCCTAAACTTAAGGTATTTATTTTGAGGCTTTGCGATACTTTATAGATAGAACGGTTATAGATATCGTTTTTACGTGATTTACTGTGTGATTAAAAAGTTTTGTTTTTATTTTTCACTTAATTCAGTAGTGCACTTACCTAGTTTAATTTTTATTGTGTGTTTGTACGTAAATACGTAATAAAAATGTAACTTAGGCAATGTTTGTTTAAGTACCCGCACTATACCTAGCTCTTCACAATTTTTTAAGACCGCGAGCCGCCACTGCCTTACACCATGCGTTTGAAGCGGGCCTTTAGGGGGTGCTGGCTTTAGCTTTTTAGTTATCATAATTGTGCCAATTAACTTTATTAAGACTATAATTAATTTGGATTTTCCTTAATAACCAGATATTACAGGTAGTCCGATAAATTAATTTTCGTTGTCAGCCTATATGCGGTATTGTTTTGCGTTTAGAACCATTGTGCTGTTCTCAACAACTTGATTCATAGAGAATACCCAATATTATTTTGCTTATATAAATAACGTTTAATTTATTTTCTAGCATCCATTTTTGAAACTGGCCCGACCATTAGCAAGCCTAACTCCTCTAATTTTAGCTGCCAAAGATGTAGCTAAACAACACTAGCGTTAAGTGTATCAGTCCGTGAAGGACTGATTATATTCATGTTGTTATGTGACAGACTATAGCCCATGTTGCTAGAAACGCACTCATAATATCGACATTAATTTTGTCCTTTAAATGAAATTTTAGGCTCGTTTTAAATCAGTCGTAGTGTTGCTTGTACAAATGACTGGTTAACCAAAGTCAAAATGACAAATGTCAATGTTTTGTACAGTTAACTTTCTGTAGTACAACACTCGACGTATATGGAAGTTTATGCTTATCATGACCAATATTTATACAACTCGCCCTGAAGACCACTTGTTTATACTCTGGTTACCCTTACCCCCGAATATTATTACAATAAAGTTAATATATTTACCACAAGAAGTTTATAAAACCGGACCTTATAATAATTCTAGAGTAACCCAAAGCCTAATGGAAGGGCTGAGTTACCCTTTACTCAAGATAATATACAAACCTCATAATCTCAGAGTATCTTGAATATACAAGTGGCCCTTAAGCTTACAAGTATTTTTAGTAGGCTGTAAGCTTGATTATTGCCTTCGATTAAATCTAACTAGAAAATTTGAAACGATTTATAAGTGAAACTGCTCTAGAATTGAACTAGAAGTTTTGCTTGATTTATCAAAGCTAAAGAGGCAAATTTATATAATTATTATTGAATGTTTTATAAGTTGTAACTATTATGTAAATGACGTACACTTTGCAAAAATATCTGTTTTCAAAGAGCTATTGCAAAAAAAATATCCGTGTTGTGAATAAATCCATAACAATATATTGTTGCTAAAAGATTGGTTAATAATTCCGTAGTTGACGTTAATTTTTTTGATGTGCAGTTCTAGTAATATAGGTACATTTTTCTTAGGGATGTAAGCATTTATTAGAGAGCTGTATGTATAAATGACATGAGACTGTGCCTAATTTCACAATAATATACGCGCATTAGGATAGTGGAATCCTTTTTGTTTCTTAATTTTAAAATTGGTTTAAATGGTTGACAAGTTGGTTCACTCAATACTAATTTTTTATAAGGATCATGTTTACCAAATCATATTTATAATGCTAGGAAGGACATTTAAATTTTTATTGTATCACGATACACATGCACAAGGTATGAAGTTTATTCCATTGCAATTTGAACGCCTTTTTGTGCATCGCGTTCCAGCCAATCCCAGTGTGGCTGACACCGACCTGTATTATGGACAAGTACATTTTATGCGGTGAGTGCTAAAAAAGTTTTATGAACGGGATAATGCGTCCGTGCGCACAGTTCATCAGTTAGTTTTTCGAGAAAACTTTCAATTCAGCAGTGCACAACGTTCGGTTGTCAACTGTTGCTTTTCAGCTGTTAATAATTCAGCCGGTGTCGCCAGATTTAATTTTTATGAATAGCCACCGGAGCCTGCACAAGTCGCCAAATTTTTTTAAACTTTAAATTTATCAATTAAAACTACAGGCACATGCATTGTTACTTATTGCTGAACTAACCTTTAAAGGTTGGTTCACGTTTCCAATTAATTAATTATTTTTATGTTCTTTCGAATACTGCCTACTTACCCATTTTAACTGAATATGGGTTGTACAACAAAACAAATAAAATATTGATTTAAAACATCAATATCAAAACAAATGAACAGAACATCGAGATCGAATAAACAAGGAGGCGCTATTACCATTTAATTTCGTCTGCGAAAAACGGTACCAGGAGGTGGGGCCAAGTGCCATACCAATATGGCCGATTCATAAGGACCTGATTAAATTTATTTTGAACAATTCTAAAAATGCTTGGGTCACTTAGAATAATATAAGTTTATTAGGTAATGAACAGCTTTGCAAATAGAAAATAATGACCTGTATCAATAAGCAAATGATGAAATTGCAGTTAAGCGGCTAGTCCTAAAAAGTCCAGAGCTGCTTTAACTTAATTGTAGATGTATTTTTTTACAGTTTTTTTGTTATTTAATAATTTATAGAAAATTGCAACTAAACAAACCATAGACAACAATTAGCACCCAAAGTTTATAAATAAGGACCTGCCCTTTATTTATACTAACCTATAAAACGTAATTTTCCATGTTTTCTTCTTATCCACAGCATTTCTACTGGAACAACTTCGCACGGCACAAGAAATAATTAATATCCATCACACAGTAGCAATAGTTTTACACAAAAATTGAAAAACTTCTCATAAAATCTAAAATCACCTCGATTATGATAGATCGAATAGCTGACTACACGAATGACATAAGTGTCGTACCAATATGACGCAGGTAGGGTCACTTTTAATCACGTGATGTCGCCTCCTTGTTTATTCTATCTCGATGGAACAGAATCAGCTGATTGACATTTCATCCGTCATACATCACGTTAGCCGTATTCCGTTTTTCAATAGGCGCGCTAGGAGTATTCATTTTTTAGGTTTGGTAAAATATCTAATTTTCAATGCGTCCAAAAGCTCTACAATGATCGAAAATTGCCCAATCTGGTAATACTGAATTTTGAACCAGGTTCGGGTTAAGTCATTGACTGAGTCAACTGAAGTCGATATCTGATGATTTTGTCTTGCGCATAACCGTACTTGCTTTGTTTATATGCACGTCCTGTCGCCATAAATTAGCCACTTCTGGCTTTAACCTTTGCGGATCCACAGTAGAGGTCGGTGCTTGCTGATGTAAACGTGGCTGTGAAGTCAGTGCGTCAATTTAACGGTCAAACGTGACGTCAAGTTGATATAAATTGCAGGATATAGATGGATAATATTCAGGCAGGTCATACCGTGTGTAGGTATGTTGTGAATTTTATTACATTACTTGACATTCTGAAATAAAAGGCGGGAATTTAGTTAATTTTACATGCTACAATTAATTACTCGCTTACTATGTAGTGATTGCGCTTGTGATTATCAGTTTTGTCGTCAAAATGTCCAAATAGAGGTAATGTCCTCAAATATTTTTCTTTTTTACTTATAGAAAAACTTTTTAAAATCATATTTATATCTCAAGACAAAACGCGATAACTATTGTCATTTCTAATAAAGTAATAAATATTACTTTATTAATTATAAGATGGCATTATTACTGACTCTGTGAAGTTTGCTTCATAACCTCTTTAAAATAGTATTAAGAATATAATTCCGTACTCTTTTAACTTTTCAAATTACTTGTAGAGTAATTATCAGTTTCTCTTTATAGCCCTCAATAATAAATATATAAATAGTTTTTATTGTTGTTATAGTAGTATTATAGGTATCAACTTGTTAGATATTGCACCAAAATTATTTTTATCCAAATTTGACAATCCCTTTTACGGCCTTTCTTTTGAAAATAACAGCGTGACCTGGCTTGTCAATTTATTTAAATTGCTCTGCGTTCATTATTTATCTAGAATTTCTCCATTATGAACTAATTCGGGAAGTTTCCATTTTCATCAAATTAGCTGCTGATCTCACCCGTGTTGGAGCATGCGTCATTGTTTCTTAACCGAACGAATTGTCATATATAGGAATGTCATAACTAGTCATAATGGGGAGATATATTACAGTTGGTGCTTACCTAAAATTTGATGTTGTGTGTGTCATCTAAAGGAATGTTCCTATGGCGCGGCAAAGTAAAATATCTAAAGATGTAAGAGCGCATTCTTAAAGTTTTTTTCATAAAAATGCTACAGCCGGTATTTATCGTTAAGGTCCGTGTACAATTCTGGTATAAAAATATGTTTGTATCTTTCTGTTATATTTCATAGATGCAAGGGCTTCCAGCTTTGGAGCCTTCAGGCTAAATATTTCAAAACCAAAATGTATCCTGCCTCGCGCTTAGTACGAATGGGAATAATTTACCGGTCCGGCCTCTGGTTTCGATGACTTAGCGCTTTTCATTTACAGTGTCTTGACGATGAGCGCAACATGAAAGCGCCAGAAAGATAGCTCTGGACACAAAATTATGTTTCTCAAAACTGTTAGAGGTTGTCAAAGAAAAAACATTCAAAAACCCTATCACAAATGACAAAGTCTAAACCGCAATGCTATTTTACTTTGTCGCGCTGTTGGGACACCTGGTATTTGAGTCACTAGTTTTTGAAAAACTACCTACCTAAAGCGTAAAGTGTATTATGGGTTATTTTTAAATATTTCATAATATGATCCTTAAAATGTGCAAAGGAAGTGGACAAGACGTAAGTTTTGGTCCCAGTCCCATTTATAAAATTTTACATAGTTCTCGTTATAAAAAATTGTGTACAAGGATAGAAAAAAAATTGCAGTCTTATGCTATGATTAACGACCAAGATTTGCTAGTAAATTGCAATATGTAATAAAAATATTAAGGCATCAAATTTTTGTTAGGTACTTACTGTTATTTAAATGTATTCCATATTTTGAGAGCTTATTTGGTTCTGTATAAATGGTGGCCCTTGCTTTAAAATTCTTGATGTAATATTTTCATAGGTAGCTCAAAAATCCATGTGATATACATACAAGTAGTGTAAAGCAAAAGTTTAAGATATCTTATCCCTTGTATGGACCACATGTCCGAGAGCCGTGGAGCTTGACCACAGTCTATTTTTCATAGACTGCCGACATGTATCATATACGGCACTAAGTGATGTAAATTGCTAATAGCTTCCATCAAAAACGGACTTTGTTACAATCGGAACAAATACTTATTTAGTTACTCTATATTTAAAAGTGATAATGGGAGATATAGGAAGATAAAAAGGAAATCTTAAAAAATTACAGAGTTGGGTAGTTCACTGGTAAGGAAAATAAGAATTTATAACAATTAATTTTTTATTTAAATAATTTTTTAAAACCGGCCAGAAAATCAGTACTTTTCATCCAATTTACAGGCCGCAAAATTACATTTTACCGTCCTAGAACTGAAAATGACATGGTTGAAACTCTTATACACCTTATTCTGTAGGCCTTATATTTGTTTTTGAAGGTTTCTTTAAAAAGGTGTTATTTTTCAGAAGGTTAATAAAAATAATGAAAAAAAATATTGTACGAACGAACCTGAACCAACCCAACTCTGTACAAATCTTTGTTGTATTGAAGTATTCGGTTGTGTTCCTATAAATAACACTAATACGACAAATACGATTGTATTGGTGTACAAAACTTTTTGTTGCCGGTGTTGAGGCATTTTACATCACGTACTATTCATACTTTACTTTAAACAAGTTTAACGACTAGTCACTATATTAGTGATTATTATTGTATATAGGCATAATTTGTAAAGTTATAAAGCAAATCTTATGAAATAATTATTCGAGTAAACATAAAATTACTTATAGAGGATTTTATGGCAAAATGTTTTTTCAGCGGCTTATAAATAATACATATGTCCTTGTAGCCATAAATAGACATCCTATGACAGATATCAATGGTCACTGAATGATAAACTTACGTGCGTAAGTACGCAACTATATCGGAAACCTTAAGATGAATCATATGCTAAAAAAATGATCCCAGCGTACGCCAGTGTTTAGTAATTGCATTCCCTACTTTTAACCTCATACCGCGGTAGTGGCTCAGAGGTGAGTTACTGGCATTCGACCGTGGCGACCCGGGTTCGATTCCCGGAGTGGGCATACGTACAATAAAAAAAGTATGTCCGAAATTCAGTGGATTTAAGAATGCAGTATGTTACTAGCCTTAGTATACTGGCTCTTCCGCTAACTTCAGCAAAAAAAAACCTCATTCCCGATTCACTAAAATGCCATACTCGTGTCGCTTCGCACATTCTGGAATCAGGCACGAGTGACTTAAACAAAGGAAATCCCATGGTTGAAACTGCGCCATACAAATTGAGATATCTATACTAGCAACCATTACATATAGAAAACTAGCTATGGTACACGTTGAGTAGGAACAACTTGTTCGTCGCCTTTACCATGTTTAGGATGTTTTTTAAATCAAGGATGTTTTACATTTTGTCTTGTATTGTTTTTTTGTCATTTTGAGATTGTGTTTAAAATATAGTGGACGGAATGTCATTCACAATGTAATTGACGTCACTGATGATGGCAAAAGCGCTTTGCTACGATATTAACAAAAAGGATTTACTCATCTCTTTAGTTTCAGTGTTTTTTTATTTAAATGTTAGTTTGTTTCCTTTTTACCGTTGGAAAGGGGAAGACAAAATGGACCTTTTAATTAAGGGACGACCAACAAGTGAGATAAAAAAATCATTAGAAATTCCGGCAAGTCCTACAATTTTCACTTTAAAAATTCTTGTTTTGAATGTTTGGCCTTTTCTATATCTTCGCTCACGAGCCACCACTGTCTTAGGTATGATTGTGCTCTCGTTAGTCCGTGATAAGGTTTAAAAAATAAATATAAGTACTAAACACTGGCAACTAGCATAATCACTTCAGTGGCGACATCGAATTTACTTGAATAGAAATTTTGTAAGATTTATTTTACTTTATTCCCTTTAACAAGTGTCACCATTGCTTTAATATGTTTGCTTTAAGCCAGCTTTATTTGGTAAATTCGTAATGCTTAACAATTTAAAAGATTTTTTTGTTTTCCTATTATACCTTTTAAGATATTAATTTTCCTACGATAGATTGCGAATATCTTAGTTAATTATATTATCGACTTTCTGTTAAAAAAAATGGCAACCTGAAAGTTTTCAAAAATAACACCCAGAAGCATGATACAAATATTACTATGATATTCAGAGACTGTAACGTCATTAGAAAGTAAGTAACCTTAGAAGCAGACGGTCATTTGTTTTGTGTTTTCTTAGTTACGATGTTATCAATGAAAATGTCACTCACCGCATGACGTCACAGCCTTTTCAGAATTTTCTTTAGTTCTTTTTATCATGACCCAGAAGAGCCTTCTGTACTACGTTGTATAATCAACTCATGGTAAATACAACGTAATTACAAGCAATTCTTTAATTATACGTCTGACGTGTTTTTTTTTCTTTTTAATTATGTATTTATAACAAATTAATTGCTACAGTTTTGGTAATTTAGTAAAATGTTTAGCGAGTCTGGTTCTAAATATTTAACACATTATATGCTTTTCTCCTTTTTTAATTGCGATTATTAAACCAGTGAAGTTACCGGTCCAGTTTTTTAATGATAGCAACCTTAGAGAATTATTGAAACTTGTATCGCCATACGGAAAACCTACGACCATAAAGCAAGATAAATCATTTCATTGTGCCGCACTGCTCCGACAACTCATTGTTGTCGTTGATTATCGTATGACATGTCGTCTAAATTCAAAACAAACAGCTTTTTAAAAGTTATTGACAGCGAGTTTTTCTGTAACTAACAATAAAAAAATAAGATAACTTTACTTTTAAATATGGTAGAACAGGTATGAATTTTTAAATTTATTTTAGTGTCTAGTTTAATAGTGTTTGTAGATAAAATATTTTATTTTGTTCGAAGGGTTCTCTTTTCACGAAATAAAATGACACTTTTAACACGGACATCATAAATAACTAGTATAATATTTTAAAATTACACAAACACAAATTTAAAAAAATGGCTAGATAAAAAAAACTACCTAGTACTGCCTATGTTCCACAGGCAACTAAAAAAAACATACACGTTTTTGGGGTCGCTGAGTCCGAATAGTCGCTTACCCTTAGAAGGCATCCAGAGGTTATTTTAAGGTTATTAGAGTAAAACGGTGAAAAAACTGTCAAGAAATCTGAAAATATTCATACATAGGTTTTTGGGGTCGCTGATTTCGATGTCGGTTGACCTCTATCACCTCATGCCCAAGGTCGATTGAAGTAAGAATAGGAAGTGGAAAAAATTATACGACTACTCACTTGCCTAATTATTGTCTGTTTATCTGTCTGCCTTTTTACGTACACACCCGTTTGTTTTCTTGTTAGTCTGAATTAATTACATTGTATCAGACTCGGCGACCTCAAAAACCTATGTATAAATTTTTTCAACCACCTTTTCTTAGTTTGACCTTCAAATGCCCTTGAATCTGACGTGCTAGAGCTTAACCGACCTCGGCATCGGAATTAGCAACCCCAAACCATATGAGAACCTAGGTACATTCCGGTGTTTTTTTTTGAAACTAAATGTTGGCCTGTGTCTTTTTTTACCTCGACTTAATATACAACATATACAGGGTGTCCGGTAACTTATGGGCCGTAGAGTAACTGGAGATACAAGACATCAAACTAAACAGATTAAATGTCATGTAAGTTTTTTCGGATTGTCACTTTTTTTTTTGTAATTTAATTAGGTACTATGTTTTTTTATGCTTTGGGATGTTGAAAGGGAAATATCTCGAAAACCGTTAAAGATATTAAGGTCAATCAAGTACACCTTTTTGACTCCGAAAATGCCCTTTTTAAGAAACTATAATTGAGAAACACCTAACATCACAGGTAAGAAAAAAAATCATAGATTTATGAAGCCCAGTGTATGCAACTATTGCCCTCTTAAAAATTTCTACAAATTCTTATTTCTTGCTCATAAAAACATAATATTACCAACTTTCAATTTGATTCATTAAACCATTTTAAAATTATGGCTTATTTTCAAGAATAAACTTTTACTTTCAACACCCTGTATCTCTAGAGCGAGTAACAATCCGAAAAAATGTATATGACTTAATCGGCTTAGTTTGATGTCTAGTATCTCCAGTTACTCTACGGCCCATAAGTTACCGGACACCCCGTATGTACGACGTTTTTTTTCTTTCCCTATTCACAAATGTATTAAAATTACGGCGAAAGCCTCTCTGGCCGTATAATGTTTAATGATTCTCTATGGGCTGGGCTACGCTTACTGGTAAACATTTTACATATTAATAGAAATTGTCGATTAACAAAAATTAGTTTAGGTTTTCTTAATTCGCTCAATTTGTATAACTTATCTTTCACTGTGCCATTTTTTGTTTACTCAATAAGAGGTTTTAAACCTTAGCTTTTTAGTGTTTTTGAACTGATTTTACATGAATTTATTGTACATATTTGTTGTGAGCTTTATTAGATGTAAAAAGTATTTTGTATATTTATTTTTTATTATTATATTAGCCATATCATACGTTTCCTTTTTATCATATATTTTGTAATAAAATTTAGAATATTGTACACTATATAAAAGAACATGTCAGAAATACGTCGTTCGGTATGAATGAGAGCGTTTACTGAAAGACTAGTTAATAGTATTTTTGCACTAGTATTTATGACAAATTGTGATTGAGTAGACATACTATTGTTGCCAACAAAAATAGTGTGTGGTATTAAATTCTTTTTTAATAATTAAACAATAGTATTTTATTTCAAAGAGAACAATCTATCGATTTGCATGTACCGGTAGTACCGGATGGTCAACTAAGAATGGCCGCCGTCCATATCTCAGAGACTAGTAATAGTACAGCATCCGGGCAAATTTTATTATGATAAAAGTGCCAAGAGAAAATGCTGGAAATTATTTTCGAGTTTGTAAAATACCCGCAAGAGGGCGTACCAGCCGTGACCAAGGTTAAAATAAGGATTTTCTTCGTGTTTTGACTAAGAGGTATAAAAAATATTTGAATATTAATTCTTACATATTTCCTAATACTTTTTTTCCTACACAAATTTTCCGATCTAGGATCTAGTACAATAAAGTGATGGGGGGGAATTAATTTTTTTCTAAAAATACGCCACGGTTACTCCGGTTTGGCTAAACCGATTTGAACAAACTTAGAAAGAGAGCTTTATTTACCCTATAAACTGCGTTTTTGTTTTTTTATCCTTGAGTTTTCCGTCGCCGCTAAATGGCGTTAACTGAAATATAAGCATATTGTTAATAGTGGTTAATATTTTAAGCTCTTTCTCGAAAAAGTTATATGCAATGATAAGTTTGTTTTATTATAGTATAATAGAGAAATAAATCCTTAACATTTCGGTAAAAAACACAAATTTGTAACTTTTTTACAACCGGAGTTATTAAAAAAATTAATTGTACGTTTTCTTTTTATGGGCGTTTCAATTTAATCTATAGAATAATTTTAACCACATATTAATAATAAATAAATAAAAAATTATAAAAATCGATGGCAGTCTTTAAATTATGTTTAAATAATAACCTAAACTTGGACAAACAAATTTTGAAAACATTTTAAGCATTGCTTTCGAGACTATGTTTGACTGGGTTAAGTCCTAAGGGTGGCCTTAAGTAAATAAGACCGAAAGCGCTTGGCGTCATTGTTATTAAATAGCTACACTCAAATTCAACATTTTTCCTTTCTTTAAAAATATATAGTTTGTCTCACACCGAGATATGACCGATTGAATTTTTAAAAAGCTGCATCAATTTAATACGTCTAGAATGCCTTGGACGAGTAAAACCTCTGTAATGGCAATGCATTAAATTAACATCTAGGAGGTATTGGAAAATACAGTTTAGATATTTCTAGAGTGCCTTGGAAAACAAAACCATGCAAGAATAGCGTTATGGCACTCACAGCCCCCTTCTAGAAGTCAAGAGAGCTGTGGCTATGGGGGACATTGAATATTTTAATTTCCAAAGCATTCTAGACTTATTAAACTAGAATAAATACAGCTTTTTAAAAATTTGATCGCTCATATCTAAGAAACGGTTTGAGCTAATAGACAAATTACATATTGGGGAGTTTTTGCATGACACATTTTGGAATATTTGATTTTTATGGAGGATAATCATTTTTATTTGTTTTGAAAAATAAATTAATTAGGTGGGTTATTCATCATCTTTTTTTAGAAGGAACTTTTGCAAGTGGTATGTTTTAGAGCCGGGAGACGCTCTTTTTTATAAGTAACCTTCCCCCCTCAGCCAAATCCTGGATCCGCCACTGAACTGAAATCAATAGTGCTCTATGCTGGTGGAGCAAATCAAAGCAGCCCTAAATTAAAATTTTAAATCGAGTAACAAATTTTTATTTTTGCCTCTTTGCTTTCGTCTGCCTTGTGTCTTTTAAAATCCTACTGCCTAAGTCCAACACTTGCGTTGAATCAGGGCAGAAATGAAACAATTTTTTAAATATATAACAATATAAAACCTGTATTTATTTAGTAGTACAACAAACCTATGCATACAAAAATAAGGAATATACATATTTAGGTAATTACTCAATCGTGCAACACAAAAATTCTATGCGTTAACGGTGCACCACTTACACTTATCTCACTCACCCGTCCGTTGTCAACGTTAAACACGGTTTCCCGCAGTACCAAGATTAACATTTCCGTAATTTTTTTAGTCTTGTACATACAAGTTGTTTATGAACTCTTGAGTGCAAAAAGTTTAAGTCGTGCAGCGCCAACGAGCTGACCTTATATTAGTAAAACCAAGACCTCCTACGATTTGAGGCGGAGCGGAGTGAGAAACAATACAGGCCTGTTAATAAAAAACAATTAAAATTTGACGTTTACTACATGTAAATGACGTAAGTCGCCGCCTGCAGCTACACATTTTAAAGGAAAAGAACCGATTTGAACGTCTTGTAAATTGACAAACTATGATTTGACAAACAAAACTAACCTTAAATTATTGAGTACTGGTCGCTGACATGGAGATCACCACTGTCCAGTAATGAGGTGACGTAAGACGGCCATTAATAATGAAAGTATCTATCTACTCGCCCGCAAAAACATACTTAACATTATTACTGTCGTTATGACTATTATTATACAATTCCCCTACAAACACCATTCCTTTAATAATAAATTTCATTACCCATTAAGGCATATTCTGTGTTGACTAAAAACAATAAAATTATTTAAATTTCTTGCAATGTTAATTTTTTTGACATGTCGTTCCTTTCTAGATACTAAAGGTAAATAAAACGGAACGAAAGTATGCCCTACTGTATAGTTTGCACTGAAAATTGCTAATTGTTTTACTGGAGCACCACAGACTTTTCAAAAAATGTATGAAAATTAATTTTCGAAATAACGGTGAGTCAGAGAATTCTTGTTGATATGTAAGGGTTGATTTAAAAAAAACTGAATAACTTTTTTATTTATGGACTGATAAAATATTTTTAATATGTTGATTTTTCTTTTGCTTACATCGCTTATTTTATGTTTGTCGTTGCTATTTGTGTTTTTTGACAGTCGTGAAATTCCACTTTTTGATTATCAAATTATTTCATTCGCGTCTTGCAATGTACCTGATAGAAGCATTTATGATGGTAGAAGAAAAAACTCATTCGTTCACTACATTAAAATTTGGATACATCATAACAATACAAGTTTTTTTTTATGACATTATATACAGTTGTACTATTCAACAAAGTTCCAGCAAGTTTTAAATTTAACTAAGTTGAGGTGTGTCCGCCATTTTGTTTTTTTAACAACTGTCAAAAATATAAGATTAGCAGTTTCTCTTGATCCATCCTCTCTCAAACAACATAAGAATTAATAAAATCGGTCCATATACAAGGTGTCCCGAAATTAGGTGACAATATTTTAAGGGGATAAAGTACATCCAAAAATAGGACTAAAATCCTTTATTAATATACCTTCAAAAACGCTTCGTTATGGGGCTAGAGCCCCCCGAATGGAAGCTATGATAAGCGGTTTTTTCACAATATCTCAGAAACTGATTGAAGTATCAAAACAAAATTTGATACATGTTTTACCCATGACAAGACGCAATAAACGGTTTGTTTAGCTTAGGTGTATTTCTTCCAGTGGCGTCCCACTGGGTAGGTAGTGAGGAGAATATTGCCCTAACTTTTTTATTTGTAGGATTTTTTAATGCCAGGTGCAATTTTTAAAAGCACTGAAGTCTTCTATTGAAAAAAGGTACTCTTGCTTCATTTTGGTAGGATTTACCATTTTTCAGTAAAATCGATTTAAAAATTTTGGGTTTCTTACAAGCCGTTGAAAAGGCTAAGGTGTTTTTTGCATATCTCAGGAAACACTTGATATTAAAACATGAAATTTAATAGAAGTTCTACTAGCGACAAGGCATATTTATTAAAGGATGTAACATTAAAATATTTTTCCAGTGGTGTCGCACCGATTGGAGCCTAAAGTAAATATTAGTATTTTTTTTTATTTGAGGGGCTTTCCTTTTATACCATTTTCAAATTCTCCATGCCTCACAAAACATAACACGCAGTCTAGATTTTGTATCCAACAAAATGGAAATCATTTCGAACATTTGCTTAAGAATTAGTTTGTTTCCCGTGTGGTTTTACAATTAAATTTGATTTGCAATTTGTTATTCTTTATTGTTTTATTTTAAGTCTCTTTTACAAATAATTATTTAAAAAACGAGGTCTAAAAATCTGTTGAAAACCTTATATTCTGTCAAATTACAATAAAGAAAGGTTTTATTAACAAAAAATTTAAAAATTTTAAAAAATTACATTAAAAGTATGAAAGCCCCTCAATTAAAAAAGAAATTGTAATATTTACTTTAGGCTCCACCCCGTGCGACCCCACTGGAAAAATATTTTAATATTACATCCTTTAATAAATATGCCTTGTCGCTGGTAGAACTTCTAATAAATTTCATGTTTTAATATCAAGTGTTTGCTGAGATATACAAAAAAACTATATAGCTTGTAAAAAACCAAAAATTTTTAAATCGATTTTACTGAAAAATGGTGAACCCTACCGAAATAAAGCAAGAGTATCTTTTTTTAATAGAAGACTTTAATGCTTTTAAAAATTGCACCTGGCGTTAAAAAATCCTACAAATAAAAAAGTTAGGGCAATACTCTCCTCACTACCTACCCAGTGGGACGCCACTGGAATAAATACACCTAAGCTAAACAAACCGTTTATTGCGTCTTGTCATGGGTAAAATATGTATCAAATTTTGTTTTGATACTTCAATCAGTTTCTGAGATATTGTGAAAAAACCGCTTTTCATAGCTTCCATTCGGGGGGCTCTAGCCCCATAACGAAGCGTTTTTGAAGGTATTTTAATAGAGGATTTTAGTCCTATTTTTGGATGTACTTTATCCCCTTAAAATATTGTCACCTAATTTCGGGACACCCTGTATAAGAAAGTTATTATATAAAAACAAAATTTCGTTTTTTAACAACCCCATTGGATCAAGTAATTTTTTAGATATATAGATTGATCTGTAAGTATTAGAAAAATAACTATTTTACAGACATCTTAGCGTTACAAACGATTTGTATTGTTGGACATTTGTTTGGACTTGAAGGTTGGAACTAACTTATAACATTTTCTAATATCCCCGGTAAAAAATATCGTGCTCGGTATATTGTATAAATGTATAAAGTAGGTACATGACAAGTACACAAAGTTATTGACGATACAAAAGCATATTTATGGGTTATAGATATTAAAAAGTGGAAATTAGAAAGGGCTTAGGTGCCATTGTTTCCACAATTCATTTTTACATTAAGAAATGTTCTATGTACCATGCGTCATGGTCTATGGAAGTTTCTAAGCGCCAAAATTATAATTTAGCTTTTTAAGAGCCTCTTAAGTATGTCAATAGTTGTACGTTTGCGTGCGTTTTATTTAGTTTTTCTCGATTATCTCAAAACTTATTCACTTATACCCGTTCTAATTTTCCCTCTTCAATTAGGCACTCTAAGGCAGCTAGCTTGTAACATCTGGAAATAAGTTACTACTAAATTCCACAGTTCATGTAGCAACGTAAATTTCCAGCAACAAATAATGGACATTTTTACGAAATTTTGTTTTGTTCCTACCACCTAGAGGAAGAACAAATAATTAAACAAAATACGCCTTCTAATAAAGAGACGCGAACACACTAACCCAAAAATTACGCTTCAACCAGTCGGCGTTCTGGGCGACCGTCGAGGTTCTACCTCAATATCTCGCCATTTCTGTTTCTAAGGTGTTATTTTAGCAATATAATCGACTGATGAATAAAATTTAAAAAAACGTGGGTTATGGGTAACGTAGGTCTGTTTGCGTTCTAACTGTATGCTTTCGCGACGTCTTATTAATTTTTTTCCGAAAAATATTGTGACACACTAGAAATAATTTATTATTGGTATATATTCGATAGGTTCTAATTATTAAGAATGTTACTGTTGATTATAGTGATTTTGGTTATAGTGAAAAGGACCATTGTTCCTTTGAATAAGTTAGGTCAAATGCTATTATTTTAGAATGCCTAATATATGTACCTATGTCATTCTAATAACTAAGTAGGCTGTGTTATTGGCACATTAAGCTACCTTATTAAAATCTCTTAAGTATACCTCAAGTCGCGAAAGTTAGTACATATTCATCAACATTAGTATCACTATATGTGACTGAAATCAGTTTATTGTTATTAAAAAACACACCACAAAACTTGTTAAAACATTTGTAAAATCTGACGATATAAAAGGGAACTTTTACTTTTTTGCATCAAAATGTTAATTATTAAAGTTCACCGCTCTAGTGCATAATGCATCCTTTTAAACAGTAGTAACACGTCAATATAGAAGACACAAAAGGCAGCAATGCGCTGCACGTTATGCGGAAAGCTGCACCAGCCCAGAGATTGCGCAAACCAACTAATCCAGAAGGAAGGCCACATACACCTGACGAACAAACTTACGTTACACAATAAGTTGTGTAAACAATGTCCACTATACCCAATTTTACGGAAACTTGAGTAAGTTTTAAAGAGTATCGTCTGGCGATGCAGTGGATTGAGCTATAATAACTTCTGTGTGTGGGGGTTAAAAAAAAAGAAGGAAGCAGAAAGTCTGGATGATAGAGTGGTTTAACACAATATCATCTCCTCAAAGAACTTCAGTTTAGTTCACCACTTGACAATTGTTTACTTTTGAGTTTGACTTTCAATCTAACCGTATCCGACTTAATATGGAGGTTACCTTGAAGGTGTCCTTTCTTTACTATTTAGTATCCCGTGTTTTGAGGTTCACGATGTAAGTTGCACGTAGTATTCTTAATAATACATTTAAGATCAGACGTAGCATGCAAACAACGCACATTGTTTGTACAACAGAGCCTCTTGTATAGAGCCTATTACAGCTAATGGTGGAGCGTTTTCAAGTGTTTGAACTATACAATTGAAAAGCTCTGAATAAAAACACAATTTTAAAATTACGATTAAGTGGTTAAGTACCGTGTTAACAAACGTTTTAGAGTTATTTTTTAAATGAAACTATTATTAAAGCCCCCTTGTATATCATAGTTTAGCTAAGACAAATGTGCAAATAATAATAACCCACTATCGATAACATAAAATTATTTTTGCTTTAAACATACAACAATCACTTTTGCATCTGATATTAATCTAGGTAAAAATTAAAAGTTTACAATTTTTTTACATTTGTTTTGCAATTACAATTAAAATAATTATCAAATCTACTATTCCTAGCTATCTCCAGCTTTCTTTGGTATAAAATTTAGGGATGCTGAATTGATACAAAATCTTTTCCTGGTGGGGGCAGGTCCATCGCCGAAAACATGTCCCAGGTGCGATCCACATTGTATACAGGTCACTTCGGTCCTGATGCGGCCTGGTTGGGATATGAGGAGTAAAAGGTTTGCTCCGACTAATGGTGATATGGGACAAGGGAATGATGGGAAAGTGTGGAATGTGTGGTAACCAAAAAACCATAAAAAGCGAGTGAATGATAAAATGAGAAAAATAAAAAAAAGTGTGTTGTATGTGGTGTGTGCACAGACCGGACCAGCAGAGCAGGAAACGTAGAAAAAAACAATTACATTAGCTTCCCAGAAGGACTTGTTTCACAAAAACCAACGCAAAATGGTAAGCATTTTAAAGATTAGCAGATTTAGACCACACGTTTTATTGGGGTTAAGGATATTAGGAATTACATACTACATATATAATATATATATATATATAGTCAGACACGCGGTTCTAGGGCTACAACGCCTTAGGAGGCAAAGGGATGGAATATAAAAAATATTTAATATCATATAGATATACAGGGTGCTACAAATTCGTGTGCATACAAGGGGATTTCGAAAACGGTAAGAGATACGAAGATGTTTAAATTGAGGCAAAGTTGCGTATTTTGGGGCTTAATAATTTGGTAAAAAAGAATTCTAAATATTCCGAATTGTTTAGTTTTGGTTTTTAATTTTTTGCGCCTTTAGTTTTGGCTTGGGAAAAAACAAAAAAAAACTTTCTCATAGCCGTTCCTTATGTTCTACAAGATGACGTGATTAGTTTTCAAATTCAACGTTTGGTTCTTTAGATATCTAACTCAAGTCAATTTTTTTAAATACGGACCTGCAATTTTTAAAACATGTTTAGGACTTCTACCAACAGGAGTTGTTGCTTCTACCAACAACTCCTTTGCTTTTATATACGCTTTGGAAATTTAATACAATTTAAAGGTTTTTAAAATTTTAACGTTTTGTCATCAAATATCACATCATTAGTATTTCAAATTATTTTTTCTTTACTATTACGGCCCTGGCAATTATTTTTAGGATAACTTAAATATTAAAATTACATTACAGGAAGTTATGGTGTTCAGGCCGTTTATCAATAAGATTTACCGTAATAATACTCTAGGAAGTAAGTCAGTTTCTAAGGCATGACAAGTAATTCTATTTTTTATTAGTAGATTATTTATTTTATTAATATAACGTATATCTAAGTCCTCTGGTTTTTGCCTTGAACCTAGACCGAAATACTAAAACTGTATTTAAAATTCGAGGTCCGTATTTAAAAAAATTGACTGAGGTTGGTAACTAAAGAACAAAACGTCGAATGTGAAACTAATAACGCCATCTTGTAGAACATAAAATGAAAAAATGTATTTTATTTTTTTCCCAAGTCAAAAATAAAAGCGAAAAAAATTTAAACCAAAAATGGAAATTTCGGTTTTTTCCTATATCTCCGGAAGTATTCGGAATAATTCAATTTTTTTCACCAAATATTAGGCCCCAAAATACGCAACTTTGACTCGATTTAACAATCTTCGTATCTTTTACCGTTTTCAAAATCCCCTTGTACGCACACGAATTTGTAGCACCCTGTATATATAAATTATGAACTGATAGAATATTAACACAAACACATACATATTAGTAAATCCGTATTATTTACGTAGCCCTAGATTCGTGTGGCAGACTGAATTAAGAGTATTTTTAGTTTATTGGTTTGTTTTTAGATAAAATAGCATCTGCATGATCCGTAGCTGCTATATACACCTAAAATAAATAATATGCATCGCCTTTTTTACCTCTCACGACCTAATTTCAATCCATGGATGGCTTTAATACAAGTATGTATGTTTCGGAATATTTCAATTTGGAATTTTTTTGGATAATTTGAATGTATTTAACGAAATTAAACAAAATGTTTGCAGATCTAAAGATATAAAGTGACATCTAGTAGGGTTTGACTACAATTTAGAAACTGTCGGATATGTAAATAACTGTGGTAAACTTGTCTGTACTGTAAAACTTCCTTGGACCGCTCATTAATTCTAGCGTTATATTTTCTTTTTTAATCGGTTTATTCAGTACCCGTTTTCGCGAATTTTTAAATCATGTGGTTATTTATCGTTGTCATAAAAGATACAAGGTTCATCTTTATCACCCAAATTTCCTGTTGATAAATAATTTTCAATATGATTTTTTAATTCAGACCGCAACGAGACGGTTACAATTAAAGATTTTTTTTGAATACTCTCGCAAGATGAAGTCAAGAACATGTGAATTCTGGTAAGTTTATTTTCTATAACACAATTCACAACGCGACACATGGGCTAATTACGGCTCCCTAAAAATCTGGGGAAATTATAAGGTCCCGATATCAGATGATCGATGACAAAGTACTGCTGTCGTCTGTCGAAAAACTATAGAATTGGTTGCAAAGACTATATCTTCATATAACTCTCGAACTGTTTATGTTATAATTTATAACAAACCAATACACTTAAATATACAAAAAAAAAAGTACAGGGTGTCCCAAATTCGATGCTCATCATGGGTATCTCGGAAACTATAAGATATACACCATCGGTCAACTAGTGGCCAAGTTGCGGAATTTTGTGCCCGCTACCGAAAAACAAATACAACTTTGTGAAAGAAACTTTATACTAACGTGTTTTTAGAATTTCGGTACAACATTTCGTTTTTGCGGAACTGCTATCAATTTTAATTTTTTAAATACGAACCTGCATTTTTAATTTGTTTTTAAAATATCTTTAAGCCCTAAATTTTTTGTCAGTGTTGCTTGTCTGGCTGGATTAAACTTTTTATTTATTCACTTTCTTATTTAGAATTTTTAATTATCTGCTTTAGATATACATATTATCAAAAACTACAATTAAATATGTAAATTTTGGTTAATAGTTCGAATGCCCCTTAATCTACGCATCGGTAATCTAAGTAATAAAATTTGCTCGAAACAGATATTATATAGTTAAATTAATTTATTTAAAAGTAATTATCCAATTCCTGATGATGTAAAGATAACATCAAAACGTATGGTTAAATTGAAGGCTTAAAGAGATTTCAAAAAATAATATAAAAAATGCTTTAACAATGTTGTATTTGTTTTTCTGTAGCGTTTAAAATGAGTCAAATAAACTAAAAAAACAAAAACATGAAATTTTAGTTTTTTTCGAATATTTTAAAATGTAAAACAGACAGCTCAAATTTTTTTAAAGATATTACTAGGCACAAAATTCCTTTGCCACTACTTGACCGATACTGTATCTCTTATAGTTTTCGAGATACCCATGATGAGCATCGAATTTGGGATACCCTGTACCTAGTTCCATTTAAAAATTAAAACTTTAAATCAACAAATGTTTCTTTTGTTGTTATCAAACATTACTTAAAACATGTTCAATAACAGACAATTTTGAAACACACAAATATCAAAGAACTGAATATGTAAATGTAGTTTAATCTTTGGGGTTTTCAGTGTTTGATTTATAACACACATTTTCTCCCGTAAATCTCCGATTTCCACTTTTCATACCAAGAGAGGAGGAGATTTAAGTAGAGGTAACAGGTGCATTCCTATATAGAACATTAATTTTAATGGAGTAAGATAATTTAAGGACAAGCTTTAGTAGCAAAAATCCTATTATACTAGTTCAGTCCTGCGATTTTTGTGAATACTTATTTTACTAATAGTACACTAAAATAGGCAGCATGATACTACCAATGTTACTTTAAAAAGTAGAAGTATGCCCGCTAAACTCTATAATACAAGAAGCTTAATTTCAAAAAGTTTATGACCTTTTTTATCCTTTCTAAGCAAAAACCACTGAACGGTAAATTTTCATACAGTGACCGGCAAAAAGTTGGACCCATATGGGAAACTTTTTTATTATTGAAATTGCAAAAAAACTTTTTATGCTGAGAGCCTCTGCATGATTGGTAACATAAAAACTTGTTCAAAAAAAAAATTTTAATTTAAAAAAATATCAAATGTTCATATTTCCATCAATTTAATGAAAATGTGTTAAAACCAATATTTAAACATTTTTATTATTTTGAAAAAATGTTATTTGTTAAAATTCAAAATTTAGCTTTTTATCATGTAACTGGATGCGTCCAAACCCTGTATCTAGCAACCATATTCACCAATTAATTATAGGTATTTCTAGAACAATATGCTTACGAAAGGTTCTTTCTAATTTTGAACAAGTTTTAACGTGCCTCCTACCAAATTGAAAATTAGAAAAAAAGAATATTTGGAAACAATTTATTTATTTTTAGAAATTGATTCCAAGAATTCTTTTTTCTAATTTTTAATTTGGTAGGAGCAATTTTTGGAGACACGCTAAAACTTGTTCAAAATTGGAAAGAACTGCCTTTCGTAAGCATATTGTTCCAGAAATACCTATAATTGGTAAATATGGTTGCTAGATACAGGGCCTGGAGTTACATGATAAAAAGCTAAATTTTGAATTTTAGCAAATAACATTTTTTCAAGATAATAAAAATGTTTAAATAAAATATTTAAATATTGGTTTTTTATCATTTAACACATTTTAATTAAATTGATGGAAATATGAAAGTAACATTTGATATTTTTTTAAATTTAAAAAAAAATATTTTTTTTTTGAATTTTTGTTTAAAACTTTGCACACCAGCATAAAATTAAAATCTAAACACTTTTTTCAAACAGCTTTTTTCAATATCTATATCAACTCTAATACCAGATTTTCACGACAAAATATATACTTTTCAATTTTCCAGACAAACGAGTAGTCACGTGACTAATGTCAAAACAAGTTTTTATGTTACCAATCATGCAGAGGCTCTCAGAATAAAAAGTTTTTTTACAATTTCAATAATAAAAAAGTTTCCCATGGGTTCAACTTTTTGCCGGTCACTGTATATACATTTTATACAGTTTGATTGATTGGTGTTTTTCGATCACTGTGGATAATACGCAAACTAGCTGTCAACGTTAATACCTGCAATAATAGCCCAGCGATTTCGAGACTATCGTGCCTTTAGCATCATCAGAGCTTATAAACAGTTAAAAAATTGTTTTTAAAACAAACATATACATACAAACTCGTGTTAGTGTAGTTATACTGCTGTGATGTATTTATGTTTGTTTAAAAACATTTTTAAAATATTTTAACTGTTTATAAGGCCTGATGATGCCAGTTTCGGCGAAACGTGTTACAAAAATAAACAAAAAGAAAAATATTAGAGGCCGAGACATTGCGTAATCTTTCTTAAAAAAAGGCCTAATATGTTGTAACGACCGAAAAATATCTTTCTTGTATGTAAGCTTGAAATAAAAACTTTTTCTTTTTGTTAAAAGTATTTTAATCTTGATTTAAAAGTGGTTATTTTGGCCCAAGAAAGTCTGATCTTGAGCCAAGAGTGTTTGTTCTTAACCCAAAAGACTTTGTTCTCGACTTAAAATCGGATATCCCAAATGATATGTACTCCATTCGTAGTTTCAATTTCATTATTATTAAAGATATATAATCAGTTAAATTAGTGTCCCAGGGGAGTTTTCTTACTTTTATTAGAAAGATTTAAAAGAAAAAAACCAACATCGTATTTTCTAGATATAAGGAAACACCTGTAGAATTTTTCTAGACTCATTAAATTATTGTTTCTAATTGACATTTATAACTTTCATATGGCATCACCAAAATGGTCATTATTTTTTCAGATTTTTATTACATTTTTGTTTCGGTTGGTAAAAATTAAAGGAGTAACTTCACCTACTCTCGATAAGAATTGTGTGTCTGTGACTCACAAGTGTTGGCATTGACAAATTGATTACATTATTAACTATTTTTAAACTAAAAAACGTTTTTATCGTTTTGGTGGTTTTTATTCTATTTGTTGAAGATAATAACTGTATCTAATTAAATTAGACATTTACCGTACCCGCTGAACCAGAAACAACCGTGTCATCAATAACAGGAAATTAAAAGGTCATAAAATTTTATACCCCACCGCAATAACCACACCAAAATAAAACTCATGCAGAAAAATAATAGACTGCTGAAAAAAAAATGTGTAAATTAATAAAGTGAGATGAATCAGATCTCGCGTACATGAAAAAATATTAATCGGCAACAATGCTCCTTGCATTCTACATAATAAAATAAAAATTACTAACAAAGGTTTTCTAGACTAGGAAAATACTTTTATCACACTTTTCGAAATTTTGATAGCAAAACTATTTAAAATTGCTGGATGGAAAAATGGACATTTTTACTTAGGGTGCACAAGCCCACAGGGCTAAACGATTCGTGTGTTTAAAGATATTTCTGTTCCAAAATAAAGTGTGGCCGCCCTCAATCTGTAAGGCTGCTACTTCCCCATCATTGGAGATAAAAAAAAAACTTTTTCTTGAACCCGCAAATTTGGTTTTCTACTCCCACATGAATATTTTCCTTTACAATCAAGTGGCTGGTAATATGCGCTATACTAGTTAACTGAACGGATATATTTTCATAAACATCATTCTTAGGGTATGAACAGTGTTGCCAACCTATGAAACTAAAATATTCCACAAAAAAAATGAAAATTTCTCTTTGTTAAAAAAAATCTAACGAATTCCCAAAATACTGCCAAATCTTGTTTTTAATTAATTTAATTCACAACCACAAGTGGTCCCAAAGAATACTACTATAACACTTTGCATAAAAATTTTCCTTTTGCTCGTAGACTTTATATAATATATAAATTGTTCAAGAAACGGCATTGTCTCCAACCTTTAAACAGGGTCTATATAATATATAGACCAATCGGGAAATTACCCAAGAGTTGGCAGCATTCGTATGAAACTAACGTTTCTGTTTAAAGGTTGGAGACAATGACGTTTCTTGAACAACAGTAGAGTTTTGCACTTGCATTGTCTTTATTTGTTTTGAATCACAACGTTTCAACTGGTAAGTATCTCCAGTCCAGTCTTCAGGTCAAGTCTTTACGTGACGACAGTATGTCAGTGGCGGTTCGTGGATATTGAGTATGGGAAGGCACAGATCTAGGTACGCAAAATTGAGTGTCTACAGATATTTTTCTAATTTTTGAGGAAATGTCTAAGAGAAAGTTATTTTCATAAAAAAAAAATATTTTAAATATTTTTAACAACTTGGTAAAAACAAAAATAGAATATCTTACTTAGTTTTTTGTAATTCGGGTCAAAAAAGTCGCTATCTTCCATTGCATATTTTAACGCGGTCGGATCACATATTATGGTCGGATCCACTTGCCGCGTCTCTCACTTTACATTGGTGCGTTGCCGTTGCCGCGAGACCGTCGCGGATAATTTAAAGAGATTTCAGCCTGTTTTTAGTTATACAGCGGGTGAAATAGAGTCGTGCGAGGTCGCTGATTTTAGGCGTTCGTCAGGAAACAACTGCCGCAGAGAATTCGGTACTGAGCCACAACCGAGCGCATTACATGATGGCGCGTCAGGCAACGATGGTGGCTGCCAATCCTCCTGAATAGTCGGTAGATCTAGCAAATTTATTTATTGTTTTCCAATTTATTAAACGATAAACATGATAAAATGGAATTATCGTATTTTTGGCCGGCGGCAGGGGGGGGGGGGGTGGCTACGCGGCCTAAAGGAAGAGCCGCCACCTGCAGGCTGTATATGATAAGGGAAATAATTCTATATAGTATTATTAAATTGTCATTACATAGTATAATTTTTAACCAGATCATTTAGCCGAGCGGTAAAAGATGCTAAAGTTTAGAGTAGTTAGACAAAATCTCCAAAGAAAATTAAAAATTATAAATCCTATTTTAGAACAGAAATGTCGTTAAAAAACTAAATTTGTATGGTGATAAAACACTCATAAGGCAGGTAAAACATTAATTGTCAAAAATGTGCATCCCTCCAAATTATTCCTTATATTGTCCCTAGAAAACTAGAAATAAGGACTCCTACAATTATTTTTTTTTAGTTATAGAGTAAAAAACAACAACATTTATGTATGAACAGACAATTGAGCAGCTATTAAAAAAATAAAAAGGCAAACAGTTAAGAATCCTGATTATTATATTATTAGTAATAACCTTTGTGTGAAAAAGTTTTATTTATTTTTAATTTAAATCAGCAGTCTATTACGCTAATATTAATAACTTGAAATACCTCCACTAGTGTCTGGTGTAAGCTTTACTTTTCCTTGATCTAAAACGTCGTTGAATGCAGGCCAGCCACATCCTGAATCATATTTTGTTTCTGAACTAAATAATTCTTGTTCACAGACTATGCATACATAAGTTCCTTCACTATATTCTTTATTATAACAGCCTACAAAAAAAATACAAATATTGAAGACTATGGTAAACTAGGTAAGATTATAATCATCTTGTACTAGCAAAAATAAAATTAAATGTTGTTAAGGACTTAACATCACACAATCCCAACTTTACAAAATAATATTCTGAAAGTATTATACTGTAACTACAACAGACTTACTTATATTGATAGGTTGCATAAAGGGTTAAATACGTTTAATTTAGGCACCCCCTTGCAGATTGACCAATACAAACATGTCTATACAGTACTTACATAGTAAGTACCAAAAATCAAACATTAATATCAGATTGTCAAATTAAGTTCACAATTGAAGGTGTAAGTGAATAAAACTTACTAATTGTTAAACATTCATAGTTTTAATGAATAAGGTGCTAGAAATGGTTTTCAATTTCTGATCTCTATTCACTACGATTCTGTGAATTATAATTATTATTCACAGAATTGTAGTGAATAAAGGTCAGTTGGTAACCCGTTCTAGCACCTTTATCCACTTTATTATGAAACACAAATTATCAATGATATATATCAAATAAATACTAGAACGAATAGGTATGGGTCTTCATAATCCCATTGAAAAATTTTATTTTTTCTTGCTCTATACAATAGGGTCAAAATCAAAATTTTGAGAAAAAGCCCATTGCCAAATAATATAAAAAGGCCAGAAAGGTGTGGCATTGTTTATAAAAAAACTGTAAAAAATCATTTCGTTAATGTTCAGAATGGTTTTTTTTTTTTACTTGCTTAGTATTCTCGAGGCCAGAGCTCTTTAGCACTGATTGAAAAATGTTGTAAAATTGTATATTGTTTAATTATAATTATTTTAAGTTTCAAAAAAAAAATTATATTATCAACATTAATAAAGTATCAAAAACTTTGATTTTTAGACTATGATTCAGAGTTTAAATAATTGGTGGATAGTAAGTACAATACCTGTAAATGGTCTTTCTGTTCCTTTCTCCTGTGTAACATGATACTGCAAAGGTGTTAATTTTTTTCTTATTTCTTCCTTCTCAATGTTACCTTTTTCGCTCATCTTAAGTGCTGTAATTAAGGAAAAGTGTTTACTACATATTTATAACGAGCTATGTACGTACAATACACACCTGCCAAGTGAAATCCGTTTCGAAATTCTCTCTTTACTATTACAGGGAAATAACTTTTACAGCATTGTGCCACGAGTTTATTGATTCCGTTCATACAATTGTATTTCCAGATTTAAAACTCAAATCAAAATAGAAAACAAATTAATAGCTACACGGATCAAATTACATAATACGAAATACTTAAATTAAAAATAGCATGAAAATCCATTTATCAAATTCTAGGTTAGCGACAGCGAAGACCTATCATTCCTCTGTGGTATTAGTCCGGAGTACTCCACAGTCGTGATAGTTTACGCTGTAGATCAATTATTTGTTATTTGGGTTATTCTTTTCTTTCTAATTTATTTGAATGGTAAACAGTTGAAAAGAAAACCAAATGGAGCCAAAACGAAGAAAATTATGAGCATACCTATTTCTTCTCTGTGCGAACACCACAGAAAAAGTGTTAGGTCAAGATTGCATGGACCGCAAACGGTATAAATATGACAGCGTAAGTAAGACGTGATTGGTCGAAAGTCAGCTGATTGTCATTGGTGCTGTCAATTAGCTGACTTTCAGACTTTCGCTCATCGAGATAGAATTCTATCTCGATGCTTTCAATCACGACAAACCTTCAAACCCTTTTTTCTTCTGTGCAATTACGTCTTAACTTATGCTGTCATATTTACGCACAATGTGAACTCGGGCTTAGTTTAAATAGTAAAAAAATACAGTTAATCGTTGTCCTTGTCTTCAGCATGATTTTCTCGATGTGTAATGTGTAGAAAAATACATATTATTTCTCTCGCCATGGTATTCACGTATATGGTAGACAGCCATCAGCTGACACAGAACAAGTGGCCTTTTCTACTCTTTAAATACGGAGAAGACCATGCGGCACAGAGGAATGATAGGTCGTCGCTATCATAATGGCCTTGTTGCTCGATGCGAATGTATAGCCTATTTTTCCTTTGTGGCTAGGTAATGTGTCGCTGATTTTGAACAACCCAGAAAATGGTCTTTTTCACTAAATTTTAATTTTGACCCTATCGTATAGAGCAGCAACAAACTTTCTACGGTTTCAGTTATTAAATTCTGATTCTATTTTCTTAGTAAATAATTGAGAACGCTCTCTATAATAAAAACACGCGGAAAAATGTATCGACGTCACAACAAAACTCGCAAATGGGCAACCCGAGACAGTCTTGATTCGACACGCTTTGACTTGCCTAATCTCTCGAGACTACTGTTCTGTTTCTAATCTGTTCTATTCTATTTAAGTTATCGAAGCAAAGATAACAATATATGAGGTCGCATGACTCGCAAATAAAATAATTGAGTGGTTAAAACTTCCAGCTTAATTGTATGGAAAAGGAATAATTGATACTCTAGAAAGATTCTTATATGTTTACTATAGTTTTTTTTTATAGAATAAAAATAAACCCCTTTTGGTAATATTACTTTACAAATTAAACCGTGGAGTGGAGTATCAACATTCATAGTCGTTTTTCATAATATACAGCGAGATCAGTTAAGGGTACGGAGCGGCCATATCTCGGAAACTACTGGTCATAGAAATTCAGGGAAAAAAAATGATAACTAAAGTGGCCATGAGAAAATCCTGGAAATAATTTTTAAGTTCCGCATTTTGACGTAATTGAGAAGTAAATTTTAAAATTTTACATCATTCCGAAAATCCCACATTAAGGTATATCTTTGATAACACCATTAAAAAGCTTGGACAATTATCCATCATTTTGGTCTTATGCTCATTGGCGTACCAACTTTAATAAGAGGGGGGAAGCTGTTGAAAGTGTAATCATTTAAATCGCTGTAACTTATAAACGACTTATCCGATTTTAACAAACTAAAGATTGGTTGGAAGAGAAATGTATGCAATTTCACCAATCGTATTTAGTTGTCCATAATAGTTCTAAAAAAAATGCAAGAGGGCGCAATTTGTAATGATCACACATTTTTTGATTTTACTCTGAAAAAATAAATCATATGGTATAATTATGGTACTATAATCGCAAAGAAGATGAAATTTGCTAAAAGAAATATTAAAACCGCAGCTCGATATCTCCGTTCGTTTCAGCGTTATTGCCAATAGAATAATTTTTAAAACTTTAAATGAAGAAGCGAGTGGGACGCCACTGATATTTTTCCATGTAGATATTATTTCTGATTAGCCTGGTCAATTCTGCATAAAAATGGTCTCTTGCGTTTTTCTCCTCAGGCACACCATTCTTAATTAAAATAATTAAATGGGCGCAAGCATGCCTATTAAATGAAGGTGGTCTTTTTCAACAATTTTTATAAAACAAAATTTTTCATTATGAATGTTAATAATAATAAATAGTAAAGGTAATGGTAACCATAGGTTTTTATGTATATAATGTGAGCTCATTGTATCCATTTCCGAATTGAATTGGGTTTTTGCACCAAGGGTATCTGATATCCTTGTGCTCAGTCCACTATTTTTTGGACTGTAACATAACCTTTGTTTTCAAGCCTTGGCTAAATATTTCAACTATTCTGGCATTCTTCAATGTCTTGTCAAATTCCTTACCCAATAGTCCCAATAGGTGTTCGTCAACTGGACTCTATTAATATGGCAATTTCTCTAGCCGATTTTACTAAATACAGCTTAGACAAGGTAAAAAATACAGGCTAACCTTGAGCGCCTTTCCATTGGCAGTATGCAATGGACATTAGCGTACATCTTACCTGCATTACTAAAAGTGTTAAGTAATGCCGTAATTTTTCTCCCAATTTACTTTTCAATACAGAATTTATTGTCAGGCCCAAGGTTGATAATACCGCCACTAAAATACCTTGGGGCTGCTGCCAATCTCTTTTCCTTTTTCAATCCTGGGTCCTGGGTCATTAAGAAAGTGGTTCTACTTCCTGGTTTTAGATAAATGATTTAGTTAGATTCTTGGGAGGAGCATATTTTTCTACCAGTTTTACTTTTTACTATTTTTCTAAGCTAACACATATGTGTTTCCATTTAGATAGTATATTACAGGATGAAAATTTATTATTTCTGCCTTTTTGGGTCCAAGGATCCTCTTCTATAAACATTTAAGTGTATGCAAGTCTAGATTAAGATATCTAATAGTGGATCTTGGCTTTCTGTTTCGTCTGGGTTTTCCTGACTTTGTCATCAATATAAGACTCCCAAGTAGGAAGAGTTCCTTCTGGACTACTTGTCCCAAACTGACGTAGTTTGGCCGACGACATAATAGAATGTGTAGAGTACTGTAGAGCTACCTGCTCCTTTGAGAGAAATTACTCGCCTAACTCTGACCTGTGAAGAGTACGTGTCCTTCAGTTATAGGGTAGGGACTACTGTTTTCCGGCCCAGAGTGTCACAGTTTGGACGGCCAACCTAACAGAATGTGTAGAGCTATACGTGCTCCTATGAGAGGAATTAGTTGCCTCTAACCTATGAACGCAGGATTAGGCAATCCAACGATGTGTCAAAAGGGCGGTTGGATGGCAAATACTGCTTTGTGATTGGTACACGTGACCATAAAAATAATGTTGCTGGTGGCATTTAACTGATGAATCAATGCTTTTTGCCATCCAACCGCCATATTGAAGCACGTGGATTGGATTCCCTAATTACATATGTCCTCCGTTTTTATAGGGATTACTAGTCACCCGCTTAGAAGATCGACGTGATCTTAATGGAATAAGGAAAATGCTTCTATGTCTTGAATACTTTTCCAATCGAGATTTCATTTCCTCTAATAGTGGATCGTGACGTCACATTGTGACGAATTTTTGAAGTGAACGCGCCGAACTATACGGCAAAGCGTAGTTTACGTTATTAAAAGGCAATTTTATATGAAATTTTTAATAAATTTATTTCAAATCACATTAGCCTTTGAATTTCTACTGTGACATAAATCTTGAAACACACATTTTAGATTGATTACTGTCATCATGAAAAATGTAGGTTATTGTTGTTTTCATTTTTCTTTTTCTAAAAAGCTTCGTGTAATTTTGTATTTAGTTCTCTGATACGAAAATACATCCTACATCTAAAAAATAACATTTTTGCCTTATCGGAACATAATACCGAACCTAAACAACGGAGAATATCGCAATATGGCGGTTTTTAGGCACAAGTGACGTCACGAAAACCTGCGTGGTATCATATCTCTCGTAGTTGTATCATGCCTACCCACTACCGGTAGTAGTTTACCTCGAAGATCGAACACGGATCGCCACGGTCGAATGCCAGTAACTAAATTACTTCTGAGCCACTGCCGCGGTTAGGCCTATAAAGGCAAGGTCTCTAAAAGGATTAAAAGACCTTGATTTAAAGGTACCTCAACCATCAGTGTTGCCACAGAATTTCTTTCAATCGTAATAAGTTTACCAAAACAGTAACGTCATTCTAGAAATGAAAAAAGTAACGGATTTACTAAAATAGTAACAGCATTTTGATAGGATTTTTTTTGGATGGTCACTATCTTGGCACTAACCCAAATCAAAAATGACTTCTAAAAACAAAGTCACATAAGCGATAAACGTGATCAGATGAAAGAAACGATTACTTCCCCCTCTTGTCCAAACTGACTTCTAAAAAAAGACCCTCATCGTCCTCTTTAAAGGCTGCTGTCCCTAAAATCACGACGGCTAAAAAAACGTAACAACCGTTACGTACTGCTTAAAGGCGTAATAGATCCTTTCAAAACGTAACAGATCTGTTACAATTGTAACAGATCGGCAACACTGACCTCAACGTTAATCATCCGTATAGCCACCGCAGTGACCTAGAACACTACCCTCGGAAGAACATCCGAGGGTACCGCCTAGAACCATCGAGATCGAATAAATATCTATCAATGCCTAGAACACACACACGACAGCGACGAACTATCATTCCTCTGTGCCACAAGAACTTTATTTTGATACAGCGTTTTCTTTTCAATTTCAATCGTGCTGTCACTGTCATAGCAAAGTAGACGGAATCGACGGGATGATAAACAATGCTAATTATTTCATTTTATTAAAATTTGTTTATTAGAAACAAATTCAATGGAGTGAATAATGAAGAGTCTGAAAAGCGTGTCGGTCCAAGTACTTGATAGTGATATAGCAGTTCGGCTGCCTAATGGTGTTTATGAAATTAAGCAAATGGAAGCAAAGTCGTCGAAATTGAAACAGATTTGCATTTTCTGTCTAGCTTTGTGCCTTTTTGGAATTTTTGGCTTTGGATATTTTTGTCCAGAAAAGGTAAGTTTCAAAGTGTAATAATTACCATTATAAGATTGTACATACATAGGTTTGTGCAGTATATTATTGTATTTTTTATTTGTTTATTCATTGTAATAATTACACATAATGCTTTTACAATCAAAGAAGTAAATAAATAACATTTCTTATAAAAGAACACGTTCCTATTGTTTTACAATAAATTTTCATTAAAAAATAATCAAGTTTTTTAAATTAAATAAAATAAAACATACATTTACTTAAGATCCTTCATATAAGCACGAACCTGAATCCATATGTGCAACATATTAAAATAATTTTTACAATTATTATCTACCAATTCATTAAAATATATAACAATCATTTTTCTAAAATTGTTAAAGACCAAAAATTGTTGAGGTTTTTGTTCTTCAAAGGAATAAAATTAAGTACCTACATTGAAACTAAAAACTAATAAAAACCACTTTATTTTACCTAAAAATACTTTTTCTTCCAACGCCCTTATTTGAGAAAGTTAAATGTTAGAGAAGACACAGTAGTAGTCATTGCCCCTTCGGGTTCTTGCAAGTCTATAAAAGTTTAGTATTTTTTATTTAGTCATATTATTCATATAATTGTACATGTCAAAAAAACAATAAGACACAAATACTACAGGTAATATAAAATAATTTTACATACAAAGTTAAAACTTGTATGTAATTTACACATTGAAATGACACTGCAGAAGGAAAGGGTATTAATCCTCCACTCACTAAAGGAGTGAGAATAGTCTTCACTGACGATCAAAATTCATAGTAGCATGGGATGAGTGACCCCAAATGAGTATGCTATATAGCATGATATGTAAGTACCTATGGTAAGCTGTTTTCCATAGGTACCTCCAATGATATACTTTCGCAAGGTTTCTGATTAAGTAAGTAAGTTATGTAAGTATTATAGATATTTTTTTGCTGAGCTGAGTGATATGCTCCTACCCAGTTTAAACCAGAATCAAGAAAGACACAAAGAAACTTAACCATGTTATCTAATGTAAAGTAGTCTTTATTCATCCCTTAACTACAATATGGATGAACCACTGTTTATACATTAGGATTTAAGTAAAGGTCTTGGAGAAAAATGTAGGTTCTGCTTCTTGGATTCATTAAGGATCAGACAGTTGGATAGGAACCAGTTTCCTATATACTAGACTATGTATATTTGATAATGGAATGTATAGGTTCACAAGGATATGGTATTTAATAAATTTATTGGTGGTATCATTAGCAAAAAGAATTAGCTCAATCAGTCAATCAAAATTTATTCATGAATAATAATTTCACAGGTCAAAGTAAAAATACCTAGATAATTGAACTTAACATTTTTGTCTCCTAAAGGAATAACAAGTTACTATTGTATCTTTAAAAAAAAACATTGTACGTAAAACATAAATTTAAAATAACACATTTACATTTCAATTAGTTGCACCTAACTAAAGGGAATCCAGACTAATATATTTGGGGACAAGAGGGCACATCTCTCAGTTAAATCAGGTTGCTAAAATCATTAAGGAGGTATTCCTCCTCCCTATAAAAGGCGTTATTTTTAGGTATTGTTGAATTTTTCCTTCAAATACTTTTATGTTGGCATTTCTCACTGGGCTACTGATACTCACAAATTTCAGATAAATGCCGATGGGTTTGAACCGGGGTTTGAACTTAGCTTTGATTTTTCAGCAGCATAAGTTTTTGCACGACCGCGACGATAAAATGCATATAATATCAAATTGGTAATTTCTTTGGGTTTAAGTTTCTTGGGTAAAATTTTATTGGAAACCCTTAAAGGTGATCTACTTTATCGAGTACCTATGCCAAAATAAATTATCCCCCCCCCCCCCCCCAATGAGTGACTTTATCCAACACATAACAGTTATGACTGTCATTATCAATGTCATTTTAGACAAGTAACTATCAAATAACACACTAGTGAGTTATAATCCATAACTCACTAGTGAGTTACACGTTCATATTTAAAGTAGTATTATATTTATTACTATTACAAGCAGAATTGATATTGAAATTAAAGGAAAACCCTAACTGTTTATTCGAATTTGAAGTCATTGTAAAATTCGTTGGTTCATTGGAACCAGACGCTCCCATATCAGTACAGCTGCTGATAGTGCTAGAAGACGCCGACACATTAGAACCTTGTATTTTTTCTGCAATTTGTATTTTGTTATGCACCGATTTTTATAAGTATCCTTTTGCTACTCGTCTGCTACCGTCGAGGACTTCCATGCTCCGTAACGCTTCAAAGTAGTCATGTTAGCCCCTGCATTGGCCAAAAGAGTCGCCGAAGACCTTCTCAGGCAGTGACCGGTGTAGAGCTCTTGTTTCTCCAATTTCAAAAACATTGCAATTCTTGAAGGTATCTTCGACAACGTATTTATTCCCACACACTGGCTGGTACACCTCCCATTTTTGTAAAAAACAAAAAAGTGGCTAGAACTAGTATTCTTTGGTCTTAAAGACATGTATTTTTTACACAAATTGATCGGGTTGACTAAAAATCCTTCAAGTATGGTGAAACTTCTCGATTTCTTGGTTTTAGTGTCTGGCAAAACTACGTGAAAATATTTTCCTTTGTCTTGAATATTTTCTATTTTCAAATTGACCAATTCATCGCATCTACAAGCACCGCTAATCCCCTTTATCAAAGCCACTTTCATCAACAAGTACTCGTCGTCGGGAGCTTCGTTCAAAAACTTCTCTATTTCAGGTCGTTCTAATGTCTTGGACTTCTTTGGTTTGTATCCCTGTGATTTGCTTTTGAAAAAGCTCGTTAGTTTGCCATATTTTGAAATATCTTTTTTTATATAAAGGTGAATAGTCGAGCGAAGCATCGAGTATTTGGTCCATAGTGACGATGGGGCTAATTTTTTTTGCAAATGTAAAAAATAAGCCAATAGAACATTTTCATCGATACCTGTTATTTTCCGTGAATTCATCCAAAATTCAAACATTTTGAACTCCTTGTCGTAAGCATCTCGGGACTTTTCTGGCAAAATCTGCATCGCTGTTTCTGCTTCCATCGGTTTCCTCCATTTTCTATAGGTTTTTTCTTCAAAAAAGCTTCCCTTTTCTGCAGGGTAAACTGACAAATGTCAAAATTTATTTAAACATTTGCTAACAATGTATCATGCCCGTGGCAACCAAACAATCAACCAATTTTGTCCAAAATGTAAAAAAGTCACTGTCAAGTTATTCTGACATTTATAGGGTGCTGAGATGCAAGTAGCTTTGATTTGATCACGAAACTTATTAATTATGATTAAGTATCTCATAAAAAACGATTTATTCCACTTGTTGGATAAAACATTGTATGCCACTTGTGTGTTATGTTACCTAAGTCACTTGAGAATTTATACCATTCGGCCTGACTGACTCGTGGTATATATCTTTCTCGCGTGACTTTTTTTCAACATAACACACTAGTACCATAAATAACTATTAAGGGCACGCAATAGTAGTTTGTAGAACGAGAGTGGATATGATGTCCATATCGCACGAGGAAGTAAATTGAGCACGACGCCGTAGGCAGAGTGCTCAAACTTCCGAGGGCAATATGGACAATCCACTCGAGTTGAACAGTATATTTTTTCTACGACTTTATGCTAAAAAATGTAAAAAAAAGTTTGTAGATTGCCAGGCTTGAACTCACGACCCTTGGTTTCATAGTCTAACGCTCTAATCGAAACGTTTAGTTAATTATCGAAAAACCAACTGATAAATGATGCTACATGAAATTAATTTTCTATGCACATTCATCAAGTTGCATTATTGATAAATCTATTATAAATGCGCCTAGATTTTCTTATATTGAACAAATTAATAACAAATTGTACCATATGCATTTAAATTATATAATTTAATGCCTTGAAAAAGAAGGCCTCAGTAAAAATAATATACTGTGATTGGTCAGTACTTTTATAAACAATAAAGGCTTCTCTGTAATTGACTACTGTGATTGGTCAGTTTCATTACCTATCTAGGATGGATATGATATATTCCCGCACAGTTAACTGGAATAGCCTACTTTACTCGCCACTTAAGTGTAAAGGAAACAGCAAATTTCCATGTGGGAGTAGAAAAAAGATATTTTTTAAAAAATTGTGCTTTTTGAGGGTTAAGTTTTTAAAGTAACATTTTGACGGAAACCCTTAAGAATGAACTACTGTTTTAAATATATACGTTAAAATAATTTATTCCCCCCAATTAGTGACTTTAAGCACATGCATACGAATTTTTTAAAAAATGATGCATTTTTGAGGTTTAAGTTTTTAAATGAAAATTTTAATGGGAAACCATTAGGGATGATCTACTTTATCGAGTACATACGCCAATATAATTTATTTCCGCCAATTAGCCATTCCAAGGGCGTGTGAGAAATAAAAAAAATTTAATTCCTTTTGCACTGTACCTATAAAGTTACTTTGAGAACTTAATCCTCAAAAATGAATCACTTTTTTAAAATTTTCTTTCGCATGCCCTTAGAATCACTAATTGAAGGAAATTAATTATTTTTTCATATGTACTTGATAAAGTAGATAATCTTTAAGGGTGTTCCTTGAAAATTTTACTTTGAAAACTTAACCGTCACAAATGCATCAATTTAAAAAAAAATATTTTCGTGTGCCCTTATAGTCACTAATTGGTGGGAATAATTTATTTTAACGTATATACTCAATAAAGTAAATAATCTATAAGAATTTTTCGTGCAAATTTTACTTCGAAAACTAAACGCTCAAAAATGCATTAATTTTAAAAACAATTAGGTAATTTGGGTGCCCTTAGATTTTCTAATTGGGAGGAATAAATTATTTTGACGTATACACTCACATACAGCGGTTCGTTCTTAAGGGTTTCCTGTGAAAATTTTACCTTAGAAACTTAAATTTAAACAAATCACCAATTTGAAATGATATATGCATTTTTAGGTTGTGCGAAAACTTGAGCCACTAAAAAGTCAAAGCTAACTTCACGACCATTCGTTAAAAACCGCTGTTTTTGTAACATTTCTTTGAAAAATTAAGGAAACTTGAAGTGATGGTTAGTTAATGTCGCATAAACAATTTAATAGCTACCAATATATGCACGTATTTATTGGTGGAGCCGAAATTTAAAATATTATTGATTATTATAAAAAATGGTAATGGCGGATTAAGCATAATTGATAGGTCTGAACCTATGTTATTTTTATTTTAATATAAAATATTTCATAATTTATATTTTAAAATTCCCATCTGCATAAAATCCATTTTGTTAGTTGCACAAAAACGTGTAATGAAATAACTCGTTGATGATAATATAATAAGTACTATTGATAAATTAATGGGTTTTTTTTCGTAATCGTGATTTTTTTAAATATTCATATATATTTTTAAATGTTTATCTAGAAACTTAATTACTTCGAATTTAGTTTTAGCCTATTTATCGACAAGGAAACAAGGCATGTTTAAAAGCTGCAGGTCTGTATTATTGGAACCTTGAGTATTTTTGTCTACATGCTACATACAACATACACATACAAATAAGCAAAAAAGAATGACAAAGCTATTTAAAATTGACGGCGAGGGTCTTTTCGGCAGCCCGAATAAAGCAATCACGTGGTCTTTAATACACCGCGTCCATTAATTATGGAATAATTAAAAAAGTACTTGATTTTCAAAAGCTCATATTTTCATCAAAATTCAATCAATTCGCTCCATTTTTGGTTTATTGGGTAGGCTGTCTCTTAAACCACTTAAGTACAATGCGTGTGACTTCACTTTAAGTCTTTTTAATACAGGGTGATGGCTAAAATATCAAGCTGTGTAAAATCTGCTTTGATTAATGTTTCTCAAATACGAAGCTATGAAAATTGAATTTTATTATTGTGTTGGTTACAGCTTTATGTTAGGTACTTACTGTTCCCATTACAGCGCAGCAGCGTTTGGGTCAATTAAAATCCAAAAATCGTTATATTGCCAATTACTTCCTAGCAGTATAACTGGCAATATAAAGATTATTGAAATTTAATTTTTTTTTAATTTACTCACACGTTACCGCGCTGTAATGGGAACAGTAAGTACATAACACAAAGCTTTAATTAACACTTTTTTATTTATTTTCCATCCTCGGAAACGAGGGAGCAATTGTCGTAATTTAATTTTTTTTTTAAGTTGACACGAACAGCACTGCGCTGTAATGGGTACAGTAAGTACCTAACATAAAGCTGTAACCAACATAATAGTCAATAAAAATTTTATAGCTTTGAATTTTGGAAATATAAATTTTAAAATCAGCATATTTTACACAGCTTGATATTTTAGCCATCCTGTATAAAAATGACATAAAGTGAAGTCACACACATTGACCTTAGTGGTCTAAGATACAGCCTATCCAATAAACTGACAATGGAACGGATTGATTGAATTTTGATAAAAATATGAACTTTTGAAATTAAAGTAATTTCTTAACTATTCCATAATTATGAATGGATGCAGTGTAGTAGTGGTACCCCTTCTATTTCTTCTTTAGTCCTGCGTCTCACCACTTTATGTCTCTCTTCAATGGTAATGGATTTACTTACATCGCACGTGCGATTCGAATGCTATTGAATCATTAACAAAACAAAGAAAGACCGCTGCATGAGAGCATTGCTTTATCTATTTTACTTTTTCATTTGAGAGTTTATCAGTGCTGGACTTAGAGTCAATATATCATAATATCATATTCAATAAGATGGTAAATACAATTTTTTTGGAAAATTTAAATTTTTCATTAGATGCAATTCTTGTTATATAAATAAATAAAACTAAATGGTTGATCTAAAATGCAAGTTGCAGTTAAATGATGCAGGCATGTCTCTTTCAAGAATATGTGGTGTAACAAACAAAATGCAGTTTAGTGCGTAGTTTTGCCAAGGAATAATTATTTATTTGTCTACTAATAAACACCGCAAAAACATAAAATACTAAAGTTGCATTTTTGCTGACTTTTTTTAATTACATCAAACAGCTTTACTTTATACTATTATTTTTTGGAATTCTTTTACTTTTATGTAGTTGTGTGTTTGTATTTTAAATCGACCCTTCTATCTTTTTGTTTGGAAACATGGTCTATCACTAGGTCATTAAAATTATAAATATTTGTAATAAAAGGTTTTTCAAATGTTAATTTGTTTTAAACTGTAATATTTCTTGAATTGTCGAAGTCATTGTTGTTTAATACAAGTCACAACATCCATAAGTACACGTCAAAAACACACATAAACGAACTAAATAAGGGTTAAGGGCATACTAGGGGCGATTCGACATTCCTAATGAAACAAATGGCTTATGCAAATGTTGCAAATACAATCCGCATATTTTGTAATAAGTTTTTCTTTGTCTAACGCAAAGTTTTGATTAAAATAGCATAATTCACGGAGCTGTTCGATTATGTTTCCATAAATTGATTGAACATGGTTCAACCACTCACCGATTGAACGCAAAGTATGCCGAAGTCGACGACTGGATTTGTCTCTTTTCCGTCTCTTTTTAACTTCCGAAAGCGCGTTTCGCTCTTAGTTTCCAATTCATTTATGTAATCTTCCAATTTCATATAAACCACTAAGGTCAACCGTGAGCTAAACTAAAAAACAACCGGGCAGAGTGTGTTTCGATCTGTATTGGGGAGTTTGCGCATGACACACTTTGGAATATTTACATTTTTTGAAGGATAGTCAGTTTTATTTGTTTGGAAAAATAAATTAATTCGGTGGGCCAAATTTACTTTTTTCAAAGTGCTTTGTGCTTGCCAGTTTTGCCCAGCTCTGCTTTAGTCCCATGAACAGATATTTGATGAAATTGTGATATTCTCTGAATAGGTTTTCCCACGGGTTAAATTTTGGAAGGTTTCAGCGATTTTAGATTATGAAATAAAGTAAATCGTCGTATTAGATACGAAGGTAGCTATCAATAATATCCTTGCTATTGAAAAGTGTCAAAGATTAACATTTACCGTTGAATTCTCCTATTAATTCCACCCTTAAATATCAAAAAACTTCTCATTCCTTAAATATAGAAAAACTCTTCGTTCTCCTCAAATCTGGTACCTAATATGTTTCTTCAATTATCCTAATACAATCTTAAAGCTCTATTTATTATTTAATTAATTTCCTTTATTTTACTTTTCAATATATTTTTGGTACTTCTGATGATGAACTTTGTCCGATCGTCCGCAACATGCATAGGATAATTATTATTTAATTCTTTAATATGCTGGTGGAGAAATACCTAAATAAGTTTCTCATTTTTCATTTTCTATTAAGTTATCGAAACAAATATACTTAATTTTTTTCGCCTTTATTTTTGACTTGGGAAAAAACAGAAAACACTTTCCGATAGCCTTTCTTTGTGTTCTACAAGATGACGTTATTAGTTTTCAAATTCGACGTTGTGTTCTTTTTTTTTACCAACCTCAAACCATTTTTTTTAAATACGGACCTGGAATTTTAAATACGGTTTTAGGGACTTCTAGGTTTTAGAAATTTAATACAATTTAAAGTGTGGTACAATTTTTATATTTTTGACCTATCCTGTATGTTGTTTGGTCTGCAACCATTCTAAATGTACCTAATTTGATTATCGAGGATGCACCAACTTTCGGCAGTATTTGAATTGTGGTTGTGTTATTAATAAAAAAAAATTACGTTTTCTTGACCCGATTCCTGGCCATGTTTATTAGTGGATTTTTAAAATCTTTTTAAGTTTGGACTGGATATTGGAGTGTCAGAAATGTATTCTTATTTAAAAATATTATTTTCAAAATTCTTTACGATACAATGAACTTTAGTAATTATTTTCAGGGTTTTCATTGGCTTATACAGGGTGTCCCGAACTAGGTGACAATATTTTAAGGGGATAAAGTACATCCAAAAATAGGACTAAAATCCTCTATTATTATACCTTCAAAAACGCTTCGTTATGGGGCTAGAGCCCCCCGAATGGAAGCTATGATAAGCGGTTTTTTCAGAATATCTCAGAAACTGATTGAAGTATCAAAACAAAATTTGATACATGTTTTACCCATGACAAGACACAATAAACGGTTTGTTTAGCTTAGGTGTATTTCTTCTAGTGGCGTCCCACTGGGTAGGTAGTGAGGAGAATATTGCCCTAACTTTTTTATTTGTAGGATTTTTTAACGCCAGGTGCAATTTTTAAAAGCACTAAAGTATTCTATTGAAAAAAGATACTCTTGCTTCATATCGGTAGGATTCACCATTTTTCAGCAAAATCGATTTAAAAATTTTCGGTTTTTTACGAGCTAAGGTGTTTTTTTGCATATCTCAGCAAACACTTGATATTAAAACATGAAATTTATTAAAAGCTCTACTAGCAATAAGGAATATTTATTAAAGGATGTAACATTAAAATATTTTTCCAGTGGCGTCGCACGGGGTGGAGCCTAAAGTAAATATTACAAATTTTTCATACTTTTAATGTAATTTTTTTAAATTTTTAAAGTTTTTGTTAATAAAACCTTCGATTATTGTAATTAATAAGGTTTTGAACAGATTTTTAGACCTTGTTTTTTAAATATTTATTTGTATAAGAGACTTTAAATAAAAGAATAACAAATTGCAAATCAAATTTAATTGTAAAACCACACGGGAAACTAATTCTTAAGCAAATGTTCGAAACGATTTCCATTTTGTTGGATGCAAAATCTAGACCTGCGTGTTATGTTTTGTGAGGCACGGAGAATTTGAAAATGGTATAAAAGGAAAGCCCCTCAAATAAAAAAAAAATTGTAATATTTACTTTAGGCTCCAATCCGTGCGACACCACTGGAAAAATATTTTAATGTTTTATCCTTTAATAAATATGCCTTGTCGCTAGTAGAACTTCTAATAAATTTCATGTTTTAATATCAAGTGTTTGCTGAGATATGCAAAAAACACCTTCGCCTTTTCAACGGCTTGTAAAAAATCGAAAATTTTTAAATCGATTTTACTGAAAAATGGTAAATCCTACCAAAATGAAGCAAGAGTATCTTTTTTCAATAGAAGACTGTACAGCTTTTAAAAATTGCACCTGGCGTTAAAAAATCCTACAAATAAAAAAGTTAGGGCAATATTCTCCTCACTACCTACCCAGTGGGACGCCACTGGAAGAAATACACCTAAGCTAAACAAACCGTTTATTGCGTCTTGTCATGGGTAAAACATGTATCAAATTTTGTTTTAATACTTCAATAAGTTTCTGAGATATTGTGAAAAAACCGCTTATCATAGCTTCCATTCGGGGGGCTCTAGCCCCATAACGAAGCGTTTTTGAAGGTATATTAATAGAGGATTTTAGTCCTATTTTTGGATGTACTTTATCCCCTTAAAACATTGTCACCTAATTTCGGGACACCCTGTATATTTTTCGGCATGAAAATAAGTTTCCCATACCCCCATACATACAGGGTATTGTCTGACAAAGTAATCTACCGGCTCTACTATTCAAGATATCAAAAAAAGTTTTCATAAAAGTTATTAGGCATAAAAAAATATATGTTCTAAAATTTCTATGTTCTATTTTTAAATATACAGGATGGTCCAGAAAAGTGGGACAATAAAAAGATACATTTTTTAAAATGAAACACCCTATATATTTTAGCATTTGTTTGTTTTCTTACAAAATTATCCATATGACGCCATATTTAGTTTTTTAATTTTTTGTAATGTAGCCAAACAAAATGCAAAATTCTTAAAATTTTGGAAAAAACATGATATTAAAAAATTACCTGCATTTCTCAATAAGAGTATCGAAAATCGAAAATTTCTTGTAAGCTCTTAAGTTTAGGGATTGAAAAACTGTCTTAAATCTTTAAGTACCTAAAATTTTGTACAGGGTGTTTTCTGTTGATCTCCAAATATACAAAATTTTAAAATATCAATTTCAAATGAAACACCCTATATTTATTAGGCTCATCTGATAGATATTATAAGTATCTTTTATTATTGTTAAGTCATACATATGCCTAAATTTACTAGTTTTGCCAATATTTCCATTTTTATTTAAATTTTCGTGAAAAAAACTATAGTTTTTATTTTTCTAGTTAGCCATGACCAGCAAAGTATATATATATAGTTACGTATTTATTTAGTTAAATCAAACTTATTTTTTATTTACGCAACTTGATATTAAAAATAAGTTCACAAACATTTAAATTGTGTAAAACAACATCATTAGACTGAACTCACGAAAGACGAGGTTTCGCGTCGTTTGTTCTCGGTTTAGTGATAGTCATTTAGCTCATTTTCTTTCGTTCAAAAGTCACGCTTCCTGTTCTGTCAAACCTCTCCAATTTTTCCAAAGCTGGTTTGTTGGATTGTCGTTTATCTGAATATTTTCCACGATAAAGTTTTGTTGCCAACAATGTATTTTTGTCACTTACACCAAGAATGTAAATCATATAGCATTTCGGTATTTTAAAAAATATTTTTTTACATAAATGTTAAAATGAACTATAATTATAAGAATACCCTGTTAAAAAAATATTACTATTATACGTATTTGTAATATTACTATTTTGACATATTTAATTACATTTGGTTTGACTTTGCTGGTCATGGCTAACTACAAAAAAAAACTATAGTTTTTTTCACGAAAATGTAAATAAAAATCGAAATATGTATTGGCAAAAATAGTAAGTTTTGGTATAGGTATGACTAGCCAATAATAAAAGATACTTACAATATCGATCAGACGAGCCGAATAAATAAAGGGTGTTCCCTATAAAAAAACAGAGTTATTGTATTTTAAAATTTTGTTTATTTGGAGGTCAACAGAAAATACCCTGTACAACATTTTAGGTACTTAACGATTTAAGACAGTTTCTCAATCCCTAAACTTAAGAGCTTACAAGACATTTTCGATTTTCGATACTCTTATTGAGAAATACAGATAATTTTTTACTTTCATGTTTTTTCCAGAATTTTAAGAAATTTTCATTTTGTTTGGCAATGTTGCAAAAAATTAAAAAACTAAATATGGCGTCATATTGATAATTTTGTAAGGAAACAAAATATGCTAAAATATATAGGGTGCATCTTTTTATTGTCCTACTTTTCTGGATCAACCTGTATGTTTAAAAATAGTTTTTATATTTTTTTAAACCTCACAACTTTTATGAAAACTTTTTTTTGAAATCTTTAATAGTAAAGCCAGTATATTACTTTGTTAAACAAATGGGCCACCCCGTAGACACCACCTTTCCATTGGTGAAAATAAACGCTCAATAATTGGCTTAGTTTTTTGTAATTCGGGCCAAAAGAACCCAAATTTATCACGGCTAATTTTAGCGCTGTCTGATCCACTTGACCTGATAAAACAATATTCTTCTTTTAGGTATGTGCATTGTCATCAAAAAATCCGATTCCTCTCCTGCACGATAACCTAGGAAAACCTTTGGCATTAGAAAGTAATAAAATTGGATTAAGTTATGATGACATGCTTAACGATGACTTTGCCTTTGATATGGATTCCCATGATGTTATGGTGTTTCTTCATATGCAAAAAACTGGTAAGTAATTAATAGTAGTTTGTACACCAAGAGTGGATATAATGTCTATATCGCACGAGAAATTAAACTGAGCACAACGCCGTAGGTGGAGTGTAGCGGCGTTGTGCTAAAACTTTCTAGCGCAATATGGACCATCCACTAGAATTGTACAGTATATTTTTTCTACGACTCAACTTCCGAACTTCATACTGAAAATTTATTAAACAAGTTTTTTAAATCAGGCATTATAACTTGTCATCTTAGTTTGCCGTGAACTTGTGAGAAAAATAATAAAAAGCAATTGAAGAAAAATTCATTTCGTTGGCAAATCCATGGACCAAATTACACTGACATATTTGTCGATTTGGATCATTTCTTATTTTTACATAAAATCACTTTGAATCTTTCTCACATTCGGCCTTTTGCCGAATAACAGACAAAAAGCGATATATTTATTAACAAAAATTAACAATTTATTTTTCTCAACCATAGCTAGTTTGAGCTGAAATGCACAGAATAAAAAGGGTTTGTCTTGTTTTTTTTTTCTGAAATGTATGATTGGTTGCTTGCTTGCGTAAGACGGGAAGGTAATTTGTATCTTCCAAACGTTCTTTATTAGCACTTAACAATCCAATTCGTAGAGCTATAAAATCATTTAATCAAATACCAAATAATATTAAAAGTATCCCAAATTTATAAAAGAGTTGAAATCCGACATGAAACGTTGAACTAACAGTGTTTAATTTTGTGTATATATATTTTAATGTAGCGTATACCTATTATATTATATTGTCTATGTTTTAAACAAATTGCAGTTGAAAATGTGATATGTACTTGAGATTCTTATACTCCGATACCAGCACTTATATGCTGCTTAGGAACTGCTTTAGTGATTTAAATGTATGTATTGTTACCATTATATGTGAGAAAACAATAAAGCAATATTTTCAGAAAAAAAAAATTATCACTCCGAAAGTACAGCAAAATAGCTGACACAGTTAAAAACGGCTTTTGTGCATTAATATGTCCTTTTAACGTTCGCTATGGTAATTTTTTTTTAAATAATCATCAACTTACATACTAACAACACAGTAAACGTGGAAAGAAAAGTGGCAATACTGTAGAAATATATAACTTCAAATCCTTTAGTAAAATATGGAATATTACAGTACGCATACTCAAATCCGGGGGATTTTGTTACAGGGTTGGCATGATATTTATCACTGATATATATCATGATATATCACGATATATATCAATGATATTTATAGCTCGATATATATCGTGATATTCATTATTGAAAAATTTATTATTATTATTTAATTTACCGCCAAATTTTGTATGGTTTGGGTTGGTATTACGGTTGGTAAGACTATTTAGTAATTTAACTGGCTTGGTACTGGCCCTATTAGTTGAATCAACACCATTCCCCAAATATGTATTTGGATCTCAGTTTAAAAATACACTTCCTATGGTGTGGTGGAAAGTAATTGTTATTGAGGACGGGGATTGGCCAAATAAAAAATACTTCCTGGCGTTATGTGAACAACTGCTTACTGCAGTTGCCTCTACCGCGTCCATTGAGAGAACCTTTTCATCATTTGGACTCGTGCAATCGAAACTACGCAATAGGCTTGGAAATGAAAAAGCTGGAAAATTAACGTTTTTATTTAAATACTCTAATCAAATAGAAACAAATAAAAAAGAAAATATTGATTGGATTTGGGCAGGAACTGTATCAGAAGAATTACCGGGACGTTCCATCGATTCTGACGAATCTGACGATGACTTACCATTGATAAGGCTGATTTAAGATGGTTATTTAATTTTTTTTTCGGGATTTTTTTTGTTGTACGCATTCACCCTAGGTAAATATCTGTTGTCTAGGTGAATATCTGTTATTATTATTTTGTTAGCTTTTATGCTTGTTCCGAGGCTTGTTCTGTTTAGAAATAATATTTATGTTTTAATAAAAATATTTACTCAAATACCTACTTTCTTGATATTACTTGGCTCTACTATAAGTATGATTTTATCTGTTTTGGCTGAAAAAAATTATTTGATATATATCGGATATATATCCGATATTTGATATTTATATAAATATCATGATATTTGCCAACCCTATTTTGTTATAAGCCATAAATTCATAGTCACTTTGCAATTATTGTTTAAAGATCCAGTTTAGACAGAAGTCAATGGTTTCACCGCTTTCAGAAGAACTGGTTTCTTAACGGCTGACGTGAATAAACTATTGCAGCAAGAAAAAGTCGACTGTGGATAAAGACAAGTTTAAATTAAAAAGAAACTAATGTAACACCATTCACGCAAAGTCCTTTTGCTTGTAAGTAATTTTTCCGGGTTTCTAACTTTTTAAAATAATTATTAACTTCGTTTAGTCGCTTACAACAAAATCCAAAAGCGTCTTTTCCCATTTATATATTCGACGATTCCCAGTAACTTGTATATTTATGGGCTACGCTTAAGATTTATTTTAGTTACTTGGGTTTAATAAGCATATTTAAGTTTCAAGACACTGAGAATGCATTCCGTGATCCACGCCTGTAGAATTCATAAACAGTCTAATTTAAATATTATCCTAGGCCATTGGCCAAGAGGACCGATGTCCTTTATTGCTTAGGATCATTGTACAGAAAACGATACGTGTAAATATTAATAATAACATAAATATATCACTTTCTGATTATGGCACGCAAAGAATACTTTTTCCTACGACCACTTATGAAAATGAGAAAAAATCACGGTTAATTTAGCTAGAAAGCGCCGTATATCACACGCGGGTTGAAAAAAAATATTTCAACACTAGTGTTGAAATACAAGGCACACTATTTAATTTAAACATATGCTGCCAATTTGACAGACAACCCCCTATTTATTAAAAGGAACACATTTTGGAAAGCAGTAATTGTAAAGTGTTTAACTTATTTATCATGTATTTGTCGAGTGATTCAGAATTAGAGTGTGAAAATACGCCATCTGGAACTATAAAGAATGTTGATAATGGAAAATCTATTACCAGAAAAAACAAATCGTGCTTAAAAATATGTCATGTATTAAACAACAAATGTTTATCGGTAGCAGTAGCGTAGAGACTAGAGCTCTAGCCTACAGATCGCAAGTTTACAGGTTTAAATCCCATCAGGAGTATTTGATTATTTTTTTTATAAAAACTTTAAATAATTTATAGAATTATTTTAAATTCAAATCTTCCTTGTTAGGTAGATTTATTGAATTTGTGTTTAATGCATCTTTCCTTGATTAAATTTAAAATTTTTCATTCTGGTTAATCTAGAAGTCAATCCAGGAGTAGTTCTTCCTATGATATATAAAATATGAAAAAATGAAAACGTTAAGCTACAAATAAAAGAAAAACCTATTGACAAACTATGAAACCGGATATTAAGTAGAACATAATCCTAAGTATGCTAATTTCAACACTAGTGTTGATATGTTTTTTTTTCAACACGTATTGAAATATTTTTTTCACAAATCAAATAATTCTTTGTGGTCCTAGGAAAAATAGTGTGAAAGTGATTATTCTAAAACTCGGCTCACGCCTCGTGCTAAATATCTCCTCGTTTGGAAAGTATCACTTTCATCACTTGTTATATAAAATATTACTTAACAGAACAATTAATAAAGTTGGCTCTGATTTAAAAAAATAAATTGTCCATTTTTATGAATAAATATTTTTTGTCTGTTATGCTGTAAGAGGCTGAATGTGTAAATATACGAAATTACCCAAATCGACAAATATGTTACAGTGTAATTTGGTCTATGGATTTGCCAACGAAATTAATTTTTCTTCAATTGTTGTGTTCAAGAAGACCAGTTATAGATAATACCTGATTTAAATAATTTTTTTAAATGAATATACTGCACAACTCGAGTGGATTGTCCATATTGCGCTCGGACGATTGCTAATTCTGAATCACTCGACAAATATATAATAAACAAGTTAAACACTTTACAATTAAAGCTTTCTAAAATTTTTTTTTTAATAAATAGGGGGTTGTCTGTCAAATTGGACTAGGATCTTCATTGATTAAAATTTTAAGCGAGGCTAGGCCTACAACTCCTCTTAATTATTGACAAAACATTAGCTTAAAACTAGTACATTATGTTCGTGTTGTGTGAGGGGTTTGAACCTGGGTCCCTCATTGTCGTGGTAGCCTGTATAGGCCTGCCTGGTGTTGTGGTTGATGGGAATGGCGGATTAGCGGGTTCTGGCTTTGTTCTGGTGTGTTGAAGTAATTGTTGCTGGTGTTCATGATGTAGTCTTGGATCGTTTCCATTTTAAGGTCTCTGTGTAAAAAAAATTAAATAGTGTGCCTTGATATTTCAACACCAGTGTTGAAATATTTTTTTGCAACACGCGTGTGATATACGGCGTTTTCTAGCCAAATTAAGCGTGCTTTTTTTTTCATTTTCATAGGTGGTCGTAGAAAAACTACTATGCATTGTTTGCATATTTTTATGTTATTACCACCTGACAAGCAAGTAGATTTTTAGTATTCTTATAATTCTTAATTAAATTAAATTAATAATTGTAAAGTACTTATAGCAAGTACGTGGCGTTTTTTCTGAATCTTCAGGAGAATAAATCTGCGTACATTTATTTTAAACTTGTTTATACACCAAATGCTTCTATCAATATTTATTTTAGATAAATATTAAAAGAATACATGAATAAACATAATTACACAAATTTAAATACAATTGTAGCCAAACTAAGCGAACTATATTTTGTAATAATTTACAACATTATTGTTAGTAAAATATAAGGTCATCGTCTACATTTATGCTTGTAGTGATCATATATAAATATTTTTAAAAATTGACTCTAGGATATTGTTGTGTATATAAAATTTTGTTTCATGTCACCTTATAGATAAAATTGGGAAATTTATTTGAAATGTCGGAATATAATTTTTTTTAGATTATAAATAAATTTAACAAATTATTTTCATTTAAAAAAAAAAGCAAGCAAAAAAAATTCAATTTAAAAAAAAACTGGTTGTTGGAAAATTATTATTGTAGAAAATATTGCAAAATTAAAAATTTGTTTTTTTCTTATCGTAATAAATAAATCCCTTTTGCTTCTGGGCATTTTCCACTACCGTTTACTTCAAAACGACTTAAGTTATCGATTTATTTCCAGATATATTTATTTTTTAAGAAATACTAAAGTAAATTTTGTATAGTTAACGTTCTAACGACAGCCAAGATCACTATATCAAATTAGTTTCAGTGGTTCGGCTGTCACTAAATATCGCTAGTAAAATTTAATTTAACAAGTATGAATTAGGTTTTACCTAAAAATTCAAATTTTATTTGTTATATAAACGATTTTTAATTTAGACCTTTCATTTGGGAAAAAATAATAGGGATCTTTCACATATTTTTTTATTGCTTAAAGATGTACAATTACATGAAAAATAACATATTTTATGCAAAATATTACGTTTTAAATATCCAAGCATTTTCTACTAAGGTGATTCGTTTACCTGGAAAATCCATTATTTAAAACTTTATCAGCATCCTGTATTAAATTTATCACTTTAATTAAGATATTCACCCATTTCTTGAAAGCCAATGCCCCAAATTAAAATTATCTTGTAGTCGAAGAGATATACACAGAATAAATATTTATTTTAGATGCGCCAATTATGGTTTATGTTGATAAATCGTCTGCAAATATAAAAAAATTATTGCTACAAATTTATGTAAACGAAGTAAAATATTACGGCGCCATAGTGTAATTAACCGACTAATAGTTGTTCTTGGAACATGTTATATTTAGAAGAAACTTTTTAGCTGTTTAACATTGTTATATTTATAGCTTTCTTTATGACCTTGCACGTTACAACTATGAATAAGTTTGCCCAGTGGTTCTATGCTCTTACTTAACAGTTTTTCTTTGTATTCATGAGTAGAATCAGCATCTAGAATATTACCATGTTTTTTTTTTGAATATTGAAGATTAAGTAACCAATTATCTAAACTAAACAATTAAAAAATAATAGACTGAAATAATTAGTAACGGGTCAACAATTTGCTACATATTTGTACTCTTTAAAAAGGTTTCTTTAAAATCAGTTCACCGGAACTGACCCGGATAAAGCCTGACACATCATTTAAATTAGTTCCGCCATTTCATCAGAAATTTAATATACCTACTATCGTCTACCAACAGATGCCACCAAACGTAATATTTACCCACTGTAGTGCAATAAATAAAGGTTTTATTTATTCGCGATCAGTATCTAAAGCGTGTCCTTTTAAGGCTCCCATCTACTCTCCAGCATTTATGCTGTGAGGTAGGTGTTACGAACAGACCCGAACATCGGGCTTGCCCGTACCCCAGAGGTTTACCTCTGCAAAGGTTTTTTTTGGCATCGCCCTTTTCTTCCTCAAAAAGAAAATTTAATCGAATTTAAACAAAATACTAGGGACGGAAATATACTTATGTTATGACTTATTTATACTTGTACTAATGTTGAGGTAGCGTTGGGTCATACGACTCTTTTTAGTGAGCGCGCTCATTTACTCATTTCATTCAGCTCACTTAGGTGAGTCGTACACACTGAGTCGTTCATTTGAACGATGGCGACAATGCATACATACAGGCGGAATCGAGAGCGCTCTTTGACTCGCTGAATAACGGCAACGGCGCGAATGATACGATAGGAGCCAATGAGCTGCAATGCACGTGAGCGCGTGCCGGAGTTCGGAGTTGAATTTGAATTTTTTAGTCGTTTGTTGCATTCCAGGAGGCGACAGCGCCGTAGTCAGGGCTTTTTATTGAGTTTGTATTGTATATTTTTTCCAGTTTAAAGTTAAGTGTGTGTTTGTGATGAGCAATACTATTTATTATAATGGCGATTTGAACGACTCATTCAGCAGTACGGAGTCGTACGCTCACCGCTCACTTAAAAGAGTCGTTCATTTTGAACGACTCGCTCATGAGCGACCCATCACTATGTTGAGGGTAGATACTAACCAGTAACTTTTTATGTAACAGGGTCATGAGCAGTGTGGCCAGGTCTATCGTTTTAGCGGTAGATCACCGTTTTGATATAATTTTCTACCGCTAAACATTATACATGAAAAAATTTATTTCCCCGAAAATAGGTCCTATTTTGAATATTGAACGTAGAATCACTAGGGTTGCCACCTCTCCAGGTTAAAACGTTGAGTGTTGTGGCCACATTTCATTTGATTTTGGGGAAAATAATATAAAAAGAACTCCAGGTCTGTAATATATTGCATACATTACATTAGGTTTGGCAACGCGGTGATAAGTAGTGTCTCTGAGAAATATCACCTGCCAAAAATATCAATATATATTTGAATCTCAATATACGTCGTGTTCGTAAAAATGCCTTTTATTTCTTCCCTCCACTTGCGGACATAACAAGTGGCGACGAGGAAGTTAGTGAATCGTGAAATAAAATTCATATTAAGTTTATTTCAAATAAGTAATTCACGTGCCTAATCAAGTTTTTTTTTTGGAAAAATGGCTACTGATACGGCAAAAACGGCGACCGCACCTGTTGCTCTAGTGGGTCATTTACGCGAGTTTAATCTGATAGAATCAGACTGGCCAGTTTTCAAAAGACGACTTGAAAATTATTTTGTGGCGAACGAAATAACAAACAATAATCGCAAAAGAGCAATATTTCTAAATGCATTGGGGGAAGAGGCATATAAATTGTTGCATAATTTGTGCTTACCAGATGAACCAGAAGGCAAAAATTGTAGTGATTTATTCAAAATCTTTTCTGAATACTTCAAATCAGGTTTATCGGTATTTGCGGCTAGATATAAATTCTATACGGCTCGCAAAGTTTCTAGTGAATCCGCTAAAGAATGGTGTGCGCGATTACGCGAGTTAGCGGCGGCTTGTGAATTTGAATCCGTAAATCTTCAGTGGATCCTGCGAGATATATTTATCATCATATGAAGGTGGGCCAATACAAGACCGTCTCTTTGAGGAAACAATCACATCAACCCTGGATAAAACTCTTCAAATTGCAATATCCAAATCGGTAACACATCCTGCTTCGGTAAGTCCAGAGTTTACCATTAAACATGAACCCGAACTCCATTATACGGGGACCACGTCTATCAGAAAACCAAATTGTTCGGATAGAGGAACTTATAGTAGCGGCAACAATGTAAATGCTAGAGCGAGTGCCCAGCATCAATCTCCCTCCACTGGGTTCCAACAGCGAGTGAGATGTACTGTTTGCGGCCGGAAAAATCATGACAAAGACAGGTGTTTTTTTTCGTGAATGCATATGCCATATTTGCCAAAAAAAAGGTCACTTGGCCCCCATGTGTCCGCGTAAAAACGTTAACAATCAACATTTTTTACAATCATCTGAAGCGTCTTTATTTAGTTTAGAAGCTAAAATAAATCCCATTGAAATCAATTTATTTATTGAAAACAAACCATACGTTTTTACATTGGATACAGGGTCAACGTATTCGGTAATTTCTGAATTTTTTTATAAGGACAATTTTAGTAAGATTCCTTTAAATACAACAAACAAATTTTTTAATTTATACGATGGAAATAAAATATTTCCAATAGGGGTTTTTGAATGTATAGTTAATTTTCAAAATGTTCAGAAAAGGTTAAAGATATTTGTGATAAAAGATGGTTATGGACCACCTCTACTGGGACGCGATTTTTTCAATTTATTTGAGTTAAGCATTTCTAATTTAAATTTTATTGAATTACCCGATGAATTGAAAACCTTGTTAAATAATTACAAAGACGTTTTTATGCCCGGACTAGGTACCTTGTTTTATTTCGATTAAACTTAAAACAGACTCGGTGACACCCCGGTTTCTTAAAGCTCGGCCGTTACCCTTTGCGCTGAGAGAGAAAGTAGAGGTGGAGTTGCAAAGAATGCAGAATTTAGGCGTTATTGAGCCTGTGGATTATAGTGAATGGGGTACCCCCATTGTTCCTGTTCTAAAACCTGGGGGGGCTATCAGAATATGTGGAGACTTTAAATTGACAGTTAACCCCCATATAGAAATTGATAAATACCCGCTTCCAAAAATAGAGGACCTTTTAGTTAAATTGCAAGGGGGGACTTATTTCACTAAATTAGATTTATCTTCTGCATATCAGCAGATACTATTAGACAAGGAGTCCCAAAAAGTAGTAACGATCTCTACCCATAAGGGCCTGTATAGATATACAAGAGCTCCCTTTGGAATTGCGAGTTTACCGGCAAAATTTCAGAAAATTATGGACTGTCTTTTGCAGGATATTGATGGTACAGTAGTATTTTTAGATGATATTTTGGTTACTGGCCCAAATAAAAAAAGTCATATGGAGAGACTAAAATTAGTATTAAATAGATTAAAAGAAGCAGGGTTTAGACTTTCTCTGCAAAAATGTGAATTTTTTAAGCCAGAAATAACTTACTTAGGGGTGACTATTAATTCGGAGGGTATTCATACTTCCGAGGATAAAATTTTAGCTATAAAAAATGCAAAACCACCCCTAACTGTTACACAACTCAAATCTTTTTTAGGGTTAGTAAATTTTTATGGGAAATTTATACCTAACACTGCTTCTATTTTATACCCTTTGTATAACTTACTTAAAGCAAAGGTCAAGTGGGAATGGTCTGATAAGTGTAAGAATGCATTTAACAATATTAAAGATTATTTAATGTCAGCCAAAGTCCTTGTCCATTTTAATCCGGTATTACCTATTCATTTAACTACGGATTCCTCGAGTTATGGCATCGGAGCAGTTGTAAGTCACATAATGCCAGATGGATCAGAACGGCCGATTGCCTACGCGAGTCGTGTTTTATCTGAGGCAGAACAAAAATGGAGCCAGATAGAAAAGGAGGGGCTTTCAATAATATTTGGCGTGACTAAGTTTTTTCAATATTTATATGGACATAAATTTACATTGCGTACAGATCATAAACCCTTGACGTACATTTTTAACCCCGCAAAAGGCATTCCACAATTTTCAGCAAATCGTTTGCGTAGATGGGCAATCATATTATCCAATTTTGAGTATAATATTCAATTTGTAAAATCAGACCAAAATTGTGCCGATTTTTTCTCGCGTTTTCCCTTAGAATGGGAAATCGATAATACTGATAAATCTGATATTGACTATATACATTATTTTTCAGAAAATTGTGATTTTCCCATAAAATTTGATACGGTGCGCGAAGAAACTCTTAAAGATGAATATTTACAACAAATTAAGATATCCGTGGCTAAGGGATGGCCTAAAAAGGTTGAAAATAAATTTGTGCCTTTTTTTAAATTTAGAGAAGAGTTAAGTTTAGACTCGGATTGTTTATTACGCGGAACTCGAATTGTTATTCCCGAAACATTAAAAAAAAATATTTTGCAGCAATTGCATTCGTCGCATATGGGCATAGTAAAAATGAAAAGTCTAGCCCGATCATATTTTTGGTGGCCAGGGTTAGATAACAATATAGAACAGATTTGTTCAAATTGTGAAAATTGTATTGTTAATAAAAAAACGCCCAACAAGGCAGTTTTAAATCCTTGGCCTTACCCAGACGAAGTTTGGTCAAGGCTACATTTAGACTTTATGGGACCTTTCTTAAACAGGCAATTTATAGTAATTTTGGATGCTTATTCCAAATGGATAGAGGTATTTCCAATGAGTTCAATAACGTCTAAAATGACGATCGACATTTTGAGAAGTCTTTTTGCTAGATATGGTTTAGTACACACCATAGTAACCGATAATGCTTCTACCTTTACTTCACAAGAGTTTCAAACCTTTCTGTCTCAAAATGGCGTGGCTCATGTAACTTCACCTCCGTTTCATCCATCTTCAAATGGTGCGGCTGAAAACTCAGTCAGGACCATAAAGAATGCATTAAAAAATGCGTTGGGTAATAACAAAAAATTTGATTTAAATTTAAGCTTAAATAATTTTTTATTTGACTATCGTAATACCAAACATTGCACTACGGGTGCTACTCCGGCAGAGTTAATGTTTAATCGCAAACTGCGTACTCGTTTTGATCTATTAAAACCCAATAAAATTATTTCAGTCTTTAATGAAGATTTAAAAGATCGCGTTTTGGAAGAACAAAAAAAACAGGTAGAATATTATAGAGGTACTAGATTTATAGAATTTAATATCAATGAACAGGTCATTGTGCGAGATTATAGAAATATTCAAAAAAAATCGTGGATTAAAGGCAAAATTTTCAAAAGAATCGGACGGGCCACGTACATTGTTAAAATTCCGGAACTTAGTAATGTTACATGGAAAAGACATATTAATCAAATTAAGAAAATTCAATTGTCGGAATCCATTTGCGATAATTCCTTAGAGGCATGTTGCAACGTCGGTTCCACTGAAAATATTGCTGAAAACGATATAGTGAACTCTGAAACGGTTAATATAATAGACAAGCTTAGTGACGTCCGTAATGATATTGAGAATGTCGCAGAAAGTAGTGAGGTTGACAGTGAAGTGGTTAGTGTCGTTGTAGGGCGTCCTACGCGTGAGAGAAAACAAGTAGATAGGTTAATTTATACTAAAATGTAGCTCAGCTCAATAAGTATATATTTGTAGATTTATAATTTTTTTTTAGAAAAATACTTGATTTATTATTGTAATTTCTTTTAAGGGGAGAGGTATGTAATATATTGCATACATTACATTAGGTTTGGCAACGCGGTGATAAGTAGTGTCTCTGAGAAATATCACCTGCCAAAAATATCAATATATATTTGAATCTCAATATACGTCGTGTTCGTAAAAATGCCTTTTATTTCTTCCCTCCACTTGCGGACATAACAAGGTCAATGGACCTTTTTTTTGTTAGAAATCACTTTTGATGGAGGGAAATATATAGGAAATAGCAGGGGGGGGGGCTGGTTTTTTTATTTAAGTGACGTAGACAGGGGAGGAGTTAGAGAAAGCGGAGGCGCTAGATGGGTGCCCACCCAATATTATTAAAAGATTAGGTTTTGTAATGGAGCTTCGGGGGGAGGGGATTTGGCTCTAAAACTTTTGATGGTAAGGGTTGTATTGTAGAGTGTAGAGACGATGATGACTCTTTTAGAAGTCACTTTAAACGATTAGAAAGAGATGTTTTTGACTTTCTTTTAAGAAGTCACTATAGACGTGGAGGGGGTTTACAGACAGGATAGGTCACTTTTTTTTTTGTATTTTTTTTAAAGTCACTTTGGAGCGGGAAGAAGTTTTTGACTTCTTTATGTTTTGACTTATTACTTTTACGATTTAAAACACATTTGGTAAATCTGTACGTTTTTTAAGCAAATCTGTGTTACGACTAAAATTTTTTGTGTGGCAAATCTGGTTAGTATGATGTGCCTGTTGCCAGAGATAAATGACACGAATCGACGAAGCTCCCTTTAAAAACATTTATTTTCAACAAAAGGGCATAACTTAACTTATACGACTTAAAAACTACAATGAACAGCAAGAAGCTTTGACACGATATTAAATGTTAATGTTTAATATTCAATATTTGCTTTGCTTTTATATGAACTAATTAGGCTATTTAGTAGTTCTGGCTGGTCTAGGGATATTACTCCTCCACTCTGAGATCTTTCAACCTCCTCGTTGATAATTTTCTAAAGGGTTTTTATGGGAACAGCTTTTAAATACTTGCGTTTTCTCCGGTGATAGATAGCTTTGCTCAGAATACACATACACATATGAAAAATGCAAACTGTTAAAAAGATAAAATAATAATGTGTTTGTTTCTGAGGGGTGAGGTTTTCAAACCTAATGGGTTCTAAAATATGTTCCTGGATCTTAGTAGGGTCCTCTAAATGCTTGATTAGTAGATGTAAGGTAAAATTTGTCGGCTGAAGGTTTGTTCCTCTGGATATGTAGTAGTTATGTTGTTTATGGCTAAGAAGTATTTGTTTTAATTGATAATAACGTCGCATTGACTTTGAATAAGGGATCAGTCTTGAAGGGTGACTTTTTGGACTTCATAAGCCATTGTATAAGTTTTTGTGCAAAATAGTAGGGAATCTCTGTAGGTTATATTGTGTATTTGGTAGTTGTTCTGGGCAGTAGCATACTGACACTACTAACAGTTTTGGCTTAAGGAACAGCTGTTCATAAGTGGCTTGGAGCACATCCATTTTGAGTTAATTTCTTCGTAGCTTTTGTACCACAGCTCGTTACAGTAGTATTTGCTAGGGCTAATTAAAATATTGGATTTATTGTTCGGTATAGGGTATACAATTTTTAGATTACAAACATTTCTTTTGAAATAGGTATTTTAATTGCAAGAGTTGCCATTTCGTTCAGAATTAAAAGACCGGTTTTACAAATAAGGGTAAGTTCTGATGCATGTTTAATAGACCATAGGGTGTTTCTTGGATAGTGTATTCCTAGATATTTCCAAAGCTCATTTATCTCATTTAAGCTTAAAATTTCGAGGTTTAAGGTTTTTAAATGTGCAAAAGACAACATTCTTAAAAGTTTTTCTAAATATTTATTTGAATTATTGGTTTATATGTATTGATCTTGTACTGATAACATATTTATTATTATTTATTTCATTGTTTAATTTTGAAAGTTCGGTCCTAATGGTTTTTGAATTTTCATTTATAATATTTATATGTTAAATTTATTCATAATACTTACCTATTGCCTGCCAGCGAACTAAAGTCTTTAATCTTATGCATCGTGTTTAGTTCATTATGCTTAAATATTTTTCTAAATTCTGAGTAATTGTCTCTAGGTCATTATTGTCTAGGTTGCCGGTAACAAACTTGATACCGTTCCCTATAAAGTTCATTAGCCCTCGTTTCTTGCGATTGTTTTCATAAACTTTCAACTTTGCGTATGTGTCAAAAATGTTATTTAATGTTTTAAATAAATGAAATATGTGTGTTTTTGGAAAGTTATTGTTTTGCTTGTTCATCATAGATTTTAAAATTAAAACATTGCTTAAAAATTGGGATAAAGTAAACTTAATACTAGAGACATTGAATGGTATATATGTTATATCATAATGATCGATAACTGAGGGAGAAGATATTTCTTCTATATAATACCCATTATTAGGGAGTTTGAAAGGATGGCAGAAATCATAAGGTTTTGGGGTGTCTCAGCGAGATTTTTCATTTTAAGCACTCTACAGGGTGTACCGAATCGATCTATATATAGAAAACTATACATAGGAAAATTTGACAGTATGCTGATGCTGATAGAGGCGACCGGGCTAAAATATTTTCATAATGGTGGAACGTCCGGTTATACCGGAAGTAAGTGTCAACTTGCTTATTTTAAATGGGACACCCTATTTTTGCATTCTACGCAAGATTCTAGGCAGATTTTGTATACCATGTCCTATACCTATGTCTAAACTTTTTGACATATTTGAATTTTTATGTCAAAAATGACGTTCGCAAGCCTTGGAATAATTATCAATTTTTTCTATAAAAAAGCCTTATTTATTTAATGTAAGTGGGATTCCTTGTTATAAAGGACCTGCTTTAATAGGTTTTTTATAATATTTTAATCACTATTAATACAGGGTGTTTAAAAAATAAGATTAAAAATGAAATTGAAAAACCTGCAAAAAGTCTAGATTTTCAAATAGAAACACCCAAATTTTATAATTATTTCTTATTTAGCATTAAAAATAAGGGTAAGTTTGTGTAAAATTGTATATCTCAAAAAATTTTAGTTTTCAAAATATTGCCAATTTAGTATTTTTATATGGTGATCTTGCAGCAGATTTTAAGTTCAGTTGCTCCTAGTTGGCTATGACGGCATTAAAGCTATCACTTGGCATTTGACAATAATAAATAACCATGCCGGGACGCTTAAATTGTACAGTCATAGCCAACTAGGAGTAACTGAACTTAAAATCCGCTTGAAGATCGCCATATAAAAATACTAAATTGACAATATTTCGAAAACTAAAAATTTTGAGATAAACAAACTTACCCTTATTTTTAATGCTAAATAAGAAATAATTATAAAATTTGTGTTTCCATTTGAAAATCTAGACTTTTTGCAGTTTATTCAATTTCATTTTTAATCTTATTTTTTAAACACCCTGTATTAATAGTTATCGAAATATTATAAAAAATCTATTAAAGCAGGTCCTTTATAACACGGAATCCCACTTAAATTAAATAAATAAGGCTTCTTTATAGAAAAAATTGATAATTATTCTAAGGCTTGCAAACGTCATTTTTGACATAAAAATTCAAATATGTCAAAAACGTTTAGACATAGGTATAATAGGACATGGTATACAAAATCTGCCTAGAATCTTGCGTAGAATGCAAAAATATAATAACATATAGGGTGTCCCATTTAAAATAAGCAAGTTGACACTTACTTCCGGTATAACCGGAAGTGCCACCATTATGAAAATATTTTAGCCCGGTCGCCCCCATCAGCATACTGTCAAATTTTCAAAATTTTCCTATGTATAGTTTTTTATATATAGATCGATTCGGTTCCCGGTGGGACACCCTGTATATAGGTAAGTATCGATATTTTTTGAAAACCCTCTCCCTTTTAGTGATGGGAAGGTTCGGCTCTTTTGGGTAACCCGGGTCGAGAACAATCACAAAATTGACCCGTTCGCACTGACCCGTTCATGTGAACGAAGTGTCAGTCACAATTTTAATTTTTCTAAAGAGGGTAAGGAAGAAAAATCGCTCTAACAAAACTTCGTAAGGATCCGAGTATTAAGATTCTACCAGCCGACAAAGGAAATGGAACTATCATCATGTATGTTCTGACATATTATGACCAAAAAATCGAAGAAGTTGTTTGTACTCGCATACTGACTTTTTTAAATGTTCTATACAATATATTTTTAATTTTAGGTGGTACATCATTTGGCAAGCATTTAGTTCATGATTTGGATCTCAAACGACCCTGCAAATGTCCTTTGACAAGGAAGAGATGTTACTGCTTCCGACCGCACTCGAATCAGAGTTGGCTGTTTAGCAGATACACGACTGGATGGAAATGCGGATTGCACGCTGATTGGACGGAATTGACGGGTTGTGTAGATGAGAAGTTAGATGAAATGGAGGATGTGGTCAAGAGGAGATATTTTTATATTACATTGCTAAGAGAACCAGTGGCAAGGTATGGATTAAATAGATTTTTTTTACATAACTTATTTAAGCTCGTCCGCATTCTCGGCGAAACGAAATCTCTATTATATGGAAAACAAAACAGTGGTTATAGTCAGATCTGGTCTTAACGTGCGGGTCCAAAGGTCACTGATCATATGCGTCAAATCAGACAACAACAGATCAAAATGTTGTGAGATTATTTACAAATATACCGAAGGAAGGAAAAATAGTTTCATTATTTTAGCTATCGCGAAGATAGCCACATATACCTAATATTATTAGTTTTGTAAAAATTATGTACAGGGGAGTTGAAAAAGTTACAAAAAAATTATATAATCGTTAATTATATACCTACTGTACCCTTTAATTAAAAACGACAACAATAAACAGTGCAATTTATTTTAACAATTTTACTACTAAAACCTAAAAATACAATGGCATTTAGTCTCATAAACTATTTCGATAATGAAAGAAAAAGTGGAAATTCGCAAACCAATATGCAGGAATCCGTAATGAAAACACTGGGAATTAGTTTAAGGACTATGCAGAATAATGTGCACGAAAAAAAAGCATAATATAATACCCAAGAATACTAAAGAATGTAAACGAAAAACACCGTTTATAATTATAGCCTAAAAACTCTCATCGTCACTTATAAAATCTGAAAAGTCCTCGTCGTCTGAGTCGTCTTCGAATGGAGCAATTATCATTGGCGCTACTTCGACATCTAGTACTTGTTCTCGATCCCACCAATCCTTTATTAATATTTCTGTATGTTCCACCGATTTCTTCCAGTACTCTTGTGTAATATGATCTAACGAATCTTGCCAAACTATTTGTACTTGGTCGGATTTAAGACCATCACCTACATGTTTTTCATAATAAGACTTTGCACCAGCCCATATTAATTCTATTGCGTTAAACTGGCAATGATATGGTGGCAGTCGTAGAACCTCATGACCATATTCACGCAGTATTTCATCTACCGCGTATATTTTGGGTTTTTAAAGAGACTTTGCTATTGATAGGAGTTCCGATTTAAGCATATTTGGTAAAGGATTTTGGTTGTGTTTTTCCAGCCACTCATAAATATCACTTTTCCTCCAAGAAGAAGTAGGCTATTTATTTAAAATTCTTGAATGATATTATTATGATGCATTATCTAATACAATTAAAGACGGAGCATCCAAATTTGGTATCAATTGAAGTTTTAACCATTTTTCAAACATTTCGCAATTCATATTATCATGATAGTCAGCACTTTTTGACGTTGAAGAAAAAATTAAACTCGCACCTGCAACATATGCTGTTGCAGAACCGGCATGCAAAATAATAAAACGCTTTCCCGTACCGCACCCTTTTTTCCTTTTAACACTTTTTACAGACTCATCTTGCCAAGATTTTAAACCACTTCCATTCGAAAATATTCACGTTTCGTCTAAATATACCACTTTTCTAAATTTCGATTTGTAATTGTCCGTATATTTTTTTAAAACCTGAACACGCTGACTCTATCTGTGGCTGCTCACATAAAAATCTTCGGTTACAGTCTTTTTTATAGCGAAAACCTTTTTTTGATAACGCTTCAAGTCCAATTTCCAAAACACCCCGAATTTTTAATGTTTTTTGTAAAACTGGAAGAGTTACATTGGTTTTTGATTTGTATAAATCCTAAATCACATTTCGAACTCCAATTTTAATATTTTCGCTTACATCTTCAGTCTTTGGCTTTCTTCGTTTGCACTTTTTAGTATTCTTGGGTATAAGCACATACAGGTATCCCATACCTAGGTGCAACTATGTATATATATATAAGAAAGTGTAAAGTCATATTCTGTGATAAGAGATGGTAAATTTATTTATTTGTTATTAATTGATTGAAATTGAATTGAAAAAAAAATGTTATGTTTTGTTTCATGCACAATTTTCTGCACAGTCCTTAAACTAATTCCCAGTGCTTTGGCTACTGTTTCCTGAATATTGGTTGGCGAATTTCCACTTTTTCTTTCATTTTCAAAATAGTTTATCAAATTAAGTACCATTTTTTTTGATTGGGGATGCAAAAACCCAGAAAATTGTTTCATTTGATCACAAACTGTCAAAGTCACAAAACTGGCATATTTAAAATAAAACGTAGCTGGTGCTATTATAAGCTTTTTTAGAATCGCTGGAAAGAAAATACATATCCTTTTTTTTCATGGCAAAATGGAATAAGTCTGTCTCATTTATCTTACGTATTTTATTTAGAGGGTAAAATTAAACGCAAGTAAAGAAAACAAAAACTGAGAGTATGTCTTTCTTGAATCGTATGACCCGCACGATAAGACCAGATCCGACTATACTTGTTATGTTTCACATTTTTTTTTAAAATTCAGTTTCCTGACACATGTTTCGATCTTTTCAGATCATTCTCAAAGGTAATGAGTACAAAAAGCTATTAAATTCTACGTGTTGTTTTATGGTATTTATATCTTAAATAAATAATAAAGTTAAGGTTTACATGGTGAATAATTATTTAAAAAATTCTACGTGACATAACAATGGTATTTGTGTTTTAACAAATGGGTATGTAATAAAATTAAAATTAGGGTATACATTGTTAAAAGTATATTTTAATTTTAAGGTACAGATGAATATTTCTTTAAATTAGTGTGCTATTGAGAATGAGATTAGCACTTGAAGGTATTTCGGCTTGATTATTAACACATTGTATTTGGTAGACCCCACTTTGTAAAAGATAACTATGATGCAATCTACATTGGACAAACAGGCAGACATTTCAACACTAGGCTTAAAGAACACAAAACATATATTTAAAAAAAAAACAGTAATAGCGGATCAATGCATACAGAAAAGCCACACAATTTCTAACAAAATAAAACCTATATACATACAAAACAAAAGCAGAAAACTAAACTTACTAGAAATAATTGCTATCAAAAAAGCCATAAGAAATAAATGTAATGTTGTCAATAATCAAACTGAATTAAAAAACTGTGAAACATAACAAGTAACCACGATTGATCGTCCCATAAGGACCATTATTAAATGTCAAGCCTAATGCGGTCAGTGTCGCAAAACTTACGAGGTAAAATTTAGAGCTCTCGTGATATAAGCTAGCAATACAGTTTTTGGATGGATGTAGGGGGGAAGGGGGAGCTAAAGTGGTTATGACCAAAAAAATATGAGGACCCTTTTTTTTTTTTATGGTTCGCCGACTACGTAGGCCATCTTGAACCGGTCATCCACCACAAATGTGATCTACCGACTGGGGAGTGTGAAACGGCACCTTCATCCTACGAGATATCCGATCTCATCCGGCCTGTCCGGCGTGAATAGGATGGCTAGGTGTCGATTCATTTTACACTCTTCCCTGAGGCAAGAGCACGCCGTGATCCCAAGCGGTCACCCGTCCAAGTACTAACCGCGCTCGACACAGCTTAACTTCGGTGATCTGCGGGAACCGGTGCTTAATATGTCGACAGGCCCTTGCCTATATGAGGACCCTGTATTTTATGTTAAATGTTAATAACGTTTTATAGATACTGACAAAAGTATTATTTGTGCTAAATTTGAATTAACTATCTCTAAAACTGCGAAAAGAATAATAAAAAAAGCACACTTTAGCAAGAAAATGCTAAGATATCAATCAGATTATCAACTTGTCAACAAAGACATTTGAAAGCGGTACTTTAAAATGGCTACTATTAGGTTATTTCCGTTATATCCGTAACAATAAAATAAATAGTATTTAAACTTCTTACTTTTTAAAATTAATAATTAATTTACAAAATGGTCGACTCTTCGATTTTCTTTTCCAAAAGGCTATGTTTCTATACGTTTTTATTTTCAGTCCCCTCTCTTACTCCTTAATTTTTTAAGATCTTACCTACTTTTTGTAATTCTTTGAATAGTTTTAAAATAGCTTTTTAGGGATCAGAATTTAGCGATTTTATTTTGCTCCAAGTCCTGTGATGGGGGAACTTGCCATCCTATAATAATTGTATGATTTTTAGGTATTTGTCAGAATTTAGACACGTTCAAAGAGGGGCTACATGGAAAGGTTCTCGTCACTTTTGTAAAGGTAGATCAGCTACTTCGCAAGACATTCCTCCATGCTACGAGGGAGCTAACTGGGAAGGGGTAGAATTAGGTGATTTCATTAACTGTGAAAGCAATTTGGCAGCTAACAGGCAGACTAGAATGCTAGCAGATCTCGAATTAGTTGGTAAGTTTTTAGAGAAGTTAGGTAGTGTTCCACCTAGAATTGGTTAAAGTTTTTATTTACCAATGTTATACATTTCTATATTTAAAAAAACTACAGCAATGTCCGGATGTATCTAAGTTGAAAAATAAACTAAAACTGGTTTATTACATCTAGAGTTCGTTATAACCAGAAACGAAAAAATATCATTTATTTTTTTGTTTACTTCTTTATTAGGATGTAAAGTTAAAAATATTGCAAAAATACTAAGACCTACATAAACAAGTAAAAGAAAAAAAACTTTTATTCGAAAACAGAAGAAAATAATCTTTGACAGTAAATTAAATTGGAATTTTCACACATGATAAAAAATTGATTTTAAATTGATTAAAAAATTAAGACGTTTACTATAAATTTTTAGAAAAAAATTTGAACGTTAAACATATGAAAATATTATATTATGCATTAGTTAAAACTCATTTTAATTACGGAATTTTAGGTTGGGGAGGAATATATAGAGTAAATAAAAACTTTAACCAGTGTTCACCTGAAGACGACTGGAGATACTTACCAGTTGAAACGTTGTGATGTAAAACAAATAAAGACAATGCAAGTCCAAAACTCTTCTATCGTTCGAATAAATAGAACTTTAGTTAAAAAATTAAAAATATTACAGGAAAGATTTCTAAAAATTGTATTTAATAAAATTATATTCTGAAACAACTTTACATGTATAACATCCTAATATACATATTTAAAAATAAAAATCTTATACAATTTAAAATCCATAATTATTATAATACACGTTATAAAAATTAAATAACCATAATACCTAAAATAAATAAGTACATAGGACAACGAAATTTAAAATATTTATGTTTTTATTTAAACGATTATTTACCAACAAAAATTAAAAAATATATTTCATTAAAAAAAATTTAAAGTCGAAAAAAAAGCATGGAATGGATATTGGAGACAGATAATTTTAAAATATTTTCGGAAATGTTTTAATTAACATTGTTATGAATAATATATTTTACAAAATTTTATTATACCTATATCTTCAAAAAACTGCGTTTATAGGTATATATTATACATATACTTAAACGTTTTTTATTTGCAATTTAACTTTTATATAATATTAACAAATATTTTATAGTCTTATATATTTATAATTTAATATACTAAGATTTGCCCCTAACAAGTACGTCTTCAGGGGATCAAAGAAAAAGTTTATCGAGGAAGATAAATTAACATATTTATTATATTATAAATATTGAAAATAAACTTTTATTATACAAATAAAATTATTATTATCATTATTATTTTGTTACATTAAAAAAATGTATGATATAAAAGCTTGTGCGCGAGACTAAATCTTGTTATTTCTTATAAATTAAATTTAAAATGACCTGTGTCAAGATTTATTTATTATTATATAATAATAATAATAATAATTTTTCATCACTACATGATTTCACTTTAACACAAAAAAATCTCACACCACTTTGCCTTTGGCATTTGTTAGTATACTTATCCCGCCATTACGTGTTTTCTTTAATTTTGCACCACTTACCCAACTAGTACTTCTTCACCACTGAATATATTTTTTTCAATTTAAAACCTTTTTACTTATAACATTTCCTCCCTCGTCACTACAAGAACTTACTCACAATCGAAGGTACCTGATGAATAAATTAAAAATTAAGGTGGGGCATTGTGATGGTGACAAAAGTATTTCGTAAAGTTAATAATAAAAAAGTTTCCCATATGTAGCCAACTTAAGTAGACACACTGTATATTTAGAAATATGTATTTCTTATATTTTCCTTCCTGAAATAGTGTCAACGGGTAGATTGTTAAAAGTATAGGTTCAATGCATTATAAAACATACTAGAAACAGTGTGCAATAATAAGAATAAGGTTAACAATTCTAAATTTATATTTAACAATTAAGTATTAAACTTTTATATAAAATTATTTATATCTAAGTATTATTATACATTTTTTACATTTTATTTTATGTTGATATTAAGAACTACTACAAATTTAAAAGCGTATAAATAAAAAAAAACTATTAAAGAACAACAGAACAACAAAAAAAATGTTACTATTTAAAAATGATACCTACTTGTGCAAAATATAAAAAACAAATAATATTAAGTTAAAACATTTTTACTAACAAAGAGGGAATAATCTTCCAAATGATGCGGACTTTATGTTTGATATTTTATTTTAACAAAATATTTATCAAGTAATTTGTATTTATGCTAAATGCTTTTTATAGGTTGCTATGATAAAAAATACATGCCCAAAGTCGACCGGGACCGGATTATGTTGGCCAGCGCAAAGAAGAATCTACAATCCATGGCCTTTTTTGGCCTGACTGAATTCCAAAAAATTTCCCAATACATTTTTGAAGAAACATTCAATCTTCGTTTTGCCATACCTTTTGAGCAAAACAATTCAACTGTGTCCAGCTCGACTATCACAAGTTTAACTGCCGATGAATCATCTAAAATAACTACCCTAAATAGCTTAGATATTGAATTGTATAATTTCGCTAAAAAGTTGTTAATTTCAAGGTTTGAGAGACTTAAGTCTAGGGATAGTGACTTTGAAGAAAGATTTAAACATTTAGGAGTATTAAATGCTAAAAATAACCCTATAGCTTTTGATTGGGATAAGCTTGATGATGCCACTGATGGAGATGGAAATTAGTCTGAGTTTTAAAATGACTGAAATCGTAATGTCATAGTTGGGTTTGATCTCGGTATATTATCTATCTTTATTGTTATGTATATTTAAATGAACAACACAAATACTGTCTGTAATCCATTCCTGATGCTTCAGTTTAAAGGTAAAAACACTATTTATTTTTCCTACGACCACAAAGAATTATTAAAAAAGCCTTTAATTTGTGAACAAAATATTTCAACACTAGTGTTGAAATTAGCATACTTAGGATTATGTTCCACTTAATATCTGGTTTCATAATTTGTCAATAGGTTATTCCTTTATTTGTAGTTTAACTTTTTCATTTTTTCATATTTTATATATCAAAATCAAATCCATCCAACAAGAAAGATTTCAGTACAAAATAATTCTATAAATTATTTAATGTTTTTATAAAAAAAAGTCAAATACTCCTGACGGGATTTGAACCTGTGGCCTTGCGAGCTGTAGGCTAGAGTTCTATTCTCTACGCTATCGATACCAATAAAGATTTGTTGTTTAATACATGACACTTTCTTTAGCGCGATTTGTTTTTTCTGGTAATAGATTTTTCGGTATATTATTAACATTTTTTATAATTTCAGATGGCTTAACACTCTAATTCTGAATCACTCGACAAATACATGATAAATAAGTTAAACACTTTACAATTACTGCTTTCTAAAATTTGTTCTTTTTAATAAATATGGGTGGTCTGTCAAATTGGCTCCATATGTTTAAATTAAATAGTGTACCATGTATTTCAACACTAATGTTGAAATATTTTTTTTCAACACGCTTGTGATATACGGCGCTTTCTAGCCAAATTAACCGTGTTTCTTTTCTCATTTTCATAGGTGGTCGTAGGAACTCAATCTATTACGCCAAAATTGATAATTTTTTCAGGAATGTTGTATTTTGGGGTAGTATTTACGATTCTTAGAAATTTTCGCATAAAGTCTAGTTTCCTTCCTTCTTAAATTGCTGTCATGATACTAATATTAATGATTCTCTTTACAACCTCGTTTGCAGTCACTTCTGTCACTGTTTTTACTTAACTAAATTATATTTTTTAAACAGAGTCTTTTCCGGGTTACAGAAATACACAACAGCTTTCTTATTTAATCCCGCAGCGCCATGCCATGTTATTTACGTTAATGATACACTGCTGATGTACTTTAAACAAGTTTTATGACGCCATAGGCGAAGTGTGTGTGATATTGACGATCCACTCGAGTTGTATAGTATACTTTTATCAACAAACCTTCCCCAATTTTTAGTGCTACTGATCATCGATTTTTTAACCGATTAAAAAAAAAGTTATACGCGAAGTCAAGGTTCTAACCAGCCACCCTACGGTCTAAACTTACCACTCAACCAAACGACCTTGTTAAAAATTTAAGAGAAATTTAATAACATAATAATGAAGAAAGCGGAGTCTCAGTAAACAAACTGATTGGTCAGTTTCATATCCTAATTAATTTCGAAAAATTACAACGATAATTGCACGCTATAGTCTATTTTAGAAAGGTGTAGAGTAATAAAAGCTCATTAGGTATGCAAAAGGACTACATAGTGGCCCAACAAATATTTAAGCCACTTTCATAATTTGACATTGATTTCATTGCAAAATTCTTCCTTTTCATCAATTACAGGAAGTACCCGGGTTTGGGCCAATTTATGGGTTTTACCTATTGTTATCCATTCACAAACACTGAAAAGGCGTGCATTATGTACATAGTATTAGGTATACTTATTTTTTATTAAACATTATAAAAAAAATACAAAATACATTTCATAACATTCTTCGTCATCTGAGGAATCTCCTCTTGACGTTATGGTTGACGGTCCGATCGATCAGGTGGTCAAGATCCCATATTTATATTCTTTAATGACATGATGGACTGGTTTTTGCTAGGTCTCTGGTGTCACTTCCTTAATGGCTTGATCAAACAGTTGCTTAACGTCTTTCATTTGAAATGTCGTGTTGTGTCTTGCTACAAATCCTTCACTTGCGCCCATATAAGTTCTATAGGGTTTAGTTCGCAATGATATGACGGTGTGCGCAGCACAGTTACACTACGTTTTTCAGCTATATCTTCCACAGCATATTTCATAAAACGATGTTTGTGTAAATTTGCTATTGCTAATAGTTCCTTCTTTATCGAATTATCTGCTTTTTTTTCTTTGGTTAGTTATAAATAATTTAATGCACAAAATTTACCTACGCCTATGGCCGATACCGAAATTAAACCGAACTGGACGTAATTTCCCATTTTATTACTCTACCTCTTTCTGAAATAGACTATAGGCATCGAAAAACTAACCTTCGCGAACAGACACTTTATGAATAAATATCCCAAAAACTAATTCAAGAATCTTCGCTCTAAAATACCTTATTCCTGAAATTATCGTAAATTTTAGTTTGGTGTTCCTTTAATATCCAATGCCCGTTTCTGTACCTATTTTTCCGATAACCTTAATAATAGTAGTGCTAATCACTGAGGAATTGCATTTATTTATTTTAGAAACGTTTAATACGCCATAATACATATATCTTTCATGTGTGCCATAATATAAGTTTAATTAATTTGAAATTTTACAATTTTGATTTTAATACACTCAGTTGTTAACGATTTTTAAATGATATTTAGTTTAGTGTATTAAGTACATATAAAAATATTACTTTCATCAAACCCTTCTCCAACATTTTTTTAAAATACGAAAATGATAAAACGTTCAGAGGGAGGAAATAACACGGCGCACAATTCTATTCATAAAAAAATAGCCTACTGTTTAACTCAAATATTAATTTAGTTGTTTAAATCATGGTTTTCCAATGTGTTGTTGAGTTTACCAATTGTATGAAATGTGACTAAAAAGTCTTATAATACGATTGGGAGCTTTGTGTTACTAAACTAAAATGTATTTATTTTGAACTGGCACAGATAGTAAACAATAACCTAACCAAAAAGGGCTCGATGCGATCGCTATAGGACTGCATTCAGTTTTCGCATTTGAATAAACATGTTTTCCGATTATATTGTAGCTTTATTTTGCACAACATACTGTTCTATGGTTTAAAACTTATTTTAATTTTGGCATTTTGATCTCCATAGTGCAGTGCTTGTCTTGTGGTGCAATATAAAGCTACTTACATATAATGGGAAAACGTGTTTATTCTAATGCGAAATATGAATGCAGTACTATGCCGATATCATCGAGCGTTTTTTTATTTAGGTTATTGTTTACTATTATTATTACAGTTGAAAATAAATACACTATAGGACTCTTTGTTAAAATATGTACATTAATTCTAAGTTCTATACAGGAAATATTTAACTATTAGCTAGAGCAGGAATATTTTTACTTGCTTCATTTCTAGTAATCCGCGTCTGAGTTTATTGCGCAGAATCCTGATTGTCGCGGACTATCCGTGACTGCTGTGGGAACAAACAATAGATCGTGTTTGAAGACGTGATGTCAAAGCCGCTAGTAAATTTTGATAGATAGTTTTGGAATAGTCCTATCTCATTGATAATTAAACTGCACATTGGATAACCCGAAAACTCGACACTTTTTATCATTTATTTTTATAATGGAATAGAATTGTACAAATGTTGAACCTCGATGAAGAGCTGAATGTGTATTGCGTACGTTGGATTAATTGATTTTATTTAAGTTCTAATCTAACCACCGACGTCAGTGGCAGTAAACTGTTGTTGATCTGTGACCTTCAACTGGTTTATAATGGAATGTAAGGAGATTATTTATTTTGTGACGTTCTACACGCAGGATTAAATTTAAAATATGTACACTTTTATAATGCACAGTTTGTATATACCCGGTGGTACCTGTTGTGTAAGAAACTTTTAGAAAGTAAGTTTTTATATTTGGTTTGCTCAATTGCAGGTTTTGAAAATTGTATTGACTATTTACCGATTTGTGGAAAATGTATAGAATAAATTTACATAAAAAATAATATACATAGAAAGAAGCTTGGACAGAGTGGTGCGTCTATGTTTTGCATTAAAGTACACAGGGACGCCCATGATACAAATATTACAAGGTATGATATCTGACGTCATCTTGTGAGTAAAATTGCTATCGTAACCATGGAAACACAAAGAATTTTCTTTGCGTTTGCATGGTTACGATAGCAATTTTACTCACAAGATGACGTCAGATATCATATAGGTATTCTTTGTTCTTTGTATCATGACTGACGCCAAAGGTAATGAGTTCCCTGGGGCACAGGTAGACAATGACAGGCTGTTTCGTCCTTATTGGGACTCATCAGAAAGCCATAACATGTAAGCGTAAGCAATTCCCACTACAGCGAAAATATGCTCTCAAGATATTTTTACGAATAAAAATATGATGAAAACCTAGTATCGCCATCTGCTAGTATGCCAGCTGCAAGGGTATATTTACATACAGCCGGATATGAGTAATATATTATGTAGGAAACAAATTACAAGAGAAAAGACCAGCAATTTATTTCGAATATTCCAAAAAGTAACAAATAAAGGTAATTTTTTTTTACAATATTACGGAGCACAAAATTCCGCAACTTTTTTCCCATTTGACCGATGCTGTATTACTTATAGTTTCCGAGGTACCCATGATAAGCATCGAATGTGGGATACCCTGTACTAAGTGGTCCAACATAATAAACTAAAAATGAAATAGATTGATCAAATTTTAAAATATGAATGTTTGAAATTTAAGTACTTTTTTCTATTGCATAATTCTGTACCCTCCGTGAATAAGTGGATATATACATTTTATCGACCAAGTTGACGCAAGAATTTTAAAAATAAATGTTGCATGTCACTATATAACAATAAGTCCTTCAATTTTAATATTCGAGGTAATTTTAGTATAAGCGTATCACTACAAGTTTCATTCACGGTGTAAATTTGATATCGTTTATGGTTATGGTGAAAATGGTGAAAATATCCCATTATTCACAAAACTTGACTTATCCACTTATTTACGGATGGTACAAAACTCCTTTAAAAATTCCTTATTGTTTTCGATATTTATATTTTTATCATATTTGAGGTCACCTCTAAAAGTACTTATGATAAATTATAATGCATTTATTAATCTAAAATGTGGGCCTGTTCCTCCAACCACCGATATATTTTTCATTAGAATTGGTCAAAACCTGCAATATTTTCTGTTTTTTAATCTATGTTTTAAATTAAAACGATTTTTATACTAGATATTTGTGATGATTGTATATAATAATATATATTATTAGTTGTATAGAATAAAACCTTACCTATTGGACAATAACATCCTAAACTTTATGAAAAAAGTAGGTATTTCATTTTCTAATCTTTGTTAGTAACATGTTTCCATTGAATTTAACATAATATAGAACATTGACATGTAAATCCATCTTAAGGGCAGTAATAGCAATATTATGCTGTTAAGAACGATTAAATAAGTTGGAAAAAAAGCCATAAAAATCAAGTTAAATATGGTAATGGTAACTTTATTTTACTAGTTAGGTAGTGGTAATTTAAATCCTTGTAGCCCCTGACATTGTCACAACCTATCTTACTGGTAACTTAACAGCACGTTGATATTACCTTCTTTAAGTGTATAATGTTGCTAAAGCTAATTGACATAAATACCTGACTGACATTTTCAGGAAAAGCGGGCTAGTTGTGAGCCTCCCGGCTAACTAGGTCTTATGTATTTCAGTTAGCTTTGGAAATACCATAACTTTTAATTCCTTTTAAAAATAGGAATGATGAATATCGCTTATATAGGAGTACTTCAAAATAATACTTATTTTGATTTCTTAATGAGCAACTGAAAAATTGAAATTTGATTTAGTAGGTTTTAAAAATTTGAAGCTTTATTTTTTTTATTAAGAGCAAGAAACAACATTAACGAGTCATTAAGAATAAAATAATTACTTTAGGTTTTATAGTTCGTCCAGTTACTAGCTGGATGCACGTCACAACTCGCAAATACATAATCATAACAGAAACAAAAAATAAAGCAGATCTGTTATTAGTTAAACGTAAAATTCGTTTTGACAACCATTTTCTCTTCATAGAACTTTAATTTTTACGTGTTAAAAGTGATTTAAAGTGAAAAATAATTAGTTGGTACAAATTTTTAAGACTTTTCAAATTTATTTCAGTCCTGACAGAATTAAAAAATATACGATTAAATCAACGATATGACCCAAACCATAAATTACATCAGAAGCGTGAGGTGCATCCAGCCAGTACGGACTTTATGTCGATATTTTATTACAATAGTAATTAAGTGCTTTTAATGTTGTAAAATATAAATAGTTTATAATTGTTTTTAAATTTGTTTTAAGTCAAATCAACGAAGCAGCTCTTATTATAAACACTACAGGATTTTGACCTATAAATTGGCCTTTTTTGAGAAGATATTGTTCCTTTTAATCATTACATGTAAGAATATAATTATTCCCGTAGGTATGGTACTTTTTTAACGTAAATCCATGAATTTTGCCTAGAATTATTTACTTTTATGTTTATCCCGTATGCTAAGCGTAGCCAGAATAATTCTGGTTACTCGTAGCAGCGGCGGCGGCGGCGCCAGGGGGGGGGAGGCGCAGAGTAGCCACTGACCCACTCTAGGAACATGAGTGCCCACTTCAAATTGATGGGTTCGGTTTTGTAATGGAATTTCGGGGGGGGGGGGGGGGGGATTTGGCTATGAAAGTTGTGGTATTGTATGTTATTTTCAAGAAAACGATAACGAGGGGGGGGGTTGGCACTTTCTTTTCACCGCGAGCTGCCATTGTCATCACTGTTCAGGCGCGAATCCTGAGCCAAAATCCTCAACAAAATTCAGGATACGCCACTGTCACTGTTGGTATCTATTAATACGTTGACGATATGCCACAAACTTCTTCAAAATAAAAATAAAAACTTTTATAAAAAAAGGTCTAATTTTATGACATTTCAGAGTGATATTTTAAGATGGCAACTATAACGTCATTTCCGTCGCGTAGCAATCTGGAAATAGTACATATTTAAACTTCTTTTCAGTTCTTTTATTCAAATGTTACATGTTGTGTAAATCCCATTTTTTATACCAAACATGGTTCTTGACGAATGACTTTTTCTTGAAAAGTAAGGCCAATTAGAGGGAACATCCTGTCAATTTTTACACCAGTAGCAATAAATGTAAATACGCTTTTGTGAAATGGCAGTAATCTACAAGGCCTCCAATAAACAACATTAGTCTGTAATCTTTTTGTGAATTGTATTAAAATAGACTTTATAATAATTGGCCCAGAAATGTTTATATCTCGGAATTCACTAAAGGGGTTTTAAATTTAGTCCGTTGTATCCATTATGGCAATGATATTTATATCGCGTAAACATGTTTTATTTTTCTATTAGTTATCGAATATTTTAATCCAGACGTTGACAGAATCGCCAAACAATCATTAAAAAACCGAACGATTCGAACGATATTCGTAAATAAAGTCGTAAATTAAGTTTGTTTTAAATCTTATTTTATTTATGGAATTGCCAATTACCAAATACAATTCTAGCCCAAATTTTGAAGTGGATATTTTTAAAAAAAAATTAACTAGAGCTGTCGCGACAAAATCACGAGAGCGTTGCTCGAAAAAATTTCCGGCTAAATCTGAGTTCTTTTGCCTACGATTAATTTTTAAATTTATTCACTGAATTTACCAGTTGTAAGCTTCCTACTCTAAATAGATAAGCTTAAAGAGGCTAACTCTGATCAGATATCAATTAATTTAGGATTTTACCAAACATTACATTTATTATTAGCCTTGTAATTACACTTATTGCGTACGGATTTACTAATAACTTATATAATATTTGTAGATGTTATAAAATTATATAGGCATCCAGTTTTATAAACAATAGGACCCAATATTCCAATTTTCTGTATAATATTTCATATTTTAAAATGTTCCAAAAGGTATTCGGAAAGACCACAGGGTTGAAAAAATAAATGCGGATATTTGTATATATCCAACATATGTGAGATGGTACCGTTGTCGAAAACACAAATGAATGAAAAAGGCTGTAAAATAAGGAAACTATTGAGAAATTAAGGATATTCTTTTTTTATAAACTTATCCCGGTTTAAGAATATTTTTTACAAAGCTTTTTATGACTTATATTATCTTGTGCAGTTTAAATGATGTGTTTAGTATATATAGTATAGTGGATAAATTAAAGTAAATACTAGTGTTGGTTGCGCACACCATTGAAACAATAATTAACCAACCAAACAACTTGGATTGTCATGTTAATGACATTGGCAGAAATTATTTATTCACAATCAAAATTGTCTGATTAGTACATCAAGAAATAACCGGACGATTTTGATTGTGAGAAAATTGTTTTTGGCAGCCAGGGTTGTCTGGTTAGTTAATTATTGAAAAAAACGCGCAATCACTGTCCGCTTCTTATGGGAATTTTGTTTATTAATGAATTAAGGATAATTTCGTCTTTGTGGACAGTTTGTGTTTTAAAACTAATAGAAAATGCTAGGGTTAAAAGTTTTTAAAGAACTTGTCATATTTGACATATGTGATTCCTAAGTTGATACTTTTTTTTTAGCTGGGTTTAGAAGGCATTAAATAAACAACATTTTCAAATACCTTTTTTCAAAAAACTCAAAAATAAAATACTTACATTCATTTATTACACTATGGATCAAATACGGTCCTGCCTAACTTGCCCTTTGAATAACATTAAGAAAGCTTCTGGGTGTAGGATGAGCCCGCAAGGGAAAGCGTTCTGCGTATATTCTCGAAGCAGCAGCCGCACTTTGACGACACTCACCGTAAATTAGCACCATATCTACTAGTTCATTGTTTTAAAATTTTACCATTTTTACGTGTCACCAATTTAAAAATTAACTTGCTTCCAAAAACACACCGCAGCGGATTTCCATATAAATAACTGCCTAAATTGCATGACTAATAAGACAATAATAACATAGAGTATAGCAGGCTAAGTTTTAATGATACACACAAACAAAGAGGTGCTTACTTTTCAATTTTATACTTATTTGTGCCAAATATGAAAAGTTTCGGATGAACTACTTTTTTTTTTTAACGTGTCAAGATATTTATTGCTTACTGACTAATATTTTGAACTTACATTTTTACGAAAACATAAATTCTCTACTAAAAAAAATCATACTTGATGCAACGTTGATTGAATATTATTACTTTTAAACATAATGCATATCCACAATTTTGTGTTACTTTTAAAGCATAAAGTGTTCACAAAGTAGACATTTTCTTAAATGCATTACTAAAATAGTTTTTCATAATAATTATGATGCGGTCTTAACTTGTAACCCTATACCATGTGTATTGGTAATGGTTATACACCCTACTGATTACGATAATATTACAGAAGGCCTGCAGGTCAACTTGCAAATGTAAAAATATTAGACAATTATTGCCATATTAATTTAAACAGAAAAATATACAACATTCTGAACAATTCGCACCCGCAAGTTAAGTTGCAGATTTTCTGTAATATCCCGTAAATGCGCTCTATCACTTTAGGCGTCAATTTTCAGTTTCACCATTAATCTCTGTCGTTAATAGTTGTCCATCTTTTGAGAAAAGCAATGCTTTTAAAACTTTTGGAATAATTTCGGACAACCCGCTGCAATCTATATGAAAGTAATGAATTACTGACAGTAATTTTGGATTTAGGGTATAGGGTGAAACGTCTAGACAGAACGTACAGTCTTGTTCAATGAAGTACACCGATTCTAACATCTTTTAATAAGACTTGTTGAAATAGGTTATTAAAACTTTACACTGACATTGGCTGTCAATTAAAGTTATAATAGAAATAAGGGTCTACCTAAACATTGTACCAGCGACCATTGTTTACGATATTCTTGTATAACACTTTATTGAACTAAAGAAAATAATAGGCAGGTTCACAAAGCACAAATGCTGTACAACACTTCATTGAACTTAAATGTATTAATAAACAAACAATTATCTGAGGTGGAAACTCAGAGGCTGAGTTACCTGTATTCGGCTTTGGCGGAAATTTAATTGTGGTAGGTTTAAGTGTAAGGAAGGGTGAATAATGTACAATCTCCTTACCTACCCCATCCACGCCTGTAACCAGACAGGATATCTCGTAGAGTGCGGAAGGTATACATTTCTCAATTGATGCCTTGACGCAAGAAACCTGATGTTAATAGCCCTTGAGGGGTGCGTCGTATGACTAGAAATCGTAGTGAGGTTATATAAAAATATTTCTGAACTAACAAGCTGTAATATCTCTGCTAAAAGTCCAGTCAAAATTTGACAGACACTGGTTAACCTAAACTTCTGGATATTAGATATATAGAACTCCGATTTCAATTTTACATTTTAAGATGTCTATAATATCATTACCGGTTTTGGACCTAGACTCTTTTCATTGTGATTCAGGCGTTTTTTATCCTCAAATAAATGTTAAATCTATAATTAATGTTAATTGATATCATTAAGTGATAAAGTGGTCTCAATCAGTAGTGGAGTTTGAAGTTTAACTGCCTCTTATACACTATAAGGTTAAAGAAGTACGTATTTTAATTATTTAATAAGGGGATTTTAAACTTCCCTTTATAAAATCTTAATCAGCATTCACATCCTTTATTTTTCTTATGTATACCATGAAATTATGAGTATTGGTGCTGATTTATACAAAATTTCATTGTTAGGGTGGCTTTTATTACATTTTTTTTTAAATTGGGCTTTGTACAGCTCGTGCAATATAGCTTGAGCTCTGACTTTTGGGTGCGCAGTAAGCAGGTGGGAGGAGCTAGCCGAGAGCTCATTATTGTGATGATCTTTGAAACGCACACTTCTGTACAGTCTGTCAGAAAAGTAGGACGTTCATTGGAAAAAAAGTTATTACTATATTTATTTGTAATAATGCCTTTTAAAAGTAAAGTCTTAAACTGAGTATTGAGCGGTCAAAGCCGTGAAATAGTTTATAATTTAATAAAATTTATGCAACAAGAGGCAGATACAGGAAGACCAGAAATTGATATCAGGAAGGTTCACGAACGTGTTTCAGCCGCTACAAAGATTAGTCTAAGCGCAATTAAACGAATTAAGAAAGAAGCCAAAAATATCGAATCCGGAGCAGTTAAATCTTTTTCCACGCCAAACAAAAAGCGTGAAAACAGAAAAAGCAAAATAGTCTTGGACGTTGCTTTTCAAGGTGTTTTACGCAGAACAATTCACAATTTTCATAAAACAGAAAAGCAAGTGCCAACTCTAGCGAGAATTCATAAAAAATTTCAAAATGATATCAATTACCAGGGATGCTTGAACAGTTTAAGAAAAGAAATAAGAAAAATTGGATTTCGTTGGAGAGAAATCAATAATATGTTATGTACATACATCTTTAATTATATAAAGCCGAAATTGTGTCGGCCATAATAAAATTATAAAAAAAAACAGGGATGCAAAGTAATAAATGCTCATTAAATATGGAAAACCCATTACTGAGGATTACCAACAATTTAAACACATATGAATAGATGCAAATATGTATATTGTTTCGAGAAAGCGCAGCCATAAAAGCATAATAAACACATAATTAGGCCATATTATGCAAAAAGCAACTAACCCTCAATGTATCTAAGTTTGCATGGTCAAAATATATAAAATAATTTTACTGTTAGAATAATAGAATTACAATATAATTTACATATTGAATAGTTAAGTTTAGTGTTGAAAAAATTTCCGATAATTTAAATTATTATAAAAATAATTAAAAGGAATTAACTATTTTGTTGGTTGGTTGATTTTTGCATAACAGGGCCCAATTAGCAAACACGATTAGCAGTCACTACGGCTTTATCAATCAAATCCCACTTTTATTTTCTACGCGGACTGTACTTTACTAAAATTCGGTATTAGGTATCTCTGTCGTACACTGACTCTCCTTTTCTTTCTTCTGCGCATCTCAGGGCTCATGCTACATTGCATGACCTGTACTTCTTTATGTTTCATGTAACAGAGCAAAAACATTAATTTTTTTATATCATTAAAGCATCCCTCTGACTAACGCATGGTGCTGTGGTGACGGTTTCGCCGCGGTGCCACAGAACACAGCGGTAAAAGGCGCTACCCACACCGCTGTGCGGTGTCAAACTCACGTTTACCGCTGTGACAGCGGCTAATTTTAAAATGAGTGATACTTATGTGTATCATTTAAACTGTTTTTAATATATTTTTTAATTATGAAGTAGATTTAATTGCTGTGTAAAAGACAGTGCATGACTCTATATATTGTTAGTAAGAAACATTGTAATTATAGAATTTTTGCGCAACCATTATGATTTTGTACAATATATTGGACCTAGAAAATACACCAAACGCTATTAAGGGTATTTTACATTTTTACCTTATGAAATTATAATTTAATGCCTACAAAAACTATACCAAAGACTTAGTTAGATTTTTCTAATGGATAATTTATATTTACCATAATTTAGTGCAATTTAATTAAGGTGTGATGTCAGTGTTCACAAAGTGATTTATGAAATAATGTTAATGTGTTATGGAAAACTTTAAATCAGTAAAGCAAACGCCACAAATATAACATTATCGTTTTCATTTCCAACTTCTATAAAAAAACTCGAGCAAAAAAATAAAATAAAGGGAGCCGATGTTCTAAGAATTAATAAGAGTCAACGTGGACTAAAAGAAAGCCCTATTTTATTTACTCTAATAAATATTCTATTGGCCCTCATAGCCCATTTTCCGCTCCTCAAAAATTAATATCACCATGCAAAACTCGACCAATCGACAGTGTTTCTCATCGCTAGTAGTCGAAGCGCCGATACTGCTTGTCTCTGTTATTGTCTATATATCACGTCAAAAAGGGATAGCACAAAATCGTACTCGGGGTCTGGCAACCAGGCCACCCTATACTACCGCAAGTAAACTTGTAACAAAAAGTATTGAGTCAAAAACTAATGTAGCGTATTATTTTACTAGTAACTTAATATATCTTCATGTAATTTTTGCTAATATTTTAAGTATGATATTTAATAATTTCGGAAATCAAATTTTTACGAGAAAATAATATTTATTCTTTATACTAATTAAATGTAAAATATTTTAAATTACAAAAAATCATTACTTTATTTGAGTGTGCAAAATATAAAGATTCCCGAAACAATCGTCGCTTCTTGTTCACAAAGAGGCGGCATTTTTTCCTGGAGTTTTTAGACAGAAATGTAAACGATAATGTTATATTTGTGATGCTTACTTTATCTTTAGATTAAATATATAACTTAAAAGTCTGTGTCTTTTTGGAACAGTCAGGTGCTGAGGAATATACAGTGTGTCCACGGATTGACTATCGAACAGGAAAAACTTTTAAAAACATATTATTTTTCAAAATTATATACCGGGTATTCAGAATTTAGAAAAATATAAAAAGCTAATAACAAAGTACCCTTATGTGTAAAGATAGGATAAAAAGTAATTAGTAAAAGTTGTTGTGGTTGTGGTCTTATTACCAAGTTTTGACTTATTAGCTAAATGTACAGAGACCGGCAAAAAGTTTCAACTATTCATTTGTTCTCTGATAAAATTTGTTTAATTATGAATAGGTAGTGCACGGTTTTATTTTAAAACGTATTGATTTTTTAATAATATGATTAAGTTACTTAGCCGTTTTCGACAATTCCTGGTATAAAGATAAAGATTTTACAGAATAATACCTTCTAAACTAATTTGCAAAATGCGTTAATTTAAAGCCAATCATATTTAATGAGTTGGAACTTTTTACCGGTCTCTGTACATTTATTAGCTAATAAGTCAAAACTTGGTAATGTGACGTAGGTTTTCAACCACAACAACTTTTACTGATTACTTTTGATCCTATCTTTACACATAAGGGTACTTTGTTCTTACCTTTTTTTATATTTTTCTAAATTCTGAACACCCGGTATATAAATTTGAAAAAATAATATGCTTTTTGGTCGTTTCAGAACGAGCAGGAGTTTTTGTGAAAAATAACTTTTTTTCATAAACCCACAAATAAAAAAGTTTTTCCTCTTCGATAGTTAATCCGTGGACACACTGTAAATAAATTAGATTTGCTTTTATTTTTTCTGAGAAAACCATTGTCAGAACACTACAAAACCTACAGTTCTCCGCATTGTTCTAGAGCATAACTGGGCAGTAATTGCCTCGAGAGTGCTTCGAGCACAGTGCTTGCACGCACTTTTACAATACAGTGCTCGGTAATTGGTAATTCAAGCCCTTATAAAAGGTTGAATTGAATTTCGCATTTAAAGCCATTTAAAGTGCCAGAAAGCACTCAAAATTACTTTTCTCGATAATTGGTAAAATTACTAATTTACAAAACGATTTAATTGTACAAAAATACAATATGGTATATTAAAATAATGCCACGGTGAAAACACAACTCGAAGACTGTAAGATCTAAATTTTTCGATGGTACTGAAACCGTAAAAACATATTTCTTCTTACTCTTTAAGGTAGGGTCAAAATCAACAATTAATTGAAAAGCCAATTAAAAATTTGTTATACGATGCGCAACGAACCTATGTATATTTTTTAATAGTGTTCCTGAATAGACATTATTGATTTTAAAAATTAATGGCTTATTTCTATATACAGGGTGCCTCTAAAAGGTGCGGAAAAAAGCTACCACAAGTTCCTGAGACGTAAATATGACGATCTAACCCAACTTACCTTAGTCCAAAAGTGGATAATTTCGGAGATACAGAGTGTCAAAAGTTCAATTTGCTTTTCATGTTTTATTAATAATTTTTGTAATAATTGGTGTATTGTCACAATATTCGCCACCTGCGGTACCTTGCACACATTTAAAACGAAATAAACTTTTTTGAGCCATCCTATATTTAACTTTTAAATAAGAATTCGGATTCTCCAACGTCTTTTACCTAAAAAAGGTATGCGTGGTAAGAGTTGATTTGAGCAGCTGTTTTTGAGATATCTGGATTTAAAAAATTCACTTTGTGTATGGCCAGGTCTAAATTATTGTAACTAAACTTTACAATACAAATAAGAACCAATTCTAATTTCTCACCCCGCAAAACCCCCCAAGCTGAATATTGTGACAATACACCAATTATTAAAAAAATTATTTATAAAACATGAAAAGCAAATTGAACTTTTGACACTCTGTATCTCCGAAATCATCCACTTTTGGACTAAGGTAAGTTGGGTTAGATCGTCATATTTACGCCTTAGGAACTTTTGGTATCTTTTTTTCCGCACCTTTTAGAGACACCCTGTATATGTACGTATTAAGTGTTTCCATAACACTACAAAGTTTTGCACAACTACAAGTAAGCTGAAAAACGAAATTGCAACAAACATCGCTTTAATTAAATAACACATACACATACTTTCGAATGTAGGATCTTTTTTGACAAGCTTTATTTATCTAAATAATATAACAGCCGCTTTATACATGACTGAGCGTCAGCCAGTCAGTCCTGATCAACCAATTTAAAAAAAAAAAAAAATAAGAACTGATAAATATGCGACCATATTACGCATTATTTTCGGCAAATCGTAAATTACTCTGTCTTTTGTGAAACAGCAGTAAGATTAATAATGAGGCATGTCAAAATTCGAAAATTTATCATTAGATGTAAAGATCGTATATACGAAAGTAGGGATAATTTTTTAAGCAATATTTTATAGAGCAAAATTTAATGTAAGCCCAAAAAATACTAGACAATCCCGACCCTAGTTGGTTAGTTTTACTTCGGCTACTTTATATTTTTTAATGTTTATAAATTTACTTTTAAAAATTGAGCCAATATTTGTTAGAAACTTGTACCTATTGAAAGTAATAAAAATCTACTTTAAAAAAAACCGTTTTATTATGTGTTTTTATTTTTTTTTAGCTTTTACTGATATTCGTTGATAAAATATGTTTATTTGTTTGTGGTGATCTTTTTAGGTAAAATTAATTTCCCTTAAAAAGGTATTCACGTGTTTACTGCAACTTTACGTCGGTTGAGATCATCTAGTGTCTGTTTAAAGGTTGGAGACAATGACGTTTCTAGAACGGCAGTAGAGTTTTGGACTTGCATTGTCTTTATTTGTCCAAAACTCTACTGCCGTTCATGAGATCATCTAGGCGCGTATACAGCCTCGAAATATGGGGTGGGTGGGTAAATTTTTTACAAAAGAAATACAAGAATAAAGTAGTAGAGTTTAGTGTCCGTATAAGTAAAATAGAAAGAAAGTTTTTACTTAAAGTACACAGGGAAGCCAAAGGTAATGGGTTCCCTGGGGCACAGGTAGACAATGACAGGCTGTTTCGTCCTCGTTAGGACTCATCAGAAAGCCAAAATCTGTAAGCAATTCCCAATACAACGAAAATATGCTTTCAAGATATTTTTAGGAATAAATAGATGATGAAAACCTAGCATCGCCATCTGTAGGAATCAACTCAATGCAAAAGATAGCTATCAGACGTGAAAACATAAGTAACTATAAACTAAGTACGTTAGGCCAACACATTTACTTCTTTACACTTCTATCAGTGATCCAGGGGGCACTCCCATGGGCTCCCATGCCCCTCGCGACTTCATAGTAATTAATATGTTATGTAATAAGAATGTATTAAGCTTCAAAGAAAATCAATGGGTTAGTTACTACAAAAAAAAAATAATTAGTTTTTATTAAGTTGGAATAATAAATCTTAATATACGTATATAAACATAAAATCAAAACAGAACTTTAAAAAAAATATGACATACAAAGAAGCAGACAGATCTAAAAATAAATTGACCTTTCCGCCTCTCGCCTGTTAGAAGAGAAGAAGAAGCCGCACAATGCTTGTCGGGTGCTTTGATCTGTTTGCCTTCCTTTGTGCGGCTATTTTTATTTGATATTTATAAATGAATAAGATAATTTGAATAAATGTTTAATTTTTGAATAAATTTAAATTAGAATAAAAAAACTCTTCCTCGAAACTATAAAAAATCCTCCACCGTCGTCGAGGCATGTGATTGAACGAATACCGGCAAGTGCGCTTAGGTGACGGCTTCTTCATAGTTCTCGCAAAAGAATAATATTAATATTTCTTTAAATACAGGGTGACAATGAAACAGCATTTAATATTGCATCTACCAATGATAGTATGAAAATTTGGCGAAACACGTCAATTGATATATCGAGGGGGACATTTTTTAAGACATTTGTTGTCGTGTTACTTTCAACCCCCACGGCACCTACCCCTAAAATTTTAAATGGCAACCCCTATTTATTTTGCCATTTTTGTGTCCCTTATAAAATTCTACATAAACAATCATTTTTTTTTAAATGTAATTATTTTAGTGTTTCTAGTGGCGATATCGAAGACGAAATGTAAATAAATAAAGGAATTTGGAATGTATTTCTACATTTCGTCTTCGATATCGCCACTAGAAAAAATAAAATAATTACATTTTTTGAAAAAAAAAATGATACAGTTTATGTAGAATTTTATAAGAAACACAAAAATGGCAAAATAAATAGGGGTTGCCATTTAAAATTTTAGGGGTAGGTGCCCTGGGGGTTAGGGGGTTGAAAGTAACACGACAACAAATGTCTTAAAAAATGTCCCCCTCGATATATCAATTGACGTGTTTCGCCAAATTTTCATACTATCATTGGTAGAGGCGATATTAAATGCTGTTCGTTTTCAAATTGTCACCCTGTATATATTAATTCAAAATAATGTCAGTTTTGCAAGTTAAGTATTTTATCTTAAACTATTTGAATACATATAGTGCGAGGCCCCTCTAAAAGCGGGGCGCTAGGCCCGAGCCTACTGGGAAAATAGGCCCTGGTCTTAGCATTGTATTCTTGTCAGAATATTATATTAAAAGGACACTCTGTTAAGAAGAGGATTAACAAGATTAAATTAAAAGAAAAAATCCTAAAGAAAAATATTTAATAACAAAAATAAAGAACTACAAAATTATTGAAATAATTACAATTTTATTTCGTTAAGATAAATTAAATGCATTGGAATGACCTAAACTTATAGCGATGATATTTACATGTGGCATTTTAAAGTAGCTTGAGAAGATAAAATTGAGAATAGTTTGTCGTACCCCACGACAAAGTTAATAGAATATTTTTTTTGTATATTTTGACCATGGTTTAAATAATATAATACTGTAAATTTTGGTACTACCTACCCATCTATACTCACTCTTAAATTCTTCGTATATACCTATGTTATTTTAATCTATCTTTCATTCCAAAAATGTTCTGCTGTTATCATGTATATTTTCGAAAACATGTTATGTAATTATTTGCATAAAAAATATGTTTCATACCTCGATATATAGTATGTCCGCGAAACGGGGTTAGAAGAGGACAAATGGACCAAAAAGTGAAAGATACGAAAAAAGTAATTCTTTTTAAAAGTTTTTGCTTGTAAACAGTGGCGGTTCGTGACCTGTTAAAGAGACAGTACTGCATTAATAATAAAAATTGAAAACTATAAAAACTGGGGTTTTATAAATTGTCTTAGCCTCAAAAATTTTATACCACGCCACGGATGACTAAAAATCTTGCAGCTCTGGATGTATACGTAAACACGCTCTAAAAACTATAGGATATATCTTGGCCTAGAAACAATTCTCATTTGCCATTATTAGTCGGCTCAAGATCGACCACTAGTTTTATGAGGTATACTGCCAGCTCCAAACTGCATACGCAGTCACTGAATTTGATGGTTGGATGGATGGATAATATAGGTAGGTCCTTAAATAAAATTAAAAAAATTGGTTTTGCAAATATAGGACAATTAAGGCACAAAACATATAAATATTATAGAAATATGTTCATATTATCAGAACAGGTGCTGCAGCTCTTATACGCTAGCCGCCACTGCTTGTAAAATAAATTATTTCATTCACGATATAAAAAATTAATTTTTTATACAGGGAGCATAAAAAAACAAAAATGTTATTTTGCGTCGTAAGAGTTGTAAGTATACCATTTTCTACTAAAAAAAACAAATATTAAATATGCCTTAACTTAAACCCTAAGCCGAAAAAACCTGTTAAATTTACTTTAAGAAATGCGATTAACTACTTACTTTCAATATTTTAATCTTGCACGGCTTAGGGTATATTAAGTATTTTAAAGTTTTTATAAGTTTTTTTTTGGTGGAAACTGATATTTAAGTATGTTTACTCTTACGAAAAGTGACGTTTTCGAATTTTTTATGCTCACTTTATAAAAAATTAAATTGATACAAAACTTTTGTAAAGAATGACTTTTTTCGTAGGTACTCTTCTATATCCATCCGCAAACAGACTATAAAATAAATGGGACATACGGAAAATGACCATTAGTTTTAAAAAGCTATTCCAATTTTCTGAAAAAGTTAATTTTTTTTAAGTAAATAAGTTTTAGAAGTCAATTTTATATTAATGTCGAGAGCGATTTTTTTTTAAATTTTACTTTTATAAAAACATGTTTATAATATTTTTCCCAATAGCTTCGCCTAAAACAAGGCTTTGTGGGTACTTTAATCTAAAATTAAATTATTAAAGAAATTTAAGTTTATAGTTACTGAACTTCATGGTCATTTTCGGACTCCTATAAATTTTCGAAATTATTTATAGTGGAATATGAAACATATTATTTTGTATATTAGATTTTTTAAATAAGAGCATAACAGGCGCACAAGTTTAGTACATCATAATTTTTGTTTAAGCAGTTTGTGGTTCAACTAGTCTAAATTTGAACTAATAAAATATTTTTCAGTTTAACCTAAACATAAATATATACCAGTATATTCAAATTATTAAGCCAACCTAAAAAAAATACTTTGTTCATCATTCATTTGAGATAATTATTTGTATATACGCTAATATGTACTATAGGGTGATTTTCGTAACACCTTGATTAAAAAAAATTAATTTCACGTAATCTCATCGATATGAAATTTGGTAGTCGGCCATAATCGACTGCTGTAAAGGCCTTTTTACATTGGGTGCCATTGCAAGAAAAAATAGCCTGAAAGCATGCGCTTTGTCGAAGTTTTAAACAGCTGATGCAGGTTTTAAATGGGACTTACTCATTTTAAATCAAGAAGGCTAAGAAAGTATAAAGCACCCTACTTGTCATTATTTATCTGTCAGAGTGGTGAATAACGATGACAAAAAACGCGGTTAAAATTGTGTGTTTATGCAAGGCTTGCAACTCTGATTTTTTTCCAAAAATGTGACATTTATGCAAAAAGTATGACAGATAAGTAATAACAAGTGAGACGTTCTGAACCGACAATTCCAGGCAGAATCCAAATATAAAATCGAAGGGGTATCTATTTAAAAATACCAACATGGCGTGGATTTCCGGAAATGTCCCTACTATTTCGGAAATATTTTTTTTTTAGATTAGCAGCAGTCGATTATGGCCGGCTACCAAATTTCATATGGATGAGATTTCGCGAAATCAACATTTTTTTTAACGAACATGCTGCATGCGTTACCCTAAATAGATAGTTCTATGCGGCTAAATTGTTTACAAAAATAAGTATTTATATCTAGTTGCATTGCCTAAATGTACTGTTACAAAACTGGTAAAACTTAACTGATGCAGTGACAATCGGTGATCTCAGGCCAGTAGGTAATCAGACATGTAAAAGCCAAAACATGAATAGTGTGAAAGTATACACACATAATAAACTACATTCCTCTAAAAACGATGCTGACCATTTGGTTTCAAAAAGTGCCAAAACCCCCCTATACACACGCACACACATTCAATATTGCCACTTTCTATAGATAAATATAATGTTTAGTTGGATTTTTATTCTTCGATCGAATTTAAATAAAAATTATTTTAAAATATATTTTTAATAAATATTTATTTATTTATTAACTATAAAGAAGCGGCCTTCGCCAAGGCGTAAGACGTGACTATTTAGTCAGATTCCTCCGGCGGTGAAGGCTTCTTTCTATACATTAAGTTCAAAATTACTGTCAGAGACTCATGGCTTTCATTATAATTATAAAATACACTAGTTTATTTATACATTTAACATAAATACAGGGTGTTACAAATTCGACATACCATTTTGGAATCTCGGAAACTATAGAAGTTAGAGAAACAGTTTAATAGGGGCAAAGTTGTGCAATTCGGTGCTGATTATAATGCCGCTTTAGAAGTTTCCAAATTCCGAATACTTCCGATTTTATTAAAAAAAAAAAACGAAATTTTGCAAAATCGTTTTCATTTTTTCCTGAGCTCATTTGACTAGCTATTTAAAAATAAATGACACTTTGTCATTGCCACTTTTTCTCCTCTACAAAATTACATTACTAAACTAAAGATCCGCCGTTTCGTCTCCGAGCGGCCATCACCAACTTTACTTTTTTAAATACGGACCTTGATTTTTTTTAAACAGATTTTTAAACCCTCCTACCCTCAAAATGTAATGGCAGTATTACTTTTTCATAATGATGAATTATTGTCCTTGCTTATTTTTTAAATTAATATTTTTTACACTTCTTGTCAGTCCGGTCCTGGCAACGAATTACAATATTAATTAAAAACTTTATTTAAAAAAACATGTTATTTATAAAAATGACGTAGATACCATGGAGGAACGCATACAGGTTGCATTTGGTAGGATATGGAGAAGATCGGTTGAAAGGGCTGTCGCCAAAATTCGAAGAAAAATCGATCATTGTATTGAGCAAAACGGCAATCTCTTTAAACATTTAGAAAATTAGGATTTATAATTAGTACCTAAATTTAGAATTATTAGAAAATTCTTATAAAATAAATTATATTACTTATGTATGAATGTTTTAAATAAAATAAAGTTTTTAATTAATATTGTAATCGTTGCCAGGACTGGACTGACAAGAAGTGTAAAAAATATTAATTTAAAAAAATAAGCAAGGACAATAATTCATCATTATGAAAAAGTAATATCGCCATTACATTTTGAGGGTAGGAGGGTTTAAAAATCGGTTAAAAATATCCAGGTCCGTATTCAAAAAAGTAAAGTTTGTGATGGCAAAAAGTGGCAATGACAACGTGTCATTTATTTTTAAATAGCTAGTCAAATGAGCTCAGGAAAAAATAAAAACGATTTTGCAAAATTTCGGTTTTTTTCGAATAAAATCGGAAGTATTCGGAATTTGAAAAGTTTTAAAGCGGCATTATAATCAGCACCGAATTGCACAACTTTGCCCCCATTTAACCGTTTCTCTAACTCCTATGGTTTCCGAGATTCCAATGCTGGTATGTCGAATGTGTAACACCCTGTATATTCTTTTAAAAATATTGTCTGGTCACCAAAATACTCTGATCTGAAACACAGTAAGCTTTTAAAGGAAAAACTTTATAAGAAAATATAACGGCTTGTCCCTTATCTATGTCTGAGTAACTACAGTAACAGCCATAAGTAACAACTCCAAAATGTCTGGTCTTTAATTTAATAATAAACATAAATAACGGTATAGTAAAATTATTTTTATTTTGTGTCCATTTTTTGGTTGTTCTGAAAAATAAATATTTACAGCCGTACTTAGTAAAGAACTAAAAGTAAAACCGTTCTAAATTGACAGTTCTGGGTTTAAAATGTAAAGTGTCAGAATAAGTCAACTAAATTTTGCATTGTAAATTTTCTTTTTGCTTTTCTTTAAAATTACGAGGGAAAAAGTATTTAACTACGTACCTACCGTATTCCTTAATAGAACTAAAACTGTATTTGCAACAACATCCCGGCAAAATTATTTATCAGTACATAGATGTAATTACAAAAAAATCAAAATCAATATCACAATAATACCGCGGTGAAAACACAACTGGGAGACTATAAGATCTAAGTATTTCGATGGTCTACATTTTAAACCCTTTAGTCAATACGAGTGTTAAAAGTTAGAACTGTATAACTACATGTTTTCAATATTCCTTTTTTAAAAATATGTGACCAAGGCAATGTATAGCGATCATCAACATACCTTTCGGCTTGAAATATTCCGTTAAAAAAGGCTTTGTGTTTATTTGTCGTTGTTGTACCGGAATGTTTTGTAATTAGAATACTTTATTATTTATTGAGTATTTATATTTAAAAAAAAAATTTACATAACATAGCAAAAAATATATTTTTTCTTAAAGTCGACTGTCAGTCATAATTTAAATCGTGTTTGTTTTTTAGTGATCTAAAAAGCTCTGGCGAAATTACCACAATATTTTTAATATAGGGGTCCCGTGATTTTTGTTATCTATGACATCCAAACGACGACAATCCTTGGATCCAAAGCTTCGCAGATTGTACAAACACATTTCTATATTAAACGAGGAAAATATTTATATTAAATATTAAAACCTGGGATCACCAACCGGCCCAGCCTTACATATCAAACACTATTAACAGTAAAATATATTTTCTGCATCTTCAAGGACAACTCTAGCTAGAACCATAGACAATAAAAGGTCCAGCATAAATTTACAGAAAAAGTATTACCTATAGTGTATTTATTTTCGACTGGCAGCGACAGTAAACAATAATCTAAAGCTTGAGAAGCACTGATGCTCGCCGAAAACGGTGATTTGGATTTATTGCATGTGGAACACTATGCTTAAAGTCCTTATCCTCATATTTCGCGCCGCGCTTCGCATAAGTGAGTGACACTCTATGCGATCGGTATAAATAGGACTGCATTCAGCTTTCACATTGGAATACACACAATTCCCGATTATGTCGTAGCTTTATTTTGCACAACATATTCTTCTATTAGTTTAAAACTTATTTAGATTTTAGCATTTATGACTTGCATAGTGCAGTGCTTGTCTTATTGTGTCTTGTTAAAAATCGTGCAGCCGTATAAGTAGTATAAACTTTTGAATACGACCCTGTTCAGGTCGAATGTCTACGTGTATTTGTTTTCATTTCCTGCCAGTTGAAAATAAATAGACTAGTGGCATTAATTCAACCAATAACATCGTAACTTCCTTTAATTTCCCAGTACAGCCAAAAAGTTTTGCATTACAAATGTTTTTCTAATATAAGTGATTGACGCAACACAATATTCATTGTAAGACAAACAGTTAAAAAAGTATTTAGTGAAATTGGTTCAAAGTCTTAAAGAAGTTAGTAATTATTTAGCATAACATATTGAGTGACTTACTTTTTCTAAAGAAAACAGTTGAGAGTTACAGGATAAGAAGGAGAAATGTCAATAATGGATACGAAAATCAGATACTTACTATCCCTATCTTTAGTCGTTTTTGAATTATACCGGGTGCTACAAATTCGTGTGCGTACAAGGGGATCTCGAAAACGGTAACAGATACGAAGATGGTTAAATTGAGGCAACTTTGCGTATTATAAGGCTTAATAATTTGGTGATAGAAAATTGTAAATATTCCGAACACCTTCGGAGTTATCCGAAAAAAACATAAATTTTTTTATTTTGGCTTTTTATTTGTTGATCCTTCATATTTGACTTGGGAAAAAAACACTTTTTCATAGCGGCTTTTATGTAGGTACGGCAATAGAGTTTTGGACTTGCATTGTCTTTATTTGTTTTGAATCACAAGTTAAAAAGACAAGAAAAATTGTCTACCAGATTCCCTGCAAGTGCGGTTAATCTTATATTGGTGAGACACTAAGACCACTCGAAGTAAGGATTAAAGAACATAAGAACAACATCCAAAAATGAGAGACCGAAAAATCAGGTGCAGCTGACCATACCTAGACGCACGGCCATCACATCATAGGAAGTTTAAGGAAGCGGCCACCATAATCCAAAATCCAGGTTGTTTTAGTAAGCCTTCATTAGATATGAAAAACACCTAGCTAGGGTAAATAGAACATGTAAGAGGTAAACGCATGACTCCGCCCACTAGTTATGCGTCACTGCACCTAGCTAGTATAAATAGAGCTGTAGTTACCATACTTATTTAGTATTCACCTGAAGACGACTGGGGATACTTACCAGTTGAAACGTTGTGATTTAAAACAAATAGATACAATGCAAATCTAAAACTCTACTACCGTTCAAGAAACGTCATTATCTCCTACCTTTTAACACATAGTACAAACTTTATTTATCTATGTTGTAATGTAATTTGTAAGGCTTATATCCGTTTCAACCCTAAATGTGCTCTCCTGACAACTGTCAAACTATAGACATATCCCCTTCTTTCTCTGTACCCCTGTTCTTTACGAGTTGATGTTTTTCTGTGACCCCTCAGATTCACAAAAAAAAAATTAGGTTTAGTGATGTTGTAGAATGTACAGTTTAACTTTTCATGTCCGGCAATAATTAGTAAAAAATAGGCCCTCTTTGATGCACGGAGAGAAAAAATTAAATACTGGCCGTTCCTAACGAAAAACAAGTAAATAAATAAGACCTTACATCATTTTTATCCTAGTTAGGTTTAACGATACGATCTTAAGGAGTGCAAAAGTCTAGACAAGTGGAGTAGGGTGGGTCGAAAAATATTAACACCCGTATTCACCAAACGGGTTTACAATTTAGACCATCGAAATATTATATACAGGGTGTTTTTTAATTGAGTGCCGATACTTAAGGTTGTGAATCCTTGGGTGATTTTAAGAAGAAAAGTTAATATTCACATATGTCCTAAAGCTCTTCATTTTTGAGCTACAGGGTGTTAACATTTTTTAAAAAATATAATTTTTTTATCATAATTATTATATCACTCTTAGATATTTTTATAAAATTTTGTACACACCTATTAATCATTAAGGAGCATTTTTTGACTTAAAAGATTTTTTTAAATTTTTACCAGTGACGTCCGTACGGGGTTCGAACTGAATATTTTTAAAGAAAAAAATGGTACGCCACTGATTTTTCTAAAAACCAAACTTATATTTAAAATCCTCATTTATTTTGGAGCAAATTTGGTCCATAGACTTACTTTCGTATGAGGCGCCTTTTTCCATAGAAAAATAGAAACCAAAAAAACAATTTTTTTCTTCGGTTCATTGAGACGGTTTTCGATATTTTGTTGAAAAAAAATTGAAGAGCTTTAGGACATATGTTAATATTAACTTTTCTTCTTAAAATCACCCAAGGATTCACAACCTTAAGTATCGGCACTCAATTAAAAAACACCCTGTATATAATATATATACAGCGTGATCAGTTAATCACTTAAAAATTATTTCCAGGATTTTCTCATGGCCACTTTGGTTATCATTTTTTTCCCCCGAGTTTATATGCCCAGTAGTTTCCGAGATATGGCCGCTCCGTATCCTTAACTGATCACGCTGTACGTATATATATAAGATCTAATTGTCTCACAATTGTATTTTCACCGTAGCATTATTTTTTATGCCATATGACGCTTTTGTGTTATTTTTTTGTAACTAAATGGTCTTACCGATAAATAATTTGCCCGGGATGTTGTTGCAAATACAGTTTTAGTTCTATTAAAAAACACACTACTTATTCTGACACGTGCCATTTTAAACCTAGAACTGTCAGTTTAGGATGGATTTAAATTTAGAATCCTTTAGTGAATAAGGCTGTAAGTTTTCTTTTAATTCGTTATAGTGTGGAAAAGTTAATTCCTTTAATAGGAAGTAAATTGACGTAAAAAAAATTAAAATTCGGTTGCCATCTTCCCTTCGCGCAGTCACTTAAAGTTGTTAATCCAGTAATTAAATGCAATGAAACCCACTTAAAGTTGTTAATCCAGTAATTAAATGCAATACACACCATGAAAATAAGCTGTTAACTATGTAATTATGCCACGGCGATCGTAGGAGTTTAAGTATGATTAAAAAATTTATGAAAAAAGTTTAATTTCTTCGAAAATGGCAGATGGCAACCGATTTTTTATTTTTTTACGTCAATTATCATAGGAGGCAACTTTTCCGTACTATAGCGAATTCAAAAAAAAAACCTTAATATTTTTCGACCTACCATAATGTAGAGGTCGTTCTAACGAATGATACCCTGGTTATATCTATCTCTCTATCGGATTAATTAAAAAGTGACGGAGCACGAGATTTCTTCTAAATTCACTCTAACAAGAAAGAAGGTTTTGTTTAAACTAATATGGCTGTATTTTGGCGAATAAGATAAACTTAAAATAAATAATAGAATTGTTAAGTCAATATCCATTCCAGTCATAAAAAAGGTTAATATTAAAGATTTGAAGTCTTGTAATGGAAATTAAATACATAAGATTCGGCAGAACGGCACTGTGCTGTAGTGGGTATAGTAAGTACCTTAAAGCTGTAATCAACACAATAATAAAATGCAATTTTCATAGCTTCATATTTTAGAAACATCAACTTTAAAAACAGCACATTTTACACAGCTTGATATTTTAGCCATCATCCTGTAAAAAAAAAAAGACATAACGGGAAGTCACACACATTGTACTTTGTGGTCAAAGAGACAGACTAGGTAGTTTGTCTGGGTAATAAACTGAACATGGAACGGATTGATTGAATTTTGATGAAAATATGGGCTTTTGAAATTCAAGTATTTTTTCAACTATTCCAAAATTAATGGATGCAGACAGCAATCAATAATTCTTGAAATATTTGCAACATTAAATACTTTTTTGACATCCTCTGTTACCAGTATCTCAATATGGATTATTGCCTTGATTTACACAATGTTTAAAATAGTGCAGCTCATGCAACTTTCCTTTAGCAGCACGTTTACAAAACTTGACTTTGAACGTTATGATGTTTATCTTTTTGTTTCACCAGAATATGACTAGTATTTTTATGAATCTGGGGGTAAAAAATCTCTATTGTCGAGTTGCACAAAGAATTTTAATAATAATTAACTACCAGCAAGTTTGACTATGATACACAAGGCATTGGCATAAATAATTTTCTCACAATTATACTGGCCCGGTTACCTTAATTTTTAATTTACTAATCAGGAACCTTTAATTGTGAGTACATATAATGCCTGTTAATGTTACAGTCAAATGTGCTGGATAGTTATTTATTGTTAAAAAAATTTATGAAATCCAACATTAGTATACATTTCTACATAGAAATTGTTAATCTGCCGGTTAAAATTCTTGGTATTAAATCTTGTGATAAAAATAATTTACAGTGTTAAGTAGCGCTTAATTACCTTCGTACAACAATATAAATATTTCTAAAGAAGAGATTGTTCCAGCATGATTTTTTCAAAACCTGAAGGCGGCGAATGATTGAAATTTTCTAAAATTATGTCTAGTATGGCCCCATCGTCAACTGCAACCATATAAAAATATTGTATTAGTTTGGGTTTAAAACTGACCCTATTCGTGCAGAAATGAAAATAACAAAATACACTCTGCGTCCATTAATCGGAATAGTTAAAACAGTACCTTGAATTTTAAAAACTCATATTTTCATCAAAATTCCATTAGTCTTTCAATCATTTTTAGTTTATTGGGTAAGCTATCTCTTGGGCTACTTAGTGCAATATGTATGCAACTTTACTTTATATCTTTTTATACAGGGTGAAGGCTAAAATATCAAAGTGTGAGAATCCACTAATTTTAAAAATGTGGTAAAATGGTTTGTAAAATACAAAGTTATGAAAACTGAATTTTATTAATCTGTTGCTTACAGCTTTTTGTGAAGTACTTACTACAGCGCAGTAATGGGTACAGTAAGTACCTAACTTATAGCTGTAACCAATGCAATTTTAATAGCTTCATATTTTAGAAACATCAATTTTCGAATCAGCAGATTTTACACAGCTTAATACTTTAGCCATCACCCTGTATAAAAAAGAAATAAAAAGAAGTCACAAACATTGTACTTAGTGGTCCAAGAGACAGCCTAACCAATAAACTGAAAATAAAATGGATTGATTGAATGTTAAATGAAAATATGGGGTTTTGAAATTAAAGTAATATTTTAACTGTTCCATAATTAATGGAAGCAGTGTATGTTATGGACTATAAAAATGCTTGTGCAAACCTGTTCAGAAATTTCGTTGACAGGTCTTTACCGATTTAATAAAAATTAATATATAATTAACTTTTTTAATGGAATGGCGTTCAAGGACATGCAATATAATACCACTAAATTTGAAATAATTACCGTATAAGGCAGGATATGTAGTTCCCTTTACATTAGATATTGAATAATCAATGTCATGACCATTCACATAAAACTTTAGCTGAATATGATCAAACGATACTCCTATTATGTCTCCTTCCTGTATATTTTGGAGACCTTCATCAGGACTACTTGATATATTGAGCTTATGTACTTCTTGTTTATTGTGCCTTAAAATGTGATCACTGCAAAGGGCCCAGGAAAATTCGTCCATTCCTCCTAAAATATAAATATTAAAAAGATACATTTAGATTATTTTTGTCTAAGCACAAAAAATATTTTTTGGGACTAAAATGCAATAAAACTATGGTAGATATATATGGATAGAGTGTAATTTTTTAACAATCCCTAAGGGCCATATTATTCCACATTTATGAAATACATTGTATATTTTTACGTTTTTAGATTTTGTGATCAAATTTTGAAATTTTATAAAACATGAGTTATCCTCTACATATCTATCTTTAATTATTGTTTTCGAAATATTAGCACTTAAAAAGTAACTATAAAACTTAACAATACATACAAAACTTTTAGTTTCCAAAATATGGGCTAGCTTCAAAATGAGAGTGAGTTACAAATCCTGGTATGAATTTATCAGACTTTACTTGTTAAAGTATAAAAGCTGTAAAGTTGATACATAACTTTGTAATTGCTAAAATATATAAATAGGTTCATAATCCTGTCCATAATACCTATTTTAATTTTATTATTACTATATACCTCGAGCGATAACTGAGGTATAGAGATATCTTTCAACATTAGCAATACTTACAAAAAAAACAGTTCAACAAGCCATTTGTACATTGAAACATTTAAGAACGAATAAAACTAAACTAATGGTGCAACAACACTTGCAAAAACATGTTCTATTGAATAAGTAGGTATATATTAGGTGAACATTTTCTAACACATTATTTGAGTTATTTTATTTGTAGTGACATTAAAATAATTAATAAAAAACTCTAAAAGACATAAAAAAGGAAACACTCAAAAATTATCTTCATACCATATAAAAACAATTCACTAAAAATGTGATGTTATGGTAGGTAATTGATTTTGGTAAAATTAATTTCTAGTAGGCATGTTTCCCTCTCCTTATCCTTGTGTGTATAATCATAAGGTTAAAATGTTTTTTCCTTAAAAGAAATAACGTTAGGCTGTATCACTAAACTTACCTACAGTAAGACTTAAATCCGTTTGTCTTGTCGCTAAACCTACAGACCATGAGCCACCTTGTTGAACTTTTACTTCAAAATAAGACTTTGATTGAACTAATGGAGCATTTCCTAGGACAGCACCAGCACCACAAACTCTTTGGCCTCCTTTTACTATTACGACTTCATATCCTAGGGACAGACAAGGAATATAAAATGTGTATTTTACTTTCAGTTTACCAATATTACCCATAAAAGAAGTATCTAGTTGTATAGGATTCGGTCTGGGAATGTGTTGTGTAGGAGGGTTAAAATTGAATCCATCTAAACAGCCTTTTAAGCAACAAAATACTGAAAGGGATGACATTTTTCTACAAAATATTAGAAAAACATAACCTTAATATGTCAGTCAAAAATGTAAAGAGCCAAGAATGAATAAAGAAGATCTCACGTAGTTAACGCCTTTAAACTTGTTGGGCCCATCTACCATTTCTCTGTGACCACAGAAGAGATTTTAGATCTAGCGAAACGCCCGAGTTTCCTTTGGAATCAGTAATCACAGTGCTATTACCCAATAAAGCACTGGAAGCAATTTCAAGTGTAATATACCATTCTTTTCAATCGGGCATTTTCCTTTTATGTTTGGAAATGGCGACAGTATTGCCTATATTTAAAGGGGGAGATCACAATTTGACAACAAACTTTTAAACTAATTTCACTGTTGCCCACCCTTTCAAAGATTGTTGAAACGTTAAGTGAAGAAACGTCTTCTGAAAATATTGCTGTGGAAGCTTTAGAGGTATGGCATCAGGAGAGCTCAATGGCGTGATTTGAGTCATATTGGGTGGTCGCATCCAGAGGGTTAACTTTAAGAATGTGTTCTCGGAGCAGCGGACAATCTCATATGGCGTACCGCAGGGCACTGTTTTGGGGCCACTGCTTTTTTGATTTAAATTAATGATCTTGCTAAAGTTGATATATCAAGGGTTCTCTCACGTTGTTCGCTGATGACGCCCCAATTTTTATGGATACAGGGACGCTGAGCAATTAGAATTGGATGTTACAGAAGATTAAAGATTGGATAGATGCAAATTGTCCTTTAATTTTTCTAAAACAAATATTATACAGTTTAAATGTCATTTTAATAACATATCCATAGCAGGACAGCCCATTGCAGAGCAAAGGGAAACTAAATTTTTAGGGCTGTATATTGACAATAAACTCGAATCAAGTTTGATGTCTTACAACTTAGGAAGAAAGTTGCTTCAGGATGTTTTGCCATAAGAGTAATTGCCGACGAGCTGAGTGGATCAATAGTTCGGAATTCATATTTTGCGTTATGGTATTTCATTTTGGGATAGTTGCTCTCAGTTGTTGTTTAATTATATGTTTATTTTACAGAAGAGAGCTTTGCAGTAAATGTTCAGGATTAGATTTAAAGACTCGTGTAGGCCCTTTTTTGTTAATTATAGAATTTGAACTGTGAGCGGCCTCGGCATTTAATCTTAATTTACCTATACCTACCTACATCTACTCAAGGTTATAAGACCAGAGTAAAAGAATCATTAACCACCTCCCAGAAGGATTAAAAAAAATCCAGTGTGAAAGAAAATTCCGGGGAACCTTAAGAATATTTTTATAATACACTGGACGAATTTTTTAATGATACTATTGACTATTGACTTCCTTTAGGTACTGGATAGATATAGTAGGTATTCAATTAGTATTATTCTGTTCTCATAAAAGTTTCTCTCTGGGAAAAAAATGTATCTTCATTCCGTCAAAAATGACTTCCAAAAAAAAACGTTCTTGCCGCCGAAACTTCTCTCCGATCCAAAATTATTTCTAAAAAAGATAAACGTGCCTGCCCCCAAAATCTTTTTAAAAAACCATTACAACAGACCGCTATAATTTACTACTAATAGTCAGTAGTCACTATCGATAGTTTTCCACCTCCATTGTTCACCAAGGGTGCGTATTATAAAAAAAGCAGGTTGCCGCTAAGATGCACCGCTCCTATTTATTAAAGTTCTGTGGTTCCTATGCTACAGCCTTATTCCCTTGTTAAAGGTTAAATTCTAATATTATATAAAAAAGTTATCAACTTCTAGAATTCCAATATAGTATTTACTATTTAAAAAGAAATTCGTCCTGCTAGGTTTTACAGTTGAAAATGTTTTTGCTTTTTAGGTCACTACCAAGTTCTTTAAATTATTTTATTAACGTTTTATGTCTATTTAAAATAACAACGGAGCTATTATTGCACCTACATATATTGCCGCACTAACTAAATGACCACCCTGTATAGAAATAGTGTATTTTTGTAGTAAAAATGTGGCCAACATTTTGATAAAATATCTAATAACATAGGAAAAAATTACTTTATTAGAAAATGTTGAAAGCACAAGTAGTATTAGGTGACGCTCCTAGATGTTCAACTTGTAGTGGTCGGTTTTGATCCCTTTTATTTGTTCAAACGTAGTTGATGCCGTAGTAAGTCGCGTAACTTGTTGACGTCACATGAATCAGATTCTTTTAAATGTCGTTTCACAGTACAAGATTGGACGAACGTCTTATGGCTGTACCTTATGGTAGCAAGCAACGTGTAATACACATACAAACTTGTTATGACACCGAACTTTGCTGCGTAAACGCAGCAAGAACACGTTCGTTGTTCAATAATTGGCATAGTGACGATACAATCGGCCCTCAGGCGACGCTATCGTATTGATACTCATTCACAACTGCCTTTGCAATCGTCTTTAGCGCTCGTTAACTTAACTCCATCTGTGATAAGGCTTGTTGCAAAGGATGATCCTCAGCAAATAATGTATGGATTGAACAAGATGAGCTGCGATGTCCTACATCTGTTTATACAGAAATAGTTTTGTAATGTTAAGTTGCACAAAGACATTAAATAATAATTAACTAAGTAATGCCCATATTAATAGTCGTTCCTTGAGGCTTACTTACCCAAGGAAATTCTCAAGTGCCTTAACTTGCTACTGACTAATTTTTGTCTTTAAAGTTCGGGCAACATGCCCGTATTTATAGACACCTATCCTTCCTTGAGGAAGCCTCGACACTTAAGAAAGCTTCTCGTGCTAAAATGGATTTTATAGAAAAAAATTAGTCCTTAAGGATTCCTCAAGGAACTGTCAATGTCAAGTTGAGGAACACTTGAGATATTCCTCGAGAGCGTCAAGAAACGACTATAAATACGGGCATAACACATATGTCTATAAGCAAGTTGACTGTGATTTAAATGCCATTGGCAGATTCCCTCACAATCAGAGTGTCCGCTGTACCTGGTTAACTTAATTTTGAATCTACCAATCAGGCAACCTTGATTGTTAGTAAATAACGTCTGCCTATGTCACAACCAAAGTTGTCTCGTTAGTTATTTATTGCTTAAAATCATTTTATAACCCGACATAAATCGTTTAAATTAATTGACAGCAAATTGAATATGATCATAATTCTGTTGTATGATAATTCAAGGCCCCTCACGATAAAAAGTAGGGAGTTCCCATCGGTGCTGAAAGTGTATAATGGAAACTCTTTTACATTGTACCCAGTGACAGTGACTATAATATATCTAATGGGATACATAAAATCCCACCCGGCAATACAAGAACTGTAGAGCAGGAGAAAATAAGTTTTTTCAAAGTTCTACTTTTAAAAATATTGAATTAATGCCAGTTTTTGCTAGACACCAAAACAACCTTTTTTATATTTAGCGACAAATTAAACTGATTCAGTCATATTTGGTCGATAGACGACAGTATGTAGAAATAAAAGGATGTAGACTGATAGAAGAGTTTTGGATTTGTATTGTCTTTATTTGTTTTATATCACAACGTTGCAACTGGTAAGTATCTCCAGTCGTCTTCAGGTGAATACTAAAAGGATGTAGATCTGCTGTTTATAAGGGTACATCAGGGGTGCCGCAAGGCTTTAATCTGGGACCGCTGCTCTTCATAGTAGCTTTTAACAGGTTTATGACTAAGGTTAAGAATTAAAAGGGCTTAGTATTTGCGTATGATTTTAAGATTTTTCTTGAAATTAATTCGAGGAATGATTGTGAGGCACTTCACAGGATTTCTTTGATGTTGCTAGTTGGTGTAATGTAAATGGTTTTAACTTAAATGTAGATAAGTGTGCATGTATGTCGTTTACACTTAATAAAAATATTGTTGTCATTGATTATACATTGAATGATGCGGAACTTAGGAGGGTTAGTGAACAGAAGGATCTGGGAATATTATTTGATACTACCTTATCTTTTTCCAGTCATATAAATTAAGAGTGCCCAAATAATTGCAGGATTGATTGCAAGAAGTACTAAAGACTTCAATGTTGATGTCAGCCTTTATTTGTTTGACACCTTGGTGATACCAATTTTGGAATATGGCAGCATAATTTGGTCTCCTCAGTATAACCTTTGGGTAAAGATGATTAAGGGAGTGCAGAAAAAGTTCTTGAAATGCATGCATTACAGAAAGTTTGGGATTTATCCTCTTCAGAGTTGTGATAATGAGTATCTTTTGGGAATTTTTAATAGATTATCTTTAAGTAAAAGAAGGATAAGGATCTTCTTGTGTAGTGTTTAAAATCCTTAAGGGTGATACTGACTGTCCTGATATTCTTGAAACTTCCGTTTATCTTCAATCGTGTTAATTCTAGAAATCGTAATGTTTTTATCTGATTTTTCCGCGAACGAATCTTTACAGAAGTTCCCCCCTGTATAGATTATGTTATTTATTTAATTTGTATGCTTCTGATATTGATATCGACCTTATTAATCTGAGAAGCTTTAAAAAACTTATACAGGATAAATTACTTATAAACTAACTGTTGTATTATGTCGTATTTTATAATTTCTGTGTTATACATACTTTGCTAAGCTAATTGATATTGTTTTTATGACTTTGTATTGTTGCCTGACTATTAGTTTACGTTAAGTGTCTGTAATTGGCTTTTTGCTGTTAATGCTTTGAAATAAATAAATAAAAAGCGCAATGTCTGTTTAAAGGTTGGATACAATGACGTTTCTTAAACGGCAGTAGAGTTTTGGACTTGTATTGTCTTTATTTGTTTAGAATCACTACGTAAGCATCTCCAGTCGTCTTCAGGTGAATATTAGTATTGCTTACCAGTTGAAACGTAGTGATTCAAAACAAATAAAGACAGTGCAAGTCCAAAACTCTACTGCCGTTCAAGAAGCGCAATGGTTAGCATTAGCCCGGAAAGATAAAGGTTCTGGTACCAGTGGTGACATAGAACTTTCTCAATAAAAAAAAGTTATATAAAATATCTCAACAAAATAATAAGCTTGGTAAAACGAAGTAAGCAAAAATGTCACTAGTTAAGGAACAATCACAATTTAAATAATCGATATTTTAAATAAATTTATTTGACACAACTAAAGGAAAGTAAAAAAATACAGATAAAGTTGATATTTCTAAATGTACATACATAATCAAGGGTTCGCTTGTTTGTAATCCACTAAACTAAATAGATTTTTTGCAGTGAAGTTAATAAAGGGTAAAATTTTGCCCCTAAAACTCCACTAGAAAAAAAAAAATTACCACTGTGAATGGTGCCTCCAGTACAAAATATTACAGATTAGGTAAGGCAGTTTTGTGTTTAACAAACAATTAATGGGATTCCTTTTACGACTACCAAGCTAGGTCAAGCAGTTTATATTACAATCCTTTTTCTTGCCTCTAGGTGAATTGCCTTATGGAGCAGACGCCATTGAGACAAAACTTGCCTCTATGCCATTAACTTAACATAGACAAAATTTTCCTTGGAGATGTAAAAGGAATGGCCCTATAGCATAACAGTTTTGTCTTTCATATTTAAACTCGCACATAGTGTCCTAATGGTGCAACAAAATAAAATTGTTTTGCCGGCGTTTAGATTGTATAATATACTTTATATACAGGGAGCTACAAATTCGTGTGCGTACAAGGAAATCTCGAAAACGGCAAGAGATATGAAGTTGGTTAAATTAAGGCAAAGTTGCGTATTTTGGGGCTTAATAATTTCGTAAAAGAACATTATAAATATTCCTAATACCTTCGGCGATATCCGAAAAAACCAAAATTTTTAGTTTTGGTTTTTAATTCTTTGCGTCTTCATTTTTGACTTGGGAGGAAAACAATAAACACTTTCTTATAGTCGTTCTTTGGGTTCTAGAAGATGGCGTTATTAGTTTTCCAATTGAACGTTTCATTCTTTAGATACCAACCTCAATTCATTTTTTTTAAATACCTGGAATTTTAAAAACAGTTTTAGGGACTTCTAAGCTTTAGACATTTAACACAATTTAAAGATTTTTAAAATTTTAACGTTTTGTCATCAAATAGCACATCATTAGTATTGCAAATTATCCTTTATTTACTATTACGGCCATGGCAATTATTTCTAGGAATGCTTAAATATTAAAATTACAGTACAGGAAGTTATGGTGTTTAGGATGTTTATTATTTCAGTAAGATTTACAATACCAAAACTCTAGGAACTAAGTTTTTAAAACATGAGAAGTAATTCTATTTTTTATTAGTATTTTATTTTATTAATATAACATCTTAAGTTCTATGGTTTTTGCCTTAGACCTAGACCGAAATAATGTAAAACAGAAAAAATTAATATTCCCCAGTGAAAAAAAGGTAGCTGGAGTGTTAGTCTAGTTATGTTACTGTGATGCGCTTGTTTGTTTCAAAAACAATTTTAAGTTTTTTTACTATTTATAAGGCGAAACATGTAACAAAAATAAGCAGACAAAAAATCATCTGAGTCCGTGACTTTGGGTCTTTTTTTTTACAATATCAGGCCTCTTTGAGTAAAAATGGACGGATTTTTCAATTCAGAAAACTAATTTTTAGTTTGGCTCTAAATGTTCAGGGCCGTAATGATATAAAAAGATAATTTGAAAAAATGCGTTACTAGATTTTTAAAACCTTTAAATTGTATTAGATTTATTAAGCTTAGAAGTGCCTAAAACTGTATTTAAAATTCCAGGTTCGTATTTAAAAAAATTGACTTGTGGTTGGTATCTAAAGAACGAAACGTCAAATTAAAAAACCAATAACGCCATCTTGTACAAAAGTCAAAAATGGAAGCGCAAAAAATAAAAAACCAAAAATGGCAATTTCGGTTTTTTTCGAATGTCTTCGAAAGCATCCGGAATAATACAATTTTTTTTCACCAAATTATTAAGCCCCAAAATACGCCACTTTGCCTCAATTTAACCATATTCGTATCTCTTACCGTTTTCGAGATCCCCTTGTACACACACGAATATTGTAAAATATATTGTGATTCACGACGAGTGTTCGTTAGAACTTTTGGGAGAACTTTTTAAAATATTCCTTTTAAACTAAAGTATTGGGGATTTTTTATAATACCGAAAATACCATCAACTTTATTATTTTTACGTTTTTTTTATAATTTAGATTTTCGCTTAAGATTCTAAACAAATCTTATATGAGGTCATACGTCTAAACTGAATAGTTCTTGAGATATGGATACAGTAAAACCTCGGTAACGTGAACACAAAAAATTTCAAGGAGTTCATATTAACGAAACGTTTATATTAGCGAAGTTTACAAAAAATACATATAAATACATTATGTAACAACTATTATTGTACCTAGCATACTACATAGTGCGTATTGATACAATAACCTAACCTAAGATACTTAACTAATCTTATATAGCAAAATTTTTCTGCTTTTTCCCTTATTTGAGCAAACTAAAGAAAGGCATCTTGATTTTCCTTTTACATTGACCACTCTGTAGTATGAGCAGTGTTTAATAACACTGTTACTGTCAATGCAAAAAATATTATGTTCATATTACTGAGTCGTTCATAAGGTGCACGTTCATATTATCGCGATTGTACTGTATTTAAAAACTAAACTTATGGGACCTTGACAAGCTACAGCATCCTAAAGAAAAACGGCTTGCGTATTGCTATATTCATTTATTACGCATTCAAAAAATTATCTCTTGCAGTTTAACCGGACATTAAGGGCCGTTTGCACGGGTTCCACTTAAGACGTTTTAGGTGGGGTTTAACTTAAGGTGTCACTTAACTAAAAATTTTTCGTTGCACAGTCGCTAATTCTGCGTATATACAAAAGCTTGGCTTATGACTTAAGCGCGCTTAACTCTTGTTTTTCATATGCGATAAGCCAGCTTAAAACATAAGCCAAACTTTCGCACCTACGGCGAATATGGCCATAAGGTGTCACTTAAGTTAAGTTCCATCTAAAACGTCTTAAGTGCAACCCGTGCAAACGGCCCTAAGTTAATTAGAAGTACATTTTCTAAACGAAAAATAAAATCCTAAGGTGAGTACGTGAACGTAGTTTTTGTTTAATATGCACCGTTAAGTTACTAGAGTACAATCGCGATAATATTAATACGCACTCTTATGAACGACTCAGTAATATGAACATAATATGTTTTGCATTGACTACTCTGTAGTATGAACTGTGTTTAATAACGGTAATATGAACAACTTGTTAAATCTTGTTTGTTTTTGTTTCGCCGACTTAGTTTCATTTCTTTTATCAGTTTAAAATGGTTAAAGTAAAAGGAAAATCAAAATGCCTTTTTCTTTCCGAAAAAGCAAAAATCATTGAAGATATAAAAAAGGTTTAGGAGTAACTTTACTGCCAACAAAATATGGAATTGCAAAATCTACAATTTGCTCAATTAGGGGAAAAAGCAGAAAAATTAAGTATATAATAATACGTTTTTATGGGGATTGAGTTCGATTTGAATATTTTTTAGCCTATTACATTCCAAGGCGTTTTCACTGCAGTTTTCAAATCGAATTGAAATCGATTTCAATTCGGATTTGAATTTTCGACATTTGTCTGCTGTCATGCGTCAAACCTGTGGTTATAACGTTTCTTTTCGCGTACTTTTTTGTGTTTTCGCTTTTAGATTTTGTTATTTACTAGTTTCTATTGCTTTTTTGGTCGGTCATTATTAAAACGTTTATAAAAGAACAGCCAAAACCAAACATAACATAAGAACTATTTGTAGGTTATGAGAATCATATTCCGTTCCGGTCTTGCACCGTTTTCATGATTAAAAATTTCGGTACGATCCCGATACGATCCCAAAAATTGGCAAATCGACCTTGAACTGAAAACGAACTCAATACGGTAAAAATACCCGTTTTCATGTGTTCAATTCGGTTTCAAATCGAACTGAATCCTCATGAAAACGTAGTAAATGTTAGGTTATTATACACACTATGTAGTATGCTAGGTACAATAATAATTTGTTACATGTGTATTTTTTGTAAACTTCGCTAATATAAACGTTTCGTTAATATGAACTCCTTAGAATTTTTTGTGTTCACGTTACCGAGATTGTACTGTATTTAGTCTAGACGTTTGACCTGTTAAAATACGTTTAAAATCACGCAAAAAATACAAAATTGCAATAAAAATAATCATGTTTAAAGGTTGGAGACAATGACGTTTCAGTAGGGTTTTAGACTGGCATTGTCTTTATTTGTTTTAGATCACTAAGTTTCAACTAGTAAACATCTCCAGTCGTCTTCAGGTGAATACTCAGTAATCGACTTATTTGTAGTATTCACCACGACTAGAGATGCTTACCAGTTGAAACGTAGTGATTTAAGACAAATAAAGACAATGCCGTTCAAAAATAATCATAATATCATATTTAAAATAACAAAGTTGTGTTGATGTTTAAATTAGGAAAGTTTTCCGGAATTTTTTATTTTTGAGAAATTTGAAAAAACCCAAAAATATTCTTTTTTTTGTTATTAGCTCCTAAACCATTAACTGACAGCTGTGAAATAGTCACAGTTTTGGGACACTTTTAGATAAATAATATTTGAACTTTAACCGAAATATCAAGTTGTCTTTTGTTTTTCAATTATGTATCAGAACAAGTTTACATATTATCTCTTTCTAAATTAAAAAAAAAAAGTTTTTAAATTAAGTACGAAGTTTAATAACTACTGATATTTTGTTCATATGATTGTTCTTCAGAGTATTTTAAAACCTATATTTTATTATAAAATTTCTTTCACTAATTTGTTTTGTAAATTATATTTTCTACCGCGACGTGGCGTCGAACATAGATTTGGTAATATCATGGTGTTGCTTAGATATATTTTTATTATTTAATTTTAGAAATAGTAAAGTTCTTGACATATAACTAAAAAACAATATGTGATATGTCGATTAAGGTGAAATCATTTTTCTTTAAAACGTGTATTAATAATGTGACAGTTTCATGGCTGTCAGGTTACAAATCTACCGGTTAGTAATGCTAAATGAAGCAACGCAGTTATAATAATAAGTCATAAATATCTTACAGTTAAAATCTCATATAAAAATAATGAAACGATTTGAAATCAGCCATAAATTTTTAAAAACATTCGGTATGTTAATCGTCCCTTTGGAAAACTTTTTTTTATTTTTAATATTTTTTTACTAATATTAGTTAGATGGTACCGTAAAACGGGGTTACCTGGACAAGCTTTTTTGTGTTTTTGTTTTTTTAATAGGGTAATTTTAGTCCCTAAAAATAATAGTAATAATTAAAAAAAGGTCAATGTTACTTGCACCGTTGAAAACCGGACATTGGCATAATACTGATTTTAATGGAAATTATAAGGTACTTTAAAAAGTACCCAAGTCGCCCCAAAGTAACTTGGGTACCCATATTATAACTTATTTCCAGAAAGTATTTACATTTTTAAGTATTTTTTTTTAAATTTTGTCACATTAATTTAATAAAACAACACTCTAACCACAAATGAATTATTTTACTTTGTCGGACTATTAAAACAACCAGTAAACAATAAAACTTGATTGCAAAGATAAGATCTTACCTAGTATTTCTAAACAAAATATAAACATTATACTGTTTATTTTTTTTTTTGTGGGCCAATATAAGCTGTTGACCATATAAGTATGAACTAAGTGTACACAATACATTGTAAAATCATACAATAATTAATAAAATCATACAACAGATCAAAAACTATAAGAAGTATTATCTTATTCAAAATATTTACAAGCCGATACAGGGAATAAATGTAAATTATTATATTTTTGTACAATATCACTAAATAAAAAGTACTGAACAGATACAGGCTAAATTTACATCAGCAGCGATATTTACACCTTAGAATTTCTTTACAGAAAGTATAATTTGCTTAACGGGGAGTGAGAGTGGTCTATCAGGTGCCTAAAAACGCCTCAAAGACTTCCTTGAGCTATACATAAGTATAGGCTAAAGAAGTCTTTAGGCGTTCTTAGAGTCAACTTATAAAGTTGATTTTGAACCGCAAGGTCTAGTTTAGTCAGTGTCAGAAATAATCATTTTCTGTGTGATTAACAGCACAGTTCAATTTATAAACATTATAAAACTACCATTTGTGACAATCAATGATTTAAACTGGACCTTGCGGTTTAAATTAACTTTTAAAAATTGAACCTTAAACGACTCTGAATAATACCCCAGGTATTTCCTGAAAAATGTCGAGTTTTTATAACATTTATAAAAACGGGGACAAGTTGTCAGTTAATAATTAAGTAAAGTTAGTTACAGTTTTTGTAAAAATTTTCCACCTTGTCCAGAACTGGGCAAAGCTTTAAGCACCAAGCACTTTCGAAATGTGCTTGCAAGCACGTTAAGAATTACCAATTAAAGCACTTTAAAAGGGCTTGGTGCTTTGCCCAGCTCTGGCTTTGTCTTGGTCACATATCTAAAATAACCTCATAACAATCTGGAAATTTATAATTTAAAAAGTAATACCTATAACAGTACGTTCAGCACTGGACAAAATTATTTTTCACACACTTCACCATTGTCAAGGCCCTGCCAAAACAGTTCGAGAAAAAGGAATCATCAGAAATTTACAACCTACTAAGTATGTTAAATAGGACTACAGTTCATGGAAACCAGACCGTCTTTTCTAAAAAAGTGTTTTGAAAAATATATAAAATAAGTGCAGTTGTAGAAAAAGTATAGTACATAACACATTAGAAAATCTCGCCGCCTTCAGTCCAGAAAACTGTATTGCTAGTGTGCAATGCGTCGTTTCTAATCCTTGCTATTCAATATATTATTGTGTACAATTACCATGTAGCCAGTTTTAGGTTTTTGAAAATAATATTAATAACAGCACAAACATGCATAAATTTGAAACGTGTTAAAATTTTGACCGATGCCAATACGCCAAAGTTTTAAAAAGTTTAAATTTAAAAAACATTTGCCACAGATAACAGATTGTTTCTGATGGCGTCTTCTATTGGTGAAGTAGGTGCTACTGAATCCATTACTGACCCAATAAAACGACAACGAAATACGCATCAATTTCAATGAAATAAAATGATGGTGACAGCAATATAATTTTTTTTAATATTAGGAATCCCTTAGACAGGCGTGAAAGTTCCGCTGCCCTGACTTATGCGGTTCCGCAACGGATCGATATACGCAGTGACATACGAACGTGTTCACGCCAATAGGTGCGGAACCGCTGCCGCTACTATAGTGTATCTACGTCTGCAGGTAAAAACACGTTCGTATGCCGCTGTGTATATCTATCCATCGCGGCATCGCATAGGTCGAGTGATGATTTCCTTTCGTCGGGTTACATAAAGATTTTTAACAATAATAAACTAACCAGCAACTTTGACATACATTACATTGCCAGAAATTATTTTCCCACCATCAAACTGGCCCGGTTAGCTTAATTTTTGATTTACTAATCAGGTAACTTTGATTGTAAGTAATTATTAATACCTACCTGCCAATGTTATTTATGTCACAGTCAAACTTGCTGGTTAGTTAATTATTGTTAAAAATCTTTAAACAATCCAACATTTATCGCCTAAATGGAAACTCAACTTCTTATTCTTGTGGAATCATCGCTGAGAGAAACGCTAACTGGCTCATATTCTCTTGCTAGTTTATTTGGAAAAACAAAATTTGAGTGGGCTTTTGCGTGTGAAGAAGAAAATAGTACACGCAGCGGCAAGTAAAAAACTTGTGCTCCAGCGATAAAATTCGACAACAGCACATTCTTCGAGTTATGTATATTACTTTATTTCTTACTTAAGGCTCGTTTTCATGTAAGTACAATGTCACGACTTTAGTGCCATGACACTAAAAGTCGCGACATTTTTAAACATGCGAACTTCAACGTCGCGTTGTCGCGGCAACAATTTGAAGCCGTGGCATTAGTGTCGCGATATCAAAATCATGTTGATATTTTTGTGACATTTTACATTAGTTTCACGTAAAGAAGTTAGTGAGTCTCGCATAACAGTATCCTTCTTTTGAATGCTAGTTTGAAACTTCCCAAGTAGAATATTAAACATAGCCGGGTCTATGCGCATGAAATTCAAAAAGCTAGGAGGATCTTCTACGAAGAAGTCTCCTTTTTTTGTGCATTTTATTCTACGCCATTTTTAGTTTAATACACAAATCGTGACATTAACTACATGAAAACAACCACTAAAAATGTCATATTGTCATGACTTAAAGTGTCATGACATTATTATGTCGCATGAAAACGAGCCTTAACTTCTTGGCATGACAAATCACTAGTTACAAGATGGATTAGCGCTATTTTCTTTCAGTGGGTTAGTAGAAATACATAGATGTTTGAAATCGGTCATGCATCTTTACTTGAATAGTACTAGCAGTTTCATTTTGAGGAACGCAAACAGACGTGGTTAATTTACATGTTTATAATTCAATCAAAAGTACTTCGTTTGTAAAAATAATTATTTGTTGAACTAAATAAAAAGCTGACAACTTATTCAAATATAAATGCATAGCGCTAAAGTAGAGTGACCTTTCTAATCGTTGTTATTCTTCCATGGTTTGTTTGTCGACATTTAGAAACAACTTGGTGTGCGAAGTGCTATTTCGTACGGATCTTATTTTTCAACATGCTATTTTATAACGAGTACGAACGACTGCTTTAAGTTAAAATTAACAAAACTGTATACCAGAATGTTATGTCGAGACTAAATAATATAACTAATGCCTTACGCTTATTCAGAATCTTCCTCCAATATAGCTGACACAGGTATAGGATGATTCAACACCCTAATAGGTTGTTTAGCTGGTAGAATTTTTTGTTGTGAATTAGTATTAATACTGGTGGTTCCAGCTGTAGATACTGATATGAAGCTGGTTGTTTTAATATTGTTGATGGAATTGGTAGTTCTTACTATGGGATTACTGCTCATAAGTTGGTAGTTTCCTGGTGTAGTCTCCATCATTGTTAGAAGGTTACCAGTTGAAGTCTGAGAAAGGAATGTTAAATAGATGTATGCATAAAATACCAGTTTGTAATAAATTTAATGTTAATACTAGTTTATACTTAAATAAGATGGTAACTTTAATTCTTCTATATTTCTTGTCAAATTGTTATACTTTTGGTAAAAGCTAACGAATCGTTTTGTAAATCTGGTCGTTTACATAAACGGGCATGCTCTATTTATCTAAAATATTTTTAATAATAGCGTTACCACTTCTACCAAAAATTAGTAGCAACTTTGATATTGCAAATGGAACACCCTATATTTTATTATAGTTTCGAACCCCCTCTTAATTTCTTAACGACTTTCTTTAACATTACTTATCTCTAACCGTTTCTAAAATTATAATTAAATTGCAATTTTAACTTAAAAAAATTATGTTTTTAACTCTGAAATGTTAGGAGGTATTTAATGAAATGTACCAAAATCCACCGCCACATAATCCTGATATAGTATAATTTTTCTCCACTACCATTACTGAATGCAATAATTCCAAAATCATTTTTGATAATAGAATGAAAAAATTCTCGCTCTTGAGTTGGAATATTTATGAAACACTTGCTTTTTTGCGTTTTGCGTGTATTTTCATTCCATAACAAGATACGGAATGAATATTCTGTAATTGATCTAAACGACATAGGTTGCCATGAATTTCGAAACTGTCAATGTCAGCAGACAAATTTTAGTGCAAGTCAAAATATGAGTGAAAAATCGGATGAATCAGATATGGAACTGGATAATACTCCACCTGAAATTACAAATATTGCGAATAGTATTTTTGGTCGTGGAGAAAATGTAGTCTGCTACTCGGTTAGAATGAAAATTCGATACTCGTGGTTCCTCACGCTCGCGTTCGGGTTTGTTCTTCCACTCGGATCAAATTTTCATTCCAACCTCATTACAGAATCTACTATTCCGAGGTTCATTGCCGGTAGACTTGGGTACATTTCATTAAACTTTAGCTTGCTAGTGATTATTTTACCACTCTGTCCAAATAAAATAAATAAATGTATAATCACTGCATTTGAATATTTTTCTTTAATGATTTTTAATGGAATTAATTACATGTATCGATAATAATAGTATATTACATAACAAGTGATGAAAGTGATACTCTTCAAACGAAGAGATATTTAGCACGAGGCGTCAGCCGAGTGCGGAAATTCTCCTAGTTTTAGAATAATCACTTTTACATGAGTAATGTACACTATTTTTCCTACGACCACAAATAATTATTAAAGAAGCCCTTGATTTGTGAAAAAAATATTTCAACACTAGTGTTGAAAAAACAATATCAACACTCGGGTTGAAATTAGCATACTTATGATTATGTTCCACTTAATATCTGGTTTCATAGTTTGTCAATAGGCTTTTCCTTTATTTGTAGTTTAACGTTTTAATTTTTTCATATTTTATATATCAAAGGAAGAACTAATCCTGGATTGACTTCTAGATTAATCAGAAAGAACAATTTAAAATTTAATCAAGGAAAGATGCATTCAACATTAATTTTAAAAATCCACCCAACAAGAAAGATTACAATTCAAAATAATTCTATAAATTATTTAATGTTTTATAAAAAAAAGTCAAATACTCCTGGTGGGATTTAAACCTGTGACCTTGCGATCTGTAGGCTATGACACTCTCTTAAGCGCGGTTTTTTTTTTCTGGTAATAGATTTTCTATTATATTATTAACATTTTTTATAATTTTAGATGGCGTATTTTCACACTCTAATTCTGAATCACTCGACAAATACATGATAAATAAGTTAAACACTTTACTTAATCTTTTTAATAAATAGGGGTGGTCTGTCAAATTGGCACCATATTATGTTTAAATTAAATAGTGTGCCTTGTATTTTAACACTAGTGTTGAAATATCTTTTTTTTAACACGCGTGTAATATACGACGCTTTCTAAACAAATTACCAGTGCTTTTTTTTCTCATTTTTATAGGTGGTCGTATGAAAACAAAATAATACTACAACAATAACGAAAGTAGTATAACTTTTATGTCAAACCAGAGTTTTCATGGCATACTTACTGATAAGTCAAAAACTTGACTAGTTAGGTTATATGCTATATAAAAATAAAGAGCCCATTTAGTAGCTTAAAATCAGTAATAATATACAGGGTGTTTCATTTAAAAATATACTTATGGTCACCTATTTAAGTAACCAGATTTACTGTATTTTTAAACCGCCCTGTCGGCTCACAATGCAACTATAATTGGAAATAGTGTTAAAAGCCCCCTGTTAATTATCCACTTATTTTCAGGGTCCTAATATTTCAAAGTTAAAAATATCAACTTTGCCCAGGGCAAGTAGAGTGAACGGCTTAATTAAAGGACCCACCATGTTCTTGTGAAACACGGCCCTTAGTTAGTTTTAAATAAAACTTGCAGAGAATGCCATTTTGTTAAAAATGTCCGTGGACAAAACAAGTTACAAGTTTTTGCAAATATTCCTCTTTACTATACAGGGTGTCCCACCGGGAACCGAATCGATCTATATATACAGTGTGTCTACGTAAGTTGGCGGCATATGGGAAACTTTTTTATTATTAACTTTACGAAAAGAAGTTATTCCTCATAAAAAGTTCTGCATTATCCAAAACCTAAAATGCAACAATCATATGTTAAATTTTTTCAGTCGTATATGAGGTTTTTAAAAAAATGTGAATTTTGCCCAAGAGTAAAGTACCTTTATTTTTGACAATATCGAAAACTGTAATTAGGAAATGTTGTTCGGCATTAAAAACTATGTCATAGCATGTAATTACACTGAAAAATATTTTTTTTTATTTTTACAAATTTATCGGTACTTAATTTGAGACAAAAGTTGTAAAAATAAACAAATATTTTTTAGTGTAATTGCACATTAGATCATAGTTTTTCATACCGAACAACTTTTCATAATTACAGTTTTCGATATTGTCAAAAATAAAGGTACTTTACTCTTGGGCAAAATTCATATTTTTTGACAAACCTCTTATACGACTGAAGAAATTTAACATCTGACAGTTGTATTTTAGGTTTTGGACCATGCAGAACTTTTTATGAAGAATAACTTTTTTTCGTTAAGTTAATAATAAAAAAGTTTCCCATATGCCGCCAACTTACGTAGACACACTGTAGAAAACTATACATAGGAAAATTTTGAAAATTTGACAGTATGCTGATGATGATGGGGGCGACCGGGCTAAAATATTTTCATAATGGTGGCACTTTCGGTTATACCGGAAGTAAGTGTCAACTTGCTTATTTTAAATGGGACACCCTATATGATATTACATTTTTGCATTCTACGCAAGATTCTAGGCAGATTTTGTATACCATGTCCTATAACTATGTCTAAACGTTTTTGACATATTTGAATTTTTATGTCAAAAATGACCTTTGCAAGCCTTAGAATAATTATTAATTTTTTCTATAAAGAAGCCTTATTTATTTAATTTAAGTGGGATTCCTTGTTATAAAGGACCTGCTTTAATAGATTTTTATAATATTCTGATAACTATTAATATAAGATGTTTAAAAAATAAGATTAAAAATGAAATTGAAAAAACTGCAAAAAGTCTAGATTTTCTAATGGAAACACCCAAATTTTATAATTATTTCTTATTTAGCATTAAAAATAAGGGTAAGTTTGTGTAAGGTTGCATTAGTTTTCGAAATATTGCCAATTTAGTATTTTTATATGGCGATCTTGCAGCAGATTTTAAGTTCAGTTGCTCCTAGTTGGCTATGACGGCATTGAAGCTGTCACTTGCCATTTGACAATAATAAATAACCATGCCGGGACGCTTAAATTGTACAGAGTCATAGCCAACTAGGAGTAACTGAACTTAAAATCCGCTGCAAGATCGCCATATAAAAATACTAAATTGGCAATATTTCGAAAACAAAATTTTTTTGAGATATATAACCTTACACAAACTTACCCTTATTTTTAATGCTAAATAAGAAATAATTATAAAATTTGGGTGTTTCCATTTGAAAATCTAGACTTTTTGCAGTTTTTTCAATTTCATTTTTAATCGTATTTTTTAAACATCCTGTATTAATAGTTATCAGAATATTATAAAAAATCTATTAAAGCAGGTCCTTTATAACAAGAAATCCCACTTAAATTAAATAAATAAGGCTTCTTTATAGAAAAAATTGATAATTATTCTAAGGTTTCCGAACGTCATTTTGACATAAAAATTCAAATATGTCAAAAACGTTTAGACATAGGTATAGGACATGGTATACAAAATCTGCCTAGAATCTTGCGTAGAATGCAAAAATGTAATAATATATAGGGTGTTCTATTCAAAATAAGCAAGTTGACACTTACTTCCGGTATAACCGGAAGTGCCACCATTATGAAAATATTTTATGTATAGTTTTCTATATATAGATCGATTCGGTTCCCGGTGGGACACCCTGTATTTCCACAATGGTACATAATTAAAATATTAAATTTTATTATTATATTAGGTTTATCCAAAAGTATTACAAAAAGACTCTAAACTTTTACCCTCTGTACTAAAATAGCTGCCGCTTGGACTGATTGAACTTGTTTGTGCCCATGAGCACTTTTGAACCGAATTGCAGTCTCTACAAAATATCAATAATTTAAAATTATCTAAGAGTCATTTTTCGCAAGTTAGAATATTCTTACTTACCCCGGAAAGTGCTACATTTCCCTGTATTCCGAATGACATAAGATAAAAATAGTATTAAATTTAATAGTAGTAGTAAAGAGGAGAATACCCTTCTTTTATTTAATCGGGGTTTCAAGGTAATGTACGTTTTACGTAATAAATGTCAACTGTCAAATTATATGTAGCTGGTATATCACCAGTCTAGATAAAAATATACAATCGGATAATGTTACTGTACATATATTTAAATGGTAAACTCTGTACAATTACTGGCTGGATGCACTTCACAGCTTCTGACGTAATTTTGTTTCGAGTCACGTCGTTGATTAAATCGTATATTTTTTAAATTCTGTCCGCTTTTAATTAAATTAAATGACCATTTCTTCTTTTGCTGAATAATGAGAATGTTCCAATTAATTATTCTTCGTTTTCAAATTACTTTTAACGCGTAAAATTAAGGTTCTTTGAAATGATAAGGGATATAACGAATTTTATGTCGATTGACAGGATCCTTTAATTAATAACACAGACCTACCTTATTTGTTGTTTCTGTTATGATTAAGTATTAGCGAGTTGCATCCAGCCAGTAACTGGATTAACCATAATATGCTAGCTCTAACTTAACAACCAGGCCTTCAAAAAGTTCAATTAAAGATGAAACATTAAAAATTTCTAAATACACTCGCATAATTTATTTGAGGTATTTTTATGTTTATTTATTTGTCATTAAAACGTTATGTGTATTGTACGGTAATATAAGGTTGCTAATGTAAATTATTTAACGATGATCGTGATTGCATTACATAAAAGAAAAAATATTTAAAAAAACTTAAATAAAGTATGCAATATTTTTGTCCTAGTGTATATTGAATTTGAAATGAAATTCGGTATGTAAGTAAAACGCCAAAGAAAAAAGGACAAGCATTTTTGTAGCTGTTCATATTTGCGTTAAAGAAGTAGAAATGCGATTTCATCAATAAAAATGAAAACAAAAAAAGCAAACACATTTTTTCCACACCTGCTAACTCGGTCTCATATGAAGGCGCGTATCGACCAGCCAGAAATATTAAATATACAGGGTGATTCCTAAGTACTATTGTGCCGATAAAAAACTGGGACAAGAGATTTACAAAAACAATGTAAGAAATACATATCCCCTAGACTATAAAAGGTGTCTAGAGCTAAAAAGGAAAAACCAGCCCGGTGAAACTTCTTATGGGTGGGATCGAAGCTTGAGTGACGTCAGACCTCCAGACTTTTTCAAGTTAGGACCTACGTTTATCCCCATCAGTTATATGTCAATATTACACCTACGTAGTTATTTCTACAAAGAGAGCTACGGTAGACGAACTTGGTCTGACTATATTTGTCTCTTTTTACATCGAATGGAGATAACTTGATACAGACAGAGATAGATACTTGACATGAATAGCACGAGCTGTTAAATTATTTTACAACCTAACTTCCCTGTTTTGAGCTTGACCACCAGCACAAATCATTGATATTTATAATGTCAATGTCAATGGCACAAATGGAATTGCCCCTTTTTTTTCTTCATAACTGAAAATCAGACCAAGCTTTTTGGATATTCTTATATTATTTTTAATTTTCTAATCTTTTTACCAAAAGGACCGTTTTCTTTTTGTTGCAGGTAAGTAAATCGTAATTTAAACGACTCTTTAGATTCGTTATTTCTCACATTAGTTTACCTACTTGTTGCAAAAATAATTATGTTCCAAACATATTTTTACTTTAGGGAGTTTTTGTTAAATTTTACTTAATAACTTTTAATAATGTAGATGTCCACTAATTCATTGATAGTATATTTATTAATTGTAGGTAACACAAATACCTACAAAATATATATTTTTTGCTATTCAATTATTTAGACTATTAAAAAATTTTAAGTCTGTCGAGTGTTGTAGTAAGTAATTCATTAATTTTTTTGTTTTATATTCTTTTAGATTAGCTATTTCATCAAGAAGTACCTATATGTGAATCTTTGATGATTATGCATGTTGCATGAATAAATGCAAGCTGGTAAGTGCTTAAATACTTTTTTTCCACCATAAAAGATGGAATTTTTTACCAGAGAAGTATGGGGTATAGGCAACTGCAAAACTTCCACTTGTCTCGTGCTGTAGTGATGTAACCTTAAACTATTTTTGCTCTTAGGGTTTTATGCATTAAGCATAAATAGTAACCAATGATCTGACTTGTAACATTGACTTTAATCACTCATATAGTAAACCAGCTGTTTTAGAACATTTAAAGAAGCAAGCTGATAAATTGGACGACTTAGATAAATGTTGTACCCTTATCTTCGACGAAATGTTTGTTAGTGCTGGTTTGATCTATGAAACCAAAACACAAACTGTAATCTACTGCTACCTTTTTTATTTTAATTTTAGTAACACTAAAAAAGGCCGTACTTGTTCCAAGGAGGTTAAGATAATAATCTTGGCGTAAAAATGTACCATCGTATACCATAAAAAACAGAACAAATAACTTTTATTATTATCTTCTAGTTTATTAATATTTGACTTAATGATTTTAACATAAATTGTTATAACTTTTTGTTTTTTATGGTCCTAGTTTTTTTTGATAAACTATCATTCATGAATTCATGTCATGCCATTATATTAAATAGGTACGCTTTAGTTTTTCTGGTGCTGGAGAAAATATGAATTTTTATTTTAATACTGTTACTACACTGTATTTTGTTGTGTTTCTCTAAGTTTAATTACTTTTTTGTTAATTTTTTAAAAGTTTTATTATTTATTTTCTACAAATATTTATTTTTGAATGTTGTAAATTGTATGTTAACAATTAATTGTTATTAAACACATACCAATATACCTAAGATCTTGTTAACTCTGTGTTATTGTTATGATGTTGAGAAATAGTGTAAGTTTTAATGTGGGTTTTTATTCGTATAATACGTGAGACTAAAAGGTATAACAGTGGATTTTTGGAAAATGTTTTTTTTTTAAATTTGTAATAAATTTATTGAGTAGTATTGAGTTCCAGTAAGTGTGGGTATTTTTCTTTAAAAAGGGGTAATTTATTCTACAGAATAAGGACAGTTAATAATCCAACGAGTTATTTAACATAGTCTCTGAATACAACAAAACTCTAACATGAGTTACAGATCTTGTTTTTTTCTAACGAGGTACTGATCTTACCTATATTTTCATCGTAGTTGTCAATAAAATTAATTATAAGCTGATTTCTGAAGTTTTATTTCTAATTGTACAACTTTAATAAATAACATTTTAAAATGATATTTACAGCTTATAAATCTAATCAGAAAATCCTAATATTTAATTTTTACTCTACTTGAAAAATCAAATAAAGAGGATTATTGTGAATAATTTGACGGCCTTAAATATCATTTTAAGGTTTTGTGTGCAAAATTTTTAAAAATTTCCATATTTAAAAGTCCCGCCTATATTCGAAAGGTTGTCCAGATGTTAAAAAATTTTGCACATAAAATTTTAAAATGATATTTACAGCCAACAAACTATTCATAATCCTCATTTAATTTTCCAAGTATAGTAAAAATTAAATATTAGGATCCTGATGGGTTTTTAAGCTGTAAATATCATTTTAAAATTTTGGCGGGCACATTTTTTAAAATAGTCATATTTGAAAGTCCCGCCTATAGTCCAAAGGTTCCCTCCAGATCCGATGGTGGCGCTGTTTTGACGTTTCTTATGTCAAATTTTGCTTCGACCAATTAAAACGGTTGTTTGCCTTCTTTCTATGTTTGTCTTCGTTGGGAAAAACATTCAAAATTTAAAAAGTAACCTAGGTTACATAATGGAATGTTTTGTATTTTTCGATACGGGGTGGTTAAATTTGAGAGACATCATATAATATGGATAAAGTAAATTTATTAGATTTTTTTAAAGTCAAATATTTTATAAATTATTATATTTACCATTACCACAAAATAATAAATAAAGCTAATACAGGTAATAAAATACATCTAATAAAAAGAAAAAAATTGCGAACACAAAGTTTGTCAAAACAACACAAAATTAATATTTGGTCATAGAACCATTTCTGTTTATTACTTTTTGGAGCCTTTGTGGCATACTTAAAACTAAGTTTCTACATAATTCGACAGTTATTTCATCCCAAGCTTGATTTATCCTATGACGTAATTCATCCCTGTTTCTAGGTTGAAAATCATGTTTATACATAGATTTGACCATGGCACTCCAAATGTTTTCTATCGGGTTCAAATCGGGACTCTTCGAAGCCCAGGGAAGAACTGCTATGTTATTTTCTTGGAGAAAATTTTGTACAATGCGCGCTGTGTGTATTGGAGCATTATCATGCTGAAATGTGTAATTTTGACCGTATACAGCGTTTACCGATGGTATCATCACTTCGTTTAGTATATTAACGTATACTGCTGCAGTTAGTCTTCCTTCGACGATTTGGCAAAGTCCTGGTCCTCTAGCGCTAATCCAGCCCCAAACATTTATGGAGAAACGCCCACTTTGGTTGGTTTTGTGGGTGTATCTCTCATCATACCGCATGCCGGAAGGCCTATACACCCGAATTCTCCCATTATTGCATGACTGAAAAGTTTTCTCGTCAGAAAATATAACTGTTTCCCATAAATTTATTTGATTAATATATTCATGTGCAAATTCTAACCTGCCCTGTTTATTTATTTCCGTTAAAAAATTTTTATTGGCAGCACAACGGCTTCGTATATCGGAATTTCGAACCCTGTCTCTAGCGGTATTTGCAGAACCTGGAAAATTCGTCTCTTCTTTTGCCTTGATTGCAGTTTCGAAGGGATGATCCCTTAGATAATTAACCAGTCTTCTATCATGATCATCAGTAGAAATTTTAGGGGGACCAGAACCTGCATTCCTAATAATAGTCCCATGTCTTGCTATTTTTTGTTTTGCCAATAGCACGGTATTCTTGCTTACTCCCAGTTCATCTGCAATATCCCTAATAGCAACACTATCTCGCAACCGACTATAAATAATTGCCTTTTGCTGGGGGGTTAATTGTGGCATATTTACAAATAATATATGATTGTATGTTTAACGAGTCAATCATAAAGTGACAATCTTTATTGACATGCAAATTTTCATGACATTTTACTGGTACCAGGCTTGATGTAAAATTATTCTTAATAGTCTAGGAGAAAATAGAAAAATTTCCTGTCCCAGTTTTTTATCGGCGCGATGGTACTTCTGTTTTAGCTGTGTATAGAAGGCATTAAAATAAACAACATTTTGAAATACCTTTTTTCAAAAAACTTAAAAATAGGCGAGATACAGAAGTAAAAAATCCAAGTGCGGGCCTGGTTATCAGAACGTAGCCTGCTATACTTTATGTTGTTTGTCTTATCTCTTATTAGTCATGCAATTTACGGGTCGGTTGTGAGTTATTTGGCATTCCGCTGCGGTGTGTTTTTCTGAAGCAAGTTAATTTTAAATTGGTGACACAATGGTAAAATTTGAAAACAATGAACTAGTAGGTATAGTGCTAATTTACGGTGAGTGTCGTCAAAGTGCGGCTGCTGTTTCGAGATTATACGCAGAACGCTTTCCCTTGCGGGCTCATCCTACACCCAGAAGTTTTCTTAATGTTATTCAACGAGCAAGTTAGGCAGAACCGTATTTGATCGTATATTGAATGTAAGAGAATAATTTTTTTTGAAAAAGGTATTTGAAAATGTTAATTTTAATGCCTTCAATACACAGCTAAAACAGAAGTATCAACTTAGGAATCACCCATAGGTGATTCTCTGGATAGATACAGTTTTACACGAGTGCCGAAATAGGTTGTTTTAACACTTTTTTGGCTTTACAGTAAAACATAATTTTCGTGTAAAATAACCTATTTTTTTAACCGCTAGATGCGGGCTAAGCTGTTTGATGTCGGAAACCTTAATAAATGAAATTTCCATGGTCCCTTCTATAATATTTTTCACACTTTTATTCAACCTAACTTTAAAAAACAGCGTTTACATACAGGATGTTTCACCTTGAGTGGTCTATTAGAAAATCTAGAAGACGAATAAAGTTATCGTTTAAAAAATTTGGTAGCAGGCATAATTGATTTTTAAAATATTATATTTTGACGTTTGTATCACTTTCGGTTATACCGGAAGTAATGGCCAACTTTGGTATTTCAAATATAACTCCATGTATATTTTAGCATTTTTCGATATCTTAATAATATGCGCCATATTTTTTTAATACCTGCAAATTCAAAAATGACGTGTGATTGGTAATTAAAAGTTCCTCTTTTTATTACCCCCCGTATAAATGACTATATAAATAAATAAATAAATAAATATAATATAAAATTATTTATGATGCAAAACATAAAAAAGTTTCGAACAATTGTGATAAAAATCCAACTAGTTGGTAGTTATTTAGAATTAAAATTTTTTCCATGTTTCTCGTTCTGAATAAACAGCAATGATGAATTACACGGTATGGTAAATAATTTTTTTGCAGAGAAACTGCATCTCTGGCTAAAATTTGACAGGAGACAAAAAAGTTTCAACATGAAGTCAGCTAGTGTCAGAGAAATAATTAAAGTCATTTATACGGGGGGTAACAAAAAGAGGAACTTTTAATTATCAATCACACGCCATTTTTAAATTTAAAGGTATTAAAAAAAGATACATGCTATTAATAGTGGTTATTCTTAGTTCCAAAATTAGTGGAAATCGATAAAGGCGTTTAGAAATTATTCCAAAAAAAAAACAATAATAATTCGAAAACTTAAGCGCCCTATAGCGGCAAAACGAAGCAACATTGCATATAGGTAAGTTTGCCTAGATCGCCTTATTTTTGGTTAAGGAATTTGTGGTGAAGCGTTTTACAGTCATTTCATGGACACCCTGTATTATAAATATTTAAAATAAGCTTATTATCATGTAACCTCTAGATACATCTAAAAATGTATCTATTTGCAAAATTTCAAGATTAACTTTACCCCCTTAATGTAAATAGGCAGCTAAAAAAAATGCATCCTTTAAAATTAAGTGACACGGTCAGTTGTGTCGCGCCCTGGTATAGGATAAAATTTAATTTTATTGCCTTTAACAAGCCAAAGCAGTACCTATGCGACATGCAAAACGAAAACTACTTCTTTTTACTGCAAATAGTTACCTATGTATCTCATCAAAACATCCATTCAGTAATCTAATTCATTCATAATAATATTACAAAAATATTATGGTAATAATACATTGACATAATGATAGTGTAATTTTTAATTTTCACTCTTTCTTTCAAGCCAAAAAAGCCTGTCGAAAAACTATACTCATTTCCGAAAGAATGAAACTTACGCCACACGTGATAAAGCGCAAGCACCAGCCGTTGACTATCCTATTATAATAGTGAGGATTTTATTTTAGCGATTCGTGTTCTAAAATAAATATAGGCTGTTATGGAAATGACTTATTATATGTAAATGAGTGAATCCTTTGAAGTCCCAGAGAAACACTTAATAATTTCTTAGTTTTAAATCGGCTGTCTAAAAAGCAAGGCACCCCTAAAAGCAATCTACCTACACGCGTCGCCAATGAGCTGCTCTGAAAAGAATATATCTGGAAGGACAATTAAAAAAATAAAAACCTGTTTTAAACTGGTTACAGTCCTTTGTTCACAATATTTACGAAAATAAATATTGTTTCAAGCCATACAGTTCACTAAAACTACTTAGAAAATCTAAAATAATTTAAAACGCGCAGGCCTAAAATTGCCATTTTACACTAACTGCTTTTGCTTGTATGCCGTCACTGTCAGTGTGTCAGTATGCAGTGTTTATCTAGAATACCCAAGAAGTCACCTATTTAAATATAGGAAGTAATTTCTATAACACCCTGTATAATGAACTATTTAGCTGTACACGATGAAATTTCTACTAGGAAAATATAGTCCAAAATAATATTAACCATGTAAAATCATTTAATGCCTCTGTTCGATATTCAAGCGAACTATAGTCTATTTCAAAAAGGCGTAGAGTAATAAAATGAGAAATTCCGTCCAATTCGGCACTATTTCGGTGTCGGCCATGGGCGCAGGTAAATTTTGTGCATTAAATTATTTATGATAACTAACCAAAGAAAAAAAAGAAGATAATTTAATAAAGAAGGAACTATTAGCTATAGCAAATTTACACAAACATCGTTTTATAAAATATGCCGTGGAAGATATAGCTGAAAAACATAGTGTAACTGTGCTGCGCACATGGCCATATCTTTGCGAACTAAATCCTATAGAACTTATATGGGCGCAAGTGAAAGGATTGTAGCAAGACACAACACGACATTCAAAATGAAAGACGTTAAGCTACTGTTTCATCAAGCCCTTAAGGAAGTGACACCAGAGAACTGGTGAAAAGCAGTCCATTATGTCATTAAAGAAAAGGAGAAAATTTGGGATCTTGACCACCTGATCGATCGGACCGTCGACTCGTTAATTATAACGTCAAGAGGAGATGACAGTTCCTCAGATAACAAAGAATATTATAATTTTTTATAATTTAATTTCTGTACAATGTATTTTTTGTATTTAAAAAAAAATAAGTGTACCTAATACTATGTACATAATGCACGAATTTGTCACGCCCTTTTCAGTGTCTGTGAATGGATAACAAAAATTGACCAAAACCTGGGTGGTACTACATGCACTTGATGAAAAGAAATTTTGCAATGAAATCAATGCCAATTATGAAACTAGCTTAAATATTTGTTGAATCACTCTGTAGTCCCTTTGTATACCTAATGAGCTTTTATTACTCTACACCTTTCTGAACTAGACTATAGACCGGTAGGATTATATCGATGCAGCGCGCAGCGTGCATAAAATGTTTCATTAACATCGTCGATATTAGTTTCGAAAGTGTTTTCTGTATAGGAGTTAAAATGTACTTAACGGCTTTAAATATTCATACTTCACTATTAAAGTCAGCCTCTATTAACATTATTTAAAAAGTACATTCAAAGAAATCAACTGCAGCATCATGCATGAAACTAGAGTAAAATTAAAACCTACCTGAACTCTCATAGTTTTGGGTGCTGTGAGGTTACGATTCATGTAAACTTTTTGAATAGGTTTTGAAAATACCCTCTGCAAAACAAAACAATACAGTCAAAACTACAAATTAACAATATAACAACTTTTATTTCAAACATTTTAATAAATACAATTTTTACTTAATTTAGTTGAAAATAAATATATAAAGTAATTAAATTATAAACTATTAGAAAGGGGATTGTTGTCGATGAGCAGAATCACAATAGGTAAATATCGATACTGGGTGGGGCGTGGTTAGGGATGGATAACCTAACAACACCCTCGGACCTTAAAAATATAATTTTTTGAGGATATCTCTGTTCTAAAAAAATTGAGTCACTATCAATTCTTATTTCTACTAGCTGTCCACCATTACAGCTAATAAGAAACATTTTTAAAGGCCTAGAAAAGTCATGGGTCCTTAGAAAAAATTAGATTGTTTCATAATTTTTCTGGAGACATTAGAAAAAAGTTCTTCTTACCCTAAATAGTTCAGAAATGTCAAAAAACTGAATTTCTATGTCTTGAGGGTATGTAGGTGATACAGGACTTCTGTAGCATCAAATATTTATGTATTATAATGTATATTATTTCTTTTAAACACAGGCAAAAAGTTATAGGGCGAGCCATAACAATAAGAGGAGGAATGACACCAAAAAACGCACCAATAATTTTGATTACCAGGTTTCTTTTATTTTGGCTCTATTTACAACATTAAAGACTATACCGATATCATTTTTAGGATATCCGTAACATTCCTATATAAAAAGCATTGGCATTTTTATTTTTCAGTCATTCTTTGTTTGCCGAAATATCAGATAGTTTCTTTGGATAAAGGCAAATAAGTGTGACCAGCCAATCAGCTAAACTAACTTATGTTTGTAAATAAAAATCTGTCTGACTATTACTTTTGGTAAAACCCCAAGTAAGAGGAACGTTTATACATATCACTTCAAATGTCTAGTTCCTACATTTTAATATGATAAATTTAATAGTTTTTAAGATATTCTACTAGGCAATTTATAGTGAATCCATGTGTATATTAAATAACAAATTCCTAGTCGACAGCAAAATTAGGTCTGACCCAAATTAACGGTAAAAACATTCTGAAATAGTTACAAAAGAGTAAGTAATTGTAATATAAAGGAATTTGGTGGAAGTACAAAGTAATAGTGTAAAGTGTATAGACAAAGTAGTCTAACATTTTTAATAAACAATAAATGCTATTAAATAACACATCGGTGGAGGTAACGCAGCCTAGAAAATAAAAATCTTTGCTTGTAACAACAGCATAGCTGAAAACTAAGTAGAATTTTCTTCAACACAAGTGAAAATATTGTACGAGTTCTATACACACATTTTGAGAAACATAAAAAAAATAACTTCGCCGTTGTTGTGAGGCTTAAAAATATTAAACATAACCGAAGTTAGAAAATTAAAACAGGGATTGGCAAAATAAAAACGTAAATGCAAAAAATATATAAAGCTTACCATAGCGGACAGTTCTTTAATGTATTTTTAATCACATACAAGTGTAAAACAACTTTTTAATAATACTACTTTGATAATGAATTAATAACCTAACGCGAAAAACGAAAAGAACATCTATAAAAATGAAGAAAAATTTGCACACAAGGAAATTTTTAAATACCTCTAATTCAACTAACCAAGAGGAAGTTACAATGATACTTATTTACTTGTTTCAAAAAAGACAATTGGTTTAAGGTGTGGTTTCGCTGGCACAGTCGGTAGCTCTGTACCAGTTTAATGCAATTTAGATATACACGATACACCTACTACAACGGTATGCCGATTACCACGCCAAAATTTGAACATCGCCGCGTATTGCGTATGTGTATACTTGAGCGACGGGACATATATAAAACCAATATATTGCCAGTGGTATGCAGTATGCACAAGAAATTTTGACCATTTTCTTTTCTGTGGATGCCACGACAAGCGCGATGTGAGAAGAACTGGGTCCAGAATATGATGATTATGATGCATTAAAATATTTTATTACAATTATGTTGATTTTTCAAACGAAACATGTTATTAATTTACATTAATAACTCATTCTGCCCATACATTTAATTGCCAGTCTTTTAAAGCAGCGGTGTTCAAACTTTTTTTAGCATATCATTCATGTGTAATGTAGATCAATAGCTTACCAACAAAGTAAAATAAAATCATAATTTTATTTGTAGACATTTGGTTAAAAAAAAGTTACCAACAAAACGCGGACTGCTCATCACAATTTTGAAATGATAACAGTGTTGCAATATAAAATATATAAATTGCTGGAAAAAAATTTCAATAAAATTTAGCAAAGGTCTATTTAATATATTTGCTCCACACCACATTGGATTAATAATACTATGGTTAAAGCACACTGGACGCCCGAATGTGACGTCAAATTGTAGAAGAGAGATAGCGTATGCATGCGTATAAGCTTACCGGTATTAACGTATCGTGTGTGCGCGTATTTTAATGCGTGCCACAAACTCGTGTGCGTACAAGGGGATTTCGGAAACGGTAAGAGATACGAAGATAGTTAAATCGAGGCAAAGTTGCGTATTTTGGGGCTTAATACTTTGTTGAAAGAAAATTTTAAATATTCCGAATACCTTCGGAGATATCCGAAAAAAACTGAAATTTCTAGTTTTGGTTTTTAATTTTTGCGGCTTTATTTTTGACTTGGGAAAAAAACAAAATACACTTTCTCGTAGCCGTTCTTTATATTCTACAATATGGTGTTATTAGTTTTTAAATTCGACGTTTCATTCTTTAGATACCAACCTTTCAATTTTTTTTAATACGGACCTGGAATTTTAAACAGTTTTAGTGATTTCTACGCGTTGGAAATTTAATACACTTTAAAGGAATTTAAAATTTTAACGTTTTGTCATCAAATATCCAATCATTAGTAGTTAAAGTTATTCTTTTTTAACTGTTACGGCTCTGACAATTATTTTTAGGATAACTTAAATATTAAAGTCACAATACATTATAGGAATTTATGGTGTTTAGGCCGTTTATTATTTCCTGATTTACCGTAACAATACAGGTAATATAATAATAATTCTATTTTTTATTAGTAATTTATTTATTTTAATAATATAAAATATATTTTAAGTTATTTGGTTTTTGCCAGAGACCTAGACCGAAATACTGACAAAAAAAAATTATTGCTCCCAAGCGAAAAGGTAACTGGAGTGTTAGTCTAGTTATGTTACTGTGATGCGCTTTTGTTTATTTCAAAAAAAAATTAAATTTTTTAAAGTTTTTATACGGTCTGATGATGCCAGTTTCAGGTGAAACATGTAACAAAAATAAACAAACAGAAAAATATTTGGGGCCGAGACTTTAGGTCTTTTTTCTTACAAAATATCAAATATCAGGCCTCTTTGAGTGAAAATGTTCTCTAAATGTTCAGGACCGTAATGACATAAAAAGATAACTTGAAAAATTGTGTTATTGGATGATAAAAGTTAAAATTTCAAAAAACTTTAAATTGTATTAAATTTCTAAAACTTAGAAGTCCCTAAAACTGTATTTAAAATTTCAGGTCCGTATTTAAAAAAATTGACTTGAGGTTGGTATTTAAAGAACGAAACGTCGAATGTGAAAAATTATAATGTCATCTTGTAGAACATAAAAGACGGCTAACAAAAATTGTTTTTTTCCCAAGTCAAAAATAAAGGCACAAAATATTAAAAACCAAAAATAGAAAAGCATTCGGATAATTTGCAATTTTATTTTAAACAATGTTTAAGCTCCAAAATACGCAACTTTGCCTCAATTTAACCATCTTTGTATCTCTTACCGTATTCGAGATCCCCTTGTACGCAAACGAATTTGTAGCACCCTGTATATATATACGGTTTCGTTGGTGTGGCTAGGAGCCGCAGCATTCGATGTAGGCCGGTAAGTACAGCCGATCGTCGTCGCCAGCCACAGCACCAATTGCGCCAGTTAAACCACACCTTTACTATGTCATCACGATGTAGTTTGTGCGAATGGTTTTGTTGAAACGTGGCGTGGGTTTAAATCACGGTAAAGGCATGGAAGTTTAATTATTATCGGTGACACACGACTGAGTTAACGGGACGACCGCGTAAAAGAACATGCTGTACACGTTTTAAGTGCCTAATGTTACATAACCACCTAAAATCTTGACCCTTAGGATTTCAGTTTGGAATAAAACATGATTGTCAAATGTTTAAAAACAAACTCATACGCTAAGTAAATTTGAATATTCTGTAATGACTATTCAGTGACTATTCTTGTGTAGTCAAAATAAAGTATTTTTTTAGCACCTGATGATAGTCCGACACAGTGTTGAAACTGCGACAAGTGTCGGGCATTATTTTCTATTTTAAATGATATATCAAAATACCATGCTAAAATTATGTAACTTATTTTTTTTTCAGTCCTTTCTAGGGCTCTGGAATCTAGAGAGACCAACACCAGGTAGCCAGACATTACTTTTTGTTTTTGATTTGTAAATTATAAAATGTCGTCAGTTCTCCGTCTACTAAGACAGTCCACAAATTCTTAAAATCTATTATTATTTTACAGAAAAATAGGCTTTACGGTCGTTTCACCCCACAATGAACAATGTAATAACTCACCCCTAAACCACCTTTCGCAGGTGGGTTTGCCGGCCTTAAGATTAACTGCTGGCCGCCCGGCCGAATCGCAGAAGCCGGCGCGATTTGGGTGGATTGATTTATGTTTTGGGTGCACTTGCTCATGTGGTTCGGCCAGTGCTTTTGTTGACAGGGATAGTCGCAATAACTCGTGTTCCAACAGCAATAAAACTGGGCTTCTTTAGAGCAGTTGGCGCACCTGAAATATAAATAAAATAATTTAAAATCACGAGTTATTTTACGTAACACAGTCATATTTTTTGAATTTAATATAAAAGTTAAAAATAAGTTAGATCCCTTATTACCCCACTATCTTCCTACTTCTAACGACATGTTCTTAATAAGTACCGATATTTTAGAGAACACAGTTCTATTCAGCCAACGTTTACCAAAATGTTTAACTTTAAATTTGTTATCTAGAAAGGTTTTAAAAATATTTAGCAAAACCCATCTTCTGGGTTATCCATTTGAAGCTAGCTAGTAAGTGCACTTGGGACAACATTTTATAGGAAGTTCACGAATCCGGAAATTTATCATTGACCACATTGTTATAAAAATTAAATTTTTCTGTGGTGTTCTTATAAAGTACTGACCAATCACAGTTCCTTGTAATTACTGAGGCTCCGCCTTGTTTTTCAAAACAGTAAATTATATAATTTATAAATATATCGTACAATGTTATTAATTTGTTCAATATAACAAAATATATACGCATCTATAATAGTTTTATCAATAATATAACCTGCCAAATACGTTATTTTTCCTATTCGTTCTTTAAGTTAAAAAAGTTATATCGTTACATTTAAAATTATTCAGAAAAGTTGTTGATTTTGTTAGCTGTCGCAACGGAATATAATAATAATAATAATCATCTAGTTTTTTATAAAGTAAAGTAAGTAGTTTGTTAAATTAGAGTAAGCCAAACCAAAGTTATAAGTATTTTTTTAATAACTAATTTCGCCCCCCCCCCCCCTTATTCGAATAGTTAGAGAAAAAATTTAAAAACCAAAATTATTCAGAATTCTTTATATATTGCAGGAATGTCACCTTTGATATACTATGAGGATTTTTGAGAAATTTCCGTGTCTTGATTGCTCACTGTAGTTACGCCCCCTAGAGGCCAACCTAGACATGAAAAAAATTTCCAACGATTAGTGACTTTTGTAACAAGTATTTTTTCCGCGAGCTGTATGATAAACGGTTTCCAAGATATAGCCGGCGTCCGTTTTTAGTTGTAGACCCGGTACATAATTTTCGACAAAATAACAAATCCTGTTTTTTTTAAGGTAGATTGATGTAATTGTATATTTTAATGTACTACTTAATTCTTATCAACATTTTTTATATTAATTTTCTATATTATCAAAAATAAAGGTACTTTACTCTTGGCCAAAATTCATATTTTTTAACAAGCCTCGTATACAGAAAATTGATGTCTGATTATTTAGATTATTTTAGATTTTTCGTGGGCTTTTAATTGTGGTAACCATGTCCTATTATTAGAGAAATTGCATCGAGAGAGGTATTAGGGGTGTTCCTCCTAATCTAATAAAATCTTACTTAGAAAACCGGTACCAATTTGTGAAAGTTAACGGGGTTAGAGGAAACACTAGACAAATCTCACAGGGTGTTTCCCAAGGATCAAACTTGGGCCCTATTCTCTACATTACTTATGCGATTGACTTAAGTCCATATATCACTACAGATGATGTCTGCTATGCAGATAATATTAACATCCTAATAACTGCGGATGATCGGTCGACACTAAATGATGAATGTGAGAGTGTTTATAGAGTAGAACTGTGGGCGGATAAGAACTTTCTAAAACTAAATAAAGAAAAAACGGTATTGCTTGTCTTCACATTATTAAGACGAAATAACGAAAGTAACTTAAAATTGATTGAAGGAACTTCAGAAGAACTAAACCGTCTGGAAAATATAAAGATGTTGGGGGGTGGGGATTGACTGTAAACTTAAATGGGTATTTCATGTTGATAATCTATGCTCCAGATTGTGGAGTACTTGCTATGGACTACACTTTTTGTCTGGGCAATGTGGCTTGCCTACACTTATGTCATTATATTTTGCTAATTTTCATAGCCCCTTAGATACGGTATATTGAGCTGGGGTAACAGCTGTCAAATAAACTGGGTTTTCTAATTCAAAAGTGTGCAATTAGAATATTATGCAAGCTTCAACGTTGGGAAACCTATAAACAGATCTTTGGAAGGAATAAAATGCTTACGGTTTTTGATATATACATACTTTAAGTTTATTCATATGTTTATAGAGACAGGTATCTGTTTGAGGGTTGCCAACTTAATCATAAATATAATATTAGAGGACACTTAAGATTGTTGCCACCGCCTCATCGAACAGCTACCTATCAATTTTTTTTATTTTAACTGCCCTAGCTCTAGATAGTAGCATAAAAGTGGCGCCAAACATTGGTACTTTTAAGAGTAGACTTAAAAAGTTGTTATTTCAAAATAATTGTTAGTATTAGCGAGTTTTTCTTGTAGTGTAATGCCACAGTGCCATGGCCCTACCTATCTGTACCCCAACCTATTTATTCACTCACACTCATAATCATTGCTTTGTATCTTTACGCTTCATTCTTTTTGTAAATGTGAATAATTTAAAATTCAAGACGTTGCGTTCATTTGATAACTGATAACGCCTAACGGTGCAAAAACTCCCTGAAGCCGCGAAAATTCCCCGGCGCTATCCAACGCCGGCCAATTATACGTATGGCCAGACTGTTTATCGCTCATGAAAGAGATACTAGATATATCGTCCTCTCTTACTGACGCATAAAGAATTCGGAAATTTTGTGGCGGGCCAGATCCTCAGATCCGTCCGGGATTGGAGGATTTACACGTGCTTTATTTTGTCAGGAGTGCAGAGTTCCAATCGGGTTAGGCCCTCGTCTTTGCTACCACTACCCGATACTAGATGGCAGCTGTTTTCAATACGGTTTGCCCTGTCGAAATATTAACTTTTAACATATTATCTTTATTTTAAAGAGTTTTTACTATGGGACATAAATTACTTTTGTAGGTTAGGTTTAGGTTAAATCAGTTACTCAGTGTAGGTTAATGGGTGTTAAAGTGAATAAAATAAGTTTTTTAAAAGATTCGCGATTTCCTTAGAAGAGAAAATGCAAGTTAAGGAATTGGGTCGTCCAGTGCCCGATTTATATATAACAAAAACTCAAAGTGGACTAAAATCGCTTGATCGAACATTTTTTAATAAAAAAGGAAGACGAATCGAGTTTTCCTATAGGAAAATATAAGTGTTTAGTGGACATTTTATTTCTATTGTTTTTTTAGAACTACTGAAATATCGAGAAAAACATTGTTTAATATGTTGTGATTTTAGACAATGTTGTTATTACATGCTCCATTTAATTACTATTCGGTAAGTTTTTTTTAAAATTATATTTTCCTTAAAGGGGGTGTGCGCCAAAAAAACAACTTTATTTAAAAAAATAAAGAAAAAAAAATAAGAATGATAGTCTAAACCGCACCCTTTTATCGCAAATAATAACGGAGATATGCCTCTGCAAAGATGTCATATTTCAGCGCGTGACATCACAAAAGCTTGGCCGCTGCATAAATCCGTATCATGGAATTTACGTAAGTTTTAGCGCTTAGTATTCGTCGGGTTGTTAACCTCCATGTTGTTCACTGTCAAAAATCTTTTTATAACCTTTATATACCAGTGGCGTATTTTGCAGAAAAATGGTTTTCACCTCTCTTTCATTCTCTATCTAAAAGTTACAACTTCCGATTTAACATGTTAAACCGAAAGTTGTAACTTTTAGATAGAGAATCAAAAATTAAGATGAGGTGAAAACCATTTTTCTCTGAGATGAACCGTTCCAATGTTACAGCCTGTCAAAGTCTGAAAATGCCGTATTTTAAATGTCAATATCTCAAAAACTATTGAATTGAGACATATGACATTAAATAAGCGTAGAATTTTGTGAGGAATCAAAAAATAATACAATATATATAGGTTTAAAAAAATGTACCTTTTTGACACCCTACTTTTTGGGCTCACCCTGTATAATTCAAAATATTTTTAAAATGTGCCTGTTATCCAACCATTCCTTAACACAAAAGCATATTGTCGACAAATTTTATCTTCAAGGCATTAAATTACCCGGTACAGAGCGCCGCTGGCCGAAGCTTTTGTGACGTCACGCAATCGATGCGACGCGACGCCTAAAACTTTAACCCGCTATTTCTCAGCAATAGTTAGTCGTAGAATAACGAGGTTTGAACCATTATTCTAAGATTTTTGTGTACTAAAACTTTAATTTTTGGCGCACATCCCCTTTAACGATTTTTATTGATTTGGATATTTTAGCCCCGCCTGTTTCGACTATCACGAGCCGCCATTGGATTCGAGGTCATTAATAAATTAATAAAAACAAAACACTATGTGCAGTCATGTAGTAAATAAGAAAATCGTTGCATTTTTACATTTACCATTGCTTTGATTTAGCTTCTTCCACCCTTTTAATGGAATCAACTTCACAGGCCGCTCTGGTTTCTTCGATGACCCTCTCCCTATCTTCAACAATACTTCGCTGAATGTCCCTTAAAATTGTACACATATTCTTCTCAATTTCAGACAATTCTATACTGTGCTTGTGCTTGAGAGTTTCAAGTTCTAATTTTAGGTTTGATATTGCCGCCTCTGAGTTATTTGTTTTTCCTAAGTCTTCCAAAGTTTCTATTAACATACCTCGAAAATAATCTCCTAACTAAAATGGGGAAAAATATATTAGCTTAAATAACTTATGTTGATTATCTTCTAGCTAATAATCAGATGTTGCCATAGGGTGCAACTATGCCAATAATAATTAATATCTTAAACTATCATCCTCTTATTCTGTAGGTGCAACCAACTAATAAATACCACTTTAATTGTAACTTTAAGTATATAATATACAGGGTGTCCCACCGGGAACCGAATCGATCTGTATATAGAAAACTATACATAGGAAAATTTTGAAAATTTGACAGTATGCTGATGGGGGCACTTCCGGTATAACCGGAAGTGTCAACTTGCTTTTTTTTAACGGGATACCCTATATATTATTACATTTTTGCATTCTACGCAAGATTCTAGGCAGATTTTGTATACCATGTCCTATACCTATATTTAAGCGTTTTTGACATATTTGAATTTTTATGTCAAAAATGACGTTTGCAAGCCTTAGAATGATTATCAATTTTTTCTATAAAGGAGCCTAATTTATTTAATTTAAGTGGGATTCCTTGTTATTAAGCACCTGCTTTAATAGGTTTTTTATAATATTTTGATAACTATTAATACAGGGTGTTTAAAGAATAAGATTAAAAATGAAAAAACCGTCAAAAGTCCAGATTTTTAAATGGAAACACCCAAATTTCATAATTATTTCTTATTTAGCATTCAAAATAAGGGTAAGTTTGTATAAGATTGTATATCCCAAAAATTCTTAGTTTTCGAAGTATTGCCAATTTAATATTTTTATATGGGGATTTGGCTGCAGATTTTAGGTTCGGTTACTATTAGTTGGCTATGACGGCGTTGAAAAACAATGAAATGCTAAAAACTCTATAAAGCTGTCACTTACCATTTAAACATTATTAATAAGCACATTGTGATGGCTTCTGTTTTTGCGGATATCGAATGGCAAATGTGACATGATATAACTTTATCACATTCTCCATAAATAATAAATAAGTTTAAATAATCTTCGTTCGTATAATTTAAGCGCCCGGGAATGATTATTAATAATGTTAAATGACAGCTTTATAGATTTTTAGCATTTGATTGTTTTTCAACGCCGCCATAGCCAACTAAGCGTAACTGAATTTGAAATCTGCAGCAAAATCCCCATATAAAAATATTAAATTGACAATATTTCGAAAACTAAGAATTTTTGGGATATACAACCTTATACAAGCTTACCATTCGTTATTTTTTAAACACCCTGTATTAATAGTTATCAAAATATTATAAAAAACCTATTAAAGCAGGTGCTTAATAACAAGGAATCCCGCTTAAATTAAATAAATAAGGCTTCTTTATAGAAAAAAATTGATAATTATTCTAAGGCTTGCAAACGTCATTTTTGACATAATATGTTAAAAACGTTTAGACATAGGTATAGGACATGGTATACAAAATCTGCCTAGAATCTTGCGTAGAATGCAAAAATATATAGGGTGTCTCCTTTAAAATAAGCAAGTTGACACTTACTTCCGGTATACCCGGAATTATTATGAAAATATTTTAGCCCGGTCGCCCCCATCAGCATCAGCATACTGTCAAATTTTCGAAATTTTCCTATGTATAGTTTTCTATATATAGATCGATTCGGTTCACGGTGGGACACCCTGTATGTCTTAGTAATATAGTGTCATTTCAAAAAAAGCTTAACATTTTTAGTAATATAGTGAACTACACAATCCGCCGTATTTAAAACTCGGCATTTCGTGGGTTTATCAGTATTAGTTAGGTAGTGTTTAGTAACATCTCTTGTTTATTCGTATTTTTGTGAATGTTTGAATGCAACAATGGTAGAAAAAACAAAAAAGCAAGAATGTTTGTAAAACATTATAATCTTTTTTATAAAGATAAAACAATAAAGCGTCCGTATAATAAACAATAAATAAATGAGGTATAAAGATTTACAGATTGAATAGTACGGGATAGATCCAGAAATACACAGAACGACTTGGAAAAATGTGTTTTCGCGTACTTATTTAATACCTTACAACACACATAGAATAGTAATGCTGGGACGTAATTGTCCGCCCTGTTTAAAATACTTATACTTAATAGTAAGAATAATAAAACCTGTTGGGTTGCACAACATTTTTTTAACCAGAATTAACTAATTTTAATTAATTAATTAATAGTTTATTTTTAACATTTATAATATAATAAATTTGTTTATTTATCTTTCTTAATAAATTTCTTCTTTGATCCCCCGAAGACGTGCTTGTTAGGGGCAAATCTTAATATTTTAAATTATAAATATATGAGAATATTAAAATATTTTGTTTAAATATTTGTTAATATTATATGAAAGTTAAATTGTAAATAAAAAACGTTTAACTATATGTATATAAATATAAACGCAGTTTTTTGAAGATATAGGTATAATGAAATTTTGAAAAATATATTATTCATAACAATATCAATTAAAACATTTCCAAAAATATTTTTAAATTATCCGTTTCCAATATCCATGCTTTAATTTCGACTTTATATTTTTTAATGAAATATATTTTTAAATTTTTGTTGGTAAATAATCGTTTAAATAAAAACATAAATATTTGAAATTTTTTTGTCCTATGGACTTATTTATTTTAGGTTTTATGGTTATTTCATTTTTATGACTTATGATTATGGTTTTTAAATTGTATACGATTTTTATTTATAAATATGTATATTAAGATATTATAAATGTAAAGTTGTCTAATGTTCATTTTCTTTATTTCAGAATATAATTATTTTATTGAAGGATAAAGATAATCTTTATTAAATATAATTTTTAGAAATCTTTTCTGTAATATTTCTAATTTTTTACCTAAAGTTCTATTTATTCCTGCCCAATCTAAAATTCTGTAATTTAAATGAGTTTTAACTAATGCATAATATAATATTTCCAGTTGTTTTACGTTCAAAATTTTTTTAATGTTTCTAAAAATTGGTAGTAAACTTCTTAATTTTTTAATCAAATATTCTATGTGAAAATTCCAATTTAATTTACTATCAAAGATTATTCCTAAATATTTTACTTGATTAACTTTTAAAATTTCAATGTCATCAGTTATTTTAATACTATTCATATTTTGTGGTATGTTATTTGGATTTAAAGTTTGTCTGTGACATAACTGACATTGACAGGCATTATAAACTCACAATCAGAGGTGCCTAATTAGATTTGGCTTTACCTGAAAACAGTGTATGCTGCCCTAATAGAACCTTTAAAAATGTATTATTTTATTAGGGAAACCAAACCACGTGATTCAATACGGCGGTTGGATGGCAAAAAGCATTGAGTCACCCGTTAAATGCCACCAGCAACATTATTTTTATGGTCACGTGTACCAATTACAAAGCAGAATTTGCCATCCAGCCACCATTTTGACACATCGTTGGATTGCCTAATGAAATTTTTATTTCTAACCTCATTTAATTGTTGTTTATTATACGGACGCTTTGTTTATCTTTATAAAAAATAATGATCCACACATTGTTTCACTCAAACATTCTCAAAAAATACAAAAAAACAAAAGCCGTTACTAAACACTATCTATATTCCTGAGTTGATACTTCTTTTTTAGTTGTGTATAGAAGGTATTAAAATAAACAACATTTTCAAATACAATTTTTCAATAACTCAAAAGTATATATAATACATTCATTTATTACACTATGGATCAAATTCGGTCCTGGCTAACTTGCCCATTGAATAATATTAAAAAAACTTCTGGGTGTAGGATGAGCCCGCAAGGAAAAGCGTCCTGCGTATAATCTCGAAGCAGCAGCCGCACTGTGACGACACTCACCGCAAATTAGCACCGTATCTACTAGTTCATTATTTTTAAATTTTACCATTTTCACGTGTCACCAATTTAAAATTAACCTGCTTCAGAAAAACACACCGCAGCGGATTGCCAAATAAATAACTGGCCACCTACTCGTAAATTGCATAACTAATAAGATAAAACCAACATAAAGTATAGCAGGCTACGTTTTGATGGCCAGACCCGCACTGAGAAAAAAGGTATTTGAAAATGTTGTTTATTTTCATGCCTTCTATACACAGCTAAAAAAGAAGTATCAAATTAGAAATCAAAGAAATCGTCCATAATTCTCAAAGAGACCGGATATAGATTTAAAGGAAAAAAGGAAAGACAACAAAGTCTCGGTCTCAGCAAATTTGCTTTGCTGAGACCGAGACTTTGTTGTCTTTCCTTTTTTCCTTTAAATTAGAAATCACCCTGTATATTATACCGTCTTTGTGTAGAGGTAATTAGTTTACTATATGACTAAAGATGTTAGGCTTTTCACAAAAAGCCGCGGCAGATAGCGTAACTATTTCTCTACGCTATATGCCGGCGTTTTATGAAATGCCTAGGCTTTTCAAGAAATGTCGGATTTCACAACACGACTACAACATATATAAAGTATTCAGTAAGTTAAAATAACAGCTAATTATAAATCATTAAAAATCTACATAGTTAGCAATACATTTTAACAAAAAATGCATATAACAGAGTTTATTATGCTTTTTAATTTTGGTCTTTAGGATGCCCTATTTTAAAGAAAATTAAGAAAACTGAAAAGTATTCACTAGGTTTTTAAAACCCGTTAAGTATTTTCAATTCAGTAATTCACTCGTTCGCATTCGATCGAAGAATCGAACTTCCCACCTCTACTTTGCCGGCCTACATATTTTGTAAATAAATACATTTAAAAATATATACATTACCCTATGGGCTATTGAATTTATCTTCGCTGTGACTGGTCCGGCAGAACTTGGAGTACCTTCACTAAATTGTTGACTTAAAATCCCAGGAGGCCGCGGTTTTAATTTGGGAGGAGGTCGCCGAATTATCTAAAAATAAGTATTAAAATAGTTTTTAACAGTTGATTCCCGAACTTTTGCTGTGCGCTTATCAATACTTGGTAGTAATTTATTTAATGGAAACTTAAATTATGTTTATTACGGAAATTTAAAACTTTTTACAAAAATTGCAATGGAGTACATCTTATGTATTTGGTTAAACATTCAAATATAAATAAATGTGAGCCTTGTTGTAATGGTTAATGTAGATTATTTTAATTTGGGTTTGAGCAAATTCGATAGTGTTAAAACCTTAAAAAAAATACCAAACAGGTTTGTTATAGGATATACATAACAAGTGATGAAAGTGATACTTTCACCATCCGAGTTTTAGAATAATCACTTTCACACGAGTAATGTACACGATTTTTCCTTGGACCACAAAGAATTATTAAAAAAGCCTTTGATTTGTGAAAAAAATATTTTAACAATACAGTTGAAAAAAATATCAACACTAGTGTTAAAATTAGCATACTTAGGATTATGTTCCACTTAATATCTGGTTTCATAGTTTGTCAATAGGTTTTTCCTTTATTTGTAGTTTAACTTTTTAATTTTTTCATATTTTATATATCATAGGAAGAACTAATCCTGGATTGACTTTAATTAATAACCAGAATGAAAAATTTTAAATTTAATCAAGGGAAGATGTATTAAATATAAATGTAAAAATCCATCCAATAAGAAATATTTCAATTCAAAATAATTCTATAAATTATTAAATGTTTTTATAAAAAAAAGTCAAATACTCCTAATGGGATTTGAACCTGTGACCTCGCAATCTGCAGGCTAGAGCTCTATTAATTTTTTAAACATTTGTTGTTTAATACATGACATTTTCTTCAGCGCGATTTAGATTTTCCGGTATATTATTAACATTTTTTATAATTTCAGATGGCGCATTTTCACACTCTAATTCTGAATTACTCGACAAATACATGATAAATAAGTTAAACACTTTACAATTACTGCTTTCTAAAAATTGGTTATTTTTAAAAAATACGGGTGGTCTGTCAAATTGGCACCAAATGTTTAAATTAAATAGTGTGCCTTGTATTTCAATACTAGTGTTGAAATATTTTTTTTAACACGCGTGTGATATACGTCTCTTTCTAGCCAAATTAACCGTGCTTTTTTTCTCCTTTTCATGGGTGGTCGTAGGAAAAATGTTATTTATAAACTTCCGCACTTAGAACTAACAATAAATGTATACAGATCGAATAAATACTTAGATATAGTTTAACATCGGGGGTCCATTTAGTGGGATATCTCCTTAACAGCCGACTTTATAAAAAAAATGTAAATACAAAAGTTGTAGGGGTTGATGGTATGCATCTTTGAAAAATAATTTTAAATATACAGTGTGTCTCAGAAATGTAAAGTGTACCAAACATACATTTATTGTTTTAATATTAAATCCACTATATATTTCTTATTTAGTTCCAAAAAATGTTTGCCTTTTTTAAAAATATTTTCCGGGGAAAAAGAAGTTTATAATAAAATGGTTAGATTTTTACTATTATTAAAAGCTTTCTTTCCAAAAGTCGGGAAAAGGATATCCTTGTATGTAGAATCACTAAACTCTTGGGTGGAATGGAATTGGCATAAATAATATAAGGAGTTCAAAATTGTCATCCAAACTTAGATATAATCTGTCAATTTTCATAATATTTTTTTAAATGAAACACCCTGTATATAAATACAGTACAACACATTAATATTAAAGTTTGGTACAAAATCTTGAAGATCCTTATGCCAATTATTTTAAGAGTTTAGTACTTCTACATGCATATTCTTTACCCAAATTTTGGTAAGATGTATTTTAATAATAGTCAAAATCTAGCCAAAGTTGGTGCATATTATGAAGAAAACAATTTTCTGAGAAACTGGTAATCAAAAAACTTCCCATATGTAGCATACTTTTCTGGGCACGTTGTATAGTGAATTAGCATCATATATTAATTTCCTAAGATAATTTTTATCTTTGAATTATACACTACTGAATATGAGTATCAGATTTTATAAAATGTTTTATGCAAAAATTTATATTTTTTAAATATTTTATTTATTTATTTTTTATAAACTTATATGGTAGGTGATTAAAAAAAAATAAAGAGATTATAAATTTGGAGGAAAAAAATTGGCAAGTTTAATAAGAATCTACACTGAAAAACTATTGTATCATAAATACCCTTAACCGGGTGATCTCATTATTAAATTGCCATTTGAAACATAAACGTACCTCACTAACAGCTCTAGATACATTTTCAGGTATCAAACTATTTAATACGCCAAACTCATCATTTTCTCCATTTTCTATTACTACTTCCGGTTCAACTGGCTGTGGTCTTTCAGGTACTGCTATACTGGCACTTTCTACAGGACTTTCAGCACTACTCGTTAATGTTGAGCTGCTAGGTGTCGCTAAAATGCAATTAAAACTGAACTCTACTATTTATTAAATATTAACATTGATAATGCAAAAGTTTATTTTATAAAATTTGTAGGAAATGACCAGTGACCACACTCACTTAATAGGTATGCAAAATGAAGCTAATTTAATTTAATTATTTTAATTTAGAACGGTGTACCTGTGGAGAAAAACGCAAGAGACCACTTTTATGCAGAATTGACCAGGCTAATCAGAAATAATATCCACATGGAAAAATGTCAGTGGCGTACCACTTTTTTTCTAAAAAATATCAGAGGACATGTTTACAGGGACGCCTTTGGTGATACAAAAAAATTACTTTTATAACTAAAACATGTAGTTTAATGTCCAAATAGCACATCCCAAGATTGAAAATATTATTTAAAGTACTTTCGGAGATATTATGAAAAATAAATTAAAGAAAAAAAATTCAACACCCTGTAGCAAAAAATTTAAGCCGTTTAGAACATATTTTTATATGAACTTTTCTTCATAAAATGACTTGAGAAATTATACCCTAAAGCAGCGGTTCCCAACCTTTTGGAGTGATGTACCACAAAATTATTTTTATAATTTTATGTCCCACCTAACTAAAATATCTATCTAGCCTAGGTTGTAATTGTAATTTATATGGTGAAATTTTAACTTTTTTTTTTATGATAAAGCACCTGCACTGTAGGAAAAATCCTTTAAGGCGCTCTGGGAGCGGTGCGTGTGCGAAAAAAGCGATTAACGTTGGTCTTGAAACGTTAAAGATTGTATTCATTGGGAAACACGACCTCAGGAAGATCATTCCACAAAGATGACGTTCTCCAGATGAAAGAATTCTTGAACAATGAAGTTCGAGGAGTACTAAGCTGAACAACATATGGATGAGCGGCAGTAGTTCGCCGTGTATTTCTATTTTGCATTGCTCTAGGTGGAATCAAGTGGGCAATGTCAGTCGAACACCTGCCATGGAAATATCTGTAAAAGAGAGCCAAATCACCAACCTGTCTTCGATGCTCCAGGCTATCGAGGGTCTTGGTCAGCTCGGGGTCGCCGATCAGATGAACGGCTCTCTTTTGAATGGAATCCAGTAGCCGAAGGGTGTGCTTGGGTGCAGAGCTCCAGACATGAGAGCAATATTCTAATGATGGTCGAATCTGGGCTTTGTAGAGTGTCAAGAGTTGATGAGGTGTGTACAACCTTTTGGTGCGGAAAAGTACACCAAGTTTCTGTGCAGCTGCCTTGGCAATTGCGGCAACGTGATCATGCCAAGACATATTACTTCCCAGATTGACCCCCAGCAAATTAATAGACGGTGCCAGGGGAATTGCGTGTCCTGCCATGACTATATCCGGTTCTGCAATGTTAACCTTTTTGGAGAAGACTGCTGTCTGGGTTTTCTTAGCATTAAATTCGACTTGGTTACTGTCACCCCAAGCCAAGATAGGCATAAAACAAAATTCAACAATAGTAAACATATTTTCTACTACATTTTAAGGTTTCGTACAAAGGTCCTTACAATGAGAAACTAATTAGCAAAAACTTTCCTTTTTTAATTTTTTTTATGTGATGCTGATTTTAGATCTGTTTTTGCGTACCACCGCAAATAATGATATGTACCACCAGTGGTACATGTACCACAGGTTGAGAACCGCTGCCCTAAAGCATTAGCACGTCATTAAGGAAGACATTGTATATACAGTTACAAGTTACAAGGGCTTGTACAGCATTAATTAACAAATATAATTGATTTCTATAGGTAATGAAATATAATTTCTTATCTCATAAGAGCATATTGTTCTTTAATGACCTGTACTTATATATTATTAAACAATATTAGTATACGATATTTTATAAACAAAGATTTTGCTGTTAATAATAAACAAAAATATAACTTCAATGCAACCGATTTTTTGTATATTATAATCATTTAATATACAGCGTGTTCGTGGATTTGCTTGCCAAATGGAAAACTTCTTTATTATCGTTTTCGAAAAAAAGTTATTCCTTATAAAAAGTTTTGCTTCTAAAATTATTAAGATTAGTTTAAGAATTTCTTTTAAATATTGTACAGGGTGTCTCAAAAAACGAAAAACTTTAATTCTAAATGTGAAAAAACTTTATACCAATATTTATTAACTGGCAAATTGGAAAGAGCGAAAAGCGCATTAAATCGTCAACTAATTTGTAGTATACAGGGCACTGATAAAGTTTTTTTTGAATAGTTACTTAACATTTTTTATAAACAATATGGATAAATAATTAAATTTACCCATACATTATTACCAGGGGACTCGGAATTGAGACTAGATTTTTCTGCGTGGTTATTTGGCGTTATGGAGGACGATATTTAATATTTAGCTATGGGATACGTAAATACGACCATATAACTCCTGCTCTCCAGGAATCTGGCTGGCTAAATATGCAAGAAAGATATATGCTACACATTGCAAATTTAGTGTTCTCTATTGAAACGACCAGATCTCCTAAATATTTATACGAAAAACTAATCAGAGGTTCAGATATCCATGATAGGCAAACCCGTTTTCGAGACCTGTATAGCGTTCCAAAGCACAGTTCTGCCCTTTTTCAGCGTTCATTTTCTTACAACTCCGTCAATATTTTTAATTCTCTTCCCAATGACATCAAAACAGCGACTAGCTCAAATAAATTTCGTAAAGAATTAAAAAAATATATTATTACTAATCGAAACTAATATAATTATTTCTCTTGGTATTTAATAATATATATTCTGTATTTAAAGTCTCAGCACAAAAAGAATTTTTGAAAATTTACTTTTGTTAAAATTATTATATTACCTACTTACCTATTTATTTATAGAATTTATAAAATGTTATTTATTTATTATTAATAACTGTTTATTTCTTTCTAATTTATTATTTCCAGCACTATTTATTGTAAAATAATATTTTTTATATTTAATTCCAAGTAAGGTGGTTGTATGAGCAGCAGTGTTGGATACCGCCACCCTTTTTCACAATATTTGTAAATTGTATTTACATTTATAATAAAGGCATTTATTATTATTATTATTAATATAATTATTATTATTATTATTATTATTATTATTATTATTATTATTATTATTATTATTATTATTATTATATACTACAAATTAGTTGACGATTTAATGCGCTTTTTGCTCTTTCCAATTTGCCGGTTAATAAAAATATTGGTATAAAGTTTTTTCACATTTAGAATTAAAGTTTTTCGTTTTTGAGACACCCTGTACAATATTAAAAAGAAATTCTTAAGCCAATCTTAATAATTTTAGAAGCAAAACTTTTTATAAGGAATAACTTTTTTTCGAAAAATTGATAATAAAGAAGCTTTCCATTTGGCAAGCAAATCCACGAACACGCTGTATATCTACTATTCATAAAGTAGAATTGACATAAGTAACTTAAAAATTGTCGATTGTCAATTTTATTACAAATTTAATAGGCCATTAAAGAAAAATACTTTAAGGAATGATATGTTATGATCATTTGCATATGTTCTCAAGTAAACACTAGGACTAATAGGGTCGTTGACTACAATATGTTACATAAAAACAATACAATTGATTGTGGAACACATATTACTAAAGTAGATGAAACCACGCGGCGATTTAATTTCGTACAACGTTATGCATGGCGTCACTGTGAGACCACAATACTGCTTGTCGATAAGCGCCATAATCAACTGTTTGTCTATGACGTCAAATCGACGTACCAGGTCTCGGCGTGACGTAAAATCGACGCGGGGGGGAGGGGAGGGGGGGTTTGTTATCTTCTTTAGTAATAGTATCATGATTGTGGAATACCCAAAGGGATTGGTCCCTTTCTATTTTTATTTATACAGGGTGGCCTGCTATCAATGCAGGATTCCATAGCTCTATACTCAACTTTTTATATTTTTCAAAAGTAGTTTTCATAGTAGCTTTTAACAGGGTTATGACTAAGGTTAAGAATTCAAAGGGCTTAGTATTTGCGGATGATTTTAAGATTTTTCTTAAAATTAGTTCGAAGAATGATAGTGAGACGCTTCAGCAGGATTTCTGTGAAGTTGCTAGCTGGTGTAATGTAAATGGTTTTAACTTAAATGTAGATAAGTGCGCCTGTATGTCGTTTACACTTAATCAAAATATTGTTGTCCATGATTATACATTGAATGATGCTGAACTTGATGAGCAGAAGGATCTGGGAATCTTCTTTGATACTACCTGATCTTTTTCCAGTCATATAATTTCTAAAATTGAGAGTGCCCAAAGAATTGCAGGATTGATTGCAAGAAGTACTAAAGACTTCAATGTTGATGTCAGCCTTTATTTGTTTGACACCTTGGTGATACCAATTTTGGAATATGGCAGCATAATTTGGTCTCCTCAGTATAACCTTTGGGTAAAGATGATTAAGGGAGTGCAGAAAAAGTTCTTGAAATGCATGCATTACAGAAAGTTTATGATTTATCCACTTCAGGGTTGTGATGATAATGACTATCTTTTAGGAATTTTTAATAGATCATCTTTAAGTAAAAGAAGTATAAGGATCTTCTTGTGTACAGTGTTCAAAATCCTTAAGGGTGATATTGACTGTCCTGATATTCTTAAACAGCTTCCGTTTACCTTCCATCGTGTTAATTCTAGAAATCGTAATGTTTTTATCTGACCTTTCCGCGAACGAATCTTTACAGAAATTCCCCCCTGTATAGATTATGTCTTTTATTTAGATTGTATGCTTCTGATATTGATATCGACCTTGTTAATCTAAGAAGCTTTAAAATACTTATACAGGACAAATTACTTATAAACAAATTGTTGTATATGTCATATTTTACAATTTCTGTGTTATGCATACTTTGCTGAGCTAATTGTTATTGTTTTTTAAGACTTTGTATTGTTGCCTGACTATTAGTTTAAGTGAGTGTGTGTAATTGGCTTTTTGCTATTGATGCTTTGAAATAAATAAAAACAAAGTTATAAGGATGCATTAGATCCACAATTTAAAATTATTTTGTGTCCTAACAGTATGTTAAAGTCTGAAAATACCACATTTTAAACGTCAATATCTCCAAAACAATTATTGAATTTATACATATGACATTTTATACAAAATATATGTGGAATCTTATAGGGAATAAGAAAATAATATAATACAGGGTGCTACAAATTCGCGTGCGTGCATGGGGATCTCAAAATTGGTAAGAGATACGAAGATGGTTAAATTGAGGCAAAGTTGCGTATTTTGGGGCTTAATAATTTGGTAAAAGAAAATTTTAATGCACGTGAATTTGTAGCACCCTGTATATATGGTGTTCCATTTAAAAAAAAAGTATGTTGGATAAGTCCTGACTATTTGGGACACACTGTATAATTTAAGAAATTATTTAATTATAGATTTGATTGAATCTTATTTGAATGGCAGGAAACAATACATAGCCTTGGGTGATTATACTAGTGAAATCAGAGTAACTAATTGCGGAGTGCCTCAGGGTTCTGTGTTGGGACCTCTGTTGTACACCTTGTTTGTCCTAAGCTTACGCCTCTCAGGCCTACAAGCTGAATATTATATTTTTGTTGATGATATGGTGCTTATCTATAAATCTAAAAATTCTACAGATATTGAAAGTATAGTTAATAGGGATTTGAACCAATACTATATTTGGCTTTTACAAAACAAATTAAAAATAAATATAGACAAAACAAGGTACATTATATTTAAGCAAAAAAATAAAGTAATTGATATTATTCACATTCGGATAAATAATATCACTGTTGAAAAAACTAATAGCGTAAAATATTTAGGTTTGATATTAGATGACCAGCTTAGTTGGGGTGCACACATTGATCACATAAAAGAAAAGATAATTGCCTTAATTGGAGCATTGTATAGATGTAGAAATTTTTTAACCATAAATGCCAAATATTAAATATATAATGCATATTTTCTTTCAATTATAAGGTACCTGATACCTGTTTGGGGAACCTGTAATCAAACTAACTTTAATAAAATTAAAATCCTTCAGAATAAATTTTTGAAAATTTTATTTAACTTAGATTATTACACTCATACTGAAACTTTATATCATTTGCTTGGACTTCTACCTGCTCATGATATTCTAATGCTTGAGCAATCAAAATTAATATTCAAGGTCTTAAATAACAAATTCAAATGCAATAGTCGTATTCAATTTATTAATCAAATTCATGATCATAATTTAAGAAACCGTGATGATATTCGTTTGGATAGTGCTAGAACAAATAAAGCATGCAGTCCTATAAGTGCGGCCTGCAATGTGTTTAATAATTTACCTCTAGAAATTAAGAATGAAAGACGACAGGGTGTATTTGTTAACAAATTAAAAAGATATATTTATGTTGAATAAGTTACTTAATTGTTTTTGATTTTTAAAATTTTCTATAATGTAAATGTTAATAGTCGCTATCTATGCTATTTATTCATTAGCAGTACCCTCGGTACCAATGCTACTTGCATTGTTTTGAGGGTTACCTAAATTTAGATAGTTAGTCTTATTTTGTAAATGTAAATTGTTCATTTGATCTAAATAAAGGATTTAACAAAAAAAAAGTACACAGGAAGATTGAATGCCTACTTATAATTCCGTTTTTGAAAAATATTGGGTACTTTAGATGCTAGGGAATGCTGCGTTGGGAGAGGGCCACCCTGTATCAATTATTATAAATGGTATCTTTACTATCTTTGCTGCTGATATTACAACAATATTACTCAAAACCGTACTTAATAGACAGAAAAACTATGTAAAAAATGAGCTTCAGGTTGGTTTATTATGTTCCTTCTCATGAATTAGATAATAAAGTTCTTCGAAATGTTTATTTTGTTTAAGATAAGGAATTTGTTTCTGGGAAAATTCATGCCAATATTGTTTTATTTCTATTTCCATTTTGCAAAAAAAGGGTATATTTGAAAAACAAGATCTAAGGATTCCTATAAACCCTTATTATCTCACAAAATGGTTAATGATCAAAATAAATTATAATATGTACTTACCATTTGTTGAAACTTCCACAGTAGTGCTAACTAAAGCTGATCCGGGTAAACCATTGACTAACCGTCTACTTCCATCTGATGCACTATGTTTACCGGTGCTGTTTGATATTTGAGCGTTCTTTCCACCTTCTCCCTGTGGAATATAGTTTTGTGATTCGCTAATATTCGGTTCTTTAACAAATGGTTCTTTTGTACTTTGGCCTGGAAACAATATTTGCGGAGGTTGCGCTATGTGCCTTATGATTGGATTGTGGGTAGGAGCAGAGACTAAACAAGGTGTCTAAAAGGAAAATATCACGTCAGTTCCTGTAAACATAGCTATTCGAATATTAAATGAATTAATTTGAAGAAGTAAAGTAGTCCTTACTTGAAGTGAAGTTGCAAGTTAAATGGGGGGAAATAACACTCAAGTCAACCTTCACTAGGATATTAAATGAATTGTTCATTCTGAAAGAACATACTTGGCTTATAAAGTATAATGTGATGACAATACAGCGTATGTTTAGTTGAAAACTTTATAATTGATATTTCGACCAAAAGTTATTCTGCTTGCTTCCTCTCAAATACCGAATGGCTTAAAAAAAAGACGAGTCATATTGGGATACCTAGCTGGCCATTCAATTGTACTCCATCGTCCAAACCATTTACCAGGAAAAGTTTCCTCTAGATATTCCCGCACCACCCGTCCCAAATGTGAAGATAAAATGTTGAAACCATATTTGTTCAGCCGATAGATTGGGATTATTATAGTTCGGGAATAATCGTTAAAATTCCTGTGTATATGTCCGAAAATAAATAAAACCTCTTTTCCTTCAACCCGCCCATCAATCAATGTCAAATACTTTTTCATAATACCTCTTTTTTAAGTGCACACAATAAAAAAAAATTTGCAAGTATTTCAGTTTGCTTCCTTCTAAAATAGCAATATATTGAAGTGAAGCCATTTAAAAATATTGTAAATCTTACCACAGATAACATTTGACTCTGAATCGTTGAAGTATAGTTTATAGTTTGATTAGGAGGTAATAGTAGTAAGTTCTCTTGTTGGGGTGGTTGTAAGATTAGATAGCCATTTGTAGGCCGCATTCCCTCCATAGCCTGTAGAGGTGGAATAACTGATACATTTGGTGTATGTTGGGGTGTTAAGGTGGCCATAGCTGGTACAGCTATTGGAGATGTTATAGCTAAAATATATCAAAAATATTATTTTTGGGTAAATTAATATTTTACTAATATTATATAAAATAAAAAAAATTCATACAAAAAATTGAAAAATCTTTAGCGGCATGCAAAGGTTTTAAAATTGTAAAAAATAGCCACACAGAGCGCTCCATAACCCTCCCCTTATCAAGTATACAGGCTGGTTATTATAGTCGTCCTACAGAGAATAAGCGGGTCAGTAAAATTACCGTTATGGGCGAATTTTTAAGTTTCATAAAAATATGAAAAAAAAAATTGAGAATTCTGATGCGTTAAAGAACAAAGGACCAATCGTCTGCCGATAAAACAGTAGATGCCTATCTCTTAGTATTTTTAATACACAGTGTGTACTTAAGTTGGCGACATATGGGAAACTCTTTTATTATTAATATTACCATAAGATTTTCAGTCATATACACGGTTCGTCAAAATATATGAATTTGGTACAAACGTACCTTTATTTGTGACAATATTGAAAACTGTAATTAGAAAAAGTTGTTCGGTATGAAAAAATATGTAATAATTTGCAATGAAATCCTTCTACGCTAAAAAATATATATTTATTTTTATACATTTTTCTCAAATTACCGATAAAAAATAAAATGGAATATTTTTCAGTGTAGAAGAATGTAATTGCATATTAGAACATAGAGATTGTCACAAATAAACGTACTTTACTCTTCTGCCAAATACATATTTTTTGACAAACCTCGTATACATTTTAAAATCTGATGGTTGCATTTTAGGTTTTGGAAAGTTTTCCATATGTCGCCAACTTAAGTAGACAGACTGTATAAAATTATACAGGGTGTTTCACAATTGAATGTTAATCCGAAAGGGCGATTTTAAGAAAAATTCTTTATATGAACATTTATTTATTTTTAGAAATTGATCCCAAGAATTATTTTTTCTAATTTTTAATTTAGTAGGAGCAATTTTAGGAGACACATTAAAACTTGTTCAAAATTAGAGAGAACTGCCTTTCGTAAGCATATTGTTCCAGGAATACCTATAATTGGTAAATATGGTTTCTAGATATAGGGCCTGGACGCACCCAGTTACATGATAAAAAGAAAATTTTAAATTTTAGCAAATAACAAAAACGTTTAAATATTGGTTCTTAATTATTTAACACATTTTCATTAAACTGATGGAAGTATGGAAGTAACATTTGATAGTTTCTAAAATTAAAAAAAAATTATTTTTGTTGTTAACTTTGCACGCCAGCATAAAATTAAAATCTAAACACTTTTTTAAATAAAGTTTTTCAATATCTTGCATTCTAATACCAGATTTTCACGACAAAATATATCGGGTGTTTCAGAATAAGATGCTGATCCTTAACGGTGTGAATCCTTAGGTGATTTTAAGAAGAAAAGTTCAAACTAACATATATCCTTAACCTATCAACTTTCGAACTACAGGGCGTTAAAGTTTTAAGAAAAAAATTGTTTTTCTATCATTAAGTTAAGAATTTTCTAGATATTTTTATAAATTTTTCACACATGCCCTCTAAGCATCATTAGCCATTTTTTGGTGTAGAAAATTTAAAAAATTTTAACCAGTGGCGTCCTGAAAGAGTTTGGACTAGACCTTTTGGAAAAATATTATGTACGCCACTGCTTTTTCTCAAGATAACTTTTCTTCTTAAAATCGCCTAAAGATTCACACCGTTAAGGATCAGCATCTTATTCTGAAACCCGATATACTTTTCAATTTTCCAAACAAACGAATAGTCACATGACTAATGTCAAAACAAGTTTCTAGGTTACCAATCATGCAGAGGCTATCAGCATAAAAAGTTTTTTTTTACAATTTCAATAATAAAAAAGTTTCCCATGTGGGTCCAACTTCTTGCCGGTCACTGTATATTTAGACCAACTTTAAGAAGTGTTTTCCAACTAAGAAAGCCCAAAATTTAAAATCTATTAGAAAACAAACACCGTTTGAACCTTTAGCTTTCCATTGATATCAAATTTGCACTGGTTTAATCAAATATTAAAGGCGATACTTCTGCAACGAATTATGAAATGTTTATTTCGGTGTTTTTAATTGCAGAAAGTCAAAAATTACTTCAGTATTTCTCAACAAGTAAACAGTCATTTTTTAATAAATATGATGCACACCCAAAAGCGATTATAGACCCTTAAAAGCAATATAAAATGCATTCTTACCCATAGTTGTCTTTGCTGTAACTTTAATAATCGACTCGGTCCCAGTAGTTGCAGACGGAGTAGATGGGGTCATACTAGGCATTTCCTTGGTCACACTGGGCTGTACTGGGCTTGGTTTTATCACTGGTTTGGAATAATTCGGCTGAGGGAAAGACTTGCGAGCCCTCTGTTTAATAGTAGCAACTGGCATAATAGTATTATTTCCTTCGGGTGTATCCGAAACTATAAACAGTTTTATTTCATTTAACGATTTTTATGAAACTGCATGTTTGTAAAATAACATTTGCTATATACCTACCTGTTTTATATTGCGATAAATACGAAATATAACAAATAAAGTCCGTACAATTACTAGCTGGATGTACGTCACAACTCGCAAATACATGATCATAACAGAAACCAAAAATAAGGAAGATTATTTATTAATTAAAGGATCCTGTTAATCGACACAAAATTCGCTTTGACAACCTTTGTCATTTCGAAAAAATGTAATTTTACGTGTTAAAAGTGATTTAAAACCGAAAAATGGTTAGTTGGAACTCATTATTCAACAAAAAATAAATACTTAATTTGAGATGTTTCAGTCCTGCCAAAATACGATTTAATCAACGACATGACTCGAATAAAAAATGATCCATCCAGCCAGTAATTGGACGGACTATACGTAAAAAAAACACTAAATATAACTTTTTTTTAATTGGTCCATTAAAGGTCCCCTCAAACCAATGCGAGATTGCGGAGCGCAAACGGGAGCGAAACGATTGCGGGATATTATTCTACAGCGGGATATGCAACTGCACATACCAATTGGGAGGTTCGCATGCCTATCCCGCTGTAGAATAATGTTCCGCAATTGTTTTCTCATTCCCGCAGTACCTTGTTGGTTTAAGTAGACCTTAATATAGTTTAAAACGGCACACATAGAAAGGATGAAAAGTTTCAGGGTTAGACAAAAAAAATATAAACTTTTTATATTAAATGAAGCCTACACCGCAAAAACGATGAAAGTCCATTTTTACGGTAAAAGACGATATTACTACCAAAAAAATGCGTGTAAAAAGTAGAATCGAGTGGCCCGGGCTGCTTGGCAATATCGCTGAACGTCGTAAAGTTATTCATGAAACAAATAATCACGTCCACGACAAAAACGCTGTAAGTCGATGCGAAACACAGCAAAAACGTTGTAGGTAATTCTGCGCGGTTGCTGTACGATTCGATAGAGCAGTCGCCTATCGCACCAGACGCATGCACGTGTGCATGTGATCACAAAGAATGCAAAAGATGTAGAAGTTGGTACTTCAAAGAAAAAAGCTGCAAAAAAATGCGCTAAGAAAAAATGCGCTAAGAAAAAATAAAATAAGAGAGAATTTTTTTTATGACGTTATTTCCTTAGTATTAATGTTTATTTTGTGTTCATCTTTTATAATAATAAATATCTATCATGATTTTTAGATAAAATGTTAGAAAATTTTATTTTGGACTTGCATCGTTTTTGCTGTTTCTTTAATGACATACAGCGTTTTTGTCAGTTTTTTTGTGTACTTTCGATCAAATAATAATAAAAAAAGAAAAACAGAAAAATCATAACGGTCTAAGAACACGTTTATCGTTTTCACCGATAACTCATTACCACGGTGACCAACAATTTGATTTAAAATTTAAGTTGCAAGATTTCGAACTTTCGTTTTAAACTTTAATATTCATTTTCTAGCAAATGTAATAAAAGTGACTTTCATCGTTTTTGCGGTGTAGGCTTCAAATATAATTGCCTGTATATTTTTAAGGAATTAAGTAGCCTGTTGAAAGACTTCAGTTGGATTTATACTCTCCCTAGCGTTGGCGTTAGCGTTCGTAGACGGCATTTATAAACTTGAGAGTTGGAGTCGTTCCTGTTCGAACTGCGGCAGACACTGTCAAGATAACCCAACACGTTGTTGTTTTAACAGCTGTCAACTTGACGTTATACATATAGTAAAATACTATTGGCTTGACATCATTGCTACGAACGCCAGCGCTGAAAAGTTAAAGTTGGTTCAAGTCGAATAGCTGCCGGCGACAACGATAGTGACGTTTATAAACCGCTGTATTATAATTCTATTGTTTTAACTTCTAGCGCCAACGCCAGCTTAATTTAATGATGTATAATAGGTTACTTCTTGAAAATTAGGAAGGTGAGAAAACACCATTGTTTTAGAGAGTTAAGTACTAAAATTTCATTTGGAAGTATTTAAAAATTAGAATTAGGATGGTAGCCTTAACTGAAAGAGAAAAAATTGAAATTCTAATGATGGTTGGAGATCGTGACCGCAGGAAAACACAACAGGAAGTATGCCTACAATCACCCAGTCATGTTAAGCAAACTGGTTAAGAAATTTAATGTAACGGGATGTGTAAACGACAAAAATAGGTCAGACAGACCAAAAACAGCTACTGGTAGTGATAAGGCTCTGGATATTTTAATTGATATAAAAGATAATTTCTAAATCGATCACTGCCATAGTTCGCCTTGGACACAATGTGCCTCTCCGATCAGTTGAAAATTTATTTGAAAGTGAAAATATAAACCCTTACAATAAAACTCCAGAAACTGAGTGAAGCTGACTTCGATAGATGAAATGAGTTTTACGAAATTTTGTATTTTGCTCACAACATTCTGTATCAAATAAAGGCATTATTTTTTTATCTATTTAATAAGCCTAACTGTAAATATTGGTCTGGCGTTAAGCCCATGTGCATAGTCGAAGCACACATCTAAAGACCAGAAAAAGTTTGGGCTGGTATTATAGGTCATGCCGTTATTGGATAATTTTTATTGATGGAAACCTTACAGGCAAATTTTACTTGCCGTTATCACGGTAATCAGATTATTCCACAATTAGGCCTGCTTGTATAATTACGGCTTAAGCTTAGTTCAGCGTTCAACCAAGCTTAAGAGGAATATCCGATTTCCACAGGATGATTAACAAGTGTGTCAAACCAAATGTTTCCAAATCAGTGGATAGGAAGGAGAGGCCAAATTAAATGGCCTGCCAGATCGCCAGACCTCAACCTTTTGAATTTTTATTTTTGTTGTGATTTAAAAAATAATGTTTACAAAAATAGACCGGTTAATATGGAAGATTTAAAATCTTGTATTAGAAATAAAACGCGTACATTAAAACCATGGCGAACATTTTAAACCTCTAATAAAGTAGCCTTTATTCAATTTTCTATTTACATTAGTTCTTGTTAATTTAAAATTTGTTTTTCTATCCTATTTTGAAGAACAAATCCATCAAACCTCAGGTATCGTTGAATTTGCCTTTTAAGGAATTATTTATTCTTCAAAAATATTTCGGACGTTCTATTTAATATAAAAAAGTTAGTGTTTTTCTCCTGTTAGCTCCATAGAGTTACAGAAACGGTTTTGTCCTTCCTAAGGCTTCTATTATGCAGGCGTTATTTTATCGCCTGTCTTGCCGCGATAAAAAACGCAGCGTATTTAAATGCATAAAATGAAATTTTTGTTTAAGCGTATTTTGTCGCCTGTACCGCTGCGATACAAATCGCGGCGTATTTAGACGCAAAAATTTTCGTTCATCCTTTTTTTGACGCATGCATCGGTGTCTTCAATAGTGTCTTAACACGTTGACAAATTACAGTAGAGCAACGATAATAAACGCTTTGCATAAAAACACCGATTGTCAATGTAGTGGACAAACGTTTTCAGAAGGTAGAATTTGAGAATGCCGCGATACTGGAAACAAGCGACTGGTCCATAAAAGCGCATTATATAAAACAAGTGTATTTAGAAAGTTTTTTATCGCGGCGCGACAGGCGATAAAAACGCCTACCTAAAAGGGGCCTTAGTATGTCGTTTTTACATAATATATGGAAATTCCAATTTTCAAAAAAAAAATTATAAGTAGTTTTTGAAATATTTGCAACATTCTTTGACACTCTGTATACGCAGTCATGATAAAGTATGCATAGCATATTGACGTAGGTAATGTACGATTTGGTGAACTGGCTTTTGGCTATTATTTTAACTTAAAACATGAGTAAATTTTTTAAAACTTTTATTCCTGCGGATCTAAACGCAGAAATGTAATAATTAATATGAGCTTGTGCTTACCGATTTTGGCAAACGATTTAACATAAATCTCGCATCCATCTGGTTTCGATGGAATCAGAGACGGAGGCTTCTTCTTTGGAGGTGGTAGTGCTTCTCCTTCATGAACTGCACTATAATTTACAGCAACATCATCTATAATCTTTGAGAGATTGTCAACCAACTGAAATCATAAAAGTGTAATTGATTTAAAATATTCAGGAAATGTTCTTTAATACTTTCAATGGTATAAAACCCCAGGAATTTGTTGATACTTGCCACAACCAGTTTTTTTATTGACTTAGAAAATCTTATCTAACATTAACTCCCTTATGCACTAGAGGTTTAAAGTTAGTCCATCAAAATATTTAGATCCTAAGTTTCCTAATTGCGTTTTCACCGTAAATCGTTTTACCGATAATACTTTAATATTATATTGAAAAAATAGTTTTATTTCTATTAAAGGAAACAGTATGCAATGAAAAACTTTTTTCTTTATAAATTTAAAGGAAAACAAAAAATATTATTTACAAAATGAAACTTAGTTGACTAATGTTGGGTTGCACAAAGATTTTTACCAATAGTTAACTAACCAGTAAGTGTGACTGTGACATAGTTGAGTTTGACAGGCATTATGTACTCACAATCAAAGGTGCCCGATTAGTAAATTAAAAATTAAGATAACCGGGCCAGTATGATTGTAAGAAAATTATTTCTGTTAAAGTCTTGTATGTCACAGTCAAACTTGCTGGTTAGTTAATTATTATTAAAATTTTTTGTGCAGCCTAACATTATTCTGACCTTTGTGATTTTAAATCCATGTGACTGTTGATTTAGGATGATTTTAAATTTTAAACTCTGTAGTGAATACGTTAATGACAGTTTTTAAAGTATAGAAGGGTTGTATCTATCCAAGAGAAAATTATTTTATGGGTAATATAAAATAAAAACTAAAGATATACAGGGTCCGCCAACGTGGCGGGGATGGAAGATTAAATCATTATCGAGGAGCTTATCAAAAATACTAAACCAGCATAAGGTATCGATTTAAAAGCGGCATATTTTATATGCTGGTTTAGTATTTTTGATAAGCTCCTCGATAATGATTTAATCTTCCATCCCCGCCACGTTGGCGGACCCGGTATATGAGGGTAAATAACTTCAATTTTCAAAATAACTCCGGGCGTCGGGAAATATTGAATAATACTATAAATGTAAAAATCTTAAAATTTTTGTAACATTAAACCTTATACATTATAAAATCACTTACTTGAATGGTGCTACTTACTCTAAACCTCTCCCTCTTTTCTTCTGTTTTAGAGCGAGTTCGAATTTCATTCGTTTTAGGTTTTTGAGCATCAGCTTCTCCTTTCTCTAATATATTTAAAGCGGACAAGTACTTCTTTTTTGCCTCCAAGTCTTGAACATTGCTCGACTCTGCTTCGGACTCAGGTTCACTTTTAATGTCCTCATTTATTACTTCATGAACAGAACTTCGAGTGGAACTCCCTGGTGAATTTTGAACAGACGTAGTTTTCACTATTTTTTTGGCTTGTAGTGATGTTTTCAATATCGAACTTTCACCTTTCTCCTGGTTGTCTTCTTGGTTGTTATTAGCTTTGTTCATGATGCTTTCAATTGAAACCAGTTTTAGTATTTTACTTTGCGGTTTAAGAGATTCTGGATTTTCTTCATGGCTTAACTTCCGCTTTTTGCTTTCTGTAGCTTCTGGTTTACTTTTTGGCGTAGTTTCCGATACAGAATCCTTAATAACATTTGCCGATTCATCAGGAGTTGTCGCGGTATCACTTAATGCTGAGTGTATAATATTTATTATTTTCGTCTAAAATAAAATATACAGGTCGGTCAAAAAATTTAATATTAAATAGAGGAACGGCCAAGGATATTAAAGCAAAGGGGGATACGAAGTTGGGTCACAGTCTTTGAAGCACAAATAATGCCCATTATTAGCTCCATTGTAAACAACTTTTCAGAAAAAATACTCGGGGAATTCGGAAAATGAGTATAATTTACCTTTGTCGTTTTGTGTTAATTAGACAAGGACGTCAGGTTGCGTTCGAGCGTTCAGAACGTGTTTTCTATTGAGCCCTTTTTGGGACGCCCGTTATTCATATCTGCTTGACGTTTATCAGTACCTGATTAACAGCTGTCATGTAATTGTTGGTTTTTAGTGTTTCTGTATTAAATTTAAGTATTTTTGAGTGGAAAAAGCAAATGTGTGTGTAAAGTGTGCGGTAAATTAGAAATGAAAGAAAATAGAAAAAGTATGCCTTTTGCAGTTCCAATGCTGTGGCGAAAATCCACCAATCATTTTGAAGATAGCTATTTTTGCATGACAAAGACTGAAGGTTATTTTAAAAACGAAAAGCTCAAGATCGACTATACGAATTTGTCTTCCTCCATAAGACCTATTCTTCACGATTCAGATCTATCAGTACCGACTGCACGTTTAGATTGGCAAGTTATTATTTTGGGAGACAATGGAGATAATAACACATCATCAGGTCGCTCCGAAGATATGTGGGGATTTAAAAGTTATACAATTTTAGCGGGACTTTATGGAGGATTTACAAAATATTGCTGTTTTCTTTGTTTGTGGGACAGTCGTGCCGTGAATGAACATTGTGACGAAAATTTGGCCGGAAAGTAGTGAAGTTCAACCGGGAATTAAAAATTTGTAGGTAACAATGTTGTGGCTGCAAACTACGAACAACTTGGTTGCCGAATGTTATTAAAAATTCACTTTCTCCATTCTCATTTATTATTTTCCTAAGAATTTGGCACTGTAGCGATGAGCAGGGTGAAAAGTTCCATCAAGATATCGGGACAATGGAAATTCGGTACCAAGAACGATGGGATCCAGACATGATGGGTGATTATTACTGTTGGTTTTTGATGAGAGAAGATGTGATTCTCCATAAAAAAAACAGAATTAGTGTGTTTTAAATAAATATTTTTGATGTTTGCTTTTTCTTAGTTATAAATTATAAATATAGTCGATATATACGGTTTAAAAACTTGAAAATTCGTGTTTTCAATAAATATTAAACGGTACACCTATTGATCATCGATACTGCAAACGCATAACAGCCAAAGCGACTATTAAACCATGTGTACACGTAAATGAACAGTTATTTATGAAAATAAATTATGTATTCAAATTATCATTTTTATTTTATTTAAGCAAGGTATGTAAAATACTTAACAATTTCATGGTTTTTCTGGATAGAGTCAACTTGAAAACTATCATATGGGTAGGTGCTATCTAATAGTTATAAAAATAGCGCTTATGCTTATCAAATAATTTTATGCTTTAAAAATAATCCAGAAATTTAAATCATACCTATACCAACATCGATTTAAAATCTACCTATTCTGTCTTTGGAAAGGGTGCCACAGCTAGTTTTTTTGTGATCTAAAATTGCTATAATATTTGAGTTTTAGATTGGAATCATATATTTATTATGAAGTGAAACAATAATTTTTCATGTTCTGTAAATGGTAAATTTAAAATATTTGTTGACGAAGCATTATTGGTACTAATATCACGACTCTTGGTAATAATTATTTTATCATATTAGAAGTATCCATATTCATCCCTCTATTAAAGACCTTTTTATTTCATATGGAAATAACGAAACATTGTTTAGGGCCTCAAATTGACTAATTTTATTTCTTACGTTTTTATATAAAGTAGCTCCCAATTAAAATGATTTATATTTTTTGTGGAAATCGCATAAAATAAGTAAATGCAATTGTATCAGAGGATCACGGAACTGTTTGTTTTCCTAAATTTCGTCTGTGAACTTTTGAGTCACGTCCGTCAATTGTATACTTTGCGCAAATCATAAGTCAAATTTATCAGCTGGAAAGAATGACAACAAGAGACAGACTGAAAATAAAAAGAAATAGAGATTCTACATGTAGAAGTTTGTTTATTTATTTTCGTAAATAACAGGCGTCAAGCCGACATGTACAAAGGGAATAGAAATATCGGGTCCATATTTCTTTAACGTCAATGGGAACAGCTTTAAATAAAAGGTTATAAAATGTAAATTTGTAATAAAAAGGCCGAGTTACAATCAATTAAAATGTATTAATAAACGGGCCCATAAAATTACAATTATAATTAGTAAACCTCAGCAATTAAAATCAGTACAAACAGTACAGTAGAAACAGATATTTCTTATTAATATAAATAAAAAAGAAAAATACAGAAGTTACAAGAAACATCCAGTCTTCAGGTACATAACTTAATATCATACACTATAACGTTCAATCAGTAGTTAATTCTAGGTATCACAGCTGATAAATAAAACTTCGGTATGCGCCAAAAAATCCAGTGCTTCAGGATGTCGATTCGCAAGTTTGGTAACACGGGGGACAAAAGAATTTAAAGCAAAGTTGATACTGTAAAGGGGTTAATGAAAAGTTCTGTAGAATCGCGTATTTCTTGCAGGAACAGCTAACCCAATTGAGCCTGAGAGACGGACAATCGACATGAGTATTAATGATCTCGTATAAAAGTTTACAATCCTTATAATCTCTTCTTTTTTTGAAGTTTCTAAAGAGAATGTTTCTTGAAGCATATTGAAGTCACAAATGTAAAATCTACGCTGAATTTGCTCGAGTTTATGAATATGGCAGGCATAGAAGGGATTCCAGATATAGAAGGCCTACTCTAGGTGTAGTCTGACAATATTACAATAAAGCGAGCGGATGGCAGACAGGTTGTTACAGTCTTGCGTGCATCTTTCAATAAAGCCAAGAATTCTCAAAGCCTCAGAAATGTGAGGAATGAATGACAGTGAAGAATCAATAGTTACCCCAAGATCTTTAATGGTTAAATATAAACTTACCTTATCAATATTTAAGTCTATGTCAGTCAAAGTATCAGTATCCATTGCTTCATCGTCATCAACATCTTTGACCATATTTACCTCTATTTGAGATTCTTGAACTTTCACTGGGGATTTGTCACTTTGGATTTTATCACCGGTTTCATTATTTATAGTGCTGACTTCTATTGGCTCCTTATTTTCTTGAGTCTTAGTCAATGACTTATCTACAACTGGCGATTTTGTTCTTTCTTCAATTTGTTTTGATGTTTGCTCCTCTTGTGAAGTTTCTTTTGGTTTCTCTGGCATATAACGAATAATGATTTTATTTCTACCTTTTTCTGGAGAAAGTACCGTAAATGTTTTAGTGGGCTTTTCTGGCGATTTATTTTCAGAATCTTTCTTTGTTTCAGAGATGCTTGTTTTGGGTAATTCTTTACTATCCATTTTATCTAAAGAGAAAAATATTATTATTTTTAGTACAATACTGATTTAACAAAAGCAACTGGTTTAGACTTTATCGCCTTCAATAATGCTCAATTAAATCATCCATCTAATTGCAAAGCCAGCGTCATTTTACTGGTCTACCTTACAATTTTTTTAAAGATAAAATTTAAAAGCTGATAGGAAGAACGATGATACACGAAGGTCTAGTTTAATACTAGTATCCTTACCTTTCCTTAAGTAAAATAGAAAAACATATATATTACCTGATTGATCAGCCTTGGATTCATCAACTGTTTCTTTAGATTTTCTGATGGGCGACGTTAATCTTTCAGGTTTCTTGTGCTTCGCAGGCAATTTGTCTTCTTCAAGACTCCTCTTCATTAACTGAGCAAATTGTTCCTCAGTTCTTACAGCTTTCAGTACGACCTTTAGCTTTGGAATAGCTTCTACGTGACTGCTCTTCACGTCTTTTACTTTATGAGATACATCTTTAACTAAAACACTAAGAGGCTTGTTTTCATCTGCGCTAGTTTCATCTGAACTTTCACTATCTTCATCGTCATTAGCATCCATTATATCGTGTTGAATATCTGTGTCCGATTTATCTATCTCTTGTTTGGTGTCATTTATGTCCAAGTCTTCGTGTACTATTTCATCTGGAAAGCTTGTTTCTTCAGTCTTTTTTTCTTCATCACTTATTTTAGTAGTTTCTGGTATAACGTCATCGGTGTTAGTTACAACTGGATCTTTTGATTCGTCGACTTGTTTGTTTGAAATACGAGCTTCACTGTCGGCTTCCATCGAATCATCCTTATCAGCCTCTTGGAAATAAATTTCTTCATCATTATCCAACTCAATGTTTGTAGAGCTTACGGGATCCTCAATCTTACTATGTGATAAAGGTGAAGAAGATGATTCAGGCTCAGTAACATTTTGTTCAGATTGTAATGCAACCTCTTTAACCAGTTTCTTTAAATTTCTAGTTTCACTTAACAGTTCTCTATTTAGATTAGTTTTAGCATGTTCGCGTTTTTCAGAAAAATTGATTCCACTGCTGGAGCCCTCTTCAGACGTACCATCCTCATCTGACAGACGCTTCATGAGTTTATCGGCCATTTTAAGTTTACTAGCAGGTGAAATACTAAACTCTGCATTATCGACATTTACCTGTACTGGCTTTCTTTTAACTTCTATACTAAAATCACTGGAACATTCACTGTTGCTTGAAGAAATATTATCCGAGTAACTAACACTTCCCTTGTCATCATTGCCAAGACTTATTTCCATGTTTTCAGATATTATATCGATTCTACTGATCTTGTCCGAAACTCGTGTAGAATCACTTTTGGTCTCACTGTTTCTACGAAATAGTTTTATAGAATGAGGTGAACCTTCATCAAAAGATTGCCGTTTACTAGACGGTTCTGAACCTGATGATGACTTGATGGATAAAGTATTTTCTCCTAAAAATAAAAGCTGACTAAATAGTGCTCAAGTCTCATTACTTCTCCAGTAATGATTAATTTTTAAAAACAGATCAATTTTATATAATGAAATAGTTATATACAGGCTTTTGTTAGAACTCTATATTTTCTTAAAACTTCACAGTGATAGGAAAACGCCAAAAGTTGCAAGAAAATATTTTTAGTAGTTCTCCAAAAAGTTCTAACGAATGCCCATATAATATTGTACCAAAAAAGATAAGATAAGAGGCATTAAAAGTTAAGAAAAATTAAAGAAATAAAAAGTTTGTATTTCGTTTTTGATATTTTATTAATGCCTAAACCTATTATTTGGTATTATATGGTAATTATATGTTGAGTTGCACAAAGATTTTTAACCAGAATTAACTAACCAGCCAGTTTGACTGTGACATAAGTGTCTTTGACAGGCATTATGCATTCACAATCAAAGGTGCCTGATTAGTAATTATAATAATAATTAAGGTAACCGGGCCAATATAATAGTCATATATGTCACAGTCAAACTTGCTGGTTAGTTAATTACTACTAAAATTCTTTGCACAACCCAACATTAGACAGTTACTATTATTTCCCGAGCGTCGAGTTTAAATCACGAGGAGCGAAATGACGAGGGATTTAAGATTAGAGGGCTACTATATTATAGCTGTCTAAACCACGGTTAATATAATTTTTTTCCCGCTACTAGCATATTTACCAGACACATATTTTTATAATATTAATAATTATCAAAAGTTTTTAGGTATGTATGTAACTGTCAGAAAATTTTATATACAGGGTGTTAAAGAAGACGATGATTTTTGCTCCAATTCTAATGGCGTGTAACTTTTACAATACCATTTTTAAATTTTATCATTCTGCGTCAATTGAATCACTGGTTCATAGTAAAGAAAGTAATTTGTCAAATTCTTAAAATTTGCTATATTTTAAGAAATACCGATTTTTTTGGAAAACCTTGCTTTATTTCAACTTACTGGTAGCTAGATCTCACTGTACATTGTATCATGCAAACTTTGCGAGTGATTATTATACCTTATGAAAAGCTTGATTATGTTCAGTGACAATAACTGTACCTAAATGTTATGATGTACAGTGGCGTACTTATAAACACCTATATGTCTATGGTTTACAAGTATCTCACAATTTTTCACGATTGCTTTATATTGGAAAGTACTCGCCCCTAGATAAGGTAAATTTTTTCTTATTCTTTAGTTTTTCATATCGCACTACAGGTATATTATACAGTGTTTACAAAATTTTAACAAAGATAATTTTTTTAATTTAATATTTTTGGAAAAAATTTATTTATGAATTTCTAACTTTCTAACACTTCCTAATATTAAACTTACATTGAAAGGGATCCTTAAAATTAAGTAACGCTAGTTTGATTTTGATGGGATTAATACCTTGTAGGCTCTCCTCGGATGGACGGGTTTTGGTTTAACGGTAGCTAGTGATATTTAATACCAAAGTCTCTTTCAATGTAAATTTAATTTTAGGAATAGTGTTAGAAAGTTAGAAATTAATAAATAAATTTTTTCCAAGAATATTAAATTAAGAAAATTATCTTTGTTAAAATTTTGTAAACACTGTATAATATACCTGTAGTGCGATATGAAAAACTAAAAAATTAGAAAAAATGTACAAAATATCAAATATCAGGTCTCTTTGAGTAAAAATGGACGAATTCTTCGAAGTTTATATGTACGCCACTGTACATCATAACATAACATTTAGGTACAACTATTGTTACTGAACATAATCAAGCTTTTCATAAGATATAATAATCACTGGCAAAGTTTGCACGATACAACGCACAGTGAGATCTAGCTACCAATAAGTTGAAATAAAGCAAGGTTTTCCAAAAAAATCGGTATTTCTTAAAATATAGCAGATATCAAAAATTTGACAAATCACTTTCTTTGCTATGAACCAGTGATTCAATTGACGTAGAGTGATAAAATTTAAAAATATTATTGTGAAAGTTACACGCTATTAAAATTGGAGCAAAAATCATCGTCTTCTTTAACACCCTGTATAAAATTTTTTCTGACAGTTAAAAAAAATCCAACATTAACAATCGTTTCCCAAGGGATGAATCTATAAACCATTTAAAATCGTAGGTCGATATCATATCTGGTTCAGACAATATCAACTGTTAAATTTAGGCGAATTTTTTCTTGCTCGAAAGCAATTGTCCAGCAGTTTAGGTTGTTTTCATTATTAACCAGGGTCAAAAATAAGTGTCAGATAGAGAACATTTCTAAGGTTAATAATCGGTCAATAATGGCCGTTTTATAGGTTAGTACTGGAATTATTTATATTACATGTATTTTTAATAATTCAACCAACCTGCGAAACTTTTTCTGGCAGCTTTGGTTAGAATAAATTCTTCAATTCCGCTAGTATCAGGTTCGATATTAGTTGGTACTTGTGTATCATCTTCCTCAGCTTCGTGGTCTCTGTTAGAGTCTTTTTCAGATTTCTTTAGTAAGGTTTTTCTCATTTCTGTGTCAATTTCCGGCATTGTTTCATCATCAGTGCCTAGAAACGTTACTTTATTTACATGCCCAACAAAATTTGACCAGAAACTGATGTGTAGATGATGTTATTATATGCTTAAATTCAAGCAAATAAGAGAGTTCGAAAGGTAAATATTTAGAGATTTAATGAATCGGATCTGAACTGATTCAATGATTCGGACTGATCCGACTATGAAATAAAACAGACATGATCTCTGTGTTAGTAGCAAACATTTTTAAAGAAATATTTATTATATTTATAAAATACAATATGCATAAAGTTGGCAACATATGGACATTTTTTGTAATGATGGAATATTGAAAACATTTATTATATTGATAGGCTCTGCATAAAGGGCAACCTAAAAACTTTACACCGGTCACTGTATACATGGATGTGCATGGGCTGACGCAAAATTTTAGATGTTCAAATATTGGCTTCCTAGTTTATTTTAGACTAACAGTTTTTCTAAACTTTTTAGAGAATTTAATAAGCCAAACTCACTGGAATAGTATCATAATGTTCTTAAAATAAAAAATACAGGTTTGAATTATTGTAACGAAGATACCAGTAAATATTTTGATTTGCTTGTCAGTATCAACTTTAAGGTCCGCTAGATTAACTTCTTGGTAGTTTTACCAGCCTAATAATTTCTATTGAAACAATTATCTCAAAAATGGTTTCTTTGGAAATTATCTTGTTGGCAAAGTTACCAACAGATTGATAAAAAAATATTTTGCATGTTATAACATAGTTTTTAATGCCAACCAACATTTCATTAAAACAGTTTTCGATACTGTCAAAAATAAAGGTACTCTGGGGCAAAATTCATAGTTTTTGACAAACCTCGTATACGACTGAACAAATTTAACATCTGATAGTTGCATTTTAGGTTTTGGACCACGCAGAACTTTTTATAAAGACTAACTTTATTGTCGGCGTTGTGGTCTAGTGGTCAGTGCAGTGGCATTACAGATCGAAGGTCCCGAGTACGATCCCCGGGGCCGGCAACGTCGATGTTAAATTTGGAATTTGGTTTAAGAGGTGCACCGTCTTTCGGAAGAGACGTTAAACTGTGGGTCCCGTGTCATGGATGTTGGCACGTTAAAGAACCCTACCTTCGACAAAGAGGGATTCGGCAAAATTACCCTCGCCTCGCTGCGGAAATAGACCAACGTAAAAAAAAAATAAATAAAAAAAAAAACTTTATTGCGTAAAGTTAATAATAAAAAAGTTGCCCATTAGTTGCCAACTTAAGTAGATACACTGTATATAAAATCATATTTATTACCATATCCTTCCATTATTTCGTCCTCATTATTATACACCCCTTTTCTTTCCTCCTTTTTTACTTCCTTTTCTTTTGGCTTCTCCTGTCTGACTTCACTAACACTCTCGTCTTTCGGTTTACTTTCAGTCTTATCCTTTTCAGTATTAGTTTGTTTTTTGGAAAATTTGTGTTTGTTAAAATACGACTTGTATCTTGGCAAAAACGTCTGCAACTGTTTCATCTCGTTGTCTGGATCCAAGGGAGTTTTAAAAGGAGGATAATGAAACTCACCATAAATCCTTTTTAAATTATTGACGTGGATATTCAATTCCTAAAAAATATTTAATTTATATTGGCTTCCTAGAAGCGGTTGAATAAAAATGTTATACAATTCATGGGCTAAATTTTAATTAATAGTGATTTGTGTTTTATCCAAGGGTAAAGTTTTATAAAAAAATATATTTTGTGGTTTAAATTATACTAGAAAGAAAAGAAAGCCATAACCTGTAAGCAATTCCTACTACAGCGAAAATATGCTTTCAAGATATTTTTATGAATAAAAATATAGAAGAAGAATTTCCTTTCGTAAAATATGATGAAAACTTAGTATCGCCATCCGCTGGAATCAACTCAATGCAAAAGATAGCCATCTAACGTGAAAACATAGAAATATAAATAAATCAAGCATGGAACGGCCACTTAACCAGTATAGGAAAGCGAAAAATGTTTCCTATACTGGTTAAGTCATCATATCTTGAAAGCATATTTTCGCTGTAGTGGGAATTGCTTACAGGTTATGGCTTTCTGATGAGTCCTAATAAGAACGAAACAGCCTGTCATTGTCTACCTGTGTCCCAGGGAACCCATTACCTTTGGCTTCCCTGTGTACTTTAATGCAAAAGATAGACGCACTACTCTGTCCGCTTGCCGCTAAACTTCTTTCTATATACTAGTAATGTTAAAGTGTAAATATTTAAAATAATTTATCAAGCTGCTCGTTATTTCACTAAGACATACGTGTGAGAAAATAACGCACTGTTTGATAAATCATTTGAAAGTTAAAATTTGCCTAATCATTTATGATAAAAAAAAATATTATTTTTTATTAAATCCCTTAAGAATGACAGTTTATGTTATTAATAATGCATTGTTTTTTACTATTATTTCTCAATCGGCGGCATCTTTCAAATCCATAGACGTTTAATGTCATAATGGCTGACAATAAAATATGTAATTACGAAAAGTTCAATAAATATGTAATAAAAGATAAGTGTTTTAAATTATTTGTGTGCGTGTGTTCTGTATTGTGGGAAAAATATTTGTATAATTTGCTGGAAAGACCACTTAACATGATAACAAAATTTACGCAGTCTGTTAACGCCACGTTTTTTTTACTGGGGTTGGCGGAAGAGCCAGTATACTTGAGCCTATAAGGCCCATTGTATACCCTATCGTCTGGGTAACGTCAGCCAGACGGGACCTACAGCTTAACGTGGAATCTGAACCACGTGTATGAACTAGTTATCCTTTTTACGCCCCCAGGGGTCCATACCGCCCTTCTCGGTCCCGATATTAGGAATCACTAGTAGCATACTGCATTCTTTTATCCATTACATTTCGGACATACTGTTTTTATTATGCGTATCCCCACTCCGGTGAACAAACCCAGACCGCCACGGTCGAATGCCAGTACCTCGCCTCTGAGCACTGCCGCGGTTTAACGGTGTCATAAGGCGCGTCACTACTACATTTACATTTTAAAATGTAAAAATATTCGTAAGTGAATGTGAGTGAATATTTGTTTTGCTGTTCTTCATCGAGTCACTTCAAATTTTAAATTTATTACAATCACATATTTGGCTTTATTAAGATCGACGAAAATATCTATGAATCTTTTTTACTTTATTTACAAGTTAAGAAAGACAATTGCGACGATTTATTCGACTTAAAAAGAGCCGCACGAGATATTCGCAGTATGTCGAGTTATTTTCTGAAATAACAATATGTAAGTTTATGTAAAATATAATAAATGTACTTTAATAAACTTATTCTCAATCCCCTGTGTGGCAAATATACTCGTATCCTTGCTCGTTATGTAACATGCTAATACAGAATTATTATTTTTCGGCCTAGGCTATTACCATATGTGATTTTCTGGTCTATATATTAAGCAAGTTCGGTTTTTACCTCGCAGATGAGACGAGAGCGATGACATTTTTAGATCATGTGATCACGGAGGATTCAGAGGACTTCGAGCTTACCGAACGATGTTGATGGTTTCTATTTTTATTTTCTAACCTGAGAATCTTGTAAAGTTGTATGTAAACAAGTTTAAAGAAAAAAATTGGTAGGATTCATTTCATATTATTTGTAAAGTGCAATAAAAAATAATCTTGGCGAATTTAACGAGAGGTCTTCATACCTCAAACAACGCCAACGGTTAGATTTTAAATATTCTCGCCTTGCGAAAATATCATTTTTAAAATCTGTCTAAATTCTTCGACGAAAAATATGTACCTCCATGTGCTCGTCGATATAATAAACGAACGATATTCTGATTTATTTTTGTCCTCTAAAATAGTCTAAAACATTAAACGAACGGGCCCGGAGTAATCTGACAAATCTGATGGTAAAACCGAACTCGCTTATTGGCTGGAAAGAATTGATTCTCTGACGGGTTCAAAAAGACGTTTTTTTTGGTAGTTGGATAGCTCCTTCTTCAGTATCTGTATAGAGTTCTCGGTATTAGATTAAATACTGACATTTATAGATCGATAGTTTCATCGGTCAAACTTTTATACTGAATATTTGTTAAAATCGTTTATTTATCAAAATATCTAAGCATATGACAACATTTCATAAACAAAAATAACGTTTCCCTTTTAATTAAAAACTTAAAGGGCAAAGCATAGACTTGCAACAAACCATAATAGATAGATATGTATATATAGGTTATGTATCAAATATTAGCGGTATAATAAATTTTTAAGATACTTATATTATAAAGAAATGGGCACTATCAGTTACATATACCAAAAGCAGATGTTATGAAGACATATAATCTTGTAAGTTTGGAAAACCGTAGAGTTGCTGCATCTTTATTGTTTCTATATAGGCTGCAAAACAACATGATTAATGATTCCTGTTTGTTAGCTTCAATAAACTTTTATCATCGTATAGAACTAGGAATCCTCTAACCTTTTAAGATAATACTGCCAGAACAGTAACTCCCCGATCAGTGTTATGTGTAATTTATACAACCAAGTTGGACATCAATGTGATATTTTTAGTATAAAAATACAAGAATTTAAAAGATACATTAATGAAATTATTCTGTGACTGAGTTTTTAGGTATTAAAGAATGTCATTCCTACTCTGTAACTCGATGTTAATATGTAGAATTCGTATTAAATAAATAAAATAAAAAACTAAGATATATCACCTGAACACATTGCTCGATATCAGCCCGTTTAACTCGAAATCCATTGGGATCTTTTGGACAATACAGAAAGCATTCTTTTTCTGGTACCCAAGCCCTATCATGGGCGCCAAAAAATCGCACATCTACTGCTCCATCTTTGCAGCTCATAGCTTTCCCTGGCCAAAAAGGGAATCCTAAAAAAAATATCATTATGATTATTTTCATTATTTAATCCAAATGAAGAAGATTCTCTTGGTCCTGTGTTAATTATTTTAAATGTTTCTAGGGGTATATATTTTTTCTGATTATAACCAATTTTTACATGTGGTAGAGTAATTCTAAAGTAAATGGCATCTTAATAATATAAAGGCGATATTTCTAGTTAATTTTATATCACCTGATATTGATTGTGCCGACATAAAATAATATATGAAACGACAAAGCTAAGTATGATTATTATTATAGCTGGCCAGCGATTGACTGAATAGCTGAAGAAAAAAAAAATTGCTGACCAGCTGGTTTGACCCTAATAGTAATTTATCAGCTTAGACCAAATATCTTTGTGCTATGAAAGTCATAAGATCATGGTATGGCCAGGTGGAAAACCGAAGCAGGTCTATTTTTTAAATTAACCGAATTTTACTTAAAAATTGGCTCAATCCATTGTTTGTTGTTTCGCTCTTCGTTCGCCGCTAGGACCATTCCCGAGGGGAACTACAGCTACGATCCTCAGTCATAAGACGCCCCCCAGGGGTTCTCAACCATCGGTTTCTTACGTCATTACATGACCTATCAATTGGGGAGCACCTTACAAGATATCCGATCTCATCTAATAATAATAATAATAATAAGAGTTTATTTTTCAATATTTATAATATAATACATTTGTTTATTTATCTTCCTTAATAAACTTCTTCTTTGATCCCCTGAAGACGTGCTTGTTAGGGGCAAATCTTAATATTTTAAATTATAAATATATGAGAATATTAAAATATTTTGTTTAAATATTTGTTAATATTATATAAAAGTTAAATTGTAAATAAAAAAAATAAAAAAAAAAAAAAAACTTTTTAATATATGTATATAAATATAAACGCAGTTTTTTTGAAGATATAGGTATAATTAAATTTTGAAAAATATATTATTCATAACAATATCAATTAAAACATTTCCAAAAATATTTTTAAATTATCCGTTTCCAATATCCATGCTTTTATTTCGACTTTATATTTTTTTAATGAAATATATTTTTTAATTTTTGTTGGTAAATAATCGTTTAAATAAAAACATAAATATTTGAAATTTTTTTGTCCTATGGACTTATTTATTTTAGGTTTTATGGTTATTTCATTTTTATGACGAGTATTATGATTATGGTTTTTAAATTGTATAAGATTTTTATTTTTAAATATATATATTAAGATATTGTAAATGTAAAGTTGTCTAATGTTCATTTTCTTTGTTTCAGAATATAATTTTATTGAAGGATAAAGATAATCTTTATTAAATATAATTTTTAGAAATCTTTTCTGTAATATTTCTAATTTTTTAACTAAAGTTCTATTTATTCCTCCCCAACCTAAAATTCCGTAATTTAAATGAGTTTTAACTAAAGCATAATATAATATTTCCAGTTGTTTTACGTTCAAAATTTTTTTTAATGTTTCTAAAAATAGGTAGTAAACTTCTTAATTTTTTAATCAAATATTCTATGTGAAAATTCCAATTTAATTTACTGTTACCGACGCAAATGGGGTGAGATGGGAGATAATACATTTTACACTCCTCCTTGCATTCTTAAATCTACTACAATCGTTGTTATTTTTTTAAAAACTAAACGTATATCCTGGCCGAGGATGGAACTCAGTCTGCCACACCACAGGACTTTGAAATTAATGCAAGCCGTAGGAAGAGGTACATAATTAGGAATTTTTTAATACACTCTACAGGGTGACCATTGGGATCTCGGAAACTATGAGACTTACAAAAAAGTTTAAATGGTAGCAAAGTTGCTCAATTTGGTGCTAAATCAAATGTCTTTAAAAAACTCAGGAAATTCCTAGTATTTCTGGAAAAAAGCGAAATTTTCAAAATTTGTTTTTTGATGTATTGAGTCTGATCTTTCGGTATTGAGGTAGGTATAGATGATATTTTTAAAAAGAAAGGATTTCAGTGCTCTCTGTGAATACGTTTTTGGGATTATCAATAGACAGCTCTCTTAAATTTGAAACTCATATTATTAATTTGTGTAATAAAATTTCTTCAAACCGTTATGCTCTAAGGGTGATATCAAATATCTGGAATTTCGCTGTGGCAAAGAGCTCTTACTATGCTCTGATAAGAGTCCCATTATGGAATCTGTTTTTGGGAGTCATGGAGGTTGGTTTCGATCCCTATATTTTAGTACAAAAGGCAATATTTATTTAACACTGTGTTTATTCTGCAAAAGAGAGCAATAAGATACACGTGTTGTACTAAAATTAGGGATTCTTGCTCTATCTTTATTTTAAGACTGCCTCTCTTATTTATAAAAAAGATAAAAGTGAGCTGTTGTTGCCTTCTCATTATAATACACGTAAATCTTTTCTCTTAAGCTTACCCATTCAGAACAAATGACAAAATCTCTTATATACATATGGTGGTAAGAAAATATTTAACCATCTTCCGGTCTTTTTAAGAAGGCAACAAAATTTAAAAGAGTGTAAAAACCTAAATAAGCGTTTCTTAACTGAAAATGTTTACTACATTTTGGATGAATCTGTCAATGACCCATATACATAGTGATACGTTAATATCTGTGTGTTTTTATAACATTTTAACTAATAGTTTTTTCATTTTTTCTAAATTTGTACTCTTCTTAAACCCTTTCTTGATGAACATAATGTTTGTTTTTCCCCCTTTATAGGCCTATTGTTGATGTTTTTTTAGGACTTTTAGATGTATTATTGTAAACATATTAGATATTAGTAAATAGTGACATTGTCTATAAGGATATTGTTTTTTTGGACAAAATAAAGTATATTTCGAGTTGAGTTGAATAGGAAGGCAGATATACTGTAACGAAGTTACATAATTTTTACAGGGTTGTATACGTATCCGTTCTTAACTTTCTTATTTTTCATCGTACGAAGTCCGTTCTTGTTTGTAAATAATTCATTTTAATTGTACTGATTAATTTTCTAAAGTTTTCCGTCGCGAAATACCGGGAAATAGCTTTTCTTAGTTTTCCTTCATTCCCCACTGTTCATAGTACGGGTCGGCGCGGAACCGCCGTCGCCATCGGTACTTCTCGATGTCGCGCGCCGAGTGGAAGGGGACCATCCCGGCTGAGAGCCTTCCTTAGCGAGATCGTGCCGTCGTACAATCAGAGTACGATACTCTCACTCCGCAACCGGTTGACTCTCTTGACTAGCTCCGGACAAATACCGAGACCATCCGGGTTAAAGTAAAAATTAACGGTAAGCAGTAAAATGTAGATTATTAATAGATATTTAAACCGCCGTTCTATACTACACATTCTGGCATTACTGACCGCTTTCTCACTCACACCTACTGACAATATAATGTTTTCTTTCATTCTGACGCGTATACCGGGTTGTTTTATGGTATTCACATACATAAGACCGGGCTGTTCCAGGTCATCTTAGCCGAGTAGCTCTGTCATATTGTTTCTCTCTCATATACACGTATTAAACCGGAATAATTATTTCTCTGTTTCTCTCATACACGACACCGGACTGCTCCAGGTCATCTTAGCCGAGTAGTTCTGTCTCGTTCTGATTCAAGCCATAGTTCAACTATACGATACCGGACTGCTCCAGGTCATCTTAGCCGAGTAGTTCTGTCTCGTTCTGATTCAAGCCACAGTTCAACTATACGACACCGGACTGCTCCAGGTCATCTTAGCCGAGTAGTTCTGTCTCGTTTTAAATTTCAAAGGCTAAATCGTTCATTTGTATCCTTCTCATATCACCGGTTACCACCGCCATTATACTCGCACACATGACACCGACAATTTCGTATCTCTTTTCCTCTCCCATGCAGAACCGGACTACTCCAGGTCATCTTAGCCGAGTAGCTCTGTTTTGTTTTAATACAACGGGCCGCAAATTCATTTTTATCACCTTTATGCAAGTCCGAGTTGCTGCAGGAACTCTGATTTGCTTAATGTAAATTCAGACCGGGAAAATAGACTATCTGTCTCTCTCACACACACACCGACACAACATACACAATAACACATACATCACACCGTCCTTCTCTTACTCATACACTTGTAATTTCTATACACTGTTAGATAGCCAGAACGTGTAGGTCCGCGGGGTTCATACGCAGTCACGCATGCGTAAAGTAAAACCGATCTACCATTTAAAGACCGCCACTGAACTGCTAGTCATATTGTCGTTTATTTCTGGAACTTTTTACCGATACCGCTTGACGTAGTAACATCCGCATTCGCAAGTAGCATTACCGCGTGAACCTTTTCGTTTAAACATAGGCCGCATCCTTATTTTCTGATATCTGCAAGTCCGTCACCGTAGTCCGTCCTGACCTTTATCCTATTAATTAAGCTGCGACCGCGCTTGCAGATCTTTGTACTGATTTTATTTCCGCGGGTCTATGTATTACTGTTATCAAGTTGACCGCCGGACCGCTTGCGAACCTGAAGACGCGAATCTTTAATTTAATCAAGCCGTCGGACGTCAAAGCCGGAATCATTTATTTTTAGCCGCAATTGGTCAATGACTAAAAGATACATGACCGCAGACAAAGAACGTATACAATCCTCCTCTCTCTGTTATTTCCTTTATTTTAACTGGTAAGATCATTCATTTTAAACCGATAGTAAATGGGGCACATATTAATGTAAAAGTATTTGAATACAAAATGTTTTAAAACCGATTGTTTTATTATTCCTTCGCACCATACGCAGTTGAACGCCTGGATTATTTTCTCCACTGTCTAAAAGCTACTCGAAGGTAACTGTGGGCCTCTTACCACATTAATCCAAGAGGTGGCGCCCGAGACTCCGTTGGAAAAGTACTTTTCGTCCTATAGTCGCATGCAGCAAATCACGCATAAGCGACGTGAGCAATAGATTAGCTAGATAGATAGATAGGAATTAATACGGATCGCAAAACGCCTTTACAATACGTTTGTTAGATGATGCAATTTTTCGTTAGGAAGTTAGGAAAAAATAAAAACAAATTGTCAACACCTCCTTCTCTCAAAATATCTTCAGAAACGCCTAATATGAATTTCCTCGATTTTTAAAAGATATTTGATTGAGCTCCAAATTGTGCAACAGTATCACAATTTAAACTTGTTCGTATCTCTTATAGTTTCCATAATTCCAATGATCCCCTCGAATCCGGGAGACCCTGTATAGAGATATTTAACAACTTCAAGGAGCACACTAAGGCCCGGTTGTATAAATACGACTTAAGCTTAGTTCAATGTTGATCCAATTTCAAACTTCATTTTGACAACCACTTTACATTCTTATGGTTGTCAAAATGAAGCTTGAGCTTGGTTCATCGTTGAACTAAGCTTAAGCTGTAATAATTGTACAGGGACATTATTTTAAGTGTCTCACCCGATTGGCGACTTTGCTATCAACCACAATAAAAAAACAATTATGTACTCCCTAACAGCTTTTAGTGAAGAAGCCAAATTTGACGTAAAAAAAAATCTATGTTTACAAATTTGACAGATACGACGCCATATTGGATTTTCTTAAATGGCAACCCTACCTTATAGTAAGCCAGCTGCATTCGCCTATTTGTTCCAACATTAAAAATGTATAATTGTCAATATTTATTTTCAGCCGTTCCGGAGATACGAGGCTTCGAAGTTGGTGATTTTGTTATCATCGAATTAACAGAAGCTTTGAGATTAGAAACTCAATTTTTTCTGAAGATACGCAATTTCTTATGGCGGAGCCACCCATGCTATTGTCATATATATGTCAGATGTCAGAAAATGACAGTTACGACGCCATTTTGAATTTTTTTAAATGGCAACCCACATTTATATTTACATCAGTGTATTGCATTCCGCGGTTCGATTTTAAAAATATATAGTTGTCGATATTTATTTCCAACCCTTACCGAAATACGACCGTATCAAAAACTGCATCGTATGATTATGTTTTAAGTATCTCACCCCATTAAAAAATAGAAGCTTTGTGATTGAAAAATAAAATTCAAAATGGCGTCGTATTTGTAATTTTTTGACATCTGGCATATATGACAATAGCATTGATGGCTCCATCATATGAAATTACGTCTCTCCACAAAAAATTGATTTTTTAATCACAAAGCTTCTATTTTTTATTGGGGTGAGATACTTAAAACACATAATCGTACGATGCAGTTTTTTATATGGTCGTATTTCGGTAACGGTTGGAAATAAATACCGACAACTATATATTTTTGAAATCGGATCGCGAAATGCCATACACTGACGTAGTTATAAATGTGGGTTGCCATTTAAAAAAATTTAAAATGGCGTCGTAACTGTCATTTTCTGACATCTGACATATTATATGACAATAGCATGGGTGGCTCCGCCATAAGAAATTACGTATCTTCAGAAAAAATTGATTTTTAATCACAAAGCTTCTGTTAATTCGATGATAACAAAATTACCAACTTCGAAGCCTCGTATCAGTGGAACGGCTGAAAATAAATATTGACAATTATACATTTTTAATGTTGGAACAAATAGGCGAATGCAGCTGACTTACTATAAGGTAGGGTTGCCATTTAAGAAAATCCAAAATGGCGTCTGTCAAATTTGTAAACATAGATTTTTTTGACATCAAATTTGGTTTCTTCACTAAAAGCTGTTGGGGAATACATAATTGTTTTTTTATTGTGGTCGATAGCAAAGTCGCCAATCGGGTGAGACACTTAAAATAATGTCCCTGTACAACTGGATCTAACTCTTTCTCAGAAGAGAAGTGGATAAAAGAATGTAGCATGCTATTAGTGGAAACAAGTAAAACTAGTGCATATGTCTGGTTCGGATCCCACGCTGGCCGACATTACTTAGACGATAGGGGAGACAATTGGCCGCATAGGCCTAAGTAAACTGGCTCTTCCGCCAACCCCAGCAGTAATAAAAAAAACTCTTGAACGGCAGTAGAGTTTTGGACTTGCATTGTCTTTATTTGTTTAGAATCGCTACGTTTCAACTGGTAAGCATCTCAGGTGAATTCACCTGAAGACGACTGGAAGTGCTTACCAGTTGAAACGTAGTGATTCTAAACAAATAAAGACGATGCAAGTCCAAAACTCTACTGCCGTTCAAGAAACGTCATTGTCTCCAACCTTTAAAAAAAACTCTATCTCAAAATGACCTTCGTTCCTTAATCCCCTTATTATAAAGATTCATCAGTGTTTTTATTCAGGCATATCGACTTTTAGATGATGCAGCTTTCCTGACAGGTAACTTAACCACTGAACTACCACCGCGCCACCGCGGTTTGACTTATTTCATAAGTCGTTAGTTATATTAGGTTAATGAACAGAAGATATTTTTATATTCTATGGCCTGATTTATAGTGAATATAAATTGTTTTTTCTTGATTATCTACAGTAGCTTTGTCCTAAATCCGTGTTTTTAGTAATGGGATATAATTAAAAAATAAACTATTCAATTAAGAAAAAGTGCAAATAATGGTTAAAGAATCAACACCTTAAAAATGCTATTTTTAAACTCATTAACTCGACATAAATAATGATTGCGATTCAAACGCAATGTACGCCGACCTTGAAAACAGCGAAAATATTTAAACGAATACGTGTTACTTTTGCACATGATTACATGAACGTATATCATGACAAAACATAATAATATTTATAACAGGTTTTATTTTACCTACCTCGTAATTTTGCCCAGACCAATAAATGAGGTTTGGGGCATACTTCTACGAACCAGGTTTTCTTTTTGGTATTTGCATTCAGGTAGCAAGTGGGACAATTTTCAATTTCAGCCATTTCCTGTTTACAAATCTTTATAATGCTTTTGGCAACATTGGTTAATTTGGATTGATCTAAAAATATCAAATACCTTTATCAGTATTATTTAATTTTATATTTTTTGGTTTAGTTTGAATACAGTCTCCGTTGTAAGACTACAGGATGTGTTAGCTCACGATATGGAGTCTATTTTGATATTACAATTCCCAATGTGTCCGTCACGTTAATCAACATATTATTATACTATATGAAGTAGCTACAGGTTTTAAATAATATCACACGAAATAATTTTAGTAATGTATAAACTAAAATGTAAAAAACAACGTGGGATACTTCAAGAAGATAACAAATAAATGCTATATTTCGACTTTAAACTGTCATTAAAATCAAAATAAATTAAAACAAGGGAAACCTTTATCATTATAATATTATTTCGATCTAATTTACAAAATTAACCCAGACTACTGATGTGCTATCTTTTTTGGGATTATTTTATGTTCATTATATAAAAAACATTTACTCGATATTTCAGAATGGAAACTTTGTAATCCCATTGCAAAATGAAATAAGGGGAATAAAAACTAAGCAAATATTCGTTGGAAGTCCATTTTTTTAAATACATACATAAGTACGTAGAATGTGCACTATTTAAAGTAATTTTTGTACCTATTCAGTTAGGTTTGACCAAAAACACTTTTTGAAAAACGCGCACTGTTGTGAAGACGGTGACGACTGGACTCGCGGCTATATCCCAACCTATTGCAGGCACACTGCGCATGTCAGGCGGATGGCGTGATATTTGAAATTTACATAGGTAGAAATGAGTTCAATTATTACATGTAAAATATAATTGATATACCTAGCGATTAATTACTTAAATTTTTAATATTACGGTATTCTATTTATATTTTTAAATCAAACACTTTCTTCTCTTTTTTCTTTTACGTTTTAAGGAATTCCAAGATATGGTTACCGGTGTTGACGGTCTACGATTTTGTAATTCCAACTTTTTGTTATGAGGGTCATAGTTAGAAGACATCATGAGGCTTATTGTTGTTTTTAGTGCATTAATACCAGCCGCAGCCATAACAAAACTTACCGATTAATAACCTGCCCCACCATTTTAATTATGCCACACAAGGCTACAAATTAACAAACTGGCAAACTGTTCTTGTCAGAAAGCTTAATACCTCGACTATGACTCAACACCGTGACGTAAAAAAATAATTAAATCCATTTCTACCTATATTTTAAACGTCCAGCCATCCGCCTGACATGCGCAGTGTGCCTGCAATAGGTTGGGATATTGAAGTAGCTTATACAGGGTAGTCAGAAACTATAAAAATAAAAATGTATCCTATAGGTAACATAAGGTTTTATTTTAGACCAGGATGTATTTGATCATAAAGTAGTAATTAGGTTAAAAGAAAATATTCATGGCCTCCTATTTATAGAGAAGTATGTAATTTGATTATTATTGTTTATTAGTAAAGTTACATGTAATTTTTTTTATTACTATACTTATTACAAAATACTGTGTGATTTTCAAGCAAAGAAAAAATTATTTATATTCTAGCTCAAAAACACGACCTGTTGAACTATTTAAAGGTTCAGTTTAATGTTTCAAGTAATCAATTTATTTCCATTTAAGAAATTTACGTCTAATGTAAGTAAATCCCTGAAAAATCGATTTCCTGCGTCGAAATAACAAATATTTGGTTCGGGTTTCTTTGCTTTATATTTGAAATTACATAATTCAAATAATTTTTTGAAAAATACAATATAACAAGCGAGATCATTTCACCAATTAAAATCTTTTGGAAAATAAATGTTAAACACTTTGAACCATAAAATAATCCATTAAAATGTGTACCATAGTCCCAGAACACCTTGTAAAATTGAAGAAATACTAATGCAAAATAATAAATAACGTTTTATTTTGTAAAATGGAAAAAGTATTCAAACCAAACAGATCCAATTTTAGGGCATGCTTATTGTTTACCCGTCAAATTTCTAATTTCTACCCATTTTTTAAATTAAAATATTAACAAAAACTACTTTTTAGAAACAAAAACGTAGCAATTTTTAAAATACCACATACATTTTTTACCATAAGAGCTGTTGGCCTCTGATTTTAATGACAATTCCAAGTCTAGGCAGCACATAAAAAAAGAGAAAATAGAAACTTAATTGTAAGTAAAGTTTTTTAAAATTGATGTCCAGTTCTCGACATTTTTATAGAATTTCTCTTATTAGGGAAGATAGAAGGATGCGATTTTCGTGGCACTGTTCTGAGAAACGAAAAATACTGTAAACGGATTGCTCAATCATTTTTGTTTTATACATACAGGGTGAAATTGGAAATTTTTATCCTTCTCTCTTAGTAGCTACTAACAAGAAAAGTAAAGTTTATGTTTGATAAAATATTTACTTAGTGTATAATTTAATGTTATTTGTGTCACAGTTAAAGTTACATGGCTGGTTAAGTATTGCTTAAAGTCTTTGTGCAACCGGTTATAAGTTATTTAATTCTAATAGCAATCAACTTGTCTGGCCTGTTGGAAATTCAACAAAAACAAAATTCGTGTATATAGACCCAGAAACATGAGGTATGACGCGAGATATACCAATAAAACTAATCAAAGTGGGTGTCTCTCGATAAATATTTGGGGCTAAATTAGTGTTAAGGGACCAGGAGGTTTGCAAATTGTTCAGGGAAGATTGACGGCTGCTGTTTATCGGGATATTATTCTCTGAATCATGATCCCATCGGTTGGAGTGGTATATGGAGAGGATTACATTTTCCAGAATGGCAATGCACCAATCTAAAATTGTTCAAGAATAAACCCGAGAAAAAAACGTTTTCGCCTTACTGTGGAGTTTAGCCCTCAATCCTATTGAGAACGTTCGGGAAAAATGATAAAATATATGTATAGTCATGATTTTAGTCCGAGAAGAATTTCGACAGAAATTACTTGAGGCACGTAATGAAATATCTCCGGAATTAACAAGAAATTTGGTGTTAAGCATGCCACGTCGTCCATAAGCAGTCATCGACAGCAACGGTGTAATGACCAAATATAATATTAGTTATATTCTTTTTATTTATTTTCCCTAAACATAGTCTAAAAATTATAATATGTTGTTCATTTAGAGACAATAGTTTTATTAGTAATGATCTATAATAAAAATCCATAAAAAAAAAACAGAAAAGCTATTCGAAAACAGAATTGCTGTAGATAATTTTGAAAGCATTTATCTTTACCTCGTATACTAACGAATAGCAAGGTGGAACCATAGATTCCATTTACCTTTTCAAAAGGTTTTCATAATAGTCTAGGAGCAACATATTTTGATTTTTTTTATCTCAATATAACTAGGTCGCAAATACATAGATATGTGCAATATTTTATCAGATTTAATTGGATGAGTGCAAATTTTTTTTTTATAAAAGTTGCAACGTAGTTCATTTCTCGGATGCAAAACATAATACGATTTAATCCCAGAAGTAGTTATCTTTTCACCGACAAGCAAGGTTATATTTGATTCCACCAAACTCACTATAACGGAAACTAGGACAGGACGAAGCCCTAGACGATATTGCAATTTTCCCACGGTATCTATCTCTAGTCGCACTTATTGTAATTCTTATGCCCATATTTATAGTCGTTCCTTGAGGCTTTCTCACTCAAGGAAAATCTCAAGTGCTCCTCAACTTGATATTGACAGTTCCCAAAGGAATCCTTAAGCACTAATTTTTGTCTATAAAACCCGGTTGAGCAGGTGATGCTTCCTGGAGGGTATTGCCCGTATTTATAGACAAAAATTAGTCCTTAGGAATTACGCAAGAAACTACTATAAATATGAGCATTAAATGGATAATTGATTTGGCGGGAAACGATTTTAGGAATTCAATGCACAAAGAGTTAAAACAATAATTAACTAACCGGACACTTTTTATTGCGACATTAATAATATTAGCAGAAATAATTTACTCACAATCAACGCCTATTATAGTAAATCAAAAAATAAGCTAAACGGCCACTTTGATTGTGAGAAAAGTTACCTCTTTATGTTATGGTTTAATGTGAATTACCTTTTTCTTAATCAGAGCTATAAATAATGTCACTGATATTGTATTTTTAAAATGGAGATACATTGAAAAAAAAACTGGATACTGTATTCACAGTAACTTTTTTTGGCATTTTACATAACGGATATAAATTGTTTCAAAATTGAAAATTTTCCCATGTAGATCAAAAAAAAACTTAAAATAGCTAGAAAAATTTGTTTGCAGAATATTTATTTTCCCAAAAAAAAAGTACCATACCCCATCCCTCTAATTTCACTATAAAAACATCGAAAACTGACCACCCTGTACACGGTAGCTCTTGTAAGATGATCAAGTATCTTGTCTTAAAAATTGCGAGAGTTGTAAAAAAAATCAAGAAGGGATTTGCGAGTATAGAAGTAAATAAGTGTATAACATTCATTATGCACCAGAATAACAATTTTACCGTTTAAACGTGGGGCTCCAGTAATTCTAACTCATCGACTTATTCAAAACTTCACTTTTATTTGTAATTCTTTGGGATCTGTAAATAAGATAGGATCATCTTACGTAGGCCGCCCTGTATGATAGTAATTTTAATAGATGTACACAATGAAAATAATATCTTTCATTATAACAACAGGTCATGTTTTATATTAAAGGATATTCTACCTACCTAACAAACTTCTAATGTTTTCTGCATAGCCATGTTTATAATAATACTTATCTAAGGTTGACGTCTTAAGCAAGGCCGCCCGGGGGATGAAGGATGAATCCCCCTAGGTCGTAAACTTGAGTACAAGAATCGAGTATAGTAGGCGATTACTTACAGAATTTGCATTATTTGGTATTTTGTGGAGGAGTTGACCCCCCTGAAAAATGCACTTTGTGGAGGGCTCAGGCTTTAAACAGACTTACGCGAATCCGCTGCAATGGGCTGGACTTTCCATTTGCTTACATGGCGATCAAACTGCCACTTCTGCGCTAGTCGCGAATAATTGTTTGAACCTTCATTCTCTTGATAATACTTATAACCCTCACCGCTCACGACCAGTACACACTTAAATATAAAGACCATTGTTTGAAAATATAGGTCAATATACACACGCCCTCTTAAGGTTGCCGTCAGATAAAGTCTCATTTTATACGACAGGGTGTCACAAATTTGTGTACGTAAAAGGGGATCCCGAAGACCATAAACGTAACCGTAAGATGGCTAAATTGAGTCAAAAATGGGTGTTTTGGTGCTTAATAATTTGATAATAGAAAATTGTAAATATTCCGAATACCTTCGGAAAAATCCTAAATTTTTTGCAGTTTTGGTTTTGAATTTATTGTGCCTCACATTTTGACTTGGGAAAAACAAAGAGCATTTCATACAGTAGGGTTTTTGAGTGCTCGCAATATGGAGTCAAAGATACGTAAATTCTGGCATGGTTACTTTCCATAACACAATTAACAACGTGACTTGGGGGCCAATTACGGCTCACTAAAAATCTGGGGAAATTATGAGGTCCCGATATCAGCTGGTCGATGACAAATTACTGCTGTCGTCTGTCAGAAAACGGGAGAATTAGTTGCATAGACTATAGCTGTTTTTTTTTAAATTTTGAAGTGGGCTTAGTTTTCCAAATTCAACGTTTCGTTTTTCGGATTTCACTGTCACGTCAAGATTTTTTAAATACGTACGTACGTTAATAAGGTTGACTTTTAGGTCAATAAAAACGTATAGTTGTGAAACACGTAAATTTTATCTTATATTAGTATTTTAAATTATTTTATAATAATTATCAAATTATTAAGTCCAAAATAACTTTTCCTTAATTTAACAATCTTCGTATCCTTCACTGTTTTCGAGATCCCCATGCACTCAATCAAATTTTTACCACCCTGTGTGTACAGCCATTTTGAAAATCATTATGGGGATTTTAAAAACCGTAAAAAATGATAGTGGGCCACACTAGGGGCGGCTCGTCAACAAGTGCGCTCGTGCGCGCGCACTGCCTAAGAAAGTCAAGCACCAGCAAAAATAAAATTTATACTTATTTAAAAAAATATTTAGGAAACTGAAATAAAGAACTTGTATATAACAATGGCGAAGGCGTAAGACTTCAAGCGCGACCGAGCGCGTGGGCAGACTCACCGGCTGTGTGCTGTAGTGTGTATTCGTTCGGCGCTCTTATGGATGGATTTTCGTGCGATTTTCCTTATGCGGATTGATCGGGAATATTCGGTTAATCGCCCGATGAGAGGGCGTCGCCGTGCGCTATCTGAATACACACTTCAATAATTTAATATGATTGTTTTATGAGTTTTTGACGCGATTAGATAAGTTTGGAGTTTATTGACGGAGTTGTGGATGTTTTTGTGTTGTTTTTAAGTTTGGAGTTTATTGACGGTGTTATGGATGTTTTTGTGTTGTTTTTAAATTAATAATGGCTAGTAGTTTGGATTGTGTCACACGAAGTGATATAGTTATGGACCAAAATTCTGTAGAGGACATTATAAATAAATTTTCGACATTCGATTTCCAAAGGAAATTTTAAAAAAATAAAAAATAAATTTGGTGCTAAAACAAAGAAAATTTAAATCCCATTTAAAAACTGCGTTCTTTTATTTTTTTGGATAAAAAGCACAAAGAAAATCGATGCAAAGGTGAAAAGGGGCGTGGCACCTCGAAAAATTTTCGCCCGTGGCGCTTTTTGCCTGCTGCGCACACCCTACGATAAATATCACGAGCCGCCTTAGGCAGAGCACTAACATTTAACCAAGTAAAATAATATGTCATGTAAAAGTTACAAAGACAATATACAGAAGTCAATCGTAAATGTAGAAATAACTTCTAGCATAGCTTATGTTGTATGCATATTTTACAACTTTTTTTGCATTACATATATGCCAACTTTCTTTTTTTAAATTATTCCGACGCTCTGATGCTCCTGGACTTATCGAAGGCCTTACACTATGTAAATCATGATCTTTTGTTAGGCATATTTTACTATCTAAGGCTTGATCATAATTCACTACGTTTTATTAAGGCATACCTTACTAGTGGAAGTCGGATGGTAATGCTTAATGGTAGGATGTCAAATCCAGTAGCTATGACATGTGGCGTACCTCAAGGTTAAATCCTAGGACCACTATTATTTCCTCTTTATACATCACAACTTATAACTTCTTTGAAATATTGCACTGTACATTTTAACGCTGAGAATACACCATTATATTTTTCATTTTAGCCTAATAAAATATTAGAGGTTATTGACGAATTGGTACACCATCTCAATGATCTTAAGAGACCTTCAGAAGCACTTCGCTTGGCGATAAATCTCACTAAGTCGCAGGTTTTGCTATTTGGCCGGTCCAAGCATCAATACCAAAATAAAAACATTTCAGATCAGCCTAAACAATGCTGTTTTAAACAAATGTCCAGTATTCAAGGTCTTGTGAGGCGTATGAGTGTTAAGTTTAGTGAAATTAACTGGTTAATGAGAGACCATGCTACATAGTTTCGTATTATTTAATGAAATAATTTGTAAAAATGTCCCGATTATTTGTAACATTTCTTATACCCTTTCTACTTTCCTATATATTAACTAACAGGTACCTTATTTTTGATTTGATTGTATAATTTTAATATAACTTCTTTTGAAAAATAACTATAGTCTATTTCAGAAAGGTGTAGAGTAATAAAATGGGAAATTCCTTCCAGTTCCGCTCCATTTCGGTGTCGGCCATAGGCGCAGGTACATTTTGTGCATTAAATTATTTATGATAACTAACCAAAGAACAAAAAAAGAAGATAATTTGATAAAGAAGGAACTATTAGCGATAGCAAATTTACACAAACATTGTTTTATGAAATATGCCGTGGAAGATATAGCTGAAAAACATAGTGTAACTGTGCTGCGCACATATCATTCCGAACTAAATCCTATAGAACTTATATGGGCGCAAGTGAAAGGATTTGCAGCAAGACACAACACAACATTCAAAATGAAAGACGTTAAGCTACTGTTTGATTAAGCCATTAAGGAAGTGACACCAGAGAACTGGCATAAAGCAGTCCATCATGTCATTAAAGAAGAGGAGAAAATGTGGGATCTTGACCACTTAAACGATCGGACCGTCGACCCAATAATTATAACGTCAAGAGGAGATGACGAAGAATATTTTGATTTTTTATAATTTAATTTCTGTATGTTTTTTTTTTATAATGTTTTATAAAAAATAAGTGTACCCAATACTATGTACACAATGCACGCCTTTTCATTCTTTAAACTTTTTGAAAAATCCCCCTACCACCCCGTCTACTTAAAATTCACGATCCTCCATAATATTTTTCTAGTTACGCCACTGTAAATTTTCTTGTCTCATAAGTCTTATTAGATAAATTTAACAATCATAGAAAATTAAATAAACTTACATGAATTAAAGATGATGCTATTGTGTAAAATCCATTTGGCATCTGCTTCAAAAGCTTGAGTACTACCATACAGATTTTCCTTAATATTCTTTTCCAAAAGGGTTAGGTCCATTGGCTGTATGATGTATTTCTTGTAATCAGGAAATTCAACATCATTCACTTCATGAATAAATGGCTCGGACTGAAAAATTGTATCCATAGAAATGGGTTCATTTTAAAAAAAGATTCGAGTAACTTACCCCTTGACACTGTATCATGCGGTTTACTGCAAACTTTAACAAACTACATAGATGTTCCAAGGTCATACCCTTCATAGCAGGAGATCTTAAATTAAAAAAGAATATATTGAAATATAAACAATGGTTGCATTCTTTGGCAAAAGCTAACATTACGTGTATGTAGCTAATTCTGAGTTGTAGGTTAAGTTAAATATAAATATGTACACGGCTGTTTATTATATTAGTTATCATTTTTCCTTGAACTTCCAAGACTAATTTTTTTTTTATTTAGAAATGGAAAAAAAAGTTTTTCTTATCGACACAGATGAACTAGAATAGAAACCTCAGAGATTGATAGTAGCAAAACTATAATTTTAGACCAATTTTAAAAATCCTAATTTATATATTATTATACAGTCTGTCCCGGGTTAAAGTTGACAAGAGGAGAATTTTTTTTTATTGATTTAAAAAAAAATAACTAAAATATGTTTGCCAAATAAAAGTTTTAGATCAGATCTACAGGGATATAGTAACTTAAATAACATAAAAATATTTTAGGAGAGAAGTGCTATTATTTATTATTTTAGACAAAATTCTACTCCAAAATAAAGCCTGAATACAAAATTTCATAAATGAATTGTATTTTTTTTTTAAATTGAAACTGAACATCGAAAATAAAAACCTGAGGGTCCCGTATATCTTTCATATCCATATTTCCCAAGTATGTAATAACTTACAATATCAAGATTAACATTTATGTTTAAAAAAATTGTAAGTTAAGACCACAAATTAGGTTTTAAATTTTGTATTTAGGCTTCATTTTGTATTATAAACAACGTTGTTTTATAAACATTTTGTCCAAAATAATATCTAATGCTAAGCACTTCCCTCATAAAGCATAATCATGTTTTCTTAATTTATTAACAATACATATGGTTTAATTTTTATATGGTCAACATTTTTATTTGTAATCAATTTCTTTTTATAATGAAAAATGTTTCCTCATAAAACCAAGATTAAAGACACACTGTATAAGTAATTAAGAGTTATTCTGCATTCCTTAATTTGATTCCACATTTAACCTCTATCTTGTACTTTTTGATGAAACAAAGAGCTTTAAAGTTACCTTGTCTGAGTGCTTTCAGCTTTTAGAATAGATACACATTCTGGACAAGGCCAATGGTTTGGGTCATTAATGGTTTGCTTTAGGCATTTGTGATGGTAGCTTCTTGGACAAGTCTCACAAGATATGTTAACACCGTCCTTATGACAACGCCAACAAAACATGTCCTTATTTGGCTAAAAATATTCAAAATATAACCAATTACAATAATTACCTACATAAAAAATTAACACCTAAATATTATATTATTGAATCTGCCATTCTTTACACACTTATTTCAAAAATAAAGACCAATAAAGTCAACAGTGTTATTAATACTACACAGTTTTATTTTTCCAACCTTTCCAGATGACTAATATTCAGCATAGGCTGGTAAAAGTATGTTATTTAAAAATACTTTTCACATTTCACTTCAATTGGTGAATATTAATTCTTTTTCATTAATAAATGTAGGTATTATATAAGTAGTAATTGACATTCTTTCTGTTGTCAGGCAGTACCTAGGTACTTTTAAATAAGCACATTCAGCTTTGTTATTTTAATAAAAGAAAAAGACATTATAAGTGAAAAATGAGAAATAAAAAATTACAAAGTGCTTTTAATTTGACAACAAAAGTTTTTGATTTCATCAAAGGATTTATTTCAATCCTATCGTTATATTTTCATGTAGTTGTGTGTTAGTTAATAGGCAGAAGGAACATTATTATTTATACAAGAAAAAAAAAACTGAAACTGTTGCTGGACAGAGGGTGCCCTGCCTGGCATCCTGCTTTTGATCAATCGTAAACTTTTTCAATGTGACGAAAATCACACCAGGCATTTTATTAGCCTAGTACTTACATGTGTTTATTATTTATTCTAGTGGTATCGATCCTAGGTAGAGAAAATACTAGAATATTTAGTATTACTTGCCAACAAAAATTTAAATCAGCCTTACCTTAAACATTAAAACCTCAGCCGATACTGACTTTCTATATTTTTTGGGGGTCTCATCAGCAACGCCATCTCCTGATGTATCAGACACACTACTCTTCTTCCTTTTAGCAGCTTTAGGGGTAGTGCCTCCGGAAGTGCTTTCTTCTTCCTTATTTTCTTGTTTATTACCATCTGCACATTGCAGTTCCATTTCCAGTTCACTCTCAGCAGTAACAGGATACTGAATTTTTGGACTTCTTCCTGTACTAGAACGGCTTTCACTTTTGTATTTCTTTTTTTGGTTTAAACTTTTTCGCTTTCTAGAGAGGTTGGTCTCTAATTTAGCTTCTTTGGAAAGGGCTAAAAGGGACTTTAATTCTCTTGACTGGTTGGCAGCTTCCTCTTTATCAAGCTTTACAGTGGTGTCGTCATTTTCATTTGTTGGTTTGTTGATTTTTTCCATAGCTGCTTGATTCTCATTAAACAGAGATTCAGATGATTGGCTTTTCCTTTCTAGGGGAAGTTTTTTGTTTAAGGAAATGTCAGCTTGAGTGTCGGTGTCACTTAATTGACCAGTGTCTTCCATGGTACTTTTATTTGAATCTAAAGGGACAAATTTGTTACTTGAGTCTTGAAATAATTCAACCTTTGCATTTTCAGCTGTAGGAACTTCCTCTATTACAACGCCATTCTGGTCAATGCCTTGTGTTTCTGACATCCTAGCAGCTAATGTACCTATTAATCCTGACCTAGGTTCAATATTTTACATTACTGTATAGATCATATATTAAGGTAAACTTACGATACGTACGTGCAAGGGTAAATAAATTAAACACTTTTCGATACTAATTCCAAAAAAGCACATCGGTTTAAAAACGAAGGTACATTTTTCACATCATCACGGGAAACAGCGCAAAAGTAGACATTGGGATTGGGAATGAGTGCTCTAGCGGCGATAGTGGTATTAAAAACATAACCCTACAAAGGTGTTAAGTGGGCGGAGCTACGATTTCTAAATATTTTTCTTTGCGATTATTACTGTTCACATAGGTAAGATACCATCTAATTTGTTACTGTACCTTAATATAATATTATCGAAAAATCGAAAATAAACAATTTACAGTAAAATTTTAAAATTACGTCAAAAATTAAAATACATATTTTCGGTTTTAAATTAATTTGTTCATATAATTGCCACTAGGGTCCGCCACTCTCGCCAGACGCTCGCCCTCCAAATCACTTGATTTTTATATGGATCTGACAAGGACAACGAGATTTCTTGATTTTTCGTTTCGTTCATGCAGGTATAGAGAGCAACATTAGGCAACACATAAATCACATAGACCCCGTTTTTCTGTAAATCACATTGCTGTTTATTAATTACAAGGAAAAGTGTTCTGTCTTCTGTGATTCAAACACTGATCGACTAAATCCGATCTGAAATATGAAAAGCCGAACACTTTTTTCTTGGATTTTGAGTCTTTGTTGTTGATGTTGAGTGACAATAACGGGTAAGATAGAGACAATACTATTTGTTGATGAGTGTCTATAAACAGTGAACTACATTTTACTCTTACTTTACCCCACTTTCGCCGAACTTTAGTACCATAGACCCATAGACATATAAAAATATATGTCTATGTTTAGTACACGGAGAGGCTATAGGAAACCAAAATAGCCGAAGATAACTTATCATACATAAGAAATAATCCCTTTATGGTGTATAAAATGTCATAATATGCTAGTATAGGGCCGACGACACATTAAGAAGAAGCGATAATAGTGTTCTGCTAAAATAATAGTCGCAGTTTATTATTTGTTTGAGTTTAGAGTCGCACTAAGATACCTACCTATCAAGATAGATCCAAATATTTTTTTTATTATGCTGATCCTCGACCAATTTTGGGACCTTGGTATTAAAGGGTAATTCATGAAAGTAAAACACCTTATATACGGGGTGTCCGGTAACTTATGGGCCGTAGAGTAACTGGAGATACTAGACAGGGCCCGCTCTAGCAATATTGTCGCCCTGGGCAAAACAAGAAATTGCCGCCTTTTTCATCCCTTCTTCGTTTTATACCTACCACAACAGCAAATTGTCTGTCTATTCCTCGCCGCTCGCCGGCTTGTCCTTTGCTGCGACGCCGCCATGACCAAAAAAAGTACCGGTGCCGGCGTTGTTCGGCTTGCTTTGTCGCGGAATTGCTTGATATTATTATAATATTAAAAAGAAAAGGGATCCGTCGAAATTGTCACTGTTTTAAAAATAAGACGGCACGGCAAAACAAAGGAAATTAAATTTGTTAACTGGGAATTGGAATGGTTCAAACTTCATATATACCTAGGAACGTAGGTAGGCAAAACGGGGATTTATGGTGTTTTTTTGAATTTTTCATGCCGCTCTTCCAACTTGCCGCCCCCTAGAGCGGGCCCTGATACTAGACATCAAACTAAGCCGATTATGTCATATACGTTTTTTCGGATTGTTACTCGTTCTAGAGATACAGGGTGTTGAAAGTAAAAGTTTATTCTCGAAAATAAGCCATAATTTCAAAACGGTTTAATGAATCAAATTGAAAGTTGGCAGTGTTATGTTTTTATGAGCAAGAAATAAGAATTTGTAGAAATTTTTAAGTTTCAAAGTAGAGGGCGCTAGTTGCATACACTGGGCTTCATAAATCTATGATTTTTTTTCTTACCTGTGATATTAGGTGTTTTCAATTATAGTTTCTTAAAAAGGGCATTTTCTGAGTCAAAAAGGTGTACTTGATTGATCTTAATATCTTTAACGATTTTCGAGATATTTCCCTTTAAACATCCCAAAGCATAAAAAAAACATAGTAGGTACCTACATAATTAAATTAACAAAAAAACAAAACAAAAGTGACAATCCGAAAAAACTTATATGACATAATCGGCTTAGTTTGATGTCTAGTATCTCCAGTTACTCTACGGCCCATAAGTTACCGGACACCCTGTATTGGTTTAAATACCACTAGAGACAACACCACGTTGAGCATTTGTGTGAGTAGATATCTAATAAAATGAACTTTGTACAACTCGTTGCACTCTATATGGAAGCGATGGATTACTGACAGTAAATTTGGACTTGGGTATAGGTATAGGTGCATAAAAAATAGCCACGAAGCGCGCACGAAATCCGACACCAACACATTTTACCGGGTGTCCCATTATGGATGGCCACCGGCCGTATCTCGGAAACTACTGAGCATAGAAACTCGGGGAAAAAAATGATAACTAAAGTGGCCATGAAAAAATCCTGGAAATAATTTTTAAGTTCCGCATTTTGCCGCAAAAGGGCGCAATTGAAAAGTAAATTTTAAAATTTTTCATATATCCGGAAATTCCACATTAAGGTATATCTTTGGCAACACCATTAAAAAGCTTGGACAATTATGCATCATTTTGGTCTATGCTCATTGGCGTACCGACTTTAATAAGAGGGGGGAAGCTGTTAAAAGTGTAATCATTTAAATCGCTGTAACTTATAAACGACTTATCCGATTTTGGCAAACTAAAGACTGTTTGGAAGAGAAATGTATGCACTTTCACCAATTGTATTTTGTTGTCCATAATAGTTCTCAAAAAAATGCTAAAGGGCGCAATTTGTAATAATAACACATTTTTTGATTTTACTCCTAAAAAATAAATCATACGGTATAATTATGATACCTTAATCGAAGAGTAGATGAAATTTGCTAGAAAAAATATTAAAACCGCGCGCTGCTTGATATCTCCGTTCGTTTCAGCGTTATCGCCAATAGAATAATTTTTAAAACTTTAAATGAAGAAGGGTTATATTTTTTAGAAAAAAAGTGGGACGCCACTGATATTTTTCCATGTGGATATTATTTCGGATTAGCCTGGTCAATTCTGTATAAAAATGGTATCTTGCGTTTTTCTGCTCAGGCATACCGTTCCTAATTAAAATAATTAAATTAAATTAGCTCTACTATTTATTATTATTATTATTATTTTGTGAGAAATTAGAATATGGTCTCATTTTTATTGTAAAGTTTAGAGGGCGCGACCTGCGGTACCCTGCACACATTTTGAGCCACTCTATTCTTCAACGTCTTTTACTTAAAAAAGGTATACGTGGTAATAGTTGATTTGAGCAGCTGTTTTTGAGATATCCGGATTTAAAAGATTCACTTCGTGTATTTCCAGGTCTAGGCGGTAAATTAAAATAACGTCACTAAAAACTGACTTGTGTACACGAAGTGCATTTTTTAACTCCATATATCTCAAAAAAAAAAACTGCTATCTTTTGCATTGAGTTGATTTCAACAGATGGCGATACTAGGTTTTTATTATATATTTATTCGTAAAAATATCTTGGAAACATAATTTTGCTGTATTGGAAATTGCTTACAGGTTATAGCTTTCTTATTAGTCCCAACAAGGACGAAACAGCCTGTCATTGTCCTGTGCCCCAGGGAATCTATTATTTTGGCGTCCCTGTGTACTTTAATGCAAAAGATAGATGCACTACTCTGTCCGCTTGCAGCTCAGTTTTTCTGTCTATATATTTTAATGGACACTAAATAATTCTTTATATATTAACAATATTTTGAATTTTAGCTCATCGCTAGTATCTACTTTATCCAAAAGAAGGACTGGGAGACAAAAACTGAAAACACCGAACTAAAACGTTGAATCAAGGCAATGGTTTTCAATATCGTATGGAATACTAAAAGTTAAGTTAATTTTATACATTACATAAATTCCATGCCAAAAGTATAAGTAAGGAATTTTTTTTTCTTTTCCTGACCGTCTCTGTATAGATTATTGAATTTTTTCTTAATGGGGTTTTGGTCACTTTTTAATGAAAATATTATTTATTTCTTACTCGCAGTAAAAATAATGCAATGCTTATGAACAAGTAACAAACATAAGTTCTGAAGGTGGTTTTAAAATAAACCGAAACGTTAACAATAATAAATAAGATATTCATTTAAAAAGTGACCCAAAGACCCAAGAAAAAATAAATAATCTATAATGGGGATCCATACACGATCATTCATACTGACAGTCCTAAATCATTAATCTGGCCATAAATCCATGAAATTTTTCACTATACAATTAGTATTGCTGTCATTTCGTTATCAAGAAAGAGAGTCTAAATGATCGTGTAAGGCCCCCATTACAAAATAATGACACTATTTTTGTGATTTGTTTAGTAACGAATCACATCAGTAATACAGTCAGTTAATCAGTATAAAACTGATCGTGAAGGGTAAGACAAAAAAAGTAAGGGTTAAGGTATGTAAACATATTATTCTTAAACTGGTTTTCTGACCAATAATAGTTACACAGAGTGTCCGGAAAATATGTGTACATATTTGACTATACCTGACGTCAAAATTGGTCGATTGGTCTTAAACAATGGTGCAGAGCTAGGTATAGTGCGGATACTTAAACAAACATTGACTAAAAACCCGTGTAACAAAACGTCTCTCTTATCCTCATCTGTCCAACGACTGAATGAAGTTTCCAACAAATCACAAACTATGTCATTAACCCTTTCCGTACGGCAGCCATCTGGAGGTTTCGTGCTGTACAGACGGGAGAATTTGCAGTGGCTGACAGACGGCTGACGGATCTATTCGGCACTATCCAAAACAGTATTTTTATAAGAAAAAGCATTAAAAAATATCAACTTTCTTATATAAAAATGCATATTTGTAATGTTTTACAAACCCGAAAACAAACAACTATTTTAAATATCCTTTATGTTTAAGATTATAAAAATATAAAAATAAAAACAAAACTTCTAATAAATACAAAAAACAAAAGCAAAAGTACTCCATATAATACTTTATCTGTATTGTAAAAAGAGTTAGTAGTGGCCTTATTATGTTATATTCTGAAACATGGGGATATACATAAACCGACATTATAATCCTTGCACATGTATTTTGAATCTTTTCGCTTTTTTCCCTGATTGTAGTACGAGAGCAAACCCAGCATCTCCTTAGTTGCAACTTTCCTTCTTTTCGGGGTACTTTATCTGGGAAGTGTCTTTCCGTTAATCTAACATTACCAGCATAAGACCGAGTTGGTTTAGGGTTATAGGCTGATGGATATTTCTAGTTTAGGTTTTTTAGGCCGATCAGAGCTTCTAGAAAGGCCAGCATACTCGTCTGACGACATCTTAACCAGAGAACTAGTTCTCTGATCTTAACGCTAACTGGCGCTAAAAACCAACATAAACGAAATGCCAACCGTCTACATTACACGTTGCCGGCTGCCGAAAATATTCGTCAGTGCCGGATATTTTAGGCAGCCGTTCATTTGGCTAGCAAAAGTAAACGAAACGGTTTGGCACCAGTCGTACGCCAAGTCAAAATTTTATATGTGCCTTATTCAAATCGTCAGACGCTTGGAAGGGAAGTGAGCCCATGACGAATATATTCGGCAGCCGTCTACTTGCCACGAAGCTCCCTGCCGAATATATTCGTCAGCCGTACGGAAAGGGTTAATTGGGTTCATTTTTAAAATACACAACGACGTACACTACTGAATTAACTGAAAAATAAAAACAAAACTTTTTAATCACACAGTAAATCACGTAAAAACGATATCTATAACCGTAAGTTTCGCGAAGCCTCAAAATAAATACCTTAAGGTTAGGCGAACCAATGCTAAAACAATGGTGCATACGACTGATATTTTTTTAAATTGCCCTTCATCATAATGCAAATTGTTACATGCTGTTTGTGTGTCGCGTAACCATAGCCACGTATCAAAGCCAGGTTGGGCGTGGTCTTCACTTTTTTAAGGGCCAATGGTAGCTGTATTGGTACATTAATATTTAATATTGTCGAAAAAATTTCCTCCTGGTTTTATTTTTTTTTGCTGAAGAGCCCCTTCACCTACTTCACCTGACGAGCCGCCATTGAGTTAGTTGTATCCAAACTTGCTTCGTTTCGCCGGTAGAGGCGTCAACAATTTAAAAAATTTCTTGAAAACGTGCTAATTGATATTAGTGATTTTTGATATATAGTCTGACACTATAAAATGACGCTTTCGAGCATGGTGAGCGGCTAATAAATAATCAGAAGTGATATAAATGTGTCATCACCTGTAACCATTTCTTCTGATTTTTCTGTCATCAAAGTTATGGCAGCCCAAGTATTTTTGTTAGGTAAATGAATGTATTTAGAAGCTTTTTTGAAATCTTCAAAATTTTTGTTGGATGACCTGTTTTGCCAAACAAAATTTATTTGAGTATACCTGCATACACCTATTTACTGTAAAAAAAACACTGAGCAATTTTGAATAGAACTAACTCTGTATGAAACCACAGTTCATACAACTAACTTTGAAAATATCATAAATTTTCATTTCCACTAAAAAATCGTTCTTTTCTGTTGCGCATTTGTCAGCAACTTGCATCATCAACCAGTTGAAACGTTGTAATTGAAAATAAATAAAGATAATGCAAGTCCAAAACTCTTCTGTCATTAGGCTGTTTTACAGAGCTTACAATTTTTCTTTCACGCAAGAAAAGATTGCCTGCGAGTATGCGTAGAACGAGGCTAGTGATCAGCTGGCGCAATTTGTATTGCTTGCAAGACATATAGCTACTATACGACCCTATTTTTATTGACAATCAAGCGCAGTTCTGGGGAGTTTTTGGTGATTTATGAGACATCAACCTAAATATGAAAATCCCTGCCATTTGTTTATGTTCTTTCTAACCTATAGTGGGTAAGTTTTGTTTTTATTGGTTTGCTTTGTGTTCTGTAAAGCTGTTATGTTAAAATGAATGAACAAAACAGCGCCGGTAAGTCCTAACCTAATGTCTTTTCATTTTAAAGGTTGGCAAGTGGTACATCACCTACGACCTTGGCAAGTCATTGCACGCTGTAAAACGACTTGAAATTTTTATTACCACAATATTAATTGCTGCAAGACAACTTGCATTAAAGAAAAATTGCAAACTGTAGAGCGGCCTATTTATTGTTTCCAACATTCAAGAAAACACAAAGAAAATAGTATTTTACAGAAACGGTTTTATACTTCCTAGTTGTGCCGTTTTTACTATGTGGATGTGCAGAAAATATGCTCGCGGGGGGCTCAGTGGGCGTAAGTAGGACATTTTTTTTCTGGAGAAAGGGACAGTCAGAACTACATGTATTTCATAATATTATACCTAATGAATAAGGCGGAAAATCGCCACAGGCGAAAAATTTTCGAGGCCACGCCCAAAGTTCGTTTAAAATTTCGAAAATTAAATTATTACCTCTCCCCCTCTGTATGGTTGGATTCAATTTGTTTTTGTAATAAATGTTTTTTTTTACTTTTTTTTTTGACATTTCTAGGTGCCTCTTTATTAAAAAAAACCATTTTTTAAATTTGTGAAAAATATGAATATTGGTGTCAATTCAAAATTTTAACATGCGACTTAACCAAAAATAAAGTAAATATCGCTCACCACGCCAAAATTGATCTAAGAACAGTTTTTGGTGCAAATGCTTAGGTTTTGAAAAAGTCCTTCTAACGTGCTGTTTTGTATATTCATAATCAAGCATTCTCGTTGCTTCCCGCACTATTTTTTTAATTATTAATTATCACAATTTTTCCATAAAAAATGTTTTAATTAAAATTATTACTTTAATTTTTCTCTTTAAAAATAAATGCCTAATTGTTTTTTGTTTTTGTTGTAAAAATATTTTATTGCATTGGGTTATATTTTTGTTGATTTAAAATAGCTCTAAAAAAGGAAAAATAGAACAGACAAGTATATAATAGAAAAATACTATAAAATATAATTCTTTTTACTCGCTTTCCTATAAAATTGCATCATAAATCAATAACTAAAACGATATGCGTCCGAAACCTTAATCTCTATATAAAACAGGACTTTTAGAAGGAAAAGTTTAAAAACTAAACGTTTCCTACAAGTTCTTTGTAATCTAAGCCAAGAATACATTATTTAAAACTTTAAATTAAGTCCAGATAGTCCAAGCGTGGGACAAAAAATTAGGTTGCAATTAGACTTTTAGACCCGAGCTCCTAGGCCCGGGGGGGAATGAATACGCCACTGTAGGATGTGGTATTTTCAGAAAAATTAGGTAAGATGGTGCAGTCTGGTAGCCCCCCCCCCCCCTAGATACGCCACTGTAGGATGTGGTATTTTCAAAAAAATTATATTCAATAACTTTTGAAATATTTCTTACTTTCTTAACAACCTGCATAGAGATTATTATTAAATCATACATTGCGGGTTACACTCTTATTTGATTGTTGAGGTCTTTGCATGGGTACTTAAATTATATTTTTTAAACATATTCATTGTGCGATTGAAATATATTCTTGCATTTAAAGTTAGTATGTCATTAGAACAAAATTATTTAAATAATCGACTAATTGATACCTGTCACTTTGCTTGTTAGAATGTGTATTATTAATTTATACTACCAGCTCGAAGAAATAATTTTATTAAATTCATTATTCATCATTCATAGATTTTTAGAAAAATGTGTTTAATAACTTATTTTCCTAAGTTTCAACACTTGTAGAAGTAAATCATGTTTGTGATAATTAATGACTAATAGCAAGGAACCATTTCCTTTTTTAGTATGTATAGTAAAATATTCAACAATGTAATTAAAAATTCAGTAAAGGTATATCTCATTAAACTCATAAACTGCGTTTAAAAATCACCGATTAGCTAATGTCGCCTTATCTCTTTCTAACCTGCCTAACAGCGGCATATTTTAATATTTAATCATTGTATAACATAGAGTCGCCTTCGGTAAGTGATCGAATTTATATTTTTAAACTTTATATTATGGAACCTAGTACCATGTCCGCCTGCGCTCATGTTCGAGAGCCATATAATTAAAGCTGCTAAGATAGAGTTAAAATAGCAAAGCGTCAGCGCCGCAGCGGCCGGGCAAGGACGATCAGCAAAAAAATCCCCCAAACCAACGCAAATTCGCTGTAAACAGGTGGACATTTTTGCAAGCTGTCTACCATTGCGATGTTGGTTTGCTTTTATTAAATTGAGATGCAACTTACATACGGAACAGGGGTCGCGCGGCGGACAACGTTCAATGTAGAACGTTCCTTTTCAAAATAGACTTTTGCACGACATCATAAGGGATTTATTTTCATAAGGATTTTGGTCAATATAAAATGTAAATGAGCACACATTTTTGTTTTGCATTTTTAATTCACATTTGTAAAAATGGTTCGGATTCAAATATTTCAGCTTTACAAATGAGCACCAGTAAATAAAGGAAATAAAAATTTTAAAAGTGTATGTAAACAATAGAAGATGCTTCGATTATTGTTTCGGTCCTGAATTAGTCAAAAAAATTATAACCTCTAGAGATTATATTAATATAAAACAACCTAACGTTCCTCATATTCTATTGTTTGCACCTGTATCTGAATGTCTTATTTAGAATTTAATTAATAAACTTTAATTAAAAAGTTCCCCACGGACCTGATTATATAAACAATAAAATCTTAAAAGCCAGTTCTGATAACATTTTCTTAATATTTAGTTACCTTTTTAATATGCGCTTTCCTCGAGGAATTTTTTTTAACAATGTTAAAATCGTCTAGAACTAATCCTATATTTAAATTTGAAGATAAAACGCTATGCGATAATTATAGACCAATTTATTTAAAAAATACAATAGGAAAGCTTTTAAAATAATGTATTAAAGATCAATTACATTCATTTTTAGAAACTAACAAATTAATTTCACCAAATCAATTTGGATTTAAGAAAAAATTAGAAACAGACAAGCAATTTTTAATGTTACTAATTTTATTTCGCAATATTTGGATAAAGGTAAAAAGTTATTGGCATTTTCTTAGACTTACAAAACGCATTTGATACAGTATCACACAGAGCTGTGAGTAACTTAAGTAACTAGATACTTAGTAACTAAGTTCTTTTTTTAAATCATACCAAAAGGAACTGTAACTTCGTTACTTTTGAAAAGTAACTTGTATCTAGTTACTTTTTAGGAGTAACTATACACTTAAAAAGTAACTTAGATACTTTTAAAGTAACTAAGTTCCTTTTAAAGTAACTAAGTTAGGTACTTTTAAAGTTCCTCTAGGATACCAATAATGCACACGTGCCGTCCATCAGAGGATGACCAAGGGACGATCGGCGGCAGTTAATCAGATTTTCACGAAGGGACGAGCGGCAAGTCGCGACAAAAATATCCTGACATTAACAAGGTTTTTCTCAAATATAACAACCCGTTGCCTTCTTCAGCTCCCGTGGAGCGTTTGTTTTTATATGCTACTTTCATTAATGCTCCTCGCAGACAAGCTCTCTTAGATGAGAATTTTGAAAGGTTGGTACTTTTAAATGCCAACGGGGCCTTTTAAAAACGTTCTGAATTTTTTTTGGTTCCTTATAAAAGTTCCTACTATATTTGGATTTGTTACTTTATTTGTATTTATTTAGTTTTGTCACTTATATTTATTTAATAGGTTTTTTGTTACTTATCTTTTCTTTCTACTTTTATTAGAAATGTATTAAGTTTGTAAGTATAATAAATTCGTATTCGTTATACACTTTTCATTTATATGTTATCACTACCTGGTAAATTTATGGTGCCTATCAAGTTGAAAAGCATCTTAGTTACTTTTAAATTATCGAGTTACAATCAATGTAACTAGTTACTGTAAAAGTATTAGTTACTATAACTAGTTACTTTAATTAAGTAACTAAAAACCAAGTTACTTTTAGGTAAAAGTAACTATTCCTTATAAGTATCTAGATACATTTGTGCAAAAGTATCGAAAAAGTAACTAGTTACTTTTCTGAAGTAACTTTCACAGCTCTGGTATCACATACTAAACTTTTAACTAAACTAGAATCTAATGAAATTAGCCTATTGCCTAGAATTTCGTTTAAAAGTTATTTATCAGACAGAGAACAAAAAGTAAAAGTAGAAGATAGGAATAGGAAAATAAAATTGGTCCTAAAACAGTATCTTGGAACGGTTCAAAAAATGGGTTTCACCTCCCTATCTTAGTTTTTTATTCTCCATCCAAAGAAACCAACTTCCGATTTACCATGTTAAACCAAATTCCGGTTTTAACCACAAACATGATTTACTTTATTTCATCTATAAGTATTAAAACTTAGGAAAATAAGTTAAAAAACAAATTTTTCTAAAAATGTATGAATGATGAACAATGAATTTAATAAAATGATTTCTTCGAGCTGGTGGTATAAATTAATACACATCCTAACAGGAAAAATGATTGTTGTAATTACCTACTAACTTTAAATGCATAAATGTATTTCAGTCGCACAATAAATATATTTTAATACTACGTTTTCATGAGGATTCAGTTCGATTTGAATCCGAATTGAACACATGAAAACAGGTATTTTTACCGTATCGAGTTCGTTTTCAGTTCAAGGTCGATTCGCCAATTTTTGGGATCGTATCGGAATCGTACCGAAATTTTTAATCATGAAAACGGTTTGAGATCGGAACGGAATATGATTCTCATAACCTACAAATAGTTCTTAATGTTTGGTTTTGGCGGTTCTGTTATAAACGTTGTAAAAATGACCGATCAAAAAAGCAATAGAAACAAAATCTAAAAGCAAAAACATAGACAAGTACGAGAAAAGAGCGGTTTTAACCACAGGTTTGACGCATGACAGCATTGACAGCTGACAAATTCAAATCCGAATTGAAATCGATTTTAATTCGATTTGAAAACTGCAATGAAAACGCCTTGGAATGTAATAGACAGGGCCCGCTCTAGGGGGCGGCAACCTGGGCCCCTGCCCAGGGCGGCAAGTTGGAAGAGCGGCACGAAAGATCCAAAAACACACCATAAATCCCCGTTTTGCCTACCTACGTTCCTAGGTATATATGAAGTTTGAACCATTCCAATTCCCAGTTAACAAATTTAATTTCCTTTGTTTTGCCGCGCCGTCTTATTTTTAAAACAGTGACAATTTCGACGGATCCCTTTTCTTTTTAATATTATAATAATATCAAGCAATTCCGCGATAAAGCAAGCCGAACAACGCCGGCACCGGTACTTTTTTGGTCATGGCGGCGTCGCAGCAAAAGACAATTTGCAGTTGTGGTAGGTATAAAACGAAGAAGGGATGAAAAAGGCGGCAATTTCTTGTTTTGCCCAGGGCGGCGTTATTGCTAGAGCGGGCCCTGGTAATAGAGTAAAAAATATTCAAATCGAACTCAGTCCTCATGAAAACGTAGTGTTATTAAAAAAATTTAAGTACGTATGCAAAGACCTCAACAATCAAATAAGAGTGTAACCCCCAATGTTTCAAACCAATAAAAACAAAACTTACCCGTTATAGGATAGGTTAGAAAGAAGATAAACAAATGTCAGAGATTGTTATTATTTAGGTTGGTCCCTCATAAATCACCAAAAACTCCAGAACTGCTCTAACAATTTCAATAAAAATAGGGTCGTAGCTATATTTCTTGCAAGCAATACAAATTGCGCCAGCTGATCACTAGCCTCGTTCTGCGCATACTCGCAGGCAATCTTTTCTTGCGTGAGAGAAAAATTGCAAGCTGTAAAACGGCCTAATGACAGAAGACATTTGGACATGCATTATCTTTATTTGTTTTGAATCACAACGTTTCAGCTGGTAAGTCTCTCCAGTCGTTTTTAGGTGATTACTTTTTAAAGATATAAGTTGCTGACCAATGCGCAACACAAAAGAACGATTTTTTTAATATAAATAAAAATTTGTTATTTACAAAGTTATTTGAATCATCAGTATGTACTATTGTGCCGATAAAAAACTGGGACAAGAGATTTACAAAAACAATGTAAGAAATACATATCCCCTAGACTATAAAAGGTGTCTAGAGCTAAAAAGGAAAAACATTCAAAATTTAAAAAGTAACCTAGGTTACATAATGGAATGTTTTGTATTTTTCGATACAGGGTGGTTAAATTTGAGAGACATCATATAATATGGATAAAGTAAATTTATTAGATTTTTTTAAAGTCAAATATTTTATAAATTATTATATTTACCATTACCACAAAATAATAAATAAAGCTAATACAGGTAATAAAATACATTTAATAAAAAGAAAAAAATTGCGAACACAAAGTTTGTCAAAACAACACAAAATTAATATTTGGTCATAGAACCATTTCTGTTTATTACTTTTTGGAGCCTTTGTGGCATACTTAAAACTAAGTTTCTACATAATTCGACAGTTATTTCATCCCAAGCTTGATTTATCCTATGACGTAATTCATCCCTGTTTCTAGGTTGAAAATCATGTTTATACATAGATTTGACCATGGCACCCCAAATGTTTTCTATCGGGTTCAAATCGGGACTCTTCGAAGCCCAGGGAAGAACTGCTATGTTATTTTCTTGGAGAAAATTTTGTACAATGCGCGCTGTGTGTATTGGAGCATTATCATGCTGAAATGTGTAATTTTGACCGTATACAGCGTTTACCGATGGTATCATCACTTCGTTTAGTATATTAACGTATACTGCTGCAGTTAGTCTTCCTTCGACGATTTGGCAAAGTCCTGGTCCTCTAGCGCTAATCCAGCCCCAAACATTTATGGAGAAACGCCCACTTTGGTTGGTTTTGTGGGTGTATCTCTCATCATACCGCATGCCGGAAGGCCTATACACCCGAATTCTCCCATTATTGCATGACTGAAAAGTTTTCTCGTCAGAAAATATAACTGTTTCCCATAAATTTATTTGATTAATATATTCATGTGCAAATTCTAACCTGCCCTGTTTATTTATTTCCGTTAAAAAATTTTTATTGGCAGCACAACGGCTTCGTATATCGGAATTTCGAACCCTGTCTCTAGCGGTATTTGCAGAACCTGGAAAATTCGTCTCTTCTTTTGCCTTGATTGCAGTTTCGAAGGGATGATCCCTTAGATAATTAACCAGTCTTCTATCATGATCATCAGTAGAAATTTTAGGGGGACCAGAACCTGCATTCCTAATAATAGTCCCATGTCTTGCTATTTTTTGTTTTGCCAATAGCACGGTATTCTTGCTTACTCCCAGTTCATCTGCAATATCCCTAATAGCAACACTATCTCGCAACCGAGTATAAATAATTGCCTTTTGCTGGGGGGTTAATTGTGGCATATTTACAAACAATATATGATTGTATGATTGACGAGTCAATCATAAAGTGACAGTCTTTATTGACATGCAAATTTTCATGACATTTTACTGGTACCAGGCTTGATGTAAAATTATTCTTAATAGTCTAGGAGAAAATAGAAAAATTTCCTGTCCCAGTTTTTTATCGGCGCGATGGTACTGTGGTTTTATACGACGTTTAATTCTATAGGGTTTTTGGTTTAACATGGTAAATCGGAAGTTGGTTTCTTTGGATGGATAATAAAAAACTAAGATTGGGAGGTGAAAACTATCTCTAAGATGAACTGTTCCAATGTTACAGCCTGTCAAAGTCTGAAAATGACATATTTTAAACGTCAATATCTTAAAAACTATTGAATTTAGACATATGACATTTACAAAATAAGCGTAGAATTTTATGGGGAATCAGAAAATATTACGATATATAGGGTGTTCCAAGAAAAAAAACCCAAGTTATATTCGCCACGTTTTTTTGGGCACCCCGTATACTTCAGAATAATTTTAAAATGTGCACCTCAATGGTCTCTGCAACTTTTGTATTCCGAATTTTTATCTAATTCTTAAGATAAAGGCGAAAATGAACAATACTCTATCCTTGACCCTGTACAGTGGACACCCGATTATCCGACACCCGATTATGCGAACTCCGCATTATTCGAAATGACCCATGAACCGGATTATCCGACATGATTCTTGCTATGCCTCCGCATTATCCGAAATTTTTAAGAAATTAATCAAATCGACAGACTTTAAAATTAAAACAAGTATACCAATTACCTCTTTTTTGAATTTATAAATATGATTACATGCTAATGTACCATCGCGCCGATAAAAAACTGGGACAGGAAATTTTTCTATTTTCTCCTAGACTATTAAGAATAATTTTACATCAAGCCTGGTACCAGTAAAATGTCATGAAAATTTGCATGTCAATAAAGATTGTCACTTTATGATTGACTCGTCAAACATACAATCATATATTATTTGTAAATAAATATGCCACAATTAACCCCCCAGCAAAAGGCAATTATTTATAGTCGGTTGCGAGATAGTGTTGCTATTAGGGATATTGCAGATGAACTGGGAGTAAGCAAGAATACCGTGCTATTGGCAAAACAAAAAATAGCAAGACATGGGACTATTATTAGGAATGCAGGTTCTGGTCCCCCTAAAATTTCTACTGATGATCATGATAGAAGACTGGTTAATTATCTAAGGGATCATCCCTTCGAAACTGCAATCGAGGCAAAAGAAGAGACGAATTTTCCAGGTTCTGCAAATACCGCTAGAGACAGGGTTCGAAATTCCGATATACGAAGCCGTTGTGCTGCCAATAAAAATTTTTTAACAGAAATAAATAAACAGGGCAGGTTAGAATTTGCACATGAATATATTATTATGAAAGAAAACAACACTGTTTTTTGATTTTCAATTATATTTGTCAACATGACACGTGTTTCACCGTCACAGCGGCTTCTTCAGATGTGAGGTATTCAAACAAAATTTCTTAAGCTCTAAAGGTTTCATTATAGACACTAACAATATTTGGAAAATACCATAATTAACAATCAGGTAAATTATTTTAAATTTACTAACATTATACATAAGATTAGGTGATTTTAAATATGTTTAACAAAGGGGAGGTACAATTATCTATTTGGTCATTTAATAAATTAGGGGAATTTTTCATTTTGTTAATCTCTAATTGGAGGCTTTAGAGATTAACAAAATGAAAAATTCCCCTAATTTATTAAATGACCAAATAGATAATTGTACCTCCCCTTTGTTAAACATATTTAAAATCACCTAATCTTATGTATAATGTTAGTAAATTTAAAATAATTTACCTGATTGTTAATTATGGTATTTTCCAAATATTGTTAGTGTCTATAATGAAACCTTTAGAGCTTAAGAAATTTTGTTTGAATACCTCACATCTGAAGAAGCCGCTGTGACGGTGAAACACGTGTCATGTTGACAAATATAAGTGAAAATCAAAAAACAGTGTTGTTTTCTTTCATAATTTTACTATGGATTTTCATCAAGTTAAGGTCGAAACTATTAAAATGAATATATTAATCAAATAAATTTATGGGAAACAGTTATATTTTCTGACGAGAAAACTTTTCAGTCATGCAATAATGGGAGAATTCGGGTGTATAGGCCTTCCGGCATGCGGTATGATGAGAGATACACCCACAAAACCAACCAAAGTGGGCGTTTCTCCATAAATGTTTGGGGCTGGATTAGCGCTAGAGGACCAGGACTTTGCCAAATCGTCGAAGGAAGACTAACTGCAGCAGTATACGTTAATATACTAAACGAAGTGATGATACCATCGGTAAACGCTGTATACGGTCAAAATTACACATTTCAGCATGATAATGCTCCAATACACACAGCGCGCATTGTACAAAATTTTCTCCAAGAAAATAACATAGCAGTTCTTCCCTGGGCTTCGAAGAGTCCCGATTTGAACCCGATAGAAAACATTTGGGGTGCCATGGTCAAATCTATGTATAAACATGATTTTCAACCTAGAAACAGGGATGAATTACGTCATAGGATAAATCAAGCTTGGGATGAAATAACTGTCGAATTATGTAGAAACTTAGTTTTAAGTATGCCACAAAGGCTCCAAAAAGTAATAAACAGAAATGGTTCTATGACCAAATATTAATTTTGTGTTGTTTTGACAAACTTTGTGTTCGCAATTTTTTTCTTTTTATTAAATGTATTTTATTACCTGTATTAGCTTTATTTATTATTTTGTGGTAATGGTAAATATAATAATTTATAAAATATTTGACTTTAAAAAAATCTAATAAATTTACTTTATGCATATTATATGATGTCTCTCAAATTTAACCACCCCGTATCGAAAAATATAAAACATTCCATTATGTAACCTAGGTTACTTTTTAAATTTTGAATGTTTTTCCTTTTTAGCTCTAGACACCTTTTATAGTCTAGGGGATATGTATTTCTTACATTGTTTTTATAAATCTCTTGTCCCAGTTTTTTATCGGCACAATAGTACATACATAAGTATTAGAATTTATGATGTATGTACAAGTACATCTATAAAAGTACCTAGATATAGTTACTTTTCCTAGAGTTAATGATTTTCCTCAATCTCCGCATTATCCGAAATTTCGATTATATCCGAAATCGGTCCGGTCCACATCATTTCGGATAATCGGGAGTCTCCTGTATATAAAAATAAAAATTATTACAAACCGAAAATATTAAGCATATACATGAAACATGACAAAAAAACAAATCTTTGTTTATGTTATTTTAATTTAACGCTTTTGAAAAGGAGTGCCTTGTTTGATGGCATTAAAATATTTAATTTATTGCCAAATAATTTAAAAACTTTGGGTCTTCAAACATCCAAAAGAAAATTAAAAATATGCATTATTCAAAATGATGACAAGATAAACCAAGTTATTAGTTAGTTATTTTAATTCATATTTTTTATTTCATCCTGTCCAGTAAATTTACTTACCCTGTACTTATTTGCGGCCGGTAAATGGAACATTACAGTATCAGATACTGTAATGGGTTGCCCCTAGCAACAATGGTATGATTTTAGAAACAATGACTGGTTACTTTCGATCTTTGACAAGTTGTCACTTAAAAGGTAATATGACCTATTTGTTTATTCTTTTTAAAAAGACTTATAAAGATAGGATAAAATAAAATATCATACGATACACGTCCGTTAGGTGTTATTACAGCACTCGTTTATTCGTAAACCAACTCGTACTGTAATGTCACCTACCGGCCTTCTAACGTAAAATACTAATGCTTTTCATTATACTTTTTAAATTATTTTATTACCTCTTTAGAATTTCTACAATTACCTACATTTTTAAATATACAATTACTTTGCATTACAAAGTCGGACAGGTTAGTTAATTTATGATTTTGTGATTATACTTTTGCACATTTAATTTTACATATTCAATTTTATTCATTTTATACTATTATAATAAATAATAAACAAATAAATTTTATGAAATAATTACAAGAGCCTAAATTATTTTACTCGCGTATAATTCCATTGGCCACGTTTTTACCTGCATAAGACTCGTAAACAGTAGTAACAGAGTAGAAACATAGAAGTGAAAAAATAAATAAAGAGCAATAAACCCATTTTTACAGAGATCTTTTAGTGCATCCACAAAACAATAATAAATTACATATTTTTCGAATAAACATAGAAGTGTCTCTCAGGAGCACGTCATCACGGGTCCCCCTTCTAGACCCAAACCCGCTTTCCGCGACACTGGCCAAGAATTACCTTACAGGTAGTGCTATTGTATAACCTCGACCAAAAGTCGCGTTTACCTTCGCGTTGCAGACGATCACTCGCGTGAAATTTAAAGAGAAATCAAAAGTTTTATAATAAAAAAGATTTTAGGTGCTAGATACAGTAGAAAAACGGTATCAGTGTTTTTTATTGAGTGTATGGTGTACTGTTAAGACAGTTTGTGTTTACGTGCAGGATTTAATGTTTGTGCGAGGCTAACAGGACCAGTTGTTATTGAAAGGGAAATCGTCTCTCCTGGTTAGTTATCATCAACGATCATGTAATATTGTTTTCGTGTAGGCTGGGCGTTCGTCATGATGCATTTTTTTTTACATTTTTTGAAACATTTTTGTACTTTAGTGGGTTAATGTTGATTTGTAATTACATATATGCATATACAATTAAATGTTTAAATTGCGATGCAAAGTAAATAATAGCTATTATAATTTATGGTAAATTATTTACATTAAGTAGACTTCTGATAAAAATAGAAATCATCCATGATGTCATTCAAGATGTATAAAATAATAAGTTGATATTATGGAGTTATTCAGTATCTAGTTTATAATATTATCTTTTGTCCCAAATAAATTAATATTATAATGCAAGTTACTGTTTCTTTAGACATCACTAATGCAAAGTTTAAATATATTGAAGTTTTGTCATTGCGTATTTGGTATTTAGGGAATACTCTTTCCTTTCTGGCAAACCGAAAATTTTATTTCAAGAGCCGGCAGACCAAGCGCCTAGGCAAAATTATAGGGTCAAATTTATAATAATAAATGAAGAATTATTCTAATGAAAACTTAGACAATGAAACATAACAAAAAATAAATATGGAAAACTATAAGTAAGCAAGAAATAAACAATAATTTGCAATTTTAGGTCGGTAAGAGACTATACGTACTTAAATAGGCACCTATAAAATACCTATGAAAACATTAATGAAGTTCCCAATATTTAACTTTTAAATTGAAGAAAGCGCATAATAATCCTTCTTAAGTAACTAGGAAACTAACACAAATAAAAACTAAAACTTTAAACAAAAACTTACTTAAAAATGTCTCATGAAGAAACAGTGGCGTAGCAAGAAAATATCCTCGTGGGGGCTCAGTGGGCGTAAGTAGGACATTTTTCTGGAGAAAGGGACAGTCGGGACTACATGTATTTCATGATATTGTACCTATAGTGAAGAAGGCGGGAAAGCGTCGCAGGTGAAAAATTTTCGGGACCACGCCCAAAGTTCGTTTAGAATTCATCATACACTATCACAACTACTATTAAATTTCGAAAATTAAATTATAAAAACAAAATACAACCATGCATAGAGGGAGAGGTAATAATTTAATTTTCGAAATTTGATAGTAGTTACTTAGGTGAATTTTAAACGAACTTTGGGCGTAACCCGAAAAATTTTCGCCCACGGCGCTTTTCAGCCCTCTTTACTAGGTACAATATCATGAAATACATATAACCCGGCTGTCCCTGTCTCCAAAAAAAAAAAGACCTACTTACGCCCACTGAGCTCCCCCCCCCCCCCCCCCCCGAGCATATTTTCTGGCTACCGCCACTGAGTATTTGTATTGTTAGTAAAGGCAACAAAGGAATAAAGTGTCAATAAAGATAGTGCTGTAGGCGAACATTTCTAATACAATTAGGGCAGATTAAGAAGATCTTGGTTGGTTATGCATTTGGGGGTGGGGTAATTTTCCCGTGGTTTTGGGTTTGGTTCCACAGGAAACAATATAAAAATAAACGCATAATATAACAATGCGTCAATATCAGATTTCCGAATTGTCATGCTGAGATATCCAGAATTGTATGAATAAATTAACCTAGTTATGTCAGTATCTAGCTATTTTCCTACCTAGTTATCCTGCGGATTGTTTGCTTTTAGGTTAACTATCAAAATGGACGGAAAAATATCGCACAGTGGTCTTCTGGCAAGAAGTCCTGAGGGTCACGCCGCTCGAGGAATGCAGATTAAAGGCAACGAAGATGTGTGGGTTGAAATCCAAGCAAACACATTCAGAAATTGGGTCAACGAACACCTACCTAAAGATTTAAGGATTGTTGACTTATCTCAGGTAAATATTATTTTAAAACTTTTAAACAAAATAACATTTTACATCATTCTTCAATCAGTGTTTAAAACACCTTACCAGCCAGTGTGAAAATATATTTTTTCTACTCCCACATGAAAATTATGCTGTTTCCTTTACAAGTGACGAGAAAAGTAGGCTATTCCAGTTAACCTTCCTAATACTAACTAAGGTAATTTTGTACCCTAACTAGATTTTTTTAATGAAAAATTAAGATAATTTCGTTTTCGTTAATCATGCGTGAAAATACTTTTAGAAATGCTAATTAGACTATATTTTTAACTAAGTTTTGGCAATAAAATTAGTTTTTAAACAATACTAATATTTTTTCCAAGGTTTAGAGTGTCTGGGGTACAAAAATACCCCAATCCGTAAAACTTGAGAATGAATTATTTTTTAGCGCCCCCATTTTTTCATTTATTTAAAAACCACTATAACAGGGGTTTCCAAAATTATTTTGTCTATTGTCCACTTTGAGAATAAATTATTTTTTAGCGCCCCCATTTTTTTTGTTGGTCTCTTACCGCCCCCCTTTAGGCCTGCAGCGCACACAAAGGGGCGTTATCGCCCACTTTAGACGAAGTTAGTGATGAGGCCAACTCATATAAACCTGAAATTGTTCTTCACTACAATATAACTAAAGGCCCCGTTAATACCGCGGACAAAATGGACAAGGAATACACGACGCGAAGAGTGAGAAACAGATGACCAAAGGTTATTTTTGGTCTCATTGATAGGTACTGCAGATCTAAATTTCTTTATTTTATGGAGACTAAAGTATCCCGTTTGGAACAAGTCATACGTTAGGCGCAAATCTCCTATGTCTTAAAGAACTTGTAAAGGATCAAATGAGTATAAGATTTGGTAACAAGGATAGGATCATGTACCACCTTTAGTGGAGAGATCATCTAGTCGTTGTGTTATTTGTCCTCGACAAAAAGACAGAAAAACCCGCAATAAATGCGAATCCTGTAAAAATTTTATTTGCCTAGAACATAGTGAGAAAAAGTTTTTTTTTGGACAGTGCATAACTTAGAAATTCTGTTACCTCAAAAAATGTTATGTTGTTTTTTTGGATACCCTTTATTATTTTTTGTAAACTTTGTTATTACAAATATTTTGTTCATATATTTTAATTATTGTGTTTGATTTAACATTAAATATAAGATATACCTAGAAAATTTAGTAAAAAATCAATAAATTAGCCGGGGTACAAAATTACCCCAGTTAGTACTTTACGGGGTATGGAGTCAGTCAGTATTAGGAAGGTTAACTATACGGCAAAATTTCATATTCGTCACTAACAGTCAGTGGCGTAGCCAGAATTTTATTTCGGGGGGGGGGCAAATGGGTAGGGAAACCGACGAGCCAGCGCCGCAGGCAAATCGCGAAAAATTTTTTGGGTGCCACGCCCAAAAAACCCTTTTTTTGGACAATCAAAAAAATTTCAAAATAAAAAATACATACGTTTAAAGAAACTTGTAGTGAGTTATACAAATACACTAATATAGGTAATATAAAACAGATAATATATACTTGTTAAACAAAAAAATTCTTCATGAAATAAGCAAAATTGAGCAAAAAAATACTAAAAATACGGTATATTTTTTATTTATTGAAAAAACAGAAATTAACCATAAACTTAAAGCACAACATATTTTTTTGCCAAAAACTAAACCGTGATTCGTCGCATTTTTTCACAAAATATATTGATTATTTCATATATCAATGTGGATTTTTTTATGAATACTTATTAAAGCTGAACTTGTTGTACGCTCTTCACCTGAATGATTTCTCAGATATGTTTTTAATCTTTTTAAAGTGGAAAAACGTCTTTCTGCTGAAGCTTTAGTTACTGGGAGGATGATTCATTATTTTATTTGGCGCGTTATTGATAGCGTTGCCGTCAAAGATTTTTTATGTTGCCCAATTATAGTTTATATTGTCACGTGGGGAAGAATTAAAGGCGACAAGTCTCCATAATACCTACTTTATTATATAATATAAAACGGTTACATAAAATTAGGTTTTACTTACAACATTATTAACTAGGGACGAGCTCTCTAGGGCAAAGGGCTGATAATTGAAACAGGACTCTGCGCTGCTACTGACCCAATATTACTTATCTGGACCGAGTCGTATCTGCCCAAAATGGTGTCGACCGAGTGGTTTCTAACCAAATGATCGGCTTGAATGGTCTTGACCAAACTGGTCGAGACCCGAATGGTCCCAACCCGAATGATGTCTTTTACATAGTACCGGCCTGCTATTTATACCAATCAGTATCAATAAACTTAACCCAGTTATTGATTGGTAACAAAATGCAAGCTCGGCAATATGCTAAGATAGCATCCTTGTAGTCTGCATGTTTTGATAACAAATAATTGGGTCAGTAGGTATATTTAATATTAACTTTTTAAATAATAAAATTGAATTTTGGATAAAATAGAATATTCATATATTATGTCTATCTATGACAATATCTTTTTTTTTATTTCGGGGGGGGGGGGGGGGGGCTTGGGTCCCCCCCCCCCTGGCTACGCCACTGCTAACAGTGCTACACAGTGATGCAACCTTTAAAAATAAAATTTCTCATTTTTAAAGAAAAATTCCAACGAATTCACGAAAAAGTATTTTTTTACCAGATCACAAAGTGATCCTAATAAAGAATATCCTACCATTACAACATTTCCCTTTTCCATTTGGAGACGGCACCGACCTATCATTCCTATGTGCTTTATTCTCACGAATCCGGAACTTTTCCATTAGTTTACAACATTGTAATAAAAAATAAATTTCTCTGTGGCGTTCTTATATAGTATATTTTCACAGGGTAAAAAGTACTAAGTACTTCCAAAATTTTTCCCCAATAATATTTTTTTTATACTTTGTCATTATTATTTAAAATATTTTGTTTATAACTATTGTTACTATTTACAGGATCTTTGCACCGGAGTAAGGCTTTGTGCTCTTGTCGAAGCACTTCAGAAAAAGCCTTTAAAACCAGCGTGGAATAAACGGCCAGCGAATCAACATCACTACCTCGAAAATGTTACTGCGGCATTAAATGCTATCGAACAAGATGGGGTTAAACTTGTAAATATAGGTAAGATTTTAAAAATAATCTTTAGGTTTATATTGTAATAATACATGGACCGTACATGGACTAGTGGTGGCTTATGATAAATTTTATAAGGTGGTCATGTCGCGATTTAGGTACTTTACTTTACTTTCTCGTGGTCTCGTGCCATAGTGATGTACCCTTAAACTATCTTGGCTCTTAAGTTTTTTATACATAAAGCAGGCCGTCTCCAAAATGTAAATACAAGTAAGCGTTAATAATTTGTGTTGTCTGAATAATGGACTACACGTTCTCTTGCTCGTGCTCTGCACACATACCTCACAGCTCGCTTTTGAAGTACAAAGACTGAATTTAAAAGATACTGACTGGAGTTCCCTTAGAAATAGACACCATATCTCAAATGAGACTCGATAAGAGCTGAGTATACCGATCGGATTGTTTTACATGTAATTCCCTCGATATCACCCTCAATTTAAAATACTCTGAAGATATTTTACTACACACGTTTGTAATATAGAACTTAAACGTCAGGTTACTATCTATGTTTACACCGAGGAACTCGAATTCAATACCCTCAGGAAGTTAATGTTTGGGCAGGAATTTTTTGACATTGCATCATTGGACCATTTTGTATTGACGGAAATCTTACGGATCCAACATATTTAGATCTAACGAAGTCGTAACTACTCTCCAGAAGGGACATTGTAAATAAGGGGTTTGGAAAGAAAGCCATATCTTCCTTCTTAAATTTATTTAGATCTTCTTCAAAATCAAATTTGACCCGCACTGGAGGAAGTCGCTGATGAAAATCAGGAGAATTGGTTCCAAATGGATGGTTGCACGGCCCACGATTCGCTTATGGTACGCGAATATCTAAATAATACCTTTAATGGGTACGTTGTCGGTCCAAAGTCAACAATTAATTGGCCCGCTAGGTCTCCTGGCCTTTTAACAAACGATTTCTTCCCCTAGAGGCATTTCGTTTTGAAAATTTAGAGCAGTTAAAAAATTCAATTTTAATGTAATCTGAAAGAATTACCCAATACTAACTCACTTATGTTCGTAAAGAATTTTACGATCGTTTAGGATATTGCTTAGCAGCAAATGGCGGTTTATTTGAACATTTAATTAAGAATTAACAATGTTCCAAACGATTGTACAGTTTTCTTAAAATAAAATTATTGTTTTTTTTATAAACAATTGTTTATTTTTGAACACCCTCTTATTTTCATCCCCGTTAGCAATGCTTGATGATTTTAACACTATTTATTAGGTTTTATCGTAAGTAAAATAATTCGTTTTCTATTAAAAGATCCATTTAAAAAATATTGTTCGTTTTTGTGATATACCGGGTCCGCCAACGTGGCGGGGATGGAAGATTAAATCATTATTATATTTAGGCGACCCATGAATTTATATCAGTGGAATAAAAACAGTACAAAATACTAAATGGAATTCCTACATGGTGTATACACAAACTGCTATATGTATAGGGTAAATACCGGGTCCGCCAACGTGGCGGGGATGGAAGATTAAATCATTATCGAGGAGCTTATCAAAAATACTAAACCAGCATAAGGTATCGACTTAAAAGCGGCATATTTTAAAAATATTTTACATTATACAGGGTGGCTCAAAAAAGTGTGGCGGACTAAACTTGCATTTTTTTAAATGGAACTCCCTATATATTATATTATATTATTTTCTAATTCCCTACACAATTTCACGTATATTTTGTATAAAATGTCATATCTCGAAATTCAATTGTTTTCGAGATATTGACATTTAAAATATCACGTTTTCAGACTTTGAGATACTGTAGCATTGGAACGGCGCATTTTAGAGAAAAATGGTTTTCACCTTCCTATCTTAGTTTTTCATTCTCTATCCAAGGAAACCAACCTCCGATTTACCATGTTAAACCAAAAAAACGGTTTTAACGGTTTAACATAGTAAATCGGAGGTTGGTTTCTTTGGATAGAGAATGAAAACCTAAGATAGGGAGGTGAAAACCATTTTTCTCTAAGATGAACCGTTCCAATGTTACAGCCTGTCAAAGTCAAAAGATGCCATATTTTAAACGTCAATTACTCAAAAACAATTGAATTTAGACATATGACATTTTATACAAAATATACGTGGAATTGTATAGGGAATTAGAAAATAATATAATATATAGGGTGTTCCATTTAAAAAAATGCAAGTTTAGTCCGCCACACTTTTTTGAGCCACCCTGTATAATGTAAAATATTTTTAAAATATGCCGCTTTTAAGTCGATACCTTATGCTGGTTTAGTATTTTTGATAAGCTCCTCGATAATGATTTAATCTTCCATCCCCGCCACGTTGGCGGACCCGGTATTTACCCTATACATATAGCAGTTTGTGTATACACCATGTAGGAATTCCATTTAGTATTTTGTACTGTTTTTATTCCACTGATATAAATTCATGGGTCGCCTAAATAAAGACCCATTCGTCGTTCAGCAGTTTAAATAAGTTGTTTTATTTCCTATTCGCAAGCAAATATAATACAGCGAAATTAAGTCAACTTTCTTTCTTAATTAAATCCAAATTATAACTGTGTTATTTAAAAATATTAGCTAAATCCAGTGTAAAATGTATCTGTTAACGAGTTTTAGAAAGTCTACCGTTTGAAAATTACATTTGACAATGACAAATCAGTGTTGGTGTACGCAGCAGCACCTGTTGATTTTCAATAAAAAACCAACCGTAATCCCATTCAAATAAGTTAATATCGGGTTGTCCAAAATTTTTCAAACTCCGCATGTGCACTCACCACACAGAGACCCTAAAAAAGTCTCCTTACAACCCCGCTCTAAAGTCAACAGGCGGGGAGCAAATATTTGATCGGTTTAAAACTTAATGGGATTTCCAATGTTTCCAACCACGATGCACCACCCGGTATATTCCAATAAGTATCTAAGTCGTATCTCCAGACGTCTTCAGGTGAATACTGGGACGACGACTGGAGATACTTACCGGTTGAAACGCTGTGATTCAAAACAAATAAAGACAATGCAAGTCCAAAACTCTACTGCTGTTCAAGAAATGTCATTGTCTCCAATCTTCAAACAGACATTATCTGAACTGCGCAGGCGAATAGTTCCGAATCGGTTCAGAATCCTTACCGTGAACAAAGCTTAATCACTGCAATTTTTGCGGGGACCTAGAGTAATCATGCAACAAAAAGCGCATGCTTGTAAAACTTCTGCACACTATAAAAAACACACGAAGTATAATAGAGGTATATCTACCCGAATTCAAAAATTATTTCATCTTAAACCTTGAATTTGTTAACAAGTTGAATTTATAAATAAATCATAAAATTTTGGAATAAAATACAATATGATATGATAACAATGTAACAATATTTAAATTTGCTTGTGTTGTTGTTATGATGAAGGTATTTCCCGTTTCCAATAAGGTGTTTATGAATTTTAATTATGTCGTAGGCACACACGCGGTCTACTGAAAATTTTTCTTCCATGGGTTTGTAACAATATGATATAACATGCATAATTAGTAGGTCGATTCTTTTAGCGACATTTTTAATAGTTGTTGTGATACATATTTATTTTGAATATAGGTGTGCCTTTTGTGCGTAATCGTTGCAAAAATGTCCGATTCCTAAGAGGTTTAAAATTACCACGAGAGGAGAGCATGATTGGTTTTTATAATCTTGGTCAAGTAGTATATTTTTTATAACTTTAGAAAAAATGGCGTTATATATTTATTCAACGACCTCAATTATTGAAGTGTTTATTCTAAATGGTACATTATATGCAAATTTGCACGAAGGTATTAGAGGAAACGAAAAAGCCGATAAAATTGCGAGAAAAGGCTCCGAAAATACATTCATTGGTCCAGAACCAGCACTCGGAATGCCAAGGTGCACAGCACAAGACGCTATAAAGCGATGGATTAGGAATGAACACAAAATCCAGTAGAGCAACAGACAGGAATTATACCACAGCAAAAGCTTCATTAGGGATCCAGACCCAAAACTTACGAAACAGCTGCTTCAAATGAACAGGAATCAGCTATAAGAACCATTACAGGAATTCTGACAGGACACATGGCTGTCAAGAATCATCTGCACAGAATGGAACTGCACAATGGAGACCTTGACTGCCGATTATGCGGACAAAACAGGGAAACTCTACAGCACATAGTTTGCCATAGCACTAGAACCAGAGGACATCCTTATGCTCTCCCCAGTTGACCTGCACAAACTAGTGCAAGGAACTGGGATGACTAAGTGTGACAACCAAACAAAGTGAGCACAATGGGCCAAACCTGGCCTTAGTGCAAGGGCTCTCGGAAAAAAATAGGCAAATTAAAAAAAAATTATATTTTGAAGTATAGGTACAAACTGCGGCGGTGGCTCAGCGGTAAGTCAGTGGCATTCGACAGTAGCGTTTCGAGTTCGATTCTCGTAGGTTTAAAAATGCAGAAAATAATGTAAAATATACCATCTCCCAATCCACCCCATTCACGCCGGTAACCAGGTCGGATGAGATCGGATATCTCGTAAGGTGCGGAAGAAGGTACACACTCTACAATCTGTAGGTAATGCAATAGCGCAAGAAACCTAGCCCTTGGGGGGGAGTGTCGCATGACTGAGGATCGTGGTGCCGAACCCACGTTAAGCTGTAGCCCCCCTATGACAAGTATAGGTACAGGGGTTTTCAATCAGGACTGAACAGGGGCATAGGTACTTTTTAAGTTTTCCTGTATTTTTATTAAAACCAATATAGCCATCTTGTTTATGTTTGACGTAGAATCTAAAACTGTCATTTAAAAAAGGACTTGCTAAAAACAAAGGAACTGTGGCGAAAAGTTGTTGTTTCTTAATCGAACACCCTGTATATTTTTCATTTTTATAAAAGCATTTCTTTCCTGAGTTCAAAAACATATTATTTGTCTATATTAGCTCAAATCGTTTTTGAGATATGAGCGATCAAATTTTTACAAAGCTGAATTCATTCTAGTTTCATATGTCTAGAATGCCTTGGAAATTAAAATATTTAATATTGCCCCCAAACACTATCCTATTACTATGTAGGGTGAAGTAAGGTAATTTCGTGGCATAGGTAAGTTCGTGATAGAATTATAAATATTTGGCAGCAAGTTGCCTATTGCTTTAGATGGATGATTTCTTGGCTATTAGAAGGCATTTGATCCTACTAGATGGCACTACCTGTTGCGTTGCGATATCACGAACATACTGGACATAAGAAAACTTTGTTTCCATGTGGTGCTTATTTCGTCGTGGTATTTCGCGGGTTTTGTAATTAAAAAGTAATTTGTTGTGTTAATAGGATTAACCCAAAGGTAGGCTTTTGAAATTTATATTAATTATAGTATTTGAGATGGGGAAGCTTCTTGTCAAATGCGATTAACAAATTCTGGCTTAGTTTTACCGTAATTGCTTAGTCCGTGGAACTAATTTTTTATGATTTCTGACACGTGTTCAAGATATAAAAATTCAAGGGTTGTTTAATATTAAATATCTTTTTTCGTATGCATCTCGTATTTATGCATTTCGTATGCATCTCGTATTTATGCATTTCGTATGCATCTCGTATTTATGCATTTCGTATGCATCCTGTATTCTATGGTTATGTTAAATTTATGTTTGAACACAAACCTAACCAAGACGTTATTGAGCATATCACAAACTTACCTAGTATCAGGAAGTTACCTATTGTTATTTTTATTTGCAGCTTTTATATCACCTAAAATGTCAATCATCGGATGAAGACAAGGTTTTTATGTGTGATCGATGCACCGGTAGTAGCAGCGATGATTCAGACTAATAATTTGTAACTTGTAACCGATAATAAAAATAATTTTTAGCATTAAAGGTTGTCTCACGAATATACCTACCCTATATCACGAAATTAGATATCCTATCACGAAATTAACTCTCCTCGACTAGGGCTACTTTGAAAGTTTTTTTTCGTGTTGTTGTTGAGTTTTATATAAAAAAAATACCAAAATCTAAAGGCATACTGTTAGGTCTTAGGTCTCCGACAATTATAGCAACAAAGCATGTCATTTACTTTACTTTCTGACGAAAAAACTATAATTATCACGAACATACCTTACTTCACCCTACATGGTTTTGTTTTCCCTTTAGTGTAATACGCAGGCCGAAACGGACAAAATAGAAGAATGATAAACCAAAAAGGCTTTATATGATTGACTTCCTAGTTTACTTATTTTTTTTTCATTGTATACTTTTCTATTAATTGTTGTAGGCTGAATGTCAGGTTATCAAGGGCGTATCTCAATCAATCAACCATATTGCTTTTGCACTGTAAGCAGGTAAAGTAAAGTACTTACTAATTAATATGGTATAATCTTAACTTTAACTGGACTTGAGTTGTCTTTCGAGTTAACATACCTGAAAATAGAAAAACAGTACCTGAGCAACCAATTCACCCATAATCAACTTTAAATAAATATAGACATACTATTTATATTGTTTTATGAACTAATTCTTATCAATCTCAGTGTTATATGAAATACCAATGAAGTGAAATTTATTATTTTTATCCAAAACAATAATAATTGTAAATTAAGAATAATAATCATTATCTCCAACTTTTACTTAAAAAGTAGCATTACACTATAAAACGTCATATGCTGATCGTCATGTGAAGCAAGCCACAGCAATAGACAAAATAAGAAAGTGAAACGTCTGTTCTCAGTGCGTCTTCTCTCAAGATAGCACCGTCTCCGGAAGTACAACGTACCACGGGTATTACACAGTAATAGCCATCCGGAGCCTCTAACTAATGTACGGAGTGGAACAACATCACTCCCGTACAACAACTAGGCATGACAACATGCCCTCTGATCAGGATCACTAAAACATTCTCTGCTCTGTACTGAGTTGTGCAATGGACACCAGCACTAGGGTCCGCTCCAATACAGAACTTTGCTAATATCGTCATGAGTGTGCAATGGATACCAACCGACAAACGGACACAGTACCCGCTCCAGATATTAACAAACAACTACTAGAATGTTCCCAGGCCAAACAGACACCATAACAATTAATCAATTTTTAACATGAAAATATTAATTTTAATAATAGTACTTTGTAATTATTGAAATGGCAAGATATAATAAAAAGCCAGATATAATTTCCATTTAAATAAATGAATTATCATTTTAATAAAATTAACAATATAATCATTCAAATATAAAATAGTTAAAATAGGTAAACTGTTACCCTTAAATATAAAAATAGTTAATTTAGGTAAACTGGATTGCTCGTGAGACACACTCACCTATCATTAAATATAAAACAATCTATCTCCAGACCCACAGAAAACACACAATCACAGTCAACTGTTGAAACTACTCTAAATAGAAATAGGAAAGCTTTAGTGGTCTTTCAGCCAACTTAAGTTTTTAGCCACCTGTGTTTATTCTTTTAAGTTATCAATGCCTATTTATTTGGTTTTTAATTTATTACCGAAATTTGGAGCTGCGTGACAAATAAGGTCTGGCATTTTTATGTGAGTATGCATAAAATAAACCTAATAGTAATATAGATGAAAACTGATTCTTACATTAGATATATCGAAACTTTATTTTCCAACACCTCGTAGATTAATCAAAAATATGCCATATTCTTATCTTTAAGGCCCAATTACCTACTCTTTTATAGTTACAATGGTTTTGAACACCAAATACCAATAAGAAACATGGTTATTACAAAATGAGATATCTCAAAAGAGTCTACTAGCGCCTTAATTTAAAAGAAAAACATAAACAACCTATGGTATTTGCTATATCTTCACACATCTTCGTTTTGGTCATTTATGTTAAGGTTTTTAATACTGGTATATAAAACTAAATATAGAATTTATGTCACGGTATAAAAATGGTCAAATTGTTTTTATATTTGCTTTTAAGCGTCGCCGTCATCGGTCTGTCAGTATAATTACATTTTTTCTGCTAAACGAAGTTTTATAACTTTATTGATTACTTATTATCAGTAGGTACTACTGCTTTTTTTAGAATTAAAACTGAATCAATTAGAAAATAAGGCTTAGCTAAACAAGCGACAATTTTGGTCACGTGAATCAATTAATCTTAAATCTTACTTTATTGTAATAAAATAAATAACATTTTGAGACAAAGCTTAACAATAACAAATATAAACTGGAACAACGATAAATAAAACAATTTTATTATTACTAGATATACAAGGTGGTCCACTCTTATTAATATTTTTTAATTGTTTTTGATATACTGACGTTTAAAATATGGAATTTTCATACTGACGGGTGACAGGTTGTAGCATTGGAACGGCCCATCTTACAGAAAAATGGTTTTCACCTCCATATTTCATTCTTTTTTAAAAAACTTCTGGTTTAATACAGGGGCGGCTCGCGGTATTAAGAAATGCTGAAGAGCTAGGTATAGTGCGGGTACTTAAACATTGACTTAAAACCCGTGTAACAAAACGTCTCTCTGATCCTCATCTGTCCAACGACTGAATGGAGTTTCCAACAAATTACAAACTATGTCATTAATTGGGTTCATTTTTAATACTCACAACTAAGTAGGTAGGTACATGCACTACTGAATTAACTGAAAAATAAAAACAAAACTTTTTATTCACATAGTAAATCACGTAAAAACGATATCTATAACCTTAAGTTTCGCGAAGCCTCAAAATAAATACCTTAAAGTTAGGCGAACCAATACTAAAACAATGGTGCGTACGACTGATCTATTTTTAAATTGACCTTCATCATAATGCAAATTGTTACATGCTGTTACGGTGAATATCAAGGCCATGTTGGGCGTTTGGTCATCACTTGCTTTTAACTAAAGGACACGGACGGCTGGGGCGCGTCAAAATGCACGAGTGTTTATAATAATTGTCCATTGGAGTTAACCGTGGTCCTATTATGCATAGCTACATTCGGATATTGGTACATTAATATTGTCGAAAAACTTTCCTTCTGGTTTTATTTATTTTTGGTGAAGAGCTCCTTCACCTGACAAGCCGTCAGTGGTTTAACATGTTAAACCGTAAAACCATTTTTTGTTTAACATGTTAAATTGGGAGATCTCAAAAAATTTTTATTTAGACATGACATTTTATACAAAATAGCATAGAATTTTGTGGGGAATTGTAGAAAATAATATAATATATATAGAGTGTATCACTAATAGAAGATAGTCTTCGCAACCAATTGTATTTACGACAGACCACAGGAGTAATTTGTCATCAATTAGCTGTTATGGGAATTTCATAATTTCCCCAGATTTTTAGTGAGCCTTAATTAGCCCACACGTCACTTTGTGAATTGTGTTATAGAAAATAAACATACCAGAATTCACGTGTCTTTGGCTCCATCTTATGAGACTACATAAGAAATCTACCTATATTTAAAATTTATTTGTCTAGTTTTTTTAAAAATAAATAATAATGGTACAAGAAACAAACTTACAAAATAATAGTACAACATTTTTAATTTTTCATTATCACATCTACTATAATAGACTATGTTAAAGACAGTCCAAAATTACTGTCAGTGATTCATCGCTCTCAAATGACTGCAGCGGGTTATACGAAGTTAGAGTAAACAATTCCAGTGTATTTTTGAAATTCTAATAGAGTAAAATATTTATTTTCATGACATTTTTTTGTCTGACTTCGTACGACGCGCTGCGGGTGATTTATCAGCGATGAGTTAGTGTCAGTAATTTTGGACCTGAGTATAACTATATTTATTACCGCGGCAGTGGCTTAGAGGTGAGGTACTGGCATTCGACCGTGGCGATCCGGGTTTAATCCCCGAAGTGGGCATACGCATAATAAAAAAAGTATGTCCGAAATTTAGTAGGTTTAAGAATGCAGGGAAGGGTGTAAAATGTATCATCTCCCAATTCACCACATTCATGCCGGTAACCAGGCCGGATGAGATCGAATATCTCGTCGTGGGGTGCGGAAGAAGGTACAAAGAAGAAACCAAGGGTTGATAGCCCTTGGGGAACCCACGTTAAGCTGCAGGTCACCTCGGGAATGGCCCTGGCAGCGAACGAAGAGGTTAAAAGCCTAATTCGGAAGAAAGGCAAGGAATGACACGTATATTTATTAAACCATCGTTAATTGTAGTAATAAATTATTTTAATATCATTGTTTTTAACATGTTTGATTAATATTTCTTAAAATATTTCTGCAACCAGCCTTATTCTAATCTATATTTTATATTATTTCTTTTAGGTAATTTAGATATTGTCAATGGAAACCTTAAACTCATCCTCGGTTTAATATGGTCACTTATTGTGCGTTACCAAATTGGAAGGTCCAAGTTCCCACCCAGGAAGCTTATGTTGGCGTGGCTTCAGGCTGTTCTTCCGGAATGCAAAGTTTCAAATTTAACCACCGATTGGAACTCAGGAGTGCTGCTTTCTGCTTTAATAGATTATTGCAAACCTGGCTTGTTTCCCCATTGGAGACGACTTGGTAAAGTATTACTTATAATATTATACAGTGTGCTACAAATTCGTGTGCGTACAAGGGGGTCTCGAAAACGGTCAGAGATACGAAGATTGTTAAATTGTGGCAAAAATGTGTATTTTGGGGCTTCATAGCTCAGTGAAAGAAAATTGTTTATTCTGATTAACTTTAGAGAATTCCGAAAAAAAAAACTAATTTTTCAGTTTTTGGTTTTAATTTTTTGGTCTTCATTTTTGACTTAAGAAAAAACAAAATCACCTCTTCGTACCCGTTTTTTTATGTTCTACAAGATAGCGGTATTATTTTTCAAATTCGACGTTTTGTCTTGTAGATACCAACCTAATGTAAGTTTTTTTAAATACGGACCTGGCATTTTAAATACAGTTTTAGAGACTCCTAAGCTTTAGAAAGTTAACGCAATTTAAAGGTTTTTGAAATTTTAACGTTTTGTTATCTAACAACACTTTTTTTAAATTCTTTTTTAAAAATCATTACGGCCATGAACATTTTGATTCAAACTAAAAAAAAAATTGTTATTTAATGAATTAGCCCATTTTTATGCAAAGAGACCTAATATTTGATATTTATTTTGTAAGAAACATACCCAAATATTTTTCTGTCTGCTTATTTTTGTTACATGTTTCGCCTGAAAGTTACCTTTTTTCACTCGGTAGCGTTAATTCTTTTCTGTTTTACATTATTTCGAGGTCTAAAACAAAAACTATAGAAATTAAAAGGTGTTCTATTAATAAAATAAATAATAATTCTAATAAAAAATACAATTATTACTTCTACTTACTTCCTAGAGTACGATACATCTTATTGAAATAATAAACAGCCTAAACACCATAGCTTCCAGTAATGTAATTTTAATAATTAAGTAATCCCAAAAATAATTTCCAGGGCCGTAATAGTAAAGAAAGAATTATTTTAAATATCGAGGATTTGTTATTGGATGACAAAACGTTATGATAAAATAAATTTTAAGAACCTTTAATCGTTAGTTAAAACTGATTTAAATTCCGGAATTTTAAATTGGGGAGAAATAAATACAACTTAGGAGCCTTGCATACCAGCATTAAACGCGGCATCGTTTCCTGGCTTGTCTAATTGAAAATTTAACACAAAAATTTCTCTAAGGGGTTCACAAGAACTTCTAGTTTGGCGGATGATACGTTATTTTAAAAAAATGGACTTTAAAGTTTAAATTACATAATCTCAGATTATCTCATCCGCCATGCAGAACATAAAAATAGAAATATTGCGGCTATTTTTGCGAATTTCTTATTTTCCATTAAAATTACAAACGATGCCCCATTATTATCTTAAAAATATCCACTGACGCAGCGCCACTTAATTCTCGCAAAATTCGATAATATTTTGTATATAAAAAAACACCCAAGGTTTAAAAACTGAATTTAGATGTTTTTTTTTAAAATTTTTTCCAGGACTGTAAAACATATTTTTTTTAGTTTTTAATTTATTACTGCTCTTAAACTACCAAAGCAAAATAAATAAAATTTTATCCAATTGTAAAGGACTCTAATACGGACCTCAATATGCAATAAAATACTGGGTATTCCATTTAAAAAATACAATTTTTTGTTGTCACTCTGTTTTAGGTGTATATGGAAAAATATTTTCCTGAAATACACTCTATAATACAATATAACTAATATATAATAAGTTTTTAACTTAATTCGTATAGGAGCTATGGAAGCCTAACGCGCTTTACAGGACCCTGTATAACAAATCACTCCTCCTATTTTAATATCCGATAACTTTTTACGAATACAACTTTATATATAAGCATTTTATTGCCATCGCCAGACACAGGTATAATATTCGCGATGACTCATCGACTACTGTTTGCTGTTAAGTTCAAAAATAGAAGTATTACAAAAAAGGTTTATAAAAATTATGTTTAATAGAGACTTTAAAATAATTATATTCAGAGATGAAATACATGAACATTAGACAACTTTACATTTATAAAATCTTAATGTATATTTTAAAACAACAACTTTTAACAATTTTAATGATAATAACCATAATACACGTCATAAAAGTCAAATATTCATAAAACCTAAAATAAAGAGGCCATAGCACAATTTTTAAAAATATTTTTGATTTTTTCTAAATTATTATTTACCAACATAAATAAAAAAAAATTATTAAAAAAACAAAAAATTAATTAAAATAAAAAAAAATTAATATTAAAAGCATACGATTTAAAAATATTTTTTGAATTAATTATTCTATTTTTCTAGACAAGGCGAATGGAATCGAAAATTGTAGACGTGCCATGGACATTGCTCAAAAGGATCTGGAAATTCCAGCCGTTTTAGAGCCTGAATACTTAGCATCTCCTTGGTTGGACGAACTTTCTGGGATGACCTATTTGTCCTACTTTATGAAGCCTGGATCACCGGGATTCTATGCTACATTAAGATGGGTCAATTCGCGACTTGAAAGACAAGTGCAGAACTTTACGGTCAGTATTGTCAATTGAAAGATGTCGGAACATCTTGTAGCTTAGTAGTAATAGTACAATAAAACCTTATTTAAAAATAGCTTAATTTAATACACAGTGTTCCTTAATGACGTACTAATATTTCAGATAATTTTATGACGAAAAGTACATATTATAGATATGAACATAAAAACGCTGCACTATCAAAATGTTGGCGATGCCATTGATATGTAACTGATAATATATTTGAAAATGAAGCTTAGTAAAAAATTCTACAACCGCTTGAGATTCTACAAAACGTGGCAATGCCGTCTTTTCGGGGACAATAAATCCTCATTTATGTTTTGTAGTATGGATAACAAAAAATACATAATACAATAAAAAAATGGCGACATGGGCAAAACAGTTAATTTTAAATAAAAGTTGCAACTGTTACTGTTTTTTTTAAATACCAGGTCAATGGTATTTTGGTATTTATAGTTTCTGTCAAAATTTTACTGTCACCTTGTAAGCTCTTATTAAGTACTATAATTATTCGTATGGTTAGCCGCCGCCGGTGACAGCGTGCAAGTCAAAACAAGCAAGCAGTCTCGGTACTCTCGCATCGTGGTATTTACATCACATTACAAAGTACATCGACGCGTATTGTAGTTTCTAACCTGTCATTTATTTACAAAGATAACAGTTGTAAAATGTTATCGTTAAATACAACCCTATCACTACTTTAATGATAGTCAGGAAATTGTTGTTCTTGAGACTTGAGATTATATAAAATTAAAATCTTTTTACGTGTTTTGTGAACATTATGATGGAGCGATATTACAAAACAGTACCCAGTACCCCAGATCTGTAAAGTAACTTATTTAGTACCAGGATTGTCATTTTACAAGTATATATCACATGCCAGACAATATAATGTATAAAAAGTGTTATGTCTGCTCGGCAAGAAAATACTTTTATTAATTATATGTTTGGTTTATATTACTTGGTCATCAGTATTTCATTCCATTTTCTTTTAAAGCTTCGATTCTTCATTCATGCGAACAACGAAATTTGCATTGTATATTTTATTTAACTAAACTGCTGGACAATTGCTTTCGAGCAAGAAAAATTTCGCCTAAATTTAACAGTTAATATTTTCTGAACCAGATTATATCGATCTACGGTTTTGAGTGGTTGATAGATTCATCTCTTGAGAAACAATTGTCAATATTGGATTTTCTTTAACTGTCAGGAAATTTTATTTACAGGGTGTTAAAGAAGACGATGATTCTTGCTCCAATTTTAATGGCGTGTAACTTTCACAATAATATTTTTAAATTGAAATTTGTCAAATTTTTGATATCTGCTATATTTTAAAAAATACCGATTTTTTTGGAAAACCTTGCTTTATTTCAACTTATTGGTAGCTAGATCTCACTGTGCGTTGTATCATGCAAACTTTGCGAGTGATTATTATACCTTATGAAAAGCTTGATTATGTTTAGTAATCTAAATGTTATAATGTACAGTGGCGTACTTATAAACACCTATATGCCTATGGTTTATGAATATAGTGTTAGAAAGTTAGAAATAAAAATTAAATTAAAAAATTTATCTTTGTTAAAATACACACTGTATAATAGACCTGTTGTGCCATATGAAAGGCTAAAGAATAGGAAAAAATTGACCTAATTTAGAGGCGAGTACTTTCCAATTTAAAACAATCGTGAAAAATTGTGAGATACTCATAAACCATAGACATATAGGTGTTAATAAGTACGCCACTGTACATTATAACATTTAGGTTACTGAAAGGTTACTGAACATAATCAAGCTTTTCATAAGGTATAATAATCACTCGCAAAGTTTGCATGATGCAACGCAAAGCTACCAATAAGTTGAAATAAAGCAAGGTTTTCCAAAAAAATCGGTATTTTTTAAAATATAGCAGATATCAAAAATTTGACAAATTATTTTCTTTGCTATGAACCAGTGATTCAATTGACGTAGAGTGATAAAATTTAAAAATATTATTGTGAAAGTTACGCGCCATTAAATTGGAGCAAAAATCATCCTCTTCTTTAACACCCTGTATATTAAATTTTCTGGTAGTTAAAAAAAATCGAATATTGGCAATTGTTTCCCAAGGGATGAATCTATCAACCATTCAAAACTGTAGGTCGATATCATATCTGGTTCAGAAAATATTAACTGTTAAATTTAGGCGAAATTTTTCTTGCTCGAAAGCAATTGTCCAGCAGTTTATTCAAATTTTTATTCACAAAGGTTTCGAAACTATTTAGCAAAAACCATAATTTTCTACTCACTCACTCAAAATTATTGACCATTCCTTTTAGGATAACCATGCGATTATTACGTGCTCCAGATTTTGTGATGCTCGTTTCTTTTGTAACTGAAATATAAAGATTGCAGACAATATAAAATTACCGACTATAAAGCGGGTATTAAAGTTGTCAGTATACTAATGTAATATTTATAGCGTGAAGGTCCTTTTAAGTAGTTTTATTATTAATAATATGTATTATTAGATTAGTAAGTATCGTATTTTTCTTATTATTGCAAGCATACTCATTATATGACTTATTATTTTTAGACTGATTGGAACGATGGAAGAGTAATAAGTGAAATAATAAGATCATTAGGAGGATCAGCTGCTGCTCCAGAAAAACTCAGAACCGATCCAGCTTATTGGGAACAAAACCAAAGTCAAGCCATAGAGGCTGGGAAGAGACTAGGTAAGTTTGCGCTTTATTATGATAATGTTTTTTTTTACTTATCTTAAACTTGACAGTTTTCGCATTTAAATTGTTAAGTCGGCTATAATCAGTGTTTTTTATTATTAAAACTGTTGCCTAGTCATATCATTATATTTTTTTTCTGTAATAAAATAATTTAGTTGGTTGGGACTAAAAACAATTTTTTTGAGTTAATATGGAATGACTGGGATATACTGCCCTCGACTATAACTTTAAGGGTATGCCCATTCAAATATGATTATATAGAGATTTGACTACGTTAGGAGGGGAGTTATGGATAGTGATAAGTTTATAACTGTTTATTTGAACCATACACTGTTAAAGGTCGGCTTGACGTTCATCAGAGTGAGCAACACTGTTTGCTGTAAATTTATTTTACCCAGTGCGTCTTGTTTAACTGTGCTTATCACTTATATCAAGGCAGTACTGTGTTCACTCCAAAAACGAAACTGCTCGATAGGTATATGTCTTGGTCTGGAATTTGGATGAGGCAGGGTTTTTCCCTGGTTTTAGTATGGCTATGATTATTGCGTTTTTGAAATATTGGAGGAAAGGAAAGGCTTAGAAAATACATTTATAGGTTCAGAACCGGTACTCAGAGTTCCATGGTACACAGTACCAGATGCCATAACGCGATGCATCAGGAGTGAACACAACATCTACGGGAATAACAGAGAGGGATCTAATCCCGAGATTAACAAACAGCTGCTTCAAATGAATAGGATTTAGCTGACAACTATTACAGGAATTGTGACAGGACACATGGCTGACAAGAATTATATTCACAGAATGCAACTGTACAATGGCGAATTTGACTGTAAATTATGCGGACAAGTCAGGGAAACAGTACAGCCCATAGTTTGCCATTGTGAGTCACTAGATCGGAAGGGACAACAAATGCTGGGGATCCAGACCCGAGAATAATGAAACAGCTGCTTCAAATGAATAGGATTCCAAGGCGAACTATTACAGGAATTCTGACAGGACACATGGCGGTCAAGAATCATATGCACAGAATGCAACTGTACAATGGAGAATTTGATTGCAAATTATATGGACAAGTCAGGGAAACAGTACAGCCCATAGTTTGCCATTGTGAGTCACTAGATCGGAAGGGACAACAAATGCTGGGGATCCAGACCCGAGACTAATGAAACAGCTGCTTCAAATGAATAGGATTCCGCTGCGAACTATTACAGGAATTCTGACAGGACACATGGCTGTCAAGAATCATATGCACAGAATGCAACTGTACAATGGAGAATTTGATTGCAAATTATATGGACAAGTCAGGGAAACAGTACAACCCATAGTTTGCCATTGTGAGTCACTAGATCGGAAGGGACAACAAATGCTGGGGATCCAGACCCGAGACTAATGAAACAGCTGCTTCAAATGAATAGGATTCCGCTGCGAACTATTACAGGAATTCTGACAGGACACATGGCTGTCAAGAATCATATGCACAGAATACAACTGTACAATGGAGAATTTGATTGCAAATTATATGGACAAGTCAGGGAAACAGTACAGCCCATAGTTTGCCATTGTGAGTCACTAGATCGGAAGGGACAACAAATGCTGGGGATCCAGACCCGAGACTAATGAAACAGCTGCTTCAAATGAATAGGATTCCGCTGCGAACTATTACAGGAATTCTGACAGGACACATGGCTGTCAAGAATCATATGCACAGAATGCAACTGTACAATGGAGAATTTGATTGCAAATTATACGGACAAGTCAGAGAAACAGTACAGCCCATAGTTTGCCATTGTGAGTCACTAGATCGGAAGGGACAACAAATGCTGGGGATCCAGACCCGAGACTAATGAAACAGCTGCTTCAAATGAATAGGATTCCGCTGCGAACTATTACAGGAATTCTGACAGGACACATGGCTGTCAAGAATCATATGCACAGAATGCAACTGTACAATGGAGAATTTGATTGCAAATTATATGGACAAGTCAGGGAAACAGTACAACCCATAGTTTGCCATTGTGAGTCACTAGATCGGAAGGGACAACAAATGCTGGGGATCCAGACCCGAGACTAATGAAACAGCTGCTTCAAATGAATAGGATTCCGCTGCGAACTATTACAGGAATTCTGACAGGACACATGGCTGTCAAGAATCATATGCACAGAATGCAACTGTACAATGGAGAATTTGATTGCAAATTATATGGACAAGTCAGGGAAACAGTACAGCCCATAGTTTGCCATTGTGAGTCACTAGATCGGAAGGGACAACAAATGCTGGGATCCAGACCCGAGACTAATGAAACAGCTGCTTCAAATGAATAGGATTCCGCTGCGAACTATTACAGGAATTCTGACAGGACACATGGCTGTCAAGAATCATATGCACAGAATGCAACTGTACAATGGAGAATTTGATTGCAAATTATACGGACAAGTCAGAGAAACAGTACAGCCCATAGTTTGCCATTGTGAGTCTCTAGATCGGAAGGGACAACAAATGCTGGGGATCCAGACCCGAGACTAATGAAACAGCTGCTTCAAATGAATAGGATTCCGCTGCGAACTATTACAGGAATTCTGACAGGACACATGGCTGTCAAGAATCATATGCACAGAATGCAACTGTACTATTGTGCCGATAAAAAACTGGGACAAGAGATTTACAAAAACAATGTAAGAAATACATATCCCCTAGACTATAAAAGGTGTCTAGAGCTAAAAAGGAAAAACATTCAAAATTTAAAAAGTAACCTAGGTTACATAATGGAATGTTTTGTATTTTTCGATACGGGGTGGTTAAATTTGAGAGACATCATATAATATGGATAAAGTAAATTTATTAGATTTTTTTAAAGTCAAATATTTTATAAATTATTATATTTACCATTACCACAAAATAATAAATAAAGCTAATACAGGTAATAAAATACATTTAATAAAAAGAAAAAAATTGCGAACACAAAGTTTGTCAAAACAACACAAAATTAATATTTGGTCATAGAACCATTTCTGTTTATTACTTTTTGGAGCCTTTGTGGCATACTTAAAACTAAGTTTCTACATAATTCGACAGTTATTTCATCCCAAGCTTGATTTATCCTATGACGTAATTCATCCCTGTTTCTAGGTTGAAAATCATGTTTATACATAGATTTGACCATGGCACCCCAAATGTTTTCTATCGGGTTCAAATCGGGACTCTTCGAAGCCCAGGGAAGAACTGCTATGTTATTTTCTTGGAGAAAATTTTGTACAATGCGCGCTGTGTGTATTGGAGCATTATCATGCTGAAATGTGGAATTTTGACCGTATACAGCGTTTACCGATGGTATCATCACTTCGTTTAGTATATTAACGTATACTGCTGCAGTTAGTCTTCCTTCGACGATTTGGCAAAGTCCTGGTCCTCTAGCGCTAATCCAGCCCCAAACATTTATGGAGAAACGCCCACTTTGGTTGATTTTGTGGGTGTATCTCTCATCATACCGCATGCCGGAAGGCCTATACACCCGAATTCTCCCATTATTGCATGACTGAAAAGTTTTCTCGTCAGAAAATATAACTGTTTCCCATAAATTTATTTGATTAATATATTCATGTGCAAATTCTAACCTGCCCTGTTTATTTATTTCCGTTAAAAATTTTTTATTGGCAGCACAACGGCTTCGTATATCGGAATTTCGAACCCTGTCTCTAGCGGTATTTGCAGAACCTGGAAAATTCGTCTCTTCTTTTGCCTTGATTGCAGTTTCGAAGGGATGATCCCTTAGATAATTAACCAGTCTTCTATCATGATCATCAGTAGAAACCTGCATTCCTAATAATAGTCCCATGTCTTGCTATTTTTTGTTTTGCCAATAGCACGGTATTCTTGCTTACTCCCAGTTCATCTGCAATATCCCTAATAGCAACACTATCTCGCAACCGACTATAAATAATTGCCTTTTGCTGGGGGGTTAATTGTGGCATATTTACAAATAATATATGATTGTATGTTTGACGAGTCAATCATAAAGTGACAATCTTTATTGACATGCAAATTTTCATGACATTTTACTGGTACCAGGCTTGATGTAAAATTATTCTTAATAGTCTAGGAGAAAATAGAAAAATTTCCTGTCCCAGTTTTTTATCGGCGCGATGGTACAATGGAGAATTTGATTGCAAATTATACGGACAAGTCAGAGAAACAGTACAGCCCATAGTTTGCCATTGTGAGTCACTAGATCGGAAGGGACAACAAATGCTTGGGATCCAGACCCGAGACTAAGGAAACAGCTGCTTCAAATGAATAGGATTCCGCTGCGAACTATTACAGGAATTCTGACAGGACACATGGCTGTCAAGAATCATATGCACAGAATGCAACTGTACAATGGAGAGTTTGACTGCAAATTATGCGGACAAGTCAGGGAAATAGTACAGCCCATAGTTTGTCATTGTGAGTCACTAGATAGGAAGATACCAATACTCGGGCAATCAAAACTGGAACCAGAAGATAGGCCAAATCAGGCCTAAATGCATCGAGAATATAGACGGACCCTCGAAAAAAAAAGTATTGTCGGAAGTTTTGTAAGAGTATGATCGCCTTTATTACATACATACGTTGTACTAGTTTTTGCGGTATTTTCTTCAACAAGAGGGCATTTGTCATTTTCTTAGTCTACTTTTCCAATATTTATATACTTAGTAACAAAAATAGTTGTAGACAAAAAAGTTCAGTATCTCCCAATACTAGTTATATCTTGAAATAAATTCGATAGCTTCAATCGATTTAGAGTAAAAGTTATAAAATTATATTTACACTGGCACTAACTAATATTCCATTATTATTTTTAGGAGTTCAACCAGTATTTTCAGCTAAGGATATGGCTGATACACATGTTGAACATTTAGGAGTTATGGCATATGCAGCACATTTCCAATGGGTGCCTGAACGTCCCCCTCTGCATGATTTGATAAATGTCACACTTAACTCTACCTCTGGAAGGGTGGGCGAACCTGTAAGTACCTAACTGAAATTACTGTGTAATCTTAATACATGGTGTTATGGAATTGAACTATTATAGTTACATTGGTGACTCTAACCCCTTGGGTATCCTAGAGAAACACAAATTTGGTGTAAGAAAATTGCAAATATTCCGAATACTTTCGGAGATATCCAAAGAAAACCGAAATTATTAGTTTTCGGTTTTAATTATTTGCTCCTTCATTTTTGATTTGGGAAAAATACAAAAAACATTTTTTTAAAGACATTTTATGTTCTACAAGATAGCATTATGCGTATTCTAATTCGACGTTTTGTTCTTTAGATACCAACCTCAAGTCAATTTTTAAATACGGACCTGGAATTTTTATTACAATTTTAGGAACTTCTAAGCTTTAAAAATGTAATACAATTTGTTGAAATTTTAACGTTTTGTCATCCAATAATATATTTTTTCAAATTAGCTGTTTATACAGGGTGATTCCTAAGTTGTTACTTCTTTTTTAGCTGTGTATAGAAGGCATTAAAATAAACAACATTTTCAAATCCCTTTTTCAAAAAACTTAAAAATAGGCGAGATACAGAAGTAAAAAATCTAAGTGCGGGCCTGGTCATCAAAACGTAGCCTGGTATACTTTATGTTGTTTGTTTTATCTCTTATTTATTTGGCAATCCGCTGCGGTGTGTTTTTCTGAAGCAAGTTAATTTTAAATTGGTGACACGTGAAAATGGTAAAATTTAAAAACAATGAACTAGTAGATTTGGTGCTAGAGTGGCGTCAAAGTGCGACTGCTGCTTGGAGATTATACGCAGAATGCTTTTCCTTGCGGGCTCATCCTACGCCCAGTTATTAGTTATTCAACGAGCAAGTTAGGCAGAACCTTATTTGATCTATAGTGTAATAAATAAATGTAAGCACCTTATTTTTGAGTTTTTTGAAAAAAGGTATTTGAAAATGTTTTTAAAAACTGTTTACGACTAGAAATCACTGTTCAGAGATCTTTTTTTGATTCCGGCAGATGTCGCTACATGTCGATGAAGAACGGGTAATAGAAAAATGGATCTTATAGTTCAGTGGTAGTGAATGAGTTCCCTTTCCCCTTATAACACCTTCCCCGGTCTGTGAATCGCAGGAGATTCCAGACTATTACTACTAACATAAAACTGAATAAGTTATATGACCAAAATTGGTGAGAGAATATCAAGTCTTCCGTAGTGCAATTGGCAGCGCGCTTGAGGTCTAATCGAGACGTTCAGGGTTCGATTCCCAGCGGAGGCATAAAACTTTTTAAATTTTAATCTTGTCTGCACGCAGGCAAAACACTTTTCATTTAAAAATGTTGTTTATTTTAATGCCTTCTATACACAGCTAATAAAGAAGTATCAACTTAGGAATTACCCTGTATATATATAGAGCCAAATAAAAAAATATATTTCTGATTTGAAGAATTCGTCGATTTTTACTCAAAGATGACATCAGATATTTGATATTTTGTAAGAAAAAACCCAAAGTCTCGGCCTAAAATTAAATCTGTTCGTGTTCATTTTTATTATTTCGCATGGAACTAGCATCATCAGATCTTATAAACTGCAAAAAAAATTGAAATTGTTTTTGAAACAAGTATAAGCGCATCACAGTAACATAGCTAAATACATCCAGTTACCTTATTTTTCACTCGGGAGTATTAATTTTTTGCTGTTTTACTGTAATTCTATCTAGGTCTAAGGAAAAAACCATAGGACTTAAGAGACTTATATGTTATATCAATAAAATAAATAAAATACTAATAAAAAAATAGAATTATGACTTATCATGCCTTAAAAACTTCCTTACTTCCTAGAGTATTGTTATAATAAATCTTATTGAATTAATAAACGGTCTAAACACCATAACTTTTTGTAATATAATTTTAATATTTAAGTAATCCTAAAAATAATTGCCAGGCCCGTAATAGTAAAAAAAGGTTAATTTGAAATTCTAATGATGTGTTATTCGATAACAAAATGTTAAAATTTAAAAAACCCTTAAATTGTATTAAATTTCTAAGGCTTAGAACTCCCAAAACTGTATTTAAAATTCCAGGTTCGTATTTAAAAAAAATGACTTGAGGTTGGTATGTAAAGAATGAAACGTAAAATTCGAAAGCTAATAACGCCATCTTGTGAAATATAAAAAACGGCTATGAGAAAGTGCATTTCGGGTTTTTTTTTCGGATACCTCCGAAGGTACTCAGAATATTTGTAATTTTTTTTCACTAAATTATTAAGTTCCAAAATCCGCAACTTTTCCTCCATTTAACCATCTTTGTTCTCTTAACGTTTTTGAGATCTCCTTGTACACACACGGATTTGTAGCACCCTGTATACCTACTGCCAAAAATTACAATAATTATGATTATATTTCTTATACGTTGTATTACAAAACTATCTCCGTGGATCTAGAGAAGATATAAATGTTTTATTTTTTCAAATAAAATACAGAAAAATTAATTAAAACCCAAGTTAATTATTAAAAAAGTGCAGAAAGGCACTACTTTCCGCCTCCATACCCTGTATACACTGCATATTTATTTAGCCGGCAATGAAAAATAGTTTTTTAACCCAAACTACCGTGATAACACTGAAGGTATTGTCGATAAAAAGCATGACAATTATTGTTACCCATAATCATTACGCTGCTATTGTTTAAAATAATTAGTATTCACTTTTCGTACTTCCTTTGGATGAAAAATAAATCATTTAAAATATTTCTTATTGTAAGAGTTAAAGTAAAATATTCAGTGTATGTGTTTTAATATTTAGAAATAAGTAACAATTTATTATAATAAATACTACAAGACGTAAGTGATTTTATAATAAATCGTAATAGGTATTTACAGATATATATTTATCAATAAAATTTTCAAGTATAAACTAAAATCCTGTGATATTAAATACAAATTTAAAAATATAAAAATGTAATTATTAAAACTCACAAAACAAATCTTGAAGTAGCAAAGAAGTAATGCCTTGATTTCAAGTAAACGTTCAAAGTGGAATATACTACGGCGTCTCTCTGTATTTTTTCACTTATTAAACATTACGGATACCTTATCTTACAATTATTTTTAATTGCACGTTTACTTTATACGTATACTTTATTATAACAAAAACTATTTAAACTAAAGAAGGAACATTTGGAACAAACTTCACTAATCACACCATCTATGAATTATAAAAATACAGTTTTACAATATTTTGTTTTTTTCCAAGAGAGCGTCCGTGCGCCGGATGCACTTAGGCCAGGTTTGGCTCATTGTGCTTACCCTGTTTGGTTCTTACACCCACTCCGTGATCCCAGGTTCTTGCACTAGTTTGTGTAGGTCAACTGGAGAGAGGGTAAGGATGTCCTCTGGTTCCAGTTTTGGTTGCCCGAGTATTTGTTGCCTCTTCCAATCTAGTGACTCGCAATAGCAAACTATGTGCTGTACAGTTTCCCTGTCTTGTTCGCATAATCTGCAGTCACGGTGCATTCTGTGCAGATGGTTCTTGACAGCCATGTGTCCTGTCAGAATTCCTGTAATGATTCTCAGCCGATTCCTGTTCATTTGAAGCAGCTGTTTCGTAACTCTTGGGTCTGGATCCCCAATGAAGCTTTGCTATGGTGTAATCCCTGTCTGTTGTTCCAATAGATTTTGTGTTCACTCCTGATCCATCGCTTTATGGCATCTCGTACTGTGCACCTTGGTACTCCGAGTGCCGGTTCTAAACCAATGAATGTATTTTCTGAGCCTTTCCTTGCAACTTTATCGGCTTTTTCATTTCCTGTAATACCTTCTTGTTCTGGTACCCACTGCAGTCAGGGCCCGCTCTAGGGGGCGGCAACCTGGGCCTCTGCCCAGGGCGGCAAGTTGGAAGAGCGGCATGAAAAATCCAAAAAAACACCATAAATTCCCGTTTTGCCTACCTACATTCCTAGGTATATATGAAGTTTGAAACATTCCAATTCCCAGTTAACAAATTTAATTTCCTTTGTTTTGCGGTGCCGTCTTATTTTTAAAACAGTGACAATTTCGACGGATCCCTTTTGTTTTTAATATTATAAATATCAAGCAATTCCGCGACAAAGCAAGCCGGACAACGCCGGCACCGGCACCGGTACTTTTTTTGGTCATGGCGGCGTCGCAGCAAAGGACAAGCCGGCGAGCGGCGAGGAATAGATAGAGAATTTGCTGTTGTGGTAGGTATAAAACGAAGAAGGGATGAAAAAGGCGGTAATTTCTTGTTTTGCCCAGGGCGGCGTTATTGCTAGAGCGGACCCTGCTGCAGTATTACTTTGTTTACTTTTGCCGGGGCCTATTGTTTCATGCTATATATTTTTCCTTGCGAATCGGATTGATTTGTTTTTTTAATGCGAGGTTTGAGTTTAGTAAATAAGGGTTTGGTTTTGTTGTGTTCGATAAAGATGCAATCTTTCATCTCCGCCTTGTTGACGTACCCGGTATATTTATTTAAATATATGAATTTAATTTTTTAGGTTTATTACCAAGTAAGCATCTTGGACTCCCAATTATCTTATTCAAAAATCTCCGTGGAAATAAGAGGTCCCGATAACAAAGTGTATCTGGACAAACAACTGAACAAAGGCAGAGGTTCCTTTGTGCCCTCAAAAATTGGAATGCATGAGCTGATAGTCAGATACGAAAACGAAGAAGTATTAACTGGACATTACTTTAGAGTTTTACCACCGCTAGTTGAAGTAGCGCCACCTGGAATGGCTCCGTGTGCCTTGGGATCGTTGGTTCAGGTGTTGGTTAATGCAACAGGTGCGTACCCATTTTTAAACACACTGCGTTCATTAATTTAGGTACAGTGGCGGCTCGTGACTGATATGAATGAGAAGGTTTAGATCGAAAACAATAATCTTGAAAATATGGGGCTGGACCAAGTAGGAAAAGCGTCGCAGGTAAAAAATTTTCGGGACCACGGACAAAATTTTTCAAAAATTCACTTAACTCCTGTCTAATTTCGTAAATTAAAATTAGATTAAATTTGAGTATTTTTTTTCTTTAAATTAAAGTCTCTATATTCACGTTTTGTTATTTGCGTTAAATTAATTTAGTGGTTAGCCTACTAGTCATGATATCTCGCGTTTGTTATTCTATGTAGGTACCTACTTGTAAAATAAAACTATTCGTTTTTTAATATTACCCTTATTTAAAAATACCATTTAGATCAGTCATGTCCTCGAAAACTGATATTAGTAGGCCTGAGATGATAAATATAAAATAAGGTTGATTATTTTGTTAATATTTGACGATTTTCTCTAACCTTATTATTATGATTTTCTATCTCACATAAGTGTAATTGAGCGGATTCAATAACATTATTTATAATTTGTTTTCCCAATAACTTATAAATTTAACACTTGATGATAGTTGTGATTTTACGTGCCTCAATCAAGCTTGCGTATTAAATTTTTTAGATCATTCTACTTAGGTATCCTTATTTTCACCAGCAGGACGATTTATTGGAAGAAAATAGTATACAATACCAGCAAAACAATATATATTTCTTACCTCTGTTCCAGTTAACTATAAACATTTTTAATAATGGTCTGTTTTCACTATAAGTTTGTGTGTGTAATTTATGGAATTAAACGAGATTAAATTAAAGCTACCTCCAGCCTCATATTCATAGACAATTCAAAGTATCACTAAACGGTTAAACTAAATAAAAAGGTCGAAAACTTTAAATTTTAACCTAAATAACAAACAACGGAAATGCGCGAAAGTCGTTCACGAGACGCCTGGCGATTTTGACGATTGCCGTTAAGTGCTCTCCCTCTTATAATTAGCACGTGGGATAAATCTCACACTCGTGATTGGTTGGAGGCTTCATTCCTGTAGACGTTGCCATGTTGCCGATTATTGTATTTAAAATGCGAGAAGCTGCTATTTTTCTCTGTCATTTAGTCTTAATCGTAGCGTGTTACTGAAAAACAATGGAGGCATAGCTAGAAGCCTCATGCGCGATTGTAAAGAAAATATTAAATAGTTGGAAAATAGCAAATAATGGAATACGTTCTATTTGAAAATATATTTGCTTGCTTTAAATTGAAAGTTATAATTTAAAACCAAGAAAATATTTAGAAGGGTAAGAATTTCTGAGGAGGCTTAGCCTCCCTTGCCTCCTTCGAGGAGACGCCACTGTTTAGGTACTTACTGTACCCATTACAACGCATTGCCGATTGTGTCAATTTAAAGAATATTAAGTTACAAAATTGTGGAATTGTCAATTATGGACTGGAAACCCAGTTTTAGTGTTATTGGGATTTAAGTTGCTAGCCAACCAATAAATATTGCGCTTGTCAATTTGTCAAAATTATAAATTTTTTAGAATTTTATTAATTTCCGACACAACGGCATAAGGATAATTATTGTTAGTTATTCTTGTAGCGAGGAACCTTTTTCCAAGTTCTTTTTAATAAATGCTCATAACCCATAGAGGAAAGTAGCCTATTTTCGGATAGTTTCCTAAGTTCGGATAGCAAGGTATTTCGGCTGTTAGACCGTATCAAGAAACAAAAACCTCTCCCTGTCGAGAGTAAGTGGTAAAGGAATGTGTATAGCTGAGAAATTTTGTATTTCGGTACTTCTGTGTAAAATGGTAGCACAGTAGTTATGAAACGGTATGGGGAGTTTTTAGTTGTTTGTTTCGGTTAGTGGTTTTTTATTGCATTTTTGACTTTGGTAAGTTAAAATGTTACTTAATATGATTGGCTAGTCAAAATTAATCAAATATTAAAATGCAAAAAATATTAAGCATCTAACCTTAAAAGTGTGAAGTTGCCTAATTTCGGGTATCCGAAATTAGAAACACAATAAAGAAGTTACTCTCCCACGAGACGTATTAAGTAGGTAACTAACCACAAAAACCAAATTATAAAACCTCTTCAAACAGGGAAATGCACTAAAAAGGATCGAGACACCTAAAAAAAATGTCATAGGAACGGAGGACTTTAGCTCGTTACCTTGTCATAGTGGTACTTCAGGATTTAATAAAGTAAGAAAACCTAGACAAGGCTCTAGCCACATAATCACTAGTACGCCATACAAAGACGAACTTGAAGAAAGCATGCGAGAAAAAAAAAATTTGAAAGGGAAGTGCAGAAAACCAAAACTCAGTTCTGAACTAACAAAATAAAATAAAAAGAAGGTTATTAAAGACATTAAAACAAAGAAGACTTCCCAAAAAAATATAAAAGGAAAGAATTATTGCTGTGATGATGATTCATCAGATTCTGGAAGTGAGCCAGTGTTGGATACGTTGCATGAAGTGCTTTTAAGTAGAGCCATGAAAAATGTTCTAACTTAGATAAGAAGAAAAACTATTTGTGTGACTTTTTTTGGACATTTAGTTAGGTAATCTCATTTTTATAAAGTGCTCCCAATATCGGACACTGTATCCGAAATTAGGAGCCTTTTTTTAATTCAGATATAAATGTACTTGTTTCAGTTTTCTAAATATATAAAAAAAACAATGATGATTATATTTGCTTGGACTATCTCTTGTTTTACTATAACCCATGGCATAGAGGTTTCACAGAAAAAAATATTCATTTATACTTTTTTCAATTTTTTTTTGCCAAGTTCAAAACAGTATCTGAAATTAGGCAACTTTCCTCTACATATCTCCCAAAGAATGTGTCTGCAAGATACTTAAAAGATTATAATAATCAGAGCTGTGAAAGTTACTTCAGAAAAGTAACTAGTTACTTTTTCGATACTTTTGCACAAATGTATCTAGATACTTATAAGGAATAGTTACTTTTACCTAAAAGTAACTTAGTTCTTAGTTACTTACTTAAAGTAACTAGTTATAGTAACTAAGATACTTTTACAGTAACTAGTTACATTGATTGTAACTACGACAATTAAAAAGAAACTAAGATACTTTTAAAGTAACTGGTTACATTGATTGTAACTACGATACTCTAAAAGTAACTAAGATACTTTTGAGTAACTAGTTATTTTAATTGTAACTGTGAAACTCTAAAAGTAACTAAGATACTTTTGAGTAACTAGTTATTTTAATTGTAACTGTGAAACTCTAAAAGTAACTAAGCGATACTTTTGAGTAACTAGTTATTTTAATTGTAACTGCGAAACTCTAAAAGTAACTAAGATGCTTTTGAACCAGATACCATAAATTTACCAGGTAGTGATAACATGTAAATGAAAAGTGTATAACGAATACGAATTTATTATACTTACAAACGTAATACATTTCTAATAAAAGTAGAAAGAAAAGATGAGTAACAAAAAACCTATTAAATAAATATAGGTAACAAAACTAAATAAATATAAATGAAATAACAAATCCAAATATACTAGGAACTTTTATAAGGAACCAAAAAAATTCAGAACGTTTTTAAAATGCCCCGTTGGCTTTTAAAAGTACCAACCTTTCAAAATTATCATCTAAGAGGGCATGTTTGCGAGGAGCATTAATGAAAGTGGTATATGAAAACAAACGCTCCACGGGAGCTGAAGAAGGCAACGGCTTGTTATATTTGAGAAAAACCTTGTTAATAAAATGCTTTCCAAGAAATTTCGCGTTCCAACCAGTTTGCTGTTTGACGCTCCCGACTCGCCGCTCGTCCCTTCGTGAAAATCTGATTAACGGCCGCCGATCGTCCCTTGGTCATCATCTGATGAACGGCACGTGTGCATTATTGGTATCCTAGAGGAACTTTAAAAGTAACTTAGTTACTTTAAAAGGAACTTAGTTACTTTAAAATCATCTTAGTTACTTTTAAAGTATCTAGTTACTTTTTAAGTGTATAGTTACTCCTAAAAAGTAACTAGATACAAGTTACTTTTCAAAAGTAACGAAGTTACAGTTACTTTTAGCATGATTCAAAAAAGAACTAAGTTACTAAGTATCTGTTACTTTAAGTAACTAGATACTAAAAAGTATCTAGTTATTTAAGTTACTCACAGCTCTGATAATAATATATCAATTTTAAAACATGATAGAGAAAATAGCGCAAAGTACAAAGCTACAAGCTGGGTTATTAAACGTTCACAATGATCGGGTTTGTTCGTGACTACGTGAGCAAACAACTCAATATCTGATTGAGACGATAAAATGCATCTTTTACAAAGAAGCATTCTTCTTAAATTATAATTTTATAATTTTGAAAAATCTGCAAGCAATTGGTTGACTAGGGTTTTCACTTCATAATTGGCACTATCACGATTTTTGAATTTTGTCATCCTGTGTGAAAAAAAAACATAAAGTAAAGTCAAACACATTGTAATAAGTGATTTAACATATCTTTATCATAATAAACTAAAAATGAAATCGATTGATTAAATTTTAATGAAATTCATGTACTTTTTTAACTACTCCATAATTAATTGACACAGTGAATTATAGGGAATGGTTTTGTCAATAAAAAGTATTTATGGGCTCAAATCGTTCTATATCGTATCTACCATACACAATGCAATAATATCATATAAAAATATTTAAAAAAATGGTATGCTTTAATCTAGTATCGATTTACTATAAGGAAGACAAGCTCTAGTGGTAGCTTTAAAGGTAATAGTATTAAGAGTCCCTCGACGTCGCAAATGTTTCTAGTTATAATTTTATCGATTGGCTTTAAGGAATACAGTTTTTTTTGTAGGTACTAATTTGTAGATTCATATTATCGATTTTGTGATGGTAATAAAGTCCTTTGTTTTTAGGTGCTCCTAAGCGAGAAGATATTTTAGTTACCGCCTACAGTCCGACAGGAAGATCTCTCGATTGTCCACTAAAAACTGTAGATGGAACCAATAGTGCAACCTTTAAGCCAGACGAACCTGGGGAGTGGCGGATAGAAATTACATACCAGGGCAAACAAATTCAGGTAAAATATTTTTTTCCATAAAAAAACTGTCAGAAATGCTCTTCCAAATTTGAAATGTTATTTTAGGATTAGAATATATACATGGTGACACAAGACAGTGCTACCTCCCCCATTTTTTCCGTAATTCTACGAAAAGATTTAAATATTTTAGGAGTTAGTCAGTGTGTAAATTGTCATTTTTCGGCCAATCAAACCTTTAAAACCACTCTCGGTTGAACCGAAAGTGAAGTTAACTTAAAAATTTTAAATGGAAAACCACTATTTTTATTTAATGCTTGAATTCCATAGAAAATTCTATTTTCACTGACAAATCACACATTATCATTTGTTTCCTAAAATGTCCATAACATTGATAAAACAAGGTAAGACATAAAGAGGTGGGCATCGAAACGTTAAAATGGTTTGTATCAACCTGCTTTATAATATTGTCACGCCCAGGTTTTAGGGTGTGACGAGGGACGTAAAGGTAGCACGGGACCTTGGCGACTATTAGTAAAACAAAGCGATTTTGAAAACAAATTTATTAAAATGATAAAAATAATAATTACCTGAAGGGTTTACAAGAATAATCAAAATTAATTAAAACCTGGATTTTAACCTTTGCCAACAGTCGAAAATAAAATTATACTTACATAAATTTTAGGCTCATCGCTGGCGTCTTAAGGACCAACAAAATTTCATAAATTTTCGAACCGAATGTGTCACGGACCGGAGCACTAGTGCCCGCCGATATTTTTTCTACCAACGATGTGTAGTTCCATCAAGTCAGCGATTTTTCCCACTTTAGGGAGACAACGGACTTAGGTCGTATACCTTGTTTCTGCCGACTTGATGACACCACAATAATTGTTAGATCGGGATGTACGTATAACATTTCATAATTGCAACTTTTTAAGATTTGTTTAATAAACTTGGCGCCGGTTTCATGTTGCGTTGAATGGCCTGTGTTAAACGCGAATAATAATTAAAATATTAAAATGGAAAATATTGATTTATGAAATGTTATGATCTTATGGTTTCCTATCGTGACAATATGAAATAAACTTTTTCGAGAAAAATGTATTTATTACGGCTATTTTATTTACAACCTAAATTTTAAAAAACAAAGCTGAGTTTATCAATTTTTACAAATAGCAACCCATATTTGTATTATTAAAATAAAATTCTTCATTTAATTTTCTTTCTAACGGTGTATCACAAGTTAATAATATTATTCATTAAATAATTAATGGTAGAAGTTAACAAGAAATATCATTAATGCAATTTTATACCCGTAAAAGCCATAAAACGTTATGTAAAATATGCCATGGAATAGTAGATTCTGTAACGAGGTTGGTATAAAAATTTGATCCGAGTGGAAGATTCCGAACGCGGGCGTAGCGAGCGTGAGGAACCCCGAGTATCAAATTTTTATTCTAACCTAGTAGCAGACTATATTTTCTCCATGACCAAAAATACTATTCGCAATATTTGTAATTTTAGGTGGAGTATTATCTAGTTCCATATCTGATTCATCCGATTTTTCACTCATATTTTGACTTGCACTAAAATTTGTCTTCTGACATTGACAGTTTCGAAATTCTAACATGCTCTTTGCCTGACTGACGTCACGTAACCATAGCAATGGTGAAAAGGAAAGCCATTTTAGGCGTTGGGTCTTCACTTGCTTTGAGCTAATGGACACGGTCGGCTGGGGCGCATCAAAATGCACGAGTGTTTATAATTATTGTCCATCGGAGTTAACCGTGGCCCTATTATGCATAGCTACATTCGGATTAAATTAATATTATTAATTCGAACATAATAATTTTTTAATGGCTTAAACGATAGCTGTATTGGTACATTAATATACGCAGACTACAAAATGTACATTTAAGGACTTAAGAAAAAAGATTAACATGTAATTTAAGAAAACACTAAAAATGTCTTAACCGTCTTTTGTACAGGGAGGCCCTTTTACATGCTGTGTCTTCGACCCCAATGGTGTAAAAGTATCTGGACTGGAAGGTGCTCTTCCGTTGATACCGCACAGCATAGAATTAGATTGTAGAAATGTGGGGGTCCCTGGTGAAGTATTTGCAGATATAGTGCACGACAAGAGATCTGTCCATTGCCATGTGGAGAAAGTGGACAGTCAAGGTTTCCATTACAGAATTCATTTTACGCCAAAAGATGCTGGAAAACACAGGGTAAGTAAGAAGAGTGTCAGACCTTCAGTCATACCATGCATTTTTACAGCTCATTGAAGACATGAACAATTTCAACAAATTTTAAAAATGCAATACTAGCGCGGTTACTCGATAACGTCGATCCGATAAAAAATTTACAGGGAACATCGTTACCGATCTTTTACTTATCATGTCGGTGTTTTTGTGTACATCCGAATTATTGTGAAATTTTGATGTATTTTTGTTTAAGATAACTGTTCTTTTTATTTATTTGCTCTTAGAGCAGAAAGATCAACAAATAACCCAGGTTAGACTCTTTTCAACTGTCATTTCATTAGCTTGGTCTTCTGTCAATAATTTCGGTGTTGCCACATGTGAAACCTTTTATGCTAGTTAAATAATATATTTTGTTTCTAGAATTTTAATAACTTATTTTAAGACACAATAAAGACAACATTTTGAAAATAATATGAAGTCCGTTTTGAACAATTATTTCTATTGGATTACTTTTTAGACTTTATCATTGTATTGTAATATAAAAATTTTAGAGAACATTGGCAACATAGTAAAGCTGCCGTTGTCATGCCATATACTCGATACAGTCCGTGTTTTTGTTCCAATACTCCTTTTATTTATTTATTTTTTCAGTGATTGCTTAAAAAGTACAAACACAGTAAATTTTATTTTGTGTTCCTTTATACGCCACAACCAAAATTGAAATTTAGTTAAAGAGACCATTATATCCGTTTACTTAACTGGAATAGCCTATTTATTCATTTAGTAGGATTGTAAAGAAACCAGAAAATATATTAGTGGGAGAAAAAAAATCACATTAGGTATATATATACATAAAGCAGGCGACAAATGCAAAAATATTATTTTTTAGGTATACGTATATTTTAATGGGTATGACGTCAAAGGCTCCCCTTTTATGATGCGTGTAGGTACTCAGCGTCGGTCAAAATCATCGAACTCAAGCCCCAACAGTACTTACAGACAAAGTCCCACAAATCGCTTTGCCAGTCCAAGTCCAACATCAAAGAACACCCTGTACAACAGCTATACACAAAATGCTAGTCCGCTTTTAGGTAAGTTACTATAAAAGAATAGGTTATAAAACTTCCAACTAACATTTTTCTTAAATGGAAGGTATGGTCTTGCGATACAGCATTGGAGAGGTCTCATGACGAAGAATATTTTACATTTTCAAAACAAATAGTACAAGTTTGGCCATGCTGTCATTTTGTTTTCAATGCAAAATAACGTCCCGTTTCCATCTCAATAACATTTATATCAAAATATAGTATTTATACAACCACGGATGTTTACTGAGTTTCATATATCTATTTTGAGAAGTTAAAAACCAAAAAATGAAACGCACTGTATATACATGTGACCATCATACTGGTTGGTCGCATACTAGTCCAGGGTAACTCGATTCACATTTCCATTTAGGGGTGGTTCGAGGGGGGTGAGGGAGTTTTTTTAATGTAATGGTGTTTCCCCACCTTGAAAAGGGGGAAGGGAATGTATTTTGTTGCAGTCGCTATAATTTTGGGTTTTCCACTTTTTTTCGCAATATTGGAATCGATTTAAAAACATTATATTACGTTTATATGGTTTATTGTAAGCAAAAAGTAAATTAATAATACAAAATCACATTATAACAATATCTGATCGATTGTACCTTAATAAACTTAACCATATTAAACTTTTGAAGAGTCTAACACTCTGTATCATCTGTTGGTAGAATTTCTTCAACTAAAGTATAAAACTGGTCGTATGGACAGAAATAGTCGCATCCTGGTAATTTTATTGGAATTGGATCCGTTTGTTCATAGTTCTGGTAAAATAACTAGAAATTATAAAATAAAAACTCATCAGAAATCCAAAAACTAACTAAACTAATCTACTATACAGGGTGTACAAATTTGTCAGGGTACAAGGGGATCTCGAAAACGTTAAGCGATACGAAAATGGTTAAATTTATGCAAAGTTGCGTATTTTGGGGCTTAATAATTTGATGAAAGAAAATTCTAAATATTCCGAATACCTTCGGAGATATCCGAAAAAAACAGAAATTTTTAATTTTGGTTTTTAATCTTATGCGCCTTCATTTTTGACTTGGAAAAAAAACACACCACTTTCTTATAGCCGTTTTATGTGTTCTACAAGATGGATTAATTTTCAAAATCGACGTTTCGTTGTTTAGACAACAACAACACTCATCAACTTTTGACACTCTACAAAGCCCAGATTCGACCATCATTAGAATATTGCTCTCATGTCTGGAGCTCTGCACCCAAGCACACCCTTCGGCTACTGGATTCCATTCAAAGGAGAGCCGTTCGTCTGATCGGCGACCCCGAGCTGACCAAGACCCTCGATAGCCTGGAGCATCGAAGACAGGTTGGTGATTTGGCTCTCTTTTACAGATATTTCCATGGCAGGTGTTCGACTGACATTGCCCACTTGATTCCACCTAGAGCAATTCAAAACAGAAATACACGGCAAACCACTGCCGCTCATCCATATGTTGTTCAGCTTAGTACTCTTCGAACTTCATTGTTCAAGAATTCTTTCATCTGGAGAACGTCATCTTTGTGGAATGATCTTTCTGAGGTCGTGTTTCCCAATGAATACAATCTTCAACGTTTCAAGACCAACGTTAATCGCTTTTTTCGCACTCGCACCGCTCCCAGAGCGCCTTAAAGGATTTTTCCTACAGTGCAGGTGTTTTGCCATAAAAAAAAAAAAAAAAAAAAAAAAACCACAAGTCAATTTTATTAAATACGGACCTGGAATTTTAATAACTTCCAAGCTTTAGAAATTTAATACAATTTAAAGGTTTTTAAAATTTCACTGTTTTGTAATCAAATAATTATTAAATTAACTTTCATTACAATTACGGCCCTGGCAATTATTTTTAGGATTATTTAAATTTTAAAATTACATTACATGAAGATATGGTGTTAAGGCCGTTTATATTTCAATAAGATTTACCGTAAGGTATCCTAGGAAGTAAGTAAGTTTTTAAGGCATAAGGAGTAATCCTATTTTTTATTAATATTTTATTAATATATTGTAAGTATATCTTAAGTCCTATGGTTTTTGCCTCTGACCTAGACCGAAATACTGTAAAACAGAAAAAAATAATGCTTCCGAGTGAAAAAAGGTAACTGGAGCATTAGTCTAGTTATGTTACTATGATATGCTTATGTTTGTTTTAAAAACAATTTCAATTTTATGTAACAAAAATAAACTTGAGGCCGATAATTTGAGTCTTTATTCTTAAAAAATTTCAAATATCAGACCTCTTCGAGTAAAAATGGATGAATTCTTCAAATCAGAAATCTTTTTTTTTAGGTTTGACTTTGACTAGGTGTTCAGGACCGTAATGATATAAAAAAATAAATTGAAAAAATGTGTGAGTAGACACAAAACGGTAAAATTTTAAAAACCTTTAAATTGTATTAAATTTCTAAAGCTAAAAAGTCCCTAAAACTATATTTAAAATTCCAGGTCCGTATTTAAAAAAAATTGACTTGAGAGTGGTATCTAAAGAACGAACCGTTGAATTTTAAAACCGATAACGCCATCTTATAGAACATAAATAATGGATATAAAAAAACGTTTTTTTCCAAGTCAAAAATGAAGGCGCAAAAAATTAAAAACCGAAACTAAAAGTATCGGCTTTTTTCGGATATCTCTGAGAGTATTCGGAATAGTTACAATTTTCTTACACTAAATTTAAAAACCCCAAAATATGTACCATTACCACAATTTAACCATCTCCGTATCTCTTACCGTTTTCGAGATCCTCTTGTACGCACACGAATTTGTAGCACTCTGTATACCCAAATATTGCAAGAAACATACATTTTGACATGGATGACAAATACACTGGAAATTAATTTATAAGTTGTCTTTTTTTTAAAATAAAAACTGAAAGAAAGGAGTATTTAAATATGGCCGATTTAAAGATTTAAAAAAAATATTCCAAATACAGACATCCAACATATTTTTAACCAATTTTATATTGATAATTTGAAGACAATTTTAATAAAATAAAATAATTTATATGAATAAAACATGAGTAAATTCTTATTTTTAAATAGACTCTTTGATATGCGTGAAGTATCGTCAAGTCATTCCGAAAAAAAACTATGGGAGAGTATTAGCAGATTGCCTAGCTTGAAATAAAGATGACTAAAATTCAGAGACTGTGACGTCATTGGTGAGTAAGTAATCCTAAAAACGGATGACTATTTTCTTTGTTTCCAAAAAATGTTTCCCACCACATGACGCCACCACAGCCTCTGAATGTGATATATTTTGTTCGTTGTCTCATGGGCTGGTAGACCTTAAAATATCCTTAAAAAAATGCAGTGTGATTACATGATTCGCTTCCCAAATTTAAAGAAACAATTTTTCGACTCGCTTCCCCCAGTTTTATTGATCTTATTATGTTCGTTTGATTTAAATTGCACCTTGCCTTACCTTGATTCCCCATACTTGGTCAATTTCGTGTACTTCAAAAAGAACATAAGAACCATAAGGTGGGATATCAGTAAGCTTAAATGCATCCAATCCCAAGATCATAGACGCTACGTTCATTTCGTGAGCGGAGTAGATGAACATTTTTCTTGTTGACGGGCTGATAGTTCCATTAATTTTTGCTTCGGTGTCGGCCAAAATTTTTTTAAGTAAATAGCCTAAAAATTTTTATAACTCTCAACACACAGTCTAGGGACTTAAAAGTTCAATTTATTTGATTTATTTCAAAATATTTGCCCTAGACTAATTTAAAATTTTTAAAATAGTTCAAGGGCGTCCTAAAATTTTTAGAAAAAAATTATTTATTAAAAAATAGGTTTATTTGATAAATAAATTTAAAAATGATTTAAAATAAACATTTTTAATAAAGTAACACACTTTTTTTTTAAACATGACAACAGTTTTCAATTTCCATAAAATAAAGATGTATGTTGGGGTGCATAAAGATTCTTAACCACAATTCACTAACCAGCAAGTTTGACTGTCACATAAATGACATTGACATGCGTTATTTACTCACAGAGAGAGTCGTGAGAAAATTATTTGTGCCAAGGTCATGTATGTCACACTCAAACCTGCTGGTTAGTTAATTGTCGTCAAAAATCTTTATACAACCCGACAAAAATGGGGTTCAGACTCAAAATATGATAAATATTTTCTTATATCTTTTTCTCGTATGTCAAAAAGAATCACACTTTCGCCACTATTTTTAATTGACATTTGACAGATGTAGCGCACGTCACGACTAAAAAATGTTAATTTTTTTGTTCTGCATCATGCAGAATCTAATACTAAAAACAGATTTTTAAAAAACAAATGCCATAAACAAGTTTCTCATAAATACACTGTATTTGTAGCGCGGTTATTTTTTAAGATATGTACCACTTTTTAGACAAGGATATTTTTAAGTAGAACCTTTACCACTCCTCTTTACTGATTATAAAATCGCAATATTTTTCTAGAGTTGTAGTGAAAGTAACGCGACACGATTGAAACCGGTATTCTTAACTTAAGCCGCAGAGATCAAGTTTAGTTTTATACTAGAAAACTGAATTTGTATTCCCTTATTTACACCGTTCAGATAGAGTTTTGTGTGTATATCTGCTAAGATACTGAATAAATCCAAATGCAGCACCATAAAATAATTTTATCAAATAATTTTTCTCTTCGGAGCTTTCATTATATCATAAACTATCACTCGGAGAAGACAAGTTCTGTATTTTGACAGTGTCATTATTTTTATATGCGATCCATAGGCGACTTACATCTTTGACTACCTAGCTGCTGTTTTTACCATAATATTAAAAAATTACGTATTTTTGCATTTAGAAAGTAAACAAATCCAACTTTAAAAAAATTACTTACCGGGCATAATACGTCTTATTTCCGTAGTGTTCGTCATAAGATAGTATGCGTCCACTGCTGCAGAATGAATTGGCTCTGGATATATAGATTTGACCCATTCCTCTAATTTATAACCCAGTTCCTCCTGCAAGTATAATTATATTAAGCCCCGTCCGTACTTAAGTATATTTGTGCGCACTGCGCAGTGTTTCCAGCCGAGGGCACATATTTATTACCAATGTATTATTAATGGCATATAGGTACAAGACTTATTGTATTGTATTGTATAGGTACAAGACTTATTGTATTGTATTGTATCCCAGATGAAGGACCAAACCGGGATACACAATTTACTCAGTCCACATCATCTTATAAATAATGTAAATATTGAACAAAGCTGATATAGGAGAGTAATAAATTACTTGGTACGTAAAAGGCACTATATATAATATACTACATAAATATACCATAAAGGGCACATGAATTGTCTTAAATGTTGTTTTGCAATAAAACAGCACAAAACTAAATATTCCACAATAGTGTACGAAAATTTTTGATTTGATTTCAAAATTTGTTTATTCGTTAACATTGTATTGTAAATATCATTTTGTGTTTAATTTATTTACATGTATTACATAATAAATATTATACAGAACACTAGAGCTGGCTAGGACTGGCAACATTGCATGCAATGTTGGGGCTGGTGCTAACTCACTGGTAGACACAAATCTGACTTATAATTAGGTTATTTCGGTCAGTTCCAGTAACCTATTTACTGCCATAAAAGAGTTTATTTTGCTTGAACTTGAGTAATTAGTTTTTAAAGTTATTATTTATTAAATTTTTTGTGGTGCTTGCTGGAAAAGCGCTTCGAAAAACCAGCATTTATTTGCTCAGGTACAAGTAGCTATTTTGCGAAAAGAGTTAAAAATTTTCAATTCCTTAAAGTAGACGGGAATTTAGGAGTGGACAGAGCCTAGTACATGTGCTTTCAAACTGAAAGTTGGTAACATTTTGATTTATCGATCTTGCCGGAAAATGTGTAGCCTCTGATAGATTGGTTTATGTGTGAAAGTGTGGGTGATGTTTTTTGTAAGAGGTGCATTTTGAATGTGTGATTCATAAAATTTTGTAGACATGTCTAGTATGTACTGCATTAAGTACGGTGTGTCTGTCGTATTATGTAATAGTCGTAGTGGAAATGATCTTATAACTGAATGTACTTGTCTGAGTATTATGTCTTGTAGTTTCTGTAGTCGGTTGTACTGTTCGTTTGATATGCTACACCAAACAGGTGCAGCATAAGTCAGTATTACACGAAAATAATTACAGAAAATAATAAACGCTTCAGTTCTGCTCGTAACAGGGCGTCAGCTGATTTAAAACTCTGGTTTATGCTACGTATTGCGCACGCTTATAAACCCAAATACAAGCTACATATTAGACTCATTGGTAAACGCTTGGCTTAAAACCATTAGCAATATACTGGTAATAAATATGTGGTCGAGGCTGACTCAAATTCACAAGACTGATAGTCAAAAATCGTAAGAAATCGTGATACCTTGCCAAGTTTAAAATTTCATGCCTTTAATTAAAAATTTTGTTTAAATGTCAGAACAATATATTGGGTAAAAACTAATTTAATTTTTTTTTGCTTTATGACATGACTTATTTTGAAAGATATTTTTTAATGATAGCTCAATTATAAAATTAGCGTCATTTAAAACAAAGTCATTAATTTTGAAGAAGTAGTCCATTATCCAGTATCCATTTATTCTCACAAAGTCATTAGTTTTGTAGAAGCTCCAGAATAAGGATGACAAAATGTAAGTATAGATTACCTGAATTGCAAATCCGAAATAATAGCTAAAAGCTTCGTAAACACCAATAGTTTCTCCTGTTTTGTTACTCATTATAGCGAACAATTCCTCATATCGCAACAGGTAATTGGTAATTTCTGAACTATTTAAGATATTGTTAAAAACTGTGGTCCACTTGCTGCAGGTGTTCCAAGCTTGAGTTTCCTGAAATAAGAGTTGGTATAACTATCTATGCTTATTAAAAAATATAGTTCTTTTAATTGGCTTGTCCTCAATCATGGCAGTTTTTGTCCCTATGCTGTTTCTCAACAAAGAACAACGCTTAAATCCCTAACCTCATTCAAGGGCAACAGAATTTTGACAGATCACGGACCAGTGCTTGTGCACCCAGTGTAACGTGCTATATTGTTTTTGCAACGCAGGTCTTGAACTTATATGTTCATACAGAATGTCTATTATAGATGCTCCACTATTATTGAGATATCAAAAACCGTAGGCAAAAGGGTAGTGGGTCGATACTTATATATATATACCTAATATGTTATACCGGAAGTTATGTTATATTATTATGTTTAGATAGAAAATAAGAAACTGAAATAGGGAGGTAAAAACGATTTTATCCAAGATGAACCGTTTCAATGTTACAGCTTGCCAATATCTGATTTTTTAAACGTCAATATCTCAAAAACATATCACATTTCATACAAAATAAACCTATGCCTTTGTTGGGAAAAAAGGTATGATTGATATGCCCTAATTATTTGGGACATCCTGTAGAATTTAAAATAATTTTATATTGTACAGGGTGATTCATTAAGGTCGACGAGTGGCCATATCTCGGAAACTACTTTGCATAGAAATTTAGGAAAAAAAATGGTAACTAAAGTGGTCATGTGAAAATCCTGGAAATAATTTTTAAGTTCCGCATTTTGCCGCAAGTGGGCGTGGATAATTATGCATCATTTTGGTCTTATGCTTATTGGCGTACCGACTGTTGGAGGCTGTTGATAGTGGAATCATTTAAATCGCTGTAACTTATAAACGACTTATCCGATTTTAGCAAACTAAAGACTGTTTGGAAGAAAAATGTATGCACTTTTAACAATCCTATTTAGTTGTCCATAATAGTTCTCAAAAAAATGTTAGAGGGCGCAATTTGTAATATTAACACATTTTTTGATTTTACTCCGAAAAAATAAATTATACGGTATAATTATGATACCATAGTCGAAAAGTAAATGAAATTTGCTAGAAAAAATATTAAAACCGCAGCTCGATATCTCCGTTCGTTTCAGCGTTATCGCCAATAAAATAATTTTTAAAACTTTAAATGAATAAGCGGTTATATATTTTTTAGAAAAAAGTAGGACGCTACTGATATTTTTCCATGTGGATATTATTTTGGATTAGCCTGGTCAATTCTGCATTAAAATGGTCTCTTGCATTTTCCTCCTCAGGCACACCGTTCTTAATTAAAATAATTAAATTAAATTAGCTCTACTATTTATTATTATTAACATTGATAATGGAAAATTTTGTTTTATAGAAATTGTTGGAAACGACCACCTTCATTTAATAAGCATGCTTCCGCCCGTTTAATTTAATTTTTAAGTTAAAGTCGTTTATACGTTACAGCGAATTAAATGATTACACTTTCAACAGCCTCCCCCCCCCTCTTATTAAAGTCGGCACGCCAATGAGCATAAGTCCAAAATGATGCATAATTGTCCAAGCTTTTTAACGGTGTTACCAAAGATATACCTTAATGTGGAATTCTCGGAGATGTGTAAAATTTTAAAATTTACTTTTCAATTACGCCCTCTTGCGGCAAAATGCGGAACTTAAAAATTATTTCCAGGATTTTCTCATGGCCACTTTAGTTATCATTTTTTTTTCCTGAATTTCTATGCCCAGTAGTTTCCGAGATATGGCCGCTCGTCGACTTTAATGAATCACCCTATATAATGTCTCTATAACTCTGTTTTTGGAAAATATTAAAAAATTTAGTACTTAAATAGGTACAGTTATAGATGCTATGAAATTCTGCGTTGACAGTAGACCACTGTGTACATATTATATGAAACATTATCTCGATTATTGGCCAGCTTTCGCCAATCAGTAAAGTTAAATTTTCAGACGCCGGAATCTATGAAACAGGTTGTTTGTGTAGCTTCAAAGAATTTGGCATTATAGTTTATTTCAGAAAGGTGTAGAGTAATAAAATGGGAAATTCCATTCAGTTTGGCTCAATTTCGGTGTCGGTCATAGGCGCAGGTAAATTTTGTGCATTAAATTATTTATGATAACTAACCAAAGAAAAAAGAAGATAATTTGCTAAAGAAGGAACTATTAGCTATAGCAAATTTCCACAAACATCGTTTTATGAAATATGCCGTGGAAGATATAGCTGAAAAACATAGCGTAACTGTGCTGCGGACATATCATTGCGAACTAAATCCTATAGAACTTAGAAAATGTGGAATTTTGTCCACCTGTTCGATCGGACCGTGGACCCTTCAATTATAACGTCAAGAGGATATTACATTTTCTGAGATGACGAACAATAATATGATTTTTAATAATTAAATTCTTGTATAATGTATATTTTGTATTTTTTTATAATGTTTAATAAAAAATAAGTGTACCTAATACTATATACTGTACATAATGCACGCCTTTGTCACACCATTTTCAGTGTTTGTGAATAGATAATATGCAAAACCCATAAATTGCACCAAACCCGGGTGGTACTACCTACACTTGATGAAAATAAAGAATTTTGTAGTGAAATCCATGCCAAATTATGAAAGTGGCTTTAATATTCGTTGGGTCACTCTGTAGTCCCTTTGCATACCTATTGAGCTTTTATTACTCTACACTTTTCTGAAAAAGACTATAGAAATATCGTTTAGTGGGATTTTGGTGGCTGGCAAAAACTAGCTATTAATCTATACCTTGTCTTTGTCTGTTGGATAATAATTGTATGGAATAGGTTGCCAATTGAGAGAAGACCAAATTTGATTCGTTTTTGGTGGATATAGCGAAGCCAGCATTAGTTCAGCAGACATTTTGGTTCTGTTAAGATCGGTAGTTCTCGCATCTATGTAATTGATGTTCCAAGTATTTGTTAAAAAGTTGTTAAATCTCTTACGCAGAGCTTTTCCAATCTTGTATTCCGTTAATTTTCCAACCTAAAATAATATTCAACATTATTTAATAAAATTAATTGGGATTAATAGTAACTCCCAAATTCACATACCACTAAAAATATGTTATTGCTCTCCCACAATTCCTTTAACATTTTGTTGAAATACATTTTATTAACATTTTTTCTTTACCCCAATAACATTTCCCGAATAATGTTCAACATTTGAAACAAAAAAAAATTTCGTTTTATTTTTTTATTCTTAACTTCTTTACTTATTTTTAAAAATGTAATTTAAACCCAAAAGCATCAAAACTACAAAAGGTCATGAATTAAAACCCCCTTTTTTTGGTTAAAACTGTACGTTTAATGTTCGGTTGCATCACGATTTTTAACCACAATTAACTAACCAGCAAATTTTACTGTAACATAAATTACATTGCCAGGCATTATTTATTCACTATCAAAAGTGCCTGATTAGTACCTAAATAAAAATTAAGGTAACCGAGTCAGTATGATCGTAAGAAAATTATATCTGCCAATGTCATGTTTGTCACAATTAAACTTGCTGGTTAGTTAATTGTGGTTAACATTTTTTATATAAGACCAATACTATAGTGAGCTTATTACGTAACTCATTTTTAGTAAAAAAGAGCAATTTTTTACAATTTATTTATAAAAAATGCTTATTTATTATAAATATTAAAAGTAAAATTAATACCTGATGCTGAAGACAGCACCTGGTCATTTTTTGTGTAAGGTCATTGCATAATATGAAAGCCATTTTGAGTACATAAAAAACCAAAAATCTGTGTCTTAGATAAAATGTTGTATATCACACGTACCGTAAGGTTCATTATAGCACTTGTGTGGTTACCACGACTCGGTCTAGGACCTCGTCATGGCAATATTCTCCACTTGTTACTATAGGGAAGGTCATACCGTACTAGTATACAACCCGACATAAAACATTTATAAATTAGGTTTGCATTCTAATTCATTTATATTGTTTTAAAAGCAAAGAAATCAAACATAACTCTTCAAAAGAAAAAAACATGATTGTTACACCAGACAATTTATGTAAATAATCAAACTATAGCAGTAAAAAGTAATTTTGAAAAAAATCACTTATATATAACAGACCATCCAAAAAATATCAGAATTCAAAAATTTGAAAAAAAAATGTACTGAATTAAATGATTTTTAATATTTTATTAATTAGTTAAATTGGATTAACCTTGTTTTTAAAGTTCATATTTTCTCTATATTATTGTTATTGTTTTCTATATTATTTTATTGTTATTTTTCATGTTATGAACAATTACAATAGTTAGTTTGGAATAAAGGGATTTTAAAGTAAATTTACACAAATACATTTACAGAGTTTTAAAATAATCATCGAACTGTTTTATGTCCTATTAATTTAATATTGAAAGTCATAATTATATTTATTTTTCCTACGACCACCTATGAAAATAAAAAAAAAACACGGTTAACTTGGGTCGACAGCGCCGAATATCATACGCGTGTTGAAAAAAAATATTTTAACTCTAGAGTTCAAATACAAGGCACACTATTTAATTTAAAAATATGGTGCCAATTTGACAGACCACCCCTATTTATTAAAAAGAAGAAATTTTAGAAAGCAGTAATTGTAACTTATTTATCATGTATTTGTCGAGTGATTTCGAATAAGAGTGTGAAAATACGCCATCTAAAATTATGAAAAAAGTTAATAGTATACATATACTCACGTATAAAAAGTCCCATAAGGACAGTGGTATTTTCGAAAACTTACAGCGGATATACAAAATCGAAAAAACCAAAACGAAAATACCGCGTCGTCAGGGTAAGCCAGTATGTCAATTTAAATATTTGTCAGTGTCACTTTGTTGATAAATTTTTTTATTTTTCAAAGTTAGTTACATAAATGATAATTATAATATTTTTTAAGTTAGTAAACTTACCTAAAAATATTGTTAATAGTTTTTTAGTTAATAAAAATGCATGTTTCAATTTTTAGTTATTAAAGTAATGCATTTAGAAACGTGAAATATCCTTTTAAATACCATGCGTGCTTTAAAATTAAATGGATAATTTCTCACTTATACGTGTTTTCTTTACAAATTTCACTCCTCCTTCGGAGTCGTGAAATTAAAAGATAAAAATTATCGGCAATTTTAAAGCACTTGTGGTATTACTAACGATAATCCATTACCAGAAAAAAGAAATCGCGCTGAAGAAAGTGTCATGTATTAAACAACAAATGTTTATCGGTAGCCATAGCGTAGAGACTAGAGCTCTAGCATACAGATCGCAAGATCACAGGTTCAAACCCCAGTATTTAACTTTTTTTTATAAAAACATTAAATGATTTATAAAATTATTTTGAATTGAAATCTTCCTTGTTGGGTGGATGTTTTAAATTTATGTTTAATGCATCTTTTCTTGATTAAATTTAAAATTTTTCATTCTGGTTAATCTAGAAATCAAACCAGGATTAGTTCTTCCTATGATATATAAAATATGAAAAAGTTACTACAAATAAAGGAAAAACCTATTGACAAACCATGAAACCAGATATTAAGTGGAACATAATTCTACGTATGCTCATTTCAACACTAGTGTTGATATTTTTTTTCAACACTAGTGTTGAAATATTTTTTTCACAAATCAAAGGCTTTTTTAATAATTCTTTGTGGTCGTAAGAAAAATAGTATACATACATTACTCGTGTGATAGTGATTATTCTAAAACTCGGAGAATTTCCGCACTCGGCTGACGCCTCGTGCTAAATATCTCTTCGTTTGAAAAGTATCACTTTCATCACTTGTTATGTGATATACTATCACGCGAGCACTGGGAGACTCCTGGATTTTTATCAAATGTACCAAGAACCTTAAATTATAAAACAAAACAAAAATTAACGATAAAATTCATTTTTGCTCTCAAATGATTTAAAAAACGGTTAGTACTTTATTGGCCAGAAGCCAGAGTGGCCTCTCAGGTCCAGTGACAAGACCCTCTTATCGTTCCTTTGTGCCACGCTTTCAATAAAGAGGATGAAAGGAAGGAGTTTAAATACTATTTCCAGATTGCTACGGCTACGACGGAAATAACGTCATAATAGCCATTTTGAAATACCACTTTCAAATGTCATTGTTGATAAGTTGCGTCTGAAGTTGACATTTATTTTGGCATCTTTGTGCAATAAGTGTTTTTTTTTGTGTTTAAGTATCGATCAGTACATACCACAAATTAATATAAAATAAAATCAGTTAAAAAAAGTTTGATGTTTCCAATTAAACTAATTTAAAGAATATCTTTAAGGGATACGCTACGGATTTATCCCAATAGGTCATATTGAAATACTAATCCTGGCCTGTAGGGGGGTTATTAAAAGACTCCTTCCTGTCAATCTTTTTATTTAAAGCTGTCACGGGTTTTTTAACAATAATTTTCTTACGTTTGTGAGTTGTCCATAACCCTCTGGATAAAAACGTTCGTCATAGTAAGGACTTCCTTGCACTAAGGTTCCGTTGTCTGGGTTTCGGTTTCCATGCCTAAATAACTATAAAAATATATATAGATTTGGTAAACTGTTCAGCACTTGCTAAAGCTAAAGAGATTTGTTTAGGGTTTGTTTGTAGGGCTGTAAATATTTAATAGGGGGATGGGGGGGGGGGGGGGGGGGGGAGGTGTATAAACACAGGGCAGCGTTGCGAACAAAATTTTCCTACGGCCACCTATGAAAATAAGAAAAAAAGGACGGTTCATTTAGCTAGAAAACGCTGTGTATCACACGTGTGTTGAAATACAAGGCACACTATTTAATTTCAACATATGGTGCTAATTTGACAGACCACCCCTATTTATTAAAAATAACAAATTTTAGAAAGCAGTAATTGTGAAGTGTTTAACTTATTTATAATATATTTGTCGAGTGATTCAGAATTAGAGTGTGAAAATACACCATCTAAAATTATATAAAATGTTAATAATATACTTTAAAATCTATTACCAGAAAAAACAAATCGCGCTGAAGAGAGTGTAATATATATTAAACAACAAATCCTATTGGTAGTCATAGCCTAGAGAATATAGCTCTAGCCTACAGATCACAAGGTCACAGGTTTAAGTCTCATCAGGAGTATTTGATTTTTTTTTATAAAAACAATAAATAATTTATAGAATTATTTTGAATTGAAATCTTTCTTGTTGGGTGGATTTTTTAAATTTATGTTTAATGCATCTTTCCTTGATTAAATTTAAAATTTTTCATTCTGGTTAATGTAGAAGCCAATTCGAGATTGGTTTTTCCCATGATATATAAAATATGAAAAAGTTATAGGTACTACAAATAAAGGAAAAGCCTATTGACAAACTATGAAACTAGATATTATTTGGAACATACATAACTCTTTATTAAAATTTTTTTTTTATATTTGTGAAAAATATGAATATTGGTGTGAATCCAAAATTTTAACATAAGAGGTATGTATGACTACCAGCGTTTTTCGAGCTCGGTTTTTCATGATTAAAAATAAAGTAAATATCGCTCACCACGCCAAAATAGATGATTTTTTCAGAAATCCTGTATTTTAGGAGCGTAGATCTAAGAGCAGTTTTTAGTGCAAATGTTTAGGTTTTGAAATACTCCTTCTTGGGTGCCGTTTTGTATATTCATAATAAACCATTCTCGTTTATTCCCGCACTATTTTTTTTATTATAAATTATCACACTTCTTCCATAAAAAAATTTTCAATTAAAATTTGTACTTTAATATTTCTTTTTAAAAATAAATACCTAATTGTTTTTGCCGTAAACATATTTTACTGCATTGGGTTATATTTTTGTTGATTTAAAATAGCTCTAAAAATGGAAAACGAAACGGAAATATTATAGAAAAATACTATAAAACATTATTCTTTTTACTCGTTTTCCTATAAAATTGCATCATACATTAATAACTAAAACGACATGCGTCCGAAACCTTAATATCTATATAAAACAGTACTTTTAGAAGGAAAAGTTTAAAAACTAAACGTGTCCTATAAGACCTTTGTAATTTAAGCCAAGAATACCAGCATGAGACGAAAAATTAGGTTGCAATTAGATTTTTAGACCCGATCTCTAGTCTGGGGGAGGGGTGTAGCCCGGAACCCCCTAAATACGCCACTGGCTAGAGCTACATATAATTTGTTGCTGTATAAGTATCGAGAAAGGTATGAAAAGTATTTCGTTTTTAATAATTGGTTTATAGAAAAGAATGTAAGGAATGTTTTGGAGGGAATTGTACTTTTAACATAACAATTCAAAGATTGATATCAATTAGAACCAAATTATATTTATTAGAATTATTAAAAATTATTTTCCTGGCTATAGAGTTTTCAATGTAAAACTATACTTATATAGTCAGCCACTATCAAAATTTCGTACCCCATTGGTCTTGCCTTGATTATAAAAAAAATATTGTACGTTACTTAATCGAAAAGTACGTTAAGAGGACTGGCATACTCCCAGACTCGCCTAGCGACTCGCTCAGGAAATTGCCTGCTACGTCCTGTAAAGTAGTACTTTCCGGTCTTGTAATATACGAATGAGAAAATCTGGATCTATTTTAATTTATTTTGATCATATTTCGTAACCTGGGCAAAGTTTGTAGAAAAAAAACAGTAGCTTACTTGTTGTAGGAAGAAAAAAATATATTTAAAGTAACTTACCACATGAACCAGCTTTAAGGTGGGATTGCTGTTCTCCTTCTCAAGAAATGAAAAGGCGGACAGATTACCCAACAAAACTGAAAAAACTATTACAATGAAACTGTTCATCGTTAAATTTATCAAATGATAAAAGCCGAAGTTGCATTTTCCATTTTATAGTAGGTTGGCTGGATATCTGAAATTCACGTGCGAGTATAATAAATAAATTATTGATAATATTAGGTTTTATTAAAGGATTTTAGTTTTAGGAATTAGAATTATCAATGCAAGAAATTACAATAAATGTTCATGCATTTTATTTTTATCGACGTCTGTAAATCAGTGGCGGGGTAACTGCATTTGTTTGTTTTCTTAATTTGAAGTTTTATTGGTTAATTGTTCTCTGATCCATCAGCCTGTTCTCTAAATTACCTCATTTTTCGATAGATTTTTGTTCTATTGATCACAATTATAACGAAGTCATAACTACTCTTTAGAATATATATTTTTTAGAAAAAAAGTGGTACGCCACTGATATTTTTCCATGTGGATTCGGATTAGCCTGGTCAATTCTGCATAAAAATGGTCTCTTGCGTTTTTTTCCCAGGTACACCGTTCTTAATTAAAATAATTAAATTAAATTAGATGGGGAAAGCATGCCTATTACGTAAAGGTGGTCATTTCCAACAATTTTTATAAAACAAAATTTTGCATTATCAATGTTAATAATAATAATAATAAATAGTATATTAATATTATTATTATTATTATTATTATTATTATTATTATTATTATTATTATTATTATTATTATTATTATTATTATTATTATTATTATTATTATTATTATGTTTTCAGTGTTCTGTTTCTCAGCTTTTTGTTGGTAAGGCTGGTGTTATTTACAGTACAGAGAAGAAATTCATCGTAACCTGTACTGTTTAGAAACTTCCGTACTATAAGGCAAGTTTGGAGGATGACGCTTTTCTGAATAAGTTGGTATAAATAACCTGAAAGGCCCAGTTTTTCCAAATTGGGCTTGAAATTTTTCGTCATAGCTCCCTCCACCGATATTATAATCGGAATTATGTCGATTTTATCTAGCTTCCATATATTTTTAATCTCTAAAGCCAAATTCGAGTACTTGGTCTTCTTCTCCGATTCGGTTTTAGAGAGGTTGTGTGTTAGTGGGCAACCTATATCGATTATGAAAGCTTTCTTGGTGGTTTTTTCGATGAGAAGAATATCCGGTCGGTTGTGGTCTACTGTTCTATCCGTGATTATTGGCCTGTCCTAGTATAAGAGATATTCAGGGGATTCAAGGACTGGCTCGGGTGAGTATTGGTAGTATGGTGGGAGGTTTTCCCTTAGCCCTAGTTTATGGGCCAGTTCCTTGTGGATGATCTTAGCCACCTGATTATGTCTCCCCAGGTAAGCGTTGGGGGCCATAGCACCACACCCCGCCGTGATATGTTCTATCGTTTCTCCGGGGCAATTGCATTTTCTGCACACATCTTCCACATTTTTTTTCAAGATGACTTTTTCATAGTTTCGAGTTCGAATGACACGGTCTTGGATAGAGATTATAAAACCTTCTGTTTCAGCGTAAAGCTGCCTTTTCTCTAACCAATTCAGTGACATTTCTCTATCTATGAGTGGATTTTGGAGTGCAGTAGGGTATTTGCCGTGTAGGGCTTTTTCTTGCCAAGTTACAAGCTGTTGACTTGGCGGCGCGCGGATGATGTTAGGTAATCCGTTTTGCTTTAAGTTAAGGGCTGTATATCCAGCATCTGCTGCTACCACTTTTTTAAGAATTTCCCCATTCGATTCTTGGAAGTATTTTCTCATAGAGGTCTCTTGCGACTTGCACAAGTTATATATATTAATGAGACCTCTTCCTCCCTCCTTTCGTTTTAGGTAGATTCTTTCAAGTGCAGAGCGTGGGTGGTGGAATCTGAATTTTGTTATCAGCCTGCGCGTAAGCCTATCTAGTTCGTGCAAATCCGTGTCTGAATACTTATTATTATTATTATTATTATTATTATTATTATTATTATTATTATTATTATTATTATTATTATTATTATTATTATTATTATTATTATTATTATTATTATTATTATTATTATTATTATTATTATTATTATTATTATTATTATTATTATTATTATTATTATTATTATTATTATTATTGTTGTTATTATTATTATTATTATTATTATTATTATTATTATTATTATTATTATTATTTTAAAGAGAAACCTATTAATTTTTTTCCAGAACTGGATAGCTTCTTAAATTCCCTTTTCAACGATGTATCACATCTTTTGTTTTTAAAATTGCGGCGCAGGAGGCGTTTTTGTTAATTTAATATTCCGCCATTTTGAAGTCAGTAAAAAAGTAAGGTAACCGGGCCATTATGATCGTGAGAAAATTATTTCTGCCAATGTCATGTATGTCACAGTCAAACTGGCTGGTTAGTTAGTTGTACATTTTTTATTTATTTAATTTATACAACCCGACAAAACTTGGGTTCAGACTCAAAATATAATGAAAATCGATATTTTCTTATATCTTTTTTCGTATCTCTAAAAAAATGACACTTACGCCAGAATTTTTAAATGACATTTGACAGGTGTAGCGCACGTTACGACTAAAAAATTTTAAGCTTTTTTTTTGTTTTATGTTTATTAAATAATCCAGGTCCGTATTAAAAAAAACATACCTGATGTAGGTAAGGTGAGTAGGGGTAAAAGTAATATAAAATTTTAATAGTTCCTGAAAAACGGTTTGTATCGAACACATTTTTTGGTAATAAAATTCCCAAAAAATTGACAGTACTTGGCATATAGTTCCTGACAGTATGGGACAGATAGATTTTCTAGATATCCAATAAGAAAAAAACTATGGTATTTTTTTTAAATCGATGTCCTTATATTACATTTGCCCCGTAAAATGGGGTAAATGTGATAGTGGCAGGTCAGGTTTATATTAGAACACTTGATAATATTGGTCGGGGTAAATGTAAATCTTTAGCATTTTAGCCTTTTTTTTGCAGCTTCAAGCGCTTATTTTAGATCACAAATAAAAAAGTTACAAACTTTTATATACTAACTTTCAAATTTATTTAGAAAAAATAAAATATAAAAAGCAGGCTTTAATCTGCAACAAAGCAAGAACAAATTAACTAAATAATTTTAAAATTCTCGAACAAAAAAAATGTAAGTAACTATATTTATTTAGGTAATTATTTGAGGTTAAAGCCTTCAAATTTCACATTAAACTTAAGGTGTCCCCGTCTGGTTGTAATCGGTTTTGGCAAAATTTGTATAATGTCATTGGAACGAATTGAATCTGTGTCCTCAATAACAGGCCAAATGAAGAGGTCTTTTTTCCATTTTAAAAATTTGACATGCCAGGCATCTTCCTCCTTGTCCTTATCCATAACTTGACCAACGTAATGTTTAACAAATTTTTTTGATGCATATTGAACTAGGACCCAGGAATTCATTTCAACAACCGAAGAAATTTCCGAGTCGCTTTCCTCTTCAAGAAACTCTAGACAATTATCATCATCGGATTCCATATATTCGGGGCTTTCGCATTCCTCATCACTACTGATGGCTTGCACAGTCTTCTTATTTTTCGTGGGTTTCTTCTTTTTCAGCTCTGACTTTTCTTCAAGACGCTGTAATACTTCTTTACTTGTAAGAACTTCAGAGCCAAGTCCAACTTTGGTTCTCTTACATTTTTCGAGTGATGACTTCTGCTTGATGGTTCTTAGCAGCAATTCGGTGAATGTAATTGGCTTCTCGTTCATATTAACTTCTTCATTGTCAATATTTTCATCATTACAACTGGATATGCCTGATGGGCCAGCTTCTTGTACACCCCTAGAGATACTTTCTTTATGAATGTTGGATGGGCCAGCTTCTTGTACATCCCTAGAGATACTTTCTTTATGAATGTTGGATGAGCCACCCTCTTGGCCACCTGAAAAAGTTTCTTTATCGATGTTGGACGAGTCTTGCTTGTTGTTTTGGGAGTTTAGTGCACTTCTCCTAGTGACATTCCTTTTTTCTTCTTGAAAAAGGTCCCATCTTTTTATAGCTTCCGGGGAAAACTGTTCTCTTGAAACAACTTCAGCATCAAGGGGAAATATCCCGGCCTTTCTAAAGCCGTTTGTAATAACGTCTATCTTAAGTTCCTTCCAGACTTGGCAGAAAAACTCAGAAAATATTCTCTTAAGTAATTTTAGACCAAGATGTTGTCGCTGCCATACAATTAGCTTGTCATCCCATTTAATTTTTAGCGATTTAAACACGCTTAAATCTAGGGGTTGTAGCAAATGTGTTGAATGGGGAGGTAGTTTCATTATTGTGATTTGTTCGCTCATGGCAGTTTGTATTAAACGAACGTCTACATGTGATCCATGACCGTCATATATAATTAAAACAGGGCGATCGTTTCCTACTGCAGAACTTACTGAATTTACAAAGTAATTCCGAAAGACTTCCGAGTCCATCCAACCATTTTTCGTAGCTGCATAAACAGTACCTTCAAATGTTTTTTCCTCTGAAGCCACCCATTGGTCCCATATGTTGACACCTTTAAATACTATCAAAGGTGGGGCTTTTCCTCCTGCAGCATTACACATTACCAATACCGTCGTATTATCTCTGCCAGAGGTACTTGTAGTTCTCGATGCTGGAAAACCGACTCCTCCAACAATTTTACTTTTTCTGGGATCAACTGAAAAACTGGACTCGTCTAAATTCCAGATACGTTCTGGCTTGTCGAGTAGATTCAGGTCGGTGAGAGTCTCTTTTAAAAGTTCAAAATAACCGTAGATTAAAAATGGATCCACGGCTTTTTTTTCTGCAATATTCCACGTTTTGTGGTACTTTCAGGCTTAATTCATGTCTTTTCTTAAATCCCATAAACCAGTCTTCTCCTGGGACACCGTTTTTAAATGAAGTTTCAATATTGTTCTGTTGAACATACAGGCCTACCCGTTCTAAAACTTCCTTGCGGGAGAGTCCAAACCCCCATTTTTCTAGGACCTTTATTCCATTTGCCAAATCAATTTCTGCCGCTAGAGGCACTTCGGTCGGGCGACCCTTGCTTTTACATATTTTTCCCCGTGTACCTGTTTTGCGTGTATAAAGGGTTGGATATGGAATGCCATACCTTTTTGAAGCTGAATAAATAGTTAATCTACCTGCTGTAATCTCTTGCAAGGCTGTTTTTAAATTTTCTTGGCTGTATTTAGGCTCTGCAGTATTTTTTTTTATATAATGGCGAACCATTGTAAAAGACCTAAAACAAAGGGGTAAATGTAATATATATAATACAATTGCCCCAGTGATTTTATTACATTTACCCCAGGTAACAAATTCCTGGGGGAAATGTAACATAACCCAAATTATAGTTAATATATAGCTAAAAGATCCAATTGCATTTTGTACATAAAAGAGAAATACTAAATAACAAATTAAAGTAATATTTTGAGGACTTACTTGCAAAAACGCGCTGGCTATTGTTGCTGGACTATTTCCCTGTGAACTCGTGCGGCCACCTGTTTGGACATATTCTGCAAGAATGCATGGCGCATGCTGACGGTCGGTAAAATAGATTTCATTTATGAGCAGCTGCCAGTAAAAGTATCCAATTGAGTCACTACTAGGTGGCGCTAGTATCTGAACTCATTATTTTATTATTTATTAGGCAATATTACAATTACCCCATTATTACATTTACCCCTACTCACCTTACCCAAAAGCCTAAGCATCGTAATCAATTTTTGATAACAAAAAAAAAATAGAAAGTGGCAATGAAAATGTAAATTTATTTTTTTTAAATAAAGTTAGAAAAAATAAAAACCAAAACGAGAATTTTCTGTTTTTTTTTCGAATGTCTTCGGAAAATATACAATTTTGTCAACGGGTTCTTAGTTGTCTCCAAATTGTGCAACTTTGCTCCAATTTAACATCCTCTACATCACTTGCCATTTACTAGATCCCAATGGTGACCGTCAAATTTGTAACACCCTGTAGGTACCTAGTTATTGAAAATAATTTAAAAAATCACAATTAGTCTAAACGATGCGTTTGATTTTCAACATTTAAAGAAAGCCGAATAGATAGGCGCACTATGATTCATTCGCTACGTAAGAACCGACGTGACTTCGGAGCGCGACGTCTTTTATTGCATAAAATAATAAAACATCTTGTGTCTGAAATCGATCGAAAATGGAGACCAACATTAGTTCGTCTCCAAAAACGGTTGCCACATTTTTGCACTGATTCTACGTTCTTTAAATATTGAAATTCAAAGACGATGACAAGCGACATCTTTATTTTGGTTCTATTGAACGCTTATGCTTTTCTTTGTCAAAAAATAATAATAAATAAATCCATAATTTTACATTGTTTTAGAACGTTATTTTAAAATATTGAAAATTTGGCAGTGCCGCTAAATTTTCTATTTTTTTGTTACATAAATAGAAGACTATTTAAATCAGTGGCGGCTCGCGGCCTTAAAAAATGATGAAGAGCTAGGTATACTGCGGGTACCTAAACAAACATTAACTAAAAACCCATGTAACAAAACGTCTCTCTTATCCTTATCTGTCCAATGACTGAATGTAGTTTCCAACAAATTACAAACTATGTCATTAATTGGGTTCATTTTTGAAACACACAACTAATGTGTACGGTACGTACACTACTGAATTAACTGAAAAATAAAAACAAAACTTTTTAATCACACAGTAAATCATGTAGATACGTAAAAACGATATCTATAACCGTAAGTTTCGCGAAGCCTCAAAATAAATATTTTAAGGTTAGGCGAACCAATGCTTAAACAATGGTGCATACGAGTGATCTATTTTTAAATTGCCCTTCATCATAATGCAAATTGTTAAGTGCTGTTTGCGTGACTGACGTTGCGTAACCATAGCAACGGTGAATATCAAAGCCATGTTGGGTGTTGTGTCTTCACTTGCTTTGAGCTAACGGACACGGTCGCTGGGGCGCCAAAATGCACGAGTATTTATAATTATTGTCCATCGGAGTTAACCGTGGCCCTATTATGCATAGCTACATTCGGATTAAATTAATATTATTAATTCGAACATAATTATTTTTTAAGGGCTCAAATGGTAACTGTATTGGCACATTAATATTTATTATTGTCGAAAAACTTTCCTCCTGTTTTTTTTTTGGTGAAGAGCCCCTTCACCTACTTCACCTGAAGAGCCGCCACTGATTGAAATGCATTTACTCGACGTGTAGTTTATATTAGAAGTAATTATCACTTTTCTGTAATAATAATTGTGCATTAGCCAATTAACAAACAAATAAAATTTAGTGAATTAATTACAAGAAAAATCTTTTCAATTTTTCATGGGCGTCCGTAATAATACCATCTTAAGAGTGTTTTATCACTTATCTACCTTCAGGGCATAAAAATTCAGTTTTTAAGTGGATCCGAATGATATTGAATTTTTGAAGAAATTTAGACTTTTAATATTTAATTTTTAATTGTGCTCTCTTGTGGCGTTTCTATTTCCAATACTTTCCGAATAAATACTGACCAAAAAATTATATATTATAAAAGTAGTAACCGTTCAACACAAGGCACTTGGTCGTGAAACAGTTTTTTTTTTTGAGGGCCCGTCCGTGCGCCGGATGCACTCAGGCCAGGTTTGGCCGCATTGTGCTCACCGTGTTTGGTTGTTACACTCGTTGTCCGTAATCCCAGTTCCTGGCACTAGTTTGTGTAGGTTAACTAGGGAGAGGGTAGGGATGTCCTCTGGTTCCAGTTTTGGTTGCCCGAGTATTTATTGCCTCTTCCGATCTAGTGACTCGCAGTGGCAAGTTTGCCAATTTCTCTGTCTTGTCCGCATAATCTGCAGTTAAGGTGTCCATTGTACAGTTGCATTCTGTGCAGATGGTTCTTGACAGCCATGTGTCCTGTCAGAATTCCGGTAATGGTTCTCAGCTGATTCCTATTCATTTGAAGCAGCTGTTTCGTAAGTCTTGGGTCTGGATCCCCAATGAAGCTTTTGCTATGGGCTAATCCCTGTCTGTTACTCCAGTGGATTTTGTGTTCACCGTGAAACCGTTACATGGTTAGGAAACTATGAGGGCGCACTTTTCCTCTTTGTCGCTCCCCGAATATGCAACTGGCGTTTAGTTTGTTATGTATATATGATTAATTTTAAATAAATAGACATAAAATAAGAGGGAAGAACTATAAAAATATTTTTCCGACATCCGATATTAACGTTCCCAAAATCATTCATTAATGACCCCTATTAATGCATGATTTTCTGTAAATGCACGATTTTGGTAATTAAAATTAAAGGCAGCCATGCAAACAAATCAACAAAATAATAAAACGTCAATCCAAAACGTCGTCCGCTGTCATTAGTATTTGTAGAATTGTGAAATCTGGATTGTAAAATAAAAGTTGTTAACTGTTTTTCTTCACTTTAGTAAAAAATACGGTCGAAGAAAAAACATTGTAACCAACTCTTACATTAAAATGCGATTAATGATCTCGAACATTAACGCGTTTGCTACGCTCACGCGTTAAAATATTTCGATCATTAATCGCCATTATTAATGTACTTGTTGGTTAAATTACTATTAAAAAGTACTTTTACTAAATGTAGTTAGTTTTCCTTTTTATCGGCTATCATTGTCAACAGGTATTTTTTTATATTTTTCGTTGCGCTATTTTACAGTATTTGTCTTCAGGATGTTCTATCAAGTATTATGTCACAATATGGTGGACTCTTTTTTTTATTCCCAGAAGGCAATAAAACTAACATCTATATTTTTTAAAGTTAACCCGATGAAAATTTCATTATACATTTAATTGATCATATCATAAATAATTTTACAACCATCTTAGTAACCTACTTACAAAAATTAAATACTAAATTAACTCCTGAAAGTAAACCAAAAAATGATTTCATGCTTAAGGCGGTTAGACCAAAAGACTGATAAAATTCGGAATTACTTTTATCACGTATTTTTGTCGTAACTAGGTTGTAACTGCGGTTTTATTTTAGGTAATAAAGGTTTTATGCGACAATGACATTTTATTGGTACATGTGTGGTTGCGTGGATGCATTTAATTTTTTTGCTTTTTATGATTAACAAATAAAATAAGCTTTGAATTTCAATATTTAAAGAAGGACGGATCAGTGCAAAAATATGGCAACCGTTTTTGGAGACGAACTAATTTTTGTCTCCATTTTGGATCGATTTCAGACAAAAGATATTATATTATTTTATGCAATAAAAGACGGCGCGCTCCGAGGTCACGTCGGTTCTTACGTAGCGAATGAATCATAGTGCGCCTATCTATCCGGCTTTCTTTACATGTTGAAATTCAAAGAAATAATTAAAAAGAATCCGATCAAAATTTCTAAAACTCTTCTCCGAGTTTCCTAGCTCCGTACGAAATTATAATATTATTATTACACTCTCCTTCTTAAATCGCCTCATAAATAAAAATCTATACAGTGTAATATCCGGTGATTTGGCATAGATAACATAAAATATTGTCAAATTTAGAGCTACCCTATCAAAATGTTAGTGATGCATTGATATGTCACTGAAAATATTTTTTTAAATATATTATACTACTGCAAAATATGTCATAGAGATTATTTAAGTTACAAAAGTAAACAATATAATGCGTTGAACGAGCAGTATAATACCGTCTATTGGAGTCTAAGAACAAGCAGTGCGTCTCAAAGATCAAAGTTCGCCTGCCAGAAGCGGCTGAGAATCAGACTGGGAGGTGAACCAGTCGCTTCCGTTCAAACGACGCCGACGCGACTTATAGCGATTTCGGTTTACAGATCTCGGGCACTCTGAGAGCGCTCTGTGAGTCTGTGACGTCATAGATCTGCCCGAGATCTGTCATAGCCATATAGTGAGATATCTCGATTTCGATAATCGAACACGCAAATCTCGGGGAGAGCACTCTCAGAGTGCCCGAGATCTGTAAACAGAAATCGCTATTAGAGAAATAACTGGTCTTTAGTATAGAAATTGCACCAAAGTAACGCTATCCAGCCGGTTATAAAACTTTCAGACAAGACATTACAACTATTGAAGAATGATGCAATGAAATAATCCTGTCATTAAATGTTAGTAAATGCGCTATACTTCATATCGGACACAATATTCCCAACATTCAATAGATTCTCTATGGCGAGTCAATAAAAGCAGTAGAACAACAAAAATACCTCGGTGTTATAGATCTAAAGTGCACTGAAATAAGAGGCGCTTTTAGCTCAGAGTAGTCAGCGCTTTGGAACGTTAATTCTTTGAAGCAAGAGAAATTATCTCTGTATAACAGAATTTCTCTTATCAATGTCTCGATTTATCTTTATCTTGTTTATTTATTAAGAAAGACGATATACACACACTAAAACGCATTGGTTGAATGCCAATCGAACGTTTTTAGGGAATATTGTTTAAAAAAAAAGCTTTTGAAACAGGTCATCTAATTTATCAGTATAATTTTAAAAGAGTATTTTTTCATTAGGAGTGTCTCGGATTGATCCAACGACTTCCTATTAATATGTAATAATTGGACTATTTCTTTTGTAATGACCCTTTCAAAATTCATTATTTGTAAGACAAAAGAAGTCTTAAATGAAAAACCAAATTTTTGAAATTCTTTATTTTTAAGAAAAAATAATTTCACACTGCACAAAAATAGTATGGCATGTTAAATGGTGTTAATGTGAGTTTAAGAAACTTCTTAAGAACCATAACAGTCAGTGTCGTCAGTTGGCAGGATTTCTTCCACTAAGTTGTAAAAATCGTCATAGGGACAGAAATAGTCACATCCTGGTAATTTTATCGGAGTTGGGTCTGAATTAACATAGTTTTGGAAGAATAGCTAAAAAACAATATAATAAGTTCAAACTATATTTAGTTCGGTTAAAAATATAATATTAACTGAAGCAAATGCTGCTTTAGTTTTGTCCCATCTAAAAATGTGAAAATGACGAACACTACTCTTCAAACAAAAATATCTTTGATTAACAAGGCATTTGTTTTAGGACTGATCGTGGCCAACTGAAAGGCTTTTATCAAAGAAATACTTAGTAACTTTATTTTTATCTCTGAATTAAAATTAGGTATAAAACATTTTTGTAGATATTGTTCCTTTACTTTGGTCCAATAGCTATTAGCGCTAAAGGTTTAAATTAACTCTTTTATTTACTTTAAATATACTGATTCCAAATTTTATTGTTTAATTGTTTTTTTTTGTTTAATAAAATTATTAGGTTAACATTGCTAATACTCCAAAAAATGCATATTACCTTGATTCCCCATACTCCGTCAATTTCATGAACTTCAAAAAGTACATAAGAACCATATGGGGGAATGTCAACGAGGTCGAATGCTTCTAGTGATAATACCATAGAACCAACATTTAGTTCATGGCCAGAGTAGATAAACATTTTTCTTGTTGATGGACTGATGGTACCTTCAATTTTTAACTTGGTGTCACTTAGGATTTTTCTAAGTAGATATCCTAAAAATTAAAATAATTTATTATTTAGCCAACAGGATTGAAGAATAAGTTTAATTCAGAAGATAATATAAACATATCTATTACATCATAAATATTTCAAATAAACTTATTATATCTGTTTAGTTCCAAATTTGAAAAATATGGAATTTTGACAAGGATATATTCGTAAATCTAATAAAAACATATTTGTGCTATAGTATAGCGATTGAAATAAAATACTGCGACTAAAACCGTGGAACAGATAGAAAGAAGTAAGTCACCTACCAATCTGGGCAATTACCCTTTTGTAAAGCAATTAATGAGAAATCTAAATTAGCGCTATAATCACAAAGTCTGCTATCTGGTGTTGATTATGGAAACCAACGCGATTTGTGTATGATAATAGTGTGCTTGTGTTTTTATTAAATACATAACAAGTTTCTTTGACTTTAAAAGTGTAGGGATCAGCAACTTCGGTACCTTGTCCTTTGCTACTCAAGAAATTTAAGCCTGTTATCGATATACTTTTACTAGAACTGTGATTTAAAACCAATGGAATAATTGTCAGCTAATTTAGGTTTCGTTGGTTGATCTGCAACTTTAGGTTCATTCTGCGGACAAACTCGACTGCTCGAGAATCGATTTGTAAAAGTACTCACAAGTTTACGGAAGGAATGACTTCTTTTTTCGAAGTTAAAAAAGCTGGATGCAGTATTCACAAGCTTATTCAGTACTTCCCAGTACTTAATAAAATAATTCATAAGAGTACCCGAGTGTTAAATTGTATAAAATACTCGATTCTGCAGAACACTAATAGGAAGCAGGGTCAATAAAATTACATCAAATGCCAGTTATGACACCAATCGAATTAATCCGATCAGTTGTCGGACGGCGGATAACTTTCCGAACACTGTGATTATGTCTCTTGCGATTGGATCAACACAATCATTGTTTTCATAAAAACCTTGTGTCTCTAATAAAATTTTTGTAATTTCTTGCAGGTGAATTTATATTTTTTATTTCGGTAGTAAATTTACTTTTCGCATTAGACTGCACTCCCCGTCATGTCCTTCACGTTATTTGCTTTTTCATGCGGAAAAGTCATACTTTCCCCACAAACATTCCATTACCTGAAATGATGCGTCTTACAGCAGTGTTGTTGGTGATAGTCCAATAAAAGTCAACAGCTGCAGAGTGTATTGGTTCAGGATATATAGCTTTAGTCCATTCCTCCAACGGGTATCCCACTTCCAGCTAAAAATAAAAATAATACAGTATACCAAAGCCATTGTTATACTTTTATACATGGTGATTCCTAAGTTGATACTTCTTTTTTAGCTGTGTATAGATGGCATTAAAATAAACAACATTTTCAAATACCTTTTTTTTTAAATTTACAAGTAGGTTACAGAGATACAGAAGTAAAAAATCTAAGTGCGGGCCTGGTCATCAAACCGTAGCCTGCTATACCTTATGTTGTTGTCGTATCTTTATTAGTCATGCAATTTACGAGTGGTGTTGAGCAATCCGCTGCGGTGTGTTTTTCTGAAGCAAGTTAATTTTAAATTGGTGACACGTGAAAATGGTGAAATTTAAAAACAATGAACTAGTAGATATGGTGTTAATTTACGGTGAGTGTCGTCAAAGTGCGGCGGCTGCTGCTTCGAGATTATACGCAGAACGCTTTTCCTTGCGTGCTCATCCTACGCCCAGAAGTTTTCTTAATGTTATTCAACGGGCAGGTTAGGCAGAATCGTATTTATTCGTATTATTTATCATACCTTATTTTTGAGTTTTTGAAAAAAGGTATTTGAAAATGTTATTTATTTTTATGCCTTCTATAAATAGTTAAAAATAGTATTTTGACTGGTGTTATAAGAACGTTTAACTAAAAATTAAACAAAAATAATTGTATAGTGGCCTTTAAATGGTAAAATTTATTATTATTTAGCTTAAACTATTTCACATCATTTTAGAATTTTGATAATTATTGGTATTGATTTGGGTGACGGGTTCACTACATTTGTCAGAAAACTTAATTTTTTCGTGATAGTGGATTTTAAAAAAAAATTTACAATTAATCTTACCTGAGTTGCAAATCCAAAGTAGTAAGAGAAGGCATTAAATAGAGTAATAGTTGATCCAGTTTTTTCTTGTAATATACTAAACAACTCTGAATATCTCTCCAGATACGTTGAGATTTCCGGACTATTAAGTATCTCGTTGAAAAGGCTGTAAAAATGCGTAATGCAAGCAGTCCAAGGTTGGGTTTCCTAAAAATAATTTGTTAATTTTGTATCAGTAGTAATAATATATTTAAAAGGGTTCCATTTCTCGTCCAAATAAAAGTTACCATTAAAGGAATAGGACAAATTTTTCAATGTGCATAAGTTTTTGTGCTGTTTGATCACAAAATATATTATCATAATATATATAGAGAATTCGAAATATTTATTGGAAAATCTGAAAAATGACAAGCAAACTTATATAAATTATTCTAATAAGAAATTTAGATTGGAAAAAAATCTAAATAAGTAATTAAGTACCTATACAGGGTGATTCACGTTGAGTGGCCTATTAGAAGATCTCAGAAACGAGCTATCTTCCTAAAAATTTGATATATCTTCCTAAAAATTTGATAGCAGGCATAATTGGTTCTGGGCTTTTAAAACATTATATTTTGACGTTTTTATTACTTCCGGTTATACCGGATGTTAATGCCAACTTTGCTATTTCAAATGGAATACCCTGTATATTTTAGCATTTTTGATTACCTTCTTAATATCTAATTAACTTTTGTTAATAATAATCTATTCCTATCGCTAACCGTTTTTAATATATGAATTATTAAAGGATTTTTTTGTGTAAAAACGCTCCGAGAAGAAAGTTTAGTAACTCTGAAACTAATAAAGGTAAACATTTAAAATTTTCTAAGCTTTTAAGTAATACATAGATCTTTAGTTTAAATTACTTAGGTTTTACGTTTTTTATACAGGGAGTTCTTAAAATTGTGCCAATGTTTCCATTCAAATAAATGTGCATAAGTCAATTTTTGCAAATGGAACACCCTTTTTTTTAGCTTACTAACGTGTAGAGAATTAAATTTTCTACCTAAATGCCTAATATGTTACAATCCACATTTTTAGTCATTTTGGAATTATGAGCAATTTAAATTAAAATTTTAAAATTTCTTTTTGTGTTAATGCGACGTTATTTTTGAAAATAAGGCTTCGACTGGGAGTTTCGTTTGACTTTAAGCTTTGTTACCATTTGTTAGCTATTTCTCATTCAAAGCCAAACGAAAGTCCCAGTCGAAGCCTTCTTTTTAAAAATACTATCGCATTAACACAAACAGAAATTTTAAGATTTTTTATTTAAATTGCTCATAATTATTCTAAAACCACTAAAAATGTGGATTGTAACATATTAGGCATTTAAGTAGAAAATTTAATTCTCTACACGTTAGTAAGCTAAAAAAAGGGTGTTCCATTTGCAAAAATTGACTTATGCACATTTATTTGAATGGAAACATTGGCACAATTTTAAGAACTCCCTGTATAAAAAACGTGAAACCTAAATAATTTAAACTAAAGCTCTATGTATTACTTGAAAGCTTACAAAATTTTAAATGTTTACCTTTATTAGTTTCAGAGTTACTAAACTTTCTTCTCGGAGCGTTTTTACACAAAAAAATCCTTTTATAATTCATATATCAAAAACGGTTAGAGATAGGAATAGAATATTATTAACAAAAGTTATTTAGTTTTTAATAAGGTAATCAAAAATGCTAAAATATACAGGGTGTTCCATTTGAAATAGCATAGTTGGCAATAACTTCCGGTATAACCGGAAGTAATAAAAACGTCAAAATATAATGTTCTAAAAGCTCAAAACTAATTATGCCTGCTATCAAATTTTTAGAAAGATAGGGTTACTCGTTTTCGAGATCTTCTAATAGGCCACACAACGTGAATCACCCTGTATAGTTAGATTATATTATATTATAATTTTTAGATTTCATTTTAACATTAAAGTACAAATCTGTTTTGAAATTTAGCTCTTATTATCATGTTATATTATTATATTTGTTGCACTATTCCCCACAAGAAATCTTTTTCTAAATATAACTACCTACTACTTTGTGTTTAATTTAAAATTAAATTTTCAGTTAATTAAAATAAAACTTCTTTGTCATTTTCCAGTTTTTTCATTAAATTCTTAAAACAATAGAGAAAATTCCATTTCTTGACAAAATGGTGAACTTTGGTTACGTCGATGTTAAGGGAAGCCAGCTATTGGGTATAGTTGGTACCACACATATAAAACCACGATACACTAACACCGGCATACTAGCGCGCATAAATTATCTCCCTCTTCCACATTTTGACGACACGTGCGAGGACGCTTAAGGCCGGTTTACAATAGGTGCAACAAAATGATTGTTTTATTTTTCATCAATAAACTAATTCTATTATAATAATATATTATAAACGATATACTAATGCCTTAATTCAGATCAGCTATTTCTTTTAGAAGGTTCTAATTACAACAATAGTAAGAAGTATAATAGTCGCTAGTATTATAATTAAAGCAGGTTTTTTTAAGTGTACCTTGTCAACAGACGCATCTAAATAATTGAATGGAATAGGTTGCCAGTTGAGGAGAGACCAAACCTGATCTCCTTGTGGTGGATATAGCGAAGCCAACATCAGTTCCACGGACATTTTAGTTCTGTTTAAGTCAGTGGTTCTCACATCTAGGTAATTGACATTCCAAGTGTCTGTCAAAAAATCGTTGTATCTTCTACGTAGTTCCTCTCCAATCTTAAATTCCGTCAGTTTACCAGCCTAAAATAAATGTCGAGAGTTGGAAATTTATATAAAATACATACTGTATTGTATATGTTACATCTTACATTGGTGAGTTGTCCATAGCCTTCTCGATAGAAACTTTCATTATAATAAGGACTGCTGGATATTAAGCTGTCACTGTCTGGATTTCTGTCTCCATGTCTAAATACCTGTAAAATAAAGCATATTTTATTTTTCTTTATAATAGCCATAAAAGTCACAACCAAGCCATTAAATGATATGAGTTTTTGTTACCTACATCTGCCCTTAAGACACAAAATTAAGTTTTTTTACGGTAATACTGTTCAAAATTTAAAATTTGGTCAAGAGTAATCAATGTCTCCACCTTTGAAAAAATATGTAAAATTTCCACATAGGTAGAAATTATACACTAGTAGGTGTATATTATTACAATTATGTATATTATACACACATAATATAAAAAAAATTTCGAAAATTAAATTATTACCTCTCCCCCCCTGCATAGTTGAATTAAATTTGTTTTCGTAAATGTTTTTTTTTACTTTTTTTTTGATATTCCTAGCTGGCTCTTTATTAAAAAAAAACTTTTTTTAAATTTATGAAAAATATGAATATTGGTGTCAATCCAAAATTTTAACATAAGACGTATGTATGACTTTAACCCGGGTTTTTCATGATGATGATTTTCAGAATTCATGTATTTTCGGAGCGTAGATCTAAGAGCAGTTTTTGGTGCAAATCCTTAGGTTTTGAAATACTCCTTCTAACGTGCCGTTTTGTATATTCATAATAAATAATTCTCCCCCTTCCCCTAAATACGCCACTGCCCAGCATGTACATTTAAATGATGTTAATCACACGGCGCTACCTAAGTTGCAGCGGACACCCGGCAACCCGAGTATCCGCGACTCGGCATGCTCGTCGCCACGCTACTTCAGTCTCTTAAGTGACGCAAAATAATAAATGTGGAGCAAATTTTTAAGCTGAAATTCATGAATGTGCTGCCTCTAGCTCGCAACAAAGTGTTTTTACGGGACTCGCAGGATTCCAGGACTCGCTTACGGCTCGTCGCGGAAAGTTCCTACTCATCCTGTAAAATATCACTTTCGGAACTTACTTAAATTACTATTATTATGGGATATTTTTGAAAAACCCTTTTTACGAACACCCTCATACTCGCTAGAAAGCTAAAAGTGTTATTAAAAAGTAACTTACCATGTGAACCAGTTTTAAGGTTGGATTGCTGCTCTCCCTTTCTACTAACGAAAGGGCATTCAGACAACTCCACGTGGAAACGAGAACGACAAAGAACAGATTGTTCATTTTGGTTTTTGATCAATTGATAAAAAAGTGAAGTTTTTTTTCTCTATTTATATACGAATGATAACCAATATTTATTATTAGGGGGATTAGGGGAGTTAGTTACATTTTTAGTGTCTCATTTTGTAAATTGTTGGCTGTACTTTATTTTTAAGATTTGTCGTAGTATTGAAAGAATGGAGATATTCATTAGAAAAATAAAATCATAATAATAATTGAAATACTACAAGAATGTCCAAACACTTCTCATACAAGCATAGAACCCCCATGGACGATATGGTCCACTTGTATCTTTTCAATACAGCGATCTGAGAAGTCAAGCGACGTCGGGCACGGTTACTACTTGATGGATGGATGACCGCCTGGGACCGGCGTATGTCAAGGATACCCGTTCAAGAAAAAAAATAATTGGGAAGAAAAAGAAAATAAATTTTTTGAAAATTTAAGAAAAACCCCCTAAATGGATGCAGAAGCGAGTTGTACGAAAAAACGTCTTAATAAGGCTTAAAACTCACTTCTGTTAAAACAACCATAAACAATACTGCGATACTACTAAAGACCAGATTCATATTGTAAAATAGACTAAAAGGAAAAAAGGCGTCGCGACGTCCGATGGTATCTTTTCGACGCTTAGCCATCGGTACCGTGACGTCACCGCCAGGTGGTCAAGACGACAATCTGTCTAGTCAGCCCCTTCCACTAAAAAAACCTTGAAAAAAGGAAGCTTTTTGATAAGCCAGGCAACGGTGGTCTGATGTTTTCAGAGCAGGGGTTGGCCGAAAATCACGGCTCCATAACGGAACTAAGTTGAGAAAGGAGTGAGGAAGATGATTGTTCTTGCCGACAAGACGTGGATCGGCGTGCATAGAGAGATTTTCTGAAAAAAATCAGAATCGACAACACCTAGTGCGTACCCTAGGTCCCTCGTGTTCGTCATCGTAATTAGTACGTTGTAAATTGCGGAGATATCATCTATATATCTGACATTTATGATTTATTAAGTTGCGAGCCTAGTTTATTTGGTGCATTGGCAACTAGTTCATGATCTCTTGTAGGCTGTCGAGAACCTTTAGCACCAATTGAGCTGGGCGCCAATCTTTATAAAGTGCGATTTTTATAAACTGAAACAAAGAAACAAGAAGAGGCATAGAGCCGAAATAGTGCCACAAAACGAATTTCCGGCGAGTATTAAGACTACTCTGTGTGTCTAAGCGCTCGTAGATAGCCGCACATCGGTGGATAAGGCTGGATAAAGACACACAGGCGGAATAGTCAAAATTCGTAGACTACAGGAAGCCACGTCGATTCTGAACTGATAACGGCGAGACGGCGCGTCCTGGAGTAGTATACATTTTATTCCATAAAATTCTAGGGTCAAGCAAGAAGTCACAATAGGTCATATACCTCAGCGCTATATTAGAAGATATTGCGCGTTAATTAGCTTAGCGATATTTTTCGGAATTAACTAAGTTACCATTGTGCGGGCGCGTAATCTTTTATAGTTTAAAATATTTTACTGTGATACGTTTAATTAACATATCTAATGGTGTATCACAAGTTAAAGATACAGATAAAAAATTTCGGACATTCCGGTTAGTCCGTGTTTTTAAATATTTACACGGTTCGATCTTGACGAATTTGATTTTTCTAGAATCCGCTGTGGGTATTGATGAAACCATTTATATTTAATATATGAAAAAATATAAATTTATAATTTCTTTATTTAGTTATTTATATTATTCAGTAACTAGAGCGTTTATTAAAATCACTATCTGCTATAATGTGATCTTAATTATTGGTGCTTACATGCTTGAACATAGTTTCCGAACAAATATAGGTAATTTCCTTTTCCATGTGTTTATTGTAAAAATTAAAACATTTAGTGCCAAGCTGGTTAGACATGATTAAATTTATTTCAGAAAATTTTAAGAATAATTAGTCATTTATTAAAAATAGATTTTTTATTAAATATTATTATTCTAATTCAATACTATCTTAAACCTATTTACTCCGTTATGCACTTTAAGTAAGTTTTACATATTTATCATTATCACATATAACAAAAGTAATCAATATTCCAAAACCGTTAGATGAGACAACACAAAGAAAATATAAGATAGTCGTAATAATAGACATCTCGAATATAATTGATGGCTTTGAGAACATTTTGTAATTTAGCAAAATATTTTTTCTCTCAAAGTCATGTTCAAGTTTATGGTATACGTCAGAAATAAAACAGATTTTATCTTTAATAGTATAAAAAATATTTTTTTCTGTGACGGGAAAAAAGTTTGACATTTTATCTCTGTTGACAGGTAAAAAAATGTCGCTTTTTGTGAAATTACTTTTTTCCCCGGGAAAAAAGTGATTACTTTTTTCCCGGATATAATATACACACTAAGTGAAGGTAGATATTTAATTTTAGAATATTTTATTATACAAAAAGTTACATTTTCTTTAAATCAAAAAGTACAATTATTAAATGTGCATTGCATGCATGACATGTTCATTTTACTATTCGGTACAGTCGAATTTTCTCGTGTTGTAATTCTATTTTCTGCCATGGACACAACTGCCGTTGATGTACCTGGTCGCAAATCGGGTGTTCTTTCAGCACTGCCACAGGTTCTAAACACTTTATTAGCTATTTCTGTCCCGTGTGCTACCGATTCATCAACATACCTTTCAGCGACCGTTGATGACTTTCAACCGCCATGTTTCTTGAGTGTCAACAAGTCTCCCCCAGATTCAACCAAAAGTGTAGCAGACGATCTTCGAAATGAATGACCCGTGTATAAGGTAACATTTTCAAGTTGAAGAAAATTAGCTACTGTTTGGGGTACCTTATAAAACTGATTTTTACCCACAACTTGATTGATACATTTTCCATTGTGATATGCATAAAATAGGCGGCGATCCTTTGCTGCTGTTGGACGAAGGGCTATGTACATTCGGTAAAATTTAATATATTTTTCAGTAATTACAAATCTCCTGTTGACATCATTCTTTGTTTGCTTAATTTCGTTCCCGAATCTTCAATATCATCTAATGTTACCTGGCTGATTTCGCAAATTCGACAAGCTCCTGCAATCGCAAGTAAAACAACAACCTTGGCCATTAAATAAACTTCATCGGGAGCATTATTTAAAAAATCACTAATATTTGTACTCGTAAAAATCGCAGATTTCTTGGGCGTGTAACCTTTTCCATTTTGTTTTATAAATGTAATTAGTTTGAAATATTTTGAAATGTCTACATTATTATTGGATTGTAACATACTTTTAATCATTGAATAATTCGACCACACTGTTGATGGCTTTTGTTGTTGTGTCAGTTCCGAAAAATAGGCCAATAACACCGTCTCCGACAAAGAACTGCATGCCTTTTTCATCTTCCATTCCATAAATCTTAAAAACGCGTTTTCGTAAATTTTGCGCGATTTAGCTGGCAATAATTTTTGTGACGCTACTTTCGCTGCTTCTACTAATTCCGGTGGAGTCAGAGAAAACTCAGAATCAGACATTTTAAACTTTATATTATTTAATATAACTACTAATTAACCACTAAAGTTCTTACTTTTTATATTAAATCACGGAATTAAATTGACAGATATTTGATTATTTTAAAGGTTTCCTTAGAAACGCAGGTCCAATTGTCGCTATAAGTAAAACAGCCTACCTACTAGTTTAAAAAGTCAAATTTCCCATCGATACTTTTCTGACTTTAATATATTGTAATAATATCGTCGTTTTTCCCGTCACAGAAAAAATAGTGTATTATACACAGGAAAAATATTAGATTTTAGCTCTCGCTTTTTTGTCTCCCTCCGCTTCGCGTCGGGAGACAACACAACCTCGAGCTAAAATCTAATGCTTTCTTCCCTTGTATAATAAATAACTATTAAGCTTCCACTGGAAAAAGATCACCTCACACAATGAGCAGTTATAAAAAACTATTGGTTAATTTTAGTACTTAATTTAAAAATATAAATACTTAGAGCGATATTATACATATTTATCTATTGCTGCATTCGGCAAGCGTCTGAAGTATCACTCTATACAGGGTGTCCTATAACTTATGGGCCGTAGAGTAACTGGAAATACTAGACATCAAACTAAGCCGATTATGTCATATAAGTTTTTTCTTTTGATAATTAAAATATTAATTTAATTATGTACTATGTTTTTTTTATGCTTTGGGATGTTTAAAGGAATCAAGTACACCTTTTTGACTCAGAAAATGCCCTTCTTTAAGAAACTATAATTGAAAAACACCTAATTTCACAGGTAAGAAAAAAAAATCATAGATTTATGAAGCCCAGTGTATGCAACTAGCGCCTTCTAGTTTGAAACTTAAACATTTCAATAAATCCTTACTTCTTGCTCATAAAAACTTAATATTGCCAACTTTCAATACGATTCATTAAACCGTTTTAAAATTATGGTTTATTTTCGAGAATAAACTTTTACTTTCAACACCCTGTATCTCTAGAACGAGTAACAATCCGAAAAAACTTATATAACTTAACCGGCTTAGTTTGATGTTTAGTATCTCCAGTTACTCTACGGCCCATAAGTTATATAGACACCCTGTAGATAATTATTAGGATTTTTTCAGAAAAGTCGAAAAATAACTAAGTATAATAACTATTTCAATTAGTTTTTTCTTAACAATTAAAAAAAAACCTGTACCTTATTGTAAAACTAAATGCTAACAACATAACTATTTAAAAGATTTATTCTAAATTGCATAGTTTTTTTCTGATAATTAAAAAAAATAAGAAAATTAAAACTTTTATTATCTTTGGGCCAAATGCCTTCTGATGTTTTTTCTCACTGTTTTGAGTGACTCATCTTGCCAACTTTTTGTCCCTTGTCCAAAATTACAATATCTCACACTTAAACCGATTTAAACATCGTTTAAAACTACATTAAATAAAACATTACCAACTGATGACGGCCTGAATACGAATCTGCCAAAATCTGGAAAAATTTTTAAAGTTCTGATCAGCTGGCCGATATCATGTATCTGGATTTCAATATTATCAAAAGCAAGTTCTCTGGTTATTTTTTCCATAATTGGCGTATACTTCCGCTATAAATGCTTAATATTAATACAACAATCTAACGCAATATTTAATTTAATATAGAAAGAAATGGTTAACCAATCACCGAGCGTTATGACAACAACAATTTAAGCCATCAACTATTTGTTTTCCAATTGACTGCCTTTCGTTTGCAAAAAAACGTTTTGACGTCAACCAATTTTGACTATTTCATTTTAATTAAATAGAAGCACTGTCACATGTATAGATAACATAAAATATTGTCAAACTTAGAGCCGCCCTTTCAAAATGTTAGTGGTGCATTGATGTCACTGAAAGTATTTTTTAAAATATATTATACTACTGCACAATAAGTTACAGACATTATTTTTACAAGAACTGGTCGCTTTCGTTCGGACGACGCCGACGTAGTGAAATAACTGGTCTTTAGTCTAGAAACTGTATTAAAGTAATGCTATCCAGCCGGTTATAAAACTTACAGACAAGACATTGCAACTATCGAAGAATGGTTTAATGTTTAATGAAAGGATCATGCCACTAAATGTTAGTAAATTCGCTTTACTTTACATCGGCCACAATAATCCCAACATTCAATAGATGCTCTATGGCGAATTATTAAAAGCAGTTTAACAACAAAAATACCTCGGTGATTTAGTCACAAACGATCTAAAGTGCACTAAAGAAAGGGACGCTTTTGGCCCAAAGTAGTCAGCGCTCTCGAACGTTAATTCTTTGAGGCAAGAGAAAAGCTCTTGGTTTATAAAAAAACCTTTAAACTTCTCTTGGACGTTGATTTCTCGATTTATCTTTATCTTGTTAATTTATTAAGACGATATTATACCAACTAAAATGCATTGGTTCAATGCCAATGGAACGTTTAGAAAAAGCATCTTGAAAAAGTCACCTAATTTATCAGTATACTTTTAAAAGAGTATTTTTTCATAAAGAGTGTCTCGGATTGATCCAACGACTTCCTTCTAATATGTAATAATTGTAGTATGTCTTTTGTAATGACCCTTTCAAAACTCATTATTTGCAAAAGAAGTCTTAAATGAAAAACCAAATTTCTGAAATTCTTTATTTTCAGGAAAAAATAATTTCACACTGCACAAAAATAGTATGGCATGTTAAATGGTGTTAATGTGAGTGTAAGAAACTTCTTAAGAGCCATAACAGTCAGTGTCGTCAGTTGGTAGGATTTCTTCCACTAAGTTGTAAAAATCGTCATAGGGACAAAAATAGTCACATCCTGGTAATTTTATCGGAGTTGGGTCTGAATTAACATAGTTTTGGAAGAATAGCTAAAAAACAATATAATAAGTTAAAAATATATTTAGTTCGGTTAAAAATATTATATTAACTGAAGCAAATGCTGCTTTACTTTTGTCACGTCTTACACGCGAAAATGACGAACGCTATTCTTCAAACAAAAACCTCTTTGATTAACAAGGCATTTGTTTTAGGACTGATCGTGGCCAACTGAAAGGCTTTTACCAAAGAAATACTTAGTAACCTTATTTTGTCTCTGAATTAAAATTAGGTATAAAACATTTTTGTAGATCTTGTTATTTAATTTGGTCCAATAGCTATAAGCGCAAAAGGTTTAAATTAACTTTTATCTACGTTAAATATACTGATTCCAAATTTTATTGTTTGATTCTTTCTTTTGTTTAATAATGTTAACATTGCTAATACTCCAAAAAATGCATATTACCTTGATTCCCCATACTCCGTCAATTTCATGAACTTCAAAAAGTACATAAGCACCATATGGGGGAATATCAACGAGGTCGAATGCCTCTAGAGATAATACCATAGACCCAACATTTAGTTCATGGCCAGAGTAGATAAACATTTTTCTTGTTGATGGACTGATGGTTCCTTCAATTTTTAACTTGGTGTCACTTAGGATTTTTCTAAGTAGATATCCTAAAAAATAAAATAATTTATTATTTAGCCAACAGGGATTGAAAAATAAATTTAATAAAGAAGATAATATAAATATATCTATAATATCATAAATATTTCAAATAAACTTATTATATCTGTTTAGTTCCAAAATTTATTTAATTAAAATACTGGAACTAACACCGTGGAACAGATAGAAATAAGTAAGTCACCTACCAATCTGGTAAATTACCCTTGTATGAAGCAATTAATGACAAATCTAAATTAGCGCTATAATCACAAAGTCTGCTATCTGGTGTTGATTATGGAAACCGGCGCGATTTGTGTTTAATAATAGTGTGGTTGTGTTTTTATTAAATACATGAAAAGTTTCTTGGACTCCAGTACCTTTTCATTCGCTACTCAAGAAATTTAAGCCTGTTACGATACACCTTAACAAGAACTGTGATTTAAAACAAATTGAATAATTGTCAGTTAATTTAGGCTTCGTTAGTTAATCTGAAACTTTAGGTTCATTTTGCGACTGCTCGAGAATCGATTCGTAAAAGTACTCAGAAATTTACGGAAGGAATGTCTTCTTTTTCGAAGTTAAAAAAGCTTGATCCGGTATTCCCAAGCGTATTCAGTACTCCCCAGTGATTAATTAAATAATTCATAAAAGTACCCAAGTGTTAAATTATTAAAAACACCCGATTCTGCAGAACACTAATATGAAGCAAGGTCAATGAAATTACATCAAATCCCAGTTATGACACCAATCGAGTTAATCCGATCAATTGTCGGACGCCGGATAACGAATTTTAGATTACTTTCCGAACACTGTGATTAGGTCTCTTGCGATTGGATCAACACAATCATTGTTTTCAGAAAAACCTTAGGTCTCTAATAAACTTTTTGTAATTTCTTGCAGGTGAATTTTTATTTTTTATTTTGGTGGTTAAATTTACTTTTCGCATTAGACTGCACTCCCCGTCATGTCGTTCACGTTATTTGCCTTTTCATGCGGAAAAGTCATACTTTCCCTACTTGTTAGAAAACATTCCATTACCTGACATTATGCGTCTTATAGCAGTGTTGTTGGTAACCGTCCAATAGAAGTCAACAGCTGCAGAGTGAATTGGTTCAGGATATATAGCTGTAGTCCATTCTTCCAAGGTGTATCCTACTTCCAGCTATAAATAAAAATAATACATTATACCAAAGTCATTGTGTTACTTTTATATAATCAGCTGCGCCTCTTAGCTTAACCTAAATTTAACCACTATTTATCTTACTACTTAAAGCTGTATGACATACTTGCTAAATAAGGTTCATAAAAATCTCTTTAAAGACCTTTTTTTATTAGATGCAAGTTGCAAGTGTAAGTGGTCGTTTCCAATGGGAAAACTTGTATCAGCTGATTAAAAATGATATTTTAATGCTGATGCAAGTTTTTCCATTTAAATCAACCATTGACTTGTACTTGCAACTTGCATCTAATGTAAAAATGCCTGAAGAAACAGGATATGTGTTTCATTATCATCACACAACCCGTGTATATTGCAATAAAACAACACACTGGCTTTTCAGAAGTGTATTTGTCTTATTTAACCATATAGGTTGTATAATAATATTAATAATGAAACACATTTCATGAAACTTATTTCTCCAGTCTCAACACACTGGCTTTGCAGAAAAGTATTTTGTCTTATTTGAACATATAGGTTGTATAATAATGAAATACATTTCCTGTTCCATAAAACTTATTTTTCCAGTGTCACTCTCCTTGTAGCCTGTGACAAAATATTGAAGTGCAGAATACAGCAAGCAGTCAGAGCATAGAGAAAAGAAACCTGACATGCAATTCTTTTTTTTTCTGTTTGGTAAAACATACAAACAAATAAAAAACACATATTTTTAAGGGCACATTTGTATGCCTGGTAAATTCTTAATTTATATTATCATCCCATCATATTTGGAAGAATGTTTTATCCCCTGAATATCTGCAGAGCCCACAACTATTAGTAAATATAATTATATTAGTATCGAGCACTCAAACATGAGATTTATGTTATTTTATTACAGATAATGACAACTTTAAATTAATCACAAATTAAATATATTCTATCTGAATCACGAGTGCTTTGGTCAAGGGCTTTTATCTTCCAATTACTAAGTTTAGAAAATTTGGATAAAAGCAAAAATTTGAAATGAAAATAAAGCCTTGGTTTATATTAACATTAATTTTTGATTTTATTCATTTGTGCATATATTTACCAATATGTAGCCTCTACTAAATTATTTATTATTTTGGGTTCCATTTTTTTTAAATTAAAATTTTTTTATCTTAAGTAAAAAATAACCCGAACTGTTTCATTATGACATTTATTAAGTTAGTAAAGTCGTCCGTAGAATTACTGGCTGGATACACGTCACAGCTTCTGACGTAATTTTTGATCGAGTCATATCCTTGATTAAATCGTATATTTTTTCTGGATTTAATTTAACTTCAAAATGAGCTTTTCTTCCTTTGCTGAATAATGAGACATATTTTCAGAATATGTTCCGATTATTTATTTTTCGCTTTCAAATTACTTTTAACACGTAAAATTAATGTTCTTCGAAATGACAAAGGTTGTCAAAATGAATTCTACTTCAATTGACAGGACTCTTTAATTAGTAACAGACATACCTATTTTTTTGTGTCTGTTATGATTATGTTTTTACGAGTTGTGACGTGCATCCAGCAAGTAATTGGAGGAACTCTACGATGACCACTAATTTGCCAAAAAATATTGTTTTGACTTGTGTTATAAGAAAATTTAACTAAAAAGTAACAAAAATAATTGTATAGGGGCCTTTAAATGGTAAAAATTATCATTATTTAGCTTAAACTATGTCACATCATTTTAGAATTTTGATTTTAAAAGTTATTATATGATCTACAAGGTTAATAATTATTGGTATTCATTTGGGTGACGGGTTTACTACGTTTGTCAAAAAACTTTATTTTTTCGTGAAAAAGTGGAAAAATCATTTTAAATTTTCATTAAATCTTACCTGAGTTGCAAATCCAAAGTAGTAGGAAAAGGCACTAAATAGAGTAATAGTTGATCCAGTTTTTTCTTCTAATATACTAAACAACTCTGAATATCTCTCCAGATACGTTGAGATTTCCGAACTACTAAGTATCTCGGTGAGAATGCTGTACCAGCGTGTACTGCAAGCAGTCCAAGGTTGGGTTTCCTAAAAATTATTAGTTAATTGATCTTCACTGTATGAGTAGTAATAATATATTTAAAGAGGGTTCCATTTTTCGTCTCTATAAAAGTTACCATTAAAGGAATAGGCCAAATTCTTCAATGTGTAGGTGTGTACTTATCGGTTTTTTGTGTTTTTGTGCTGTTGTTATAAAGATTGTAAAAAACTGAAATTTGGCCACAAAATATATTATCATAATATAGATAATTCGGAATACTTATTGGAAAATGACAAGCAAATTAATATAAATTATTCTAATTAAAAAGTTAAATGGAAAAAAATTTAAATAAATAATAATATAAATATATTATAATATAATATAATTTTCCAGAATGGTAAATTTTGTCGACGTCGATGTTAAGGGTATAGTTGGTATCACATATAAAACCACGATACACGAATACCGGTATACTAACGGGCATAAATTCTCTCTCTCTTCCACATTTTGAAGACACTTGCAAGGACGCTTAAGGCTGGTTTACAATAGGTGCAACAAAATAATTGTTTTAGTTTTGATCAGGAAACTAATTATATTGTTAACTTATTAAGGCAGTAGCCTTAATTCAGATCAGCTATTTTTTTTAGAAGCTCCTAATTACAAAAATAGTAAAAATTTGCCCGCTTTTTATGCCGCGCGAAGATGCGTGTAGTCGCTAGCATGGGCGGTTCTAGACCCAAAATATTGAGGGGGCACCACATTGGCGTGGGGGGGGGGGGGGGTTCTGAAGAGAGGGATAGTCGGGACTATATATTCTATGGTATTGTACCTAGCGAAGAAGGTGGAAAAGCGCGAAAAATTTTCGGGGCCACGCCCAAAGTTCGTTGTAAATTCACCTAACTAACTATCAAATTTCGAAAATTAAATTATTACCCCTCCCCCTTTGCATGGTTGGATTACATTTTTTTTAAATGATTTTTTTTGATATTCCTAGCTGGCTCTTTATTTAAAAAAAACATTTTTTATAATTGTGAAAAATATGAATATTGGTGTCAATCCAAAATTTTAACATAAGACGTATGTATGACTCTAACCAGCGTTTTTCGGGCTCGGTTTTTCATGATTAAAAATAAAGTAAATATCGCTCACCACGTCAAAATTGATGATTTTTTCCGAAATCATGTATTTTAGGAGGGTAGATCTAAGAGCAGTTTTTGGTGCAAATGCTTAGATTTGGAAATACTCCTTCTTAAGTGCCGTATATTTATATTCCTAATAAAGCATTCTCATTTCATCCCGCACTATTTTTTTAAATTATAAATTATCACACTTCTTCCATAAAAAATGTTTCAATTGAAATGTTTACCTTAATTTTTCTTTTAAGAAATAAATACCTAATGTTTTTGTTGTAAAAATATTTTATTGCATTGGGTTATATTTTTGTTGATTTAAAATAGCTCTAAAAAAGGGAAAACGGAACAGACAAGTATATAATAGAAAAATTCTATAAAACATAATTTTTACTCGCTTTCCTATAACATTGCATCATAAATCAATAACTAAAACGATATGGGTGTGAAACCTTAATCTCTATATAAAACAGGACATTTAGAAGGAAAAGTTTAAAAGCTAAACGTTTCCTACAAGACCTTTGTAATCTAAGCCAAGAATACATTATTTAAAGATTTAAATTAAGAGTCCATGCCTTATATACGCCACTGGGGCAGCCACAATTTTTGGGGCAGCCTTCGCAAGCAAATGACGCCACAGCCCAAAATTTTTTATGAGCATGTTCAAGTTGTATCAAATTATGTAAATAATAAAGCACCCGGAATTTTTTTTTATCAGTGGCATGAATTTTATAGTTTTTTTGAGAAATGTTGGGGGTCCTGGGCCCCCCAGGCCCCACCGTAGAACCGCCCCTGGTCGCTAGTATTATAATTAAAACACGTTTTTTAGCGTACCTTGTCTACAGACGTAGCCAAATAGTTGAATGGAATAGGTTGCCAGTTGAGGAGAGACCAAACCTGATCTCCTCGTGGTGGATATAGCGAGGCCAACATAAGTTCCACGGACATTTTAGTTCTGTTAATGTCAGTAGTTCTCACATCTAGATAATTGACATTCCAAGTGTTTGTCAAAAAATCGTTGTATCTTCTACGTAGTTCCCTTCCAATTTTAAATTCCGTCAGTTTACCAGCCTAAAATAAATGTCGAGAGTTGAAAGTTTAACTAAAATACACACTGTATATGTTACGTCTTACATTGGTGAGTTGTCCATAGCCTTCTGGATAGAAGCTTTCATTATAATAAGGACTGCTGGATATTAAGCTGCTACTGTCTGGATTTCTGTCTCCGTGTCTAAATACCTGTAAAATAAGGCATATTTTATGTTTCTTGTATAATATTCATAAAAGCCACAATAAACCTATTAAATGATATGGATTTTTGTTACGTACATCCGCCCTTAAGACACAAGAATTAAATTTTTTTACGGTAATACTGTACAAAATTTGAAATTTGTCACGAGTAATCAATATGCAAGTTCGGTTTTTACCTCACGGATGAGACGAGAGCGATGGAATTTTTAGATCATGTGATTACGGAGGATTCAGAGTATTCAGACGACTTCGTGTTACCGAACGATCTTGACGGTTTCTTTTTTATTTTATAACCTAAGAATTTTGTAAAGTTGTATGTAAGGAAGTTTCAACAAAAAATTTGATCGGATTAATATCATATTATTTGTAAAGTGCAATAAAAAATAATCTTGGCGAATTTTAGGAAAGGTAATAAGGTTATCTTCATTCCTCAGTAAACAACGCCAACGGTTCGATTTTAAATATACCCGCCTTTCGGAAATTTCATTCCGATGAAAAATATGTACCTCCATTTGCTCGTCGATATGATAAACGAACGACATTCAGATTTATTTTTGTCCTCTGAAGCATTAAACGAACGGGCGCGGAGTAATCTGACAAATCTGATGGTAAAACCGAACTCGCTTAAGGTCTCCACCTTTGGAGATAAGAATTTTTTTTCCGACTGTTGGAACTTCTAAATTAAATAACCACCCACAATTTTTTGAGGTAGGCAAATTTTAGAATAGAAAATATCGTCAAAAATCCCACGGTAACACAAAACCCGATTACATAACTCAACATTTTAAGGAAATTAGTGCAATTTATCTATATGTCTATTATCGATATTCAAAAAATATCGATATAGTCGATGAATCGAAATATTAATTTATTAAAATATCGTTGTATCCAACGTATCGAAGGATGTATCGAAAAATCCACCTACAAAATACCATGCAAAAAGAAAACGCGTTTTTGAAACAAAGTGTTTCTAAAAAAAGGACGTTGGTTACCAACAAAAAATATCGATTTATGTCAATGTATCATCGATATACCGGGTGACACAAAAAGTATTTACCTCCTACAAGTTTTCCGTAATTCTTAAACTATTCATTTGAAGATTTAGTTAGAATTGTCATTTTTCTGCAAAACAAAACCTTTAGATACACTTTTTTTTTATTCGATCCTTAAATTCTATAAAAAATTCCCTTTTCAATGACATGTCACACATTGTCATTTATTGGATCAATTTTCCATTATTTCTTTAAATGTTCATTAATTTGTTAAAACAAGATAGGTAAGTGGACTACATGTATTTCATAATATTGTACCCAGTAAAGAAGGCGGAAAGCGCTGAAGGCGGAAAGCGCTGAAGGCGAAAAATTCTTGGGGCCACGCCCAAAAAACCTACCTATTATAAAATTTTGAAAATTAATTTATTACCTTTCCCCTCTGCTTAGTTGAATTAAATTTGTTTTCGTAAATGTTTTTTTTTTACTTTTTTTTTGATATTTCTAGCTGGCTCTATATATTAAAAAAAAGACATTTTTTATATTTGTGAAAATAATGAATATTGGTGTGAATCCAAAATTTTAACATAAGACGAATGTATGACTTTAACCCGCGTTTTTCGGGCTCGGTTTTTCATGATTAAAAATAAAGTTAATATCACTCACCACGCTAAAATTGATGATTTTTTCAGAATTCATGTATTTTAGGAGCGTAGATCTAAGAGCAGTTTTTGGTGCAAATGCTTAGGTAGAAATTATACACTAGTAAGTGTATATTATTACAATTATGTATATTATACACACATAATATAAAAAAAAATTGGAAAATTAAATTATTACCTCTCCCCCCCCCTGCATAATTGAATTAAATTTGTTTTCGTAAATGTTTTTTTTACTTTTTTTTTTGATATTCCTAGCTGGCTCTTTATTAAAAAAAAACATTTTTTATATTTATGAAAAATATTAATATTGGTGTCAATCTAAAATTTTAACATAAGACGTATGTATGACTTTAACCCGGGTTTTTCATGATGATGATTTTCAGAATTCATGTATTTTCGGAGCGTAGATCTAAGAGCAGTTTTTGGTGCAAATCCTTAGGTTTTGAAATACTCCTTCTAACGTGCCGTTTTGTATATTCATAATAAATAATTCTCCCCCCTCCCCTAAATACGCCACTGCCCAGCATGTACATTTAAATGATGTTAATCACACGGCGCTACCTAAGTTGCAGCGGACATAATAAATAATTCTCGTTTCTTCTCTGCAGCCCCAAACCCCCCCCCCCCCCCCCTCTCTTGAGTGACGTAAAATAATAAATGTAGAGCAAATTTTTAAGCTGAAATTCATGAATATACGGCCTTTAGCTCCCGACAAAGTGTTTTTACGGGACTCGCAGGATTCCAGGACTCGCTTACGGCTCGTCGTGGCAAGTTTCTATTCATCCCGTAAAATATCACTTATATCACAATTACTATTATTATGGGGTATTTTGGAAAAACCCTTTTTACGAACACCCTCACACTCGCTAGAAAATAAAAGTTTTATTAAAAAGTAACTTACCATGTGAACCAGTTTTAAGGTTGGATTGCTGGTCTCCCTTTCCACTAAGGAATGGGCACTCAGACAACCCCACGTGGCAACGAAAACGACAAAGAACAGATTGTTCATTTTGGTTTTTGATCAAATGATAAAAAAGTCAAGTTTTTGCTCTATTTTATAGTCTGCTGGACATTTAAAGATCACGTGCGGGTAATATACGAATGATAACCAATATTTATTATTAGGGGGATTTATTTTATTGATTAAAACTATATCTTGTCATTAAATCCGCTAAAAGTTATTTGACTGACCAATAAACTTAAGACGGCGCCGGAGTTAGTTACATTTTTACTGTCTCATTTTGTAAATTTTTGGCTGTACTTTATTTTTAAGATTTTTTAGTGATGGCTTAATTAGAAGATGAATCATTTTAGAAAAAACTCATTCAGCGACGTTTTGTAGGACAAATATTAGTGTTGTTTTAAATATATTTGATTTAAAATTCGACGGAAATATGTATTCCTACATCAATCAAAAACACTTATGTCGGGTTGCACAAAGAATTTTAATAATAATTAACATTGGCATAATTAATTTTATCACAATCATACTGGCCCCGTTACTTTAATTTTTAATTTACTAATCAGGCACCTTTGATTGTGAATATATAATGCCTGCCAAAGTAACTTATGTCGCAGTCGAACTTGCTGGTTAGTTAATTCTGGTTCAAATTCGTATATTATATATTATCTGCGTATTTTCTTTGATGTTACAGGTATCAAAGAAGTTAAAAAAAAATATATATTCAGGAAACATGATGCTACAGTATGATTTCATCATGCATCTGTGGTTGTTGCTAATGCTACCTACCGGGCGTCAAATTTAACGTAAAAAAACTACTCTCATTTTTGCACCCTGTATTAGCCTAAAACTGAATTCTGAATAAAAAATTCTATCACAGTGCAATTACCAAAGAAAAACGCTACAGTTTAAAAAAAAATATCGAAATCGATTTATCGGTTTGCGAGGAAAATCAACTTTGAAATTGAGCATAATTTTTGCTTGTGCGTTATTATTGCGGCTAAGTGTATTAGCCTTGAGTTTTAGATTTGATCCATCCGTAATTAATGAATATGAACGATATGAAATTCATACCGTGAATAAATAAACATCAAAAAGGTAATGCGAATTATCAATAGGTTAAGTCGCTGAGACACCGTGATTATCATGGACTTTTTTTAATTTTCAGTTAAAGTTATAGGCCCAATGGAGTCACCTATACTTTAAGTCCAAAATTACTGACAGTGATTCATCGCTTTCATAAAGAGTGCAACGGGTTGTTCAAAGTCACAGTAGAAAATGCCAATGTATTTTTACAATTCTAATAGAGCAGAATAAATATTTTCATAGATTTTTTTCTTGTAACTTCATACAACCCGCAGCTCTCGGTATAAGAGCGATGAGTCACTGACAGTCATTTTGGACTTGGAGTAAAGTTATTAAAAATAATAATAGTTATGTTATTTAGGATTAAAATGAGACATTTGAGATATTCTATTTTATTACGAAATTATTTTTGTGTATGGTAATAAAGTGATAAATAATATTGATAATAACTAAAGTTGTGTTTTAGTCAATAATATCAAAAATATTAAAATGCAAATCATGTTTAATTTTTGTTTAAGTTTAAGTGGGAATTAATAGGTAACAAACGCAATGCAAAGAATCATTACCGAAAAACACTATTTTTAGACTTGTCCACTTATGTACTGATCCTACAGAGACATATACAGGGTGAGTCGGGAGGAACGGACCACATTTCAGGAGTACACGCGAAAACAAGTAATTTAACGTTTGTTTTCAAGTTTGAGTGATTAAAAAAACAAAAAAAAATGAATATCGGATAAGAACATATGGGTTTTTTTACATTGTTTTCGCGTGTATAATACACTCCTGAAATTTGGTCCATTCCTCCTGACTCACCCGGTATAGATAGATTAAGAAACGGTACAAAATGTACAGAAATATAAAATAAACCATTTAAATTTAGTTAAAATATGACAAAATACACAGAATTTAATATAATCACCCAACCGATGGATCATTAGAAAAATCATCCACGGTGTAGTAAACTTTTTTATTAAAGAAACATTTAGTTAGTTTTTTAAATTTATTTCAACATTGTTGGCTTGCCAAAGAGTGGAAGATAATTGATTAGCATTTTTTTACTACCGTAATTTCATATTCTTTTTCTTCGACTGCCTATCCACTATTGTTGGATGTTGGCGACCATAATTCCATACATTTCTCTGTCGGTTGCTGTATGGACCAATTCTCCTATCGTTCTTAACCCCGTCCAATCTCTTATATTTCTTAACCATGACATTTGCTTTCTGCCTATCCCTCGCTTTCCCTCTATTTTTCCTTTGACAATGAGTTGCAGCAGTTTATATTTTGAGTTTCGCATTATATGTCCAAAACACGATGTTTTCTTCTTTTTGACGTTAAGCATTAACTCACGGTCTCTGCCTCTTCTTAGAATTTCATCGTTAGTTACTCTGTCTGTTCATGGCACCCTTAGCATTCTACGATACATCCACATTTCAAATGCTTCTATTTTGTTGACGGAAGATGACTTCAATGTCCAGGTCTCTGCACCGTACAGCAACACCGACCATACATAGCATTTGGCATAACGTAATCTCAGCTTTAAATTAATGTCACGACTAGTTTTTGAATTTAAAAAAGTTATTTCGAGCTGTTTCAATTCTGCATTAAATTTTTTTGTCATTATCCCAATCTTCTTGCAACCACCTTCCTAGATATTTATATTGTGCTACACGTTCTAAGGTTTGACCATCTGCTATTAATCTTGCGTTGTAGGGGAGTTTGCGCCTGCTTACTATCGTAAACTTTGTTTTATTGCAATTTATTTTAAGACCATAATTCGTACTAATACGATTCAGCTCATCCATCATTTGTTGCAGATCTTCCATATTATCTGCAATTAAGATAGAGTCATCTGCATATCTAATATTGTTTATATATACCTCATTTACCTTAATTCCAACATTCTTATCTTCCATGATTTCCTTTAAAATGGTTTCCAAATAAAGTTTAAATAGAAGATGTGATAGTATGCAACCTTGTCTTACGCCTCTACATATGACAATATCTTCAGTTGTAAATTCATTTGTTTTTATATGAGCAGATTGATGCCAGTACAGATTCTGTATACAATGGATGTCTCTGTTGACTAAGTCTGCTTAATATTATCATTATCCACGTAGTAAAAATCTCCTGGAATATATTTCAAATAAAATAATTCTTCTTTCATTATCAAACCTAAAAATCCTCTGAAGTTAATAAATTTAAGTCAGGAACAATGACCAACTTGTATCAACATTATTTATGTATATCCATAGATATAGGCTAAAAAATAAAAAATATACAGACTGAAAAATCAAAAATATACAGGCTGAAAAATAAAAAAATATACAGGCTGAAATATAAAAAATTCATAAATGTTACTAAAAATGATTTTGACTTTTTAGTAATGTAGTAATAAAAATGCATCCATCAAGGGAGTTTGGTAGCAGGTTCCTTTTGTACCTAATAATGACAATGGATAAAGCCAATCTAAAAATAAATACACATTAGTAATCATTAAAGACACTGTAGGTTTATAATAAGTATAACTGCTAAATACACCTTTTCCTAGTTATCTCTTGACTCGTTTAATTAATACTCTGTATTATAATATTGAGATATGAGAATCTGCTGAAACGAATAATAATTATCTCCAATGATTCGTGTCGGTAAGGATACATAATTTTATTCTTACTTTCAGTACGTCGCGAAAATTGGCTTGAAATTAAAAGTTAGTGAATAAACATTTATAATTATAATGAGATTTTGATTTAAAAAAATTAATTTAAGTTTATGGTTTCAGGAAAAATCAAATGATTTAATATTTATTTTTTAAAAAGATATAATGGATGTGTCTATTAGTTATTGAAAAATAAGTGTTTTGTTATTTAACTATCGTTTTCAAAACTTTGTTAGTGTTTAAAGAAAAATTTTAATTGTGACGTACTGACACCTTGTGTTAAACCACGAATTTCGAAAACACGTTTTCCGGGGTCATTCCCTCAAGAGTGGGATTCTTAAATTGGTACTTTTTGCATTTTTGGAGCTAGAATTCGCGAGTAAGTATTCTTTTACTTTTTGTTAAATTTATTTTTAATTTGTGAAATGTTTGTTTTTTCGCTTTAAATCAACAACCTGTTTTAAAATAAAATTTATATTAATAGGGTAGAAAAACTTTACTGTCTATTTAATTGATCTAATACCCAATGACTGTTATATAGGGTAGGATTCTTCTGACATGTACTACGTCTTTAATTTATCATTTTTATCTGTTCTTTTCAGAATAACACAATCTACCTCAGATTGTCTAATAACATATTAAGTACGGTCCGGTCCGGACCAAATTACAAAAAATTGTCTCCTTCCAATTTTCTAATTGGGCATACTCTTAAAAATCAAAATGTCTATGCTTTTTTTTTATCATATATTTCCTTACTTTGTCTCAACTATATTTCATTTATATTATCGTTTTCTTACTAAGCGCTTTTTCTTTAAATTCTCGGTTACTATAAAATCATTAACTCTTTGCCCTTACGAAGCTTCGGTGAGTAATGCAAAATTTCGGGCTTAAACTAACAATAAAGGGGTCTACATAGTGGTACTTTGCACCGATGTATTATAAACAAAAGTTACATGCGGCAAATATAAGGACCAATCGGTATGAGCCTTATTTGTGTACAATCTTAACATGCTTGATACTTTATGGTTTTATTTAATCTTTCTGTTAAACCTGGGAATGATAACTGATAATAATTAAAGGGTTATTACTCATTATTTGTAAAAGTTCAGTAATAAATTCAGACTAACAAACTTTTTCTGCGATAAATCATAAAAAATTTAGGCTTTCTGGACTAATAATATTTTCAAAAATAAAATTTTCAACTGATTCTGCTTTTCTTGTGTAATTTCTTAGTTTTGTTTAGTTTAATTCGTAGCGTAGTTTGTAGCTACTATAATCATGGTATGTCAAAATGTCAATTTCTTACAAATGACGCGTCTAATTTAATTAGTCGTAAAAATCTAACGGGTTTACTATATATTTGCTTACATTCTTTACATATTTTTTTATGTATCTTTTTACATACTGTCCCAAGAATACTGTGACCTAAGTTGATTGGTTATTTTAATCACGCTTAAGTAACCAACGAAGAATTCGTTCATGTTTGGTTTCTTTTTAAATTTAAATTACTGATAATTCTTGATTGTCATTAGGTAAAATATTTCTTTTATATTAAATGTTGTCTTTTAAAATGTAATATTTTGAGATATAACAATGTTAATAACTATTGACTATCTGCGTTCTTTAAAGAGAAAATTATTTCATTAAAATTTTGAACGTTGTTTTGATGGTAGTGAATTGTTTCAGAATCCACGATATATAGTTTAGAAATGTTAAAATTGTTTTCTTGTAAAGCAAGAGAAAAGAAAATTTAGTTATTTTATTGAATATCGTGGTCAATAATCAATACCTTTATGTTTTTTACTATTTTAACGTTTAACAGTGTAGTCAAATTCTGAAATAATGTAATGCATGATAATCCGTGACTATGTCTATACCATTTTGACAATCACATAAAAAAATGTTACTAGACTAATAGTTTGACTCGGGCTTTGGCAAAATTTTTGAATTGTATGCAACAGAATGGTCACAACTCATGTCATTTTTAGTAAAAGTAATGCAATAAACCTTGTATAGAAATATCCATTTGTAACTCATATTTTTTTTCTATGAACGCAATGCACTAAAATCGGTGTCAAAATTAATTCAATTATTAAGGTTGGTCGCTTCTTCTGTCCATAATGTGTATACTTTTTTTTCTGGTTAATTTGTGTAATGGTCGTGCTATTTTGACCAAATAAGAAATATATTTTTTGTGATAAAATTAATTTTTTTTTTATAATTATGGGTAATGGATTTTTTTTTTATAGCTGAAAGTTTATTTATTAGGGTCTGGTTAATTGCCTTTTTTATATGCCCTAAAAAAATGTTTACCTTATTTTCTGCAAAATAGTACTAGATTTAAATGTTAAACCTGCTTTTTGCAGTCTAGAAAAATATTATTTGGTCTTTTAAGACGTTTTTTTTTTTAAAGCTATCAGAAAAACTATTATATCATCTTAATATATTAGTACTTCTGTCTATTTCAAATGTTCAAATATTCTATCGGCTAATTTTTTTTTAAATAAATTGTACGCTGTTCTTTCCTTAGTCTTTTTGTAACTATACCTGTCAGTATTCGCTAAAATTATCTAGAGTAAATATTTTGAGCCTTTTAGATGACCTAAAGTATCGTCACTTATTACGGGTAAGACTAGTTTTGTATTTAGTGAATCATTTAATTTTTGAAAAATCATGAAAAAATCTGTACGTAGGTATATCATCTGACTGTCGTCGGGTTAATGGTATAACTGTTAAGAAAATAAAATGATACTCCCTATATTAAACCTTATGGTGTATTGGGTTTATTTATAATTAGTGACCTTAAGAGAAGTAAAGATATTGGTAGTCTTAAAAAAATGTTTATGAAGTGTTTAGATTGAAGCTTGCAGAGCGAATAAAAGCATCTTTAATTCTGAGTATTTTTAAATTCAAACTTAAAATTTATTTACTTCATTCTTTTATGTTTATTTTAAGTAATCATTTATTTGAGAAAAAAAAACACTAACCCCATTGATCATTTTAAAATTCAATATATGTAATAACAAATGAAAAATAATTATTTCTGTTAAAACTGGCGGACAGGTATATGTTAGATTTATAATATTTAATAATCACATAATTATAAAGATATTTAAAAATACATTCTCTAGAATAATATAGTTTTTTTTTTGTATTATTACATTGTTGTATTAAAATCGAGCTTTTCCTTACAAAATAACGACTGGACTTGACCAAGAATATTTTACTTATTATACCACATGATCTAGCATTTCCTGAACTTGGTTATTTATTTTATCGCGTTAATCTTTCTGAGCTACCCTGTATGTTTTACTTTTGATTGTACCTTTATTTATTTTAAAGTTTGGTTAAATTATTATAACCCATTTCTTTCTGTATAGTTGCAAAAACATTACTGCAAGTGAAATAAAAATTCCTTTGAATAAGCCTTTTGTTCTCGTGATAGTGCTGATTTAATTATAATAGAGATAATATCGTTTAAATTAAAAGTTTCTACTTATCTGCTTCCTTCGTGATCTAAAGAAAAATGTTTGTCAACCTATAACTTATCCAATGATGTACCAGCATAAAGTTTTAGCATAGCACATTTGCATAATGTTTTAATTAATAGCTTATCTTATTTAATATGCAAAAGTAACAGAACAATGTGTTCATTTTTAATAACAAGAGCTTTATTATACTCAATCTAAAAGCATTTTAATATCTTCCTGTGATTCCTTTAACTTTGTCATATCTAAACAAATTTCTTTAATTTCATTAATAATTAAAATTGCAAGTTTCTAAGCACATTTTATAAATTATATTAACTGGACAAAATTAAATCATCTCTAACAAACCGAAAAAATATTAAAAGTAATCTCTATTAAAAGTCATAGTCATTGATAACGTCTGATTAGAGAAATTAATTACTATAACGCCTTATTTTAACGAAACTTAACGCTTAATAATTTTAGTTTCGGTAGATTTTTAAAATATAAGGGTGTTAAATAAATGAGTAAACGTTTTAAAAACTTTTTTTTTTTTTTTTTAAAGTTTTGAGATTTATATCAAATATCCAAATCATTGTATTTTTAAGTTCTTTAACGAGAATCGATTTATGTTATGTCAAATGTTTTTATATCCAACCTAGACAAAAAATGTTAATGAATACTTTGTTATGATTTTCAAAATTTTGAATTCTATAATATTGTAAATGAGAAGGTCCCAAAATTAAATTGTATCTTAAAATGAAAATGCAAATCAAAAAAGATAAATTAAACCACTGAAATAATATCTCAAACATAGATTTAAATTTCTCTAAAAAATAATCATATTTTTAAACTATATACATTTTTTTTTTAAATATACGCATCATTTTATTTCGTAAAATTTGTAATCTCTCTAATATATATTTTTTAGCTGTGTATAAAATATTTCAATTGTGAGTTACCTTTTTGTAAAAAAATATATTTTTTGTTCAATTTTAAATATGAGATGTTCAAAATAAAATTCAAATATTAGTGTAGAGTCCTAAATTATTCCAAAAGATTTAAATAAATATATGATTTCTAATTTTTCATTATCAATAAAAATATTTAAGTATGTATACATAATTTACAATATATAAAATTATAAAATCCACCTCTACATCGTAAACCTTATTCTATATGACTGAAAATTTAAAAAAATTAAATTGTTGATCTCGGGTAATTGCAAAACTGATAGTTGTTGCTCAGCGGTACCCTCATAATTAATTTGAGTTATCTGACTTTTTTATACTGAGGCGTATCTCTAAATTCTGTTACGTTAGTTTGTAATATATTTGACTGTGCTATGTTTTATAAAGACGTTAAAGGCTTGTCTGACAAAGCTAAAATTTGAGAAAAACTGTTTGATTAATTTCTTACCTTTTGAATATCACTTAATTTATTGACAATTGCAGATAATTTTTCTATTAAATTCACACTATCATCGTAAAATAGAAAAAAGGTAGTAATAAAATTTATATGTAATCAACTTTTGAAATGTTCTAAAACATTTTCAAAATACATATTATGTTTAAATTCAGCACATAACTTGCTAATTTTATAGTAGGTAGTAACTTTAAATTCCTTTATTCAAGCATTATTTTGCTAACAATATTCTAATTCTTAAATCACGGTTTGGTATCGTAAAACCTAATTTTTTTTTGCAAAAAGAATATTTTATAACTTTCCATATTTTATTTTAATTTATTGCCGCCGCTTGTGCGTACCACTTATTTGCTGCATTTAAAAGATAATTTTCAAAATAAACGTTTTTATGTTTAATACCCCAACTATTTATTATCGTTGCGCAACGTTCAAAATTATTTAAAAAAAATATTTTGTTTCTTTTTCCGACGGGTAAAATAATTCCGGCGATATGAATCTTGTCGCCGCAGGATCCGCGGTCTCCTTTTGCACTTTTGCCACAGTAGTGTGTATACTTTTTATTTATATCCGAATTTCTAATATTTTTTATGATCAAAATTACTTTAGTTTGTTACAACAGTTTCAGAGAAAGTAACTTTTTTGTGTGGGAAAACTGTTGTGAATCAGATCCAGGGGAGTTGTTCAAGTGAAGGTATTTTTTAATTTATATATCAAATCTAGATCTGAGTCAACGTCTGTACTTGGACTTTTTGAATTGAACGATTTTATTAGGGAGAGCGATTCAACACTACTTGGACTTAAACTATCTATTAAAATTAATTTTAAAAAACCTCTTTGTTCTCTTTAGCTGTATATACGAAAAAAATTTTAAGTTTCTTATATTCTTATTTTTCTTTTCTCGAATTTAATTTTGCTTGCTTATACATTTTTGTTTTTTAGAAAATTTTAAGTAGGTAGGTACTTTGGAAAAAAAATGTAAAATTCCACTTCAATAAAAATAATAGAGCACCTTAAAAAATACAAAATTTAGGAAAATAACGGAATCGACTATAGAAGAATATTTAGAATAAAAATACACTCGTATAGAAAACGGCGCCTCCACCAAATGTCGCGTATCAAAATGATAGGCGACGGGAACGTGTAGCTTAGATGATTTGAAATCACGTTTTAATTTATTTAATTTGTTGTGCCCTATTTAGTTACTAAAACACCAAAGATTTTTAATAGTTTTATTTAAGCGAAGCAAAGCAAAGCAATTGACGATTACATAATAATGAATAAGATAGAAGTCTTTAGAAATAAAAATAAAGTTCTTAAATTAGTAAATTTAGAGAGTTTTCTCTAAAGAAGAGTTGTTTCCTTAAAACTCACATACGAGGCTATTTGTTCTAAGTTCAAGAAAAACAACTTCCGCTTTAGAGTCAACTCAGGCCAAAATAGAAATAAACAATTTAACAATTTAAATAAACATTATCAAGATCACTTACTCACTGGTTGGAAACTGTTCTGATCTGAGATTCTGTTTCTACATCTTTACTTGAATGACCAAATGGGCAGAGGTTACCCTTGCACTTGAAAATGTTAAACAACTCCACTGAGTAAGTGTCTGTTTAAGTTTTTATAATGTTTTGTAACCCTTACCAGATGGGAGAAGGGGTTCCTTTTTGTTATGTCAGCAATTTATTAAAAGAGGGGATTTCCCTGGATGGACTATTCAAAATGGAACCCTTTATCCCAACCAATTCAAACAATTATGTTTATCAACTTTCGTCTACAAACTCCTCCTACAAAACTAGGAATGTCCTTGTCCTTGTTCCACACACTATCTTTTCACTACACCTATTCTTATCAGCAGACTCAACACCTATTAAGCGTCTTAGCACCACAGCGAAGTATGAACCGATTAAATTATCCTTAAGGGTACCAATCCATATCCGACAATATGTCAATTAGTCATATCCAAAATCGAAGAAATCGTCCATAATTCTCAAAGTGACCGGATATAGATTTAAAGGAATAGAAAGACAACAAAGTCACGGTCTCAGCAAATATAATCGGTATGGTTACACGTGTTTCACCCTTTCGGGCATCATCAGACCTAGAATTTAAAACTGAGAAGAAACAGTCATAACATATTAATTTAATAATATTTCTTTCTTCATTCTTTTCATTCTTTTCCTTTAAGTTTCATATCCATCCTAACTAGGATATAAAACTGACCAATCACAGTGGTCAATTATAAAGGAACCAAATTTACACGTTGTAAATTTTACGCATCGTTTTATGACACTTAATAAAAGCGAGGTTAAGAATTTACTTCAAAAGGATGCAAATCTGTCAAATCAAATTTGAATCAAAACATATATCCCAGAGTCTATGCTTAGATACACCAGTTTTTCCCAAAGAGTGCACGAAATAGTGCGAGAATTAAAGATGTAAAACCAATATATTTATACATTTACCGAAACATTAAGTATTTTCTGACCAAACAAATGCATTTTTTTAATTCAAAAATCTTGAGTTTTCCACTCATTTCTAGACAATTACTACAAGCTTTAGAGCATTTTCACACGGCACCATATATCGCGCGCGATAAATGGTCGCAATATTGCTTTACACCAAATTATGTGTTCTCTAATATCTCTTGTGTGTGAAAATGGCTCATTAAAAAACACATAATTTGGTGTAAAAGCAATATTGCGACCATTTGTCGCGCGCGATATATGGTGCCGTGTGAAAACGCTCTTAATGTATAAAATGTATATACAAAATGAACATTTGTACTTACCTACTTGCCTTTGTTGATTTTTTGCCTCAATCCCCAACCCTTAAAACCTTAAAACTTATGATACGCAACAGATATTATATAGAAAAATATAACGGACAAATCTTCCTTAAATGCATGGTGGAATATGCAGATAAGTGCACCAAACCAGATAAAATAGACAAAATTACAAGATATTTAGAAAATAATTAATTTCATTTGTTGATATTATTGTCTTGTTCTTATTATGTTATTTCGTTTTGTTTTGCACAGAAAAACAAGGGCTTGTTCGGGTTTATTACGCAAGCAGGCAAATAATACATTTCAGCAGAATAATTAATCAAAATGGCTATGGTTTCAAAAAATAAATCGTCTATTTTTATTAAGTAATATATCGCTTATTGTCTGTTATTCTGCAAAAGGCCTAATGTGAGAGAGATATGTCATCAGCATAAAAACTCTTTCTGGCATTCAAAATCAAATCAGATACATCGTTAATGTTGAACAAAAGTGGTGAGCCGTGAGAATGTTGTGGAACTCTAAAATGAGACAAAATTGATTCCTATTAATTTTAACTTGTTGTATGCATTTCCCAATAAGCTTGTAAACCCACAAATATTGGTCGTCTATGTTGTCTGGAACTTGGCCAGGGGAAGGTTGAAGCCTTGTAAGTCTGTATACACCGAGTCTACTTGTTGGCCATTCTTGACCACCCTTCAGTTTTGTCTGTCATCGTCCTTTTTGTCCGAGAACGTTTGATAAAAAGTTTAGAAATTTGGCATGGTTTGGCACTGTCCGAAGCGGGATTCGAAACCGGGACCATTAGTTCCACAGTAAAAAACCTTATCACCCCGCCAGGGTAGACTCTCAAAAAATTGGTTAAAATGCCTTACATAACTCTAAATGCTAAATGTGACAAATACTTGTAAAAATGAATTTAAATTGTTTACAATTACTTTTTTCTCTTCAGCAATGGCATCAGCGAAGTAGTGGGCGAACAATAATTATGATCTATAATTTTTAGTTACAGTCTACAACAAAATATCATATCTACGTTTATGAGGCAACACATTTTGAGACAAATTAATTTTACTTACCGCCAATTTAATAATAACAATTAAATACTAAATAAAAGGTTCAATTTTATGTCCAAAATTACAATGTCTCACAATAAAACCGCTCTAAACATCGTTTAAAACTACGTTAAATAAAACAAAACAAACTGATGGCGGCCTGAATATGTATCTGCCAAAATCTGGGGAAATTTTGAATATCCTGTTCAGCTGGCCGATATCATGTATATGGATGTCAATATTGTCGAAAAACGAGTTCTCTGGTTATTTTTTCTATAATTGGCATATACTTCTGCTATAAATGCTTAATATGAATACAAAAATCTAACGCAATATTCAATTTAATACACAAAAAATTGGTTAACCTATCACCGAGCGCTATAACATAGTCAACAATTTAAGCCACTAAATCTTTTTTTTTCAATTTAGTGCCTTTCATTTGCAAAAAAAAACGTTTTGATGTCAACCAATTTTAACCATTCCATTTTAATTAAATAGCAGCACTGTCACATGCATAGATAACATAAAATATTGTCAAACTTAGAGCCGCCCTATCAAAATGTTAGTGATGCATTGATATGTCACAGACATTAATTAAGTTATAAAAATAAACAATATAATGCATAGAACGAGCAGTATAATACCGTCTATTGTAATTTAGGAACAAGCAGTGCATCTCAAAGATCGAAGTTCGCCTGCAAGAAACGACTGACAATCAGGCTGGGAGGAGAACCGGTCGCTTCCGTTCGGACGACACGACGCCGACGTAGTGAAATAACTGGTCTTTAGTGTAGAAACTGTATTAAAGTAACGCTATCCAGCCGGTTATAAAACTTACAGACAAGACATTGCAACTATCGAAGAAAGGTTCAATGAAAGGATCATGCCACTAAATGTTAGTAAACGCTCTTTACTTCACATCGGACACAATAATCCCAACATTCAATAGATGGTTTATGGCGAATTAATAAAAACAGTTGAACAACCAAAATACCTCGGTGATCTAGTCACAAACGATCTAGAGTACACTAAAAAAAAGAGACGCTTTTGGCCCAAAGTAGTCAGCGCGTTCGAACGTTAATTCTTTGAGATCTCAAGAGAAAAGCTCTTGGTTTACAAAAAAAACTTTTAAACTTCTCTTGGACGTTGATATCTCGATTTATCTTTATCTTGTTAATTTATTAAGACGACATATACCAACTAAAATGCATTAGTTGAATGCCAATCCAACGTTTATAGGGAATATTGTTTAAAAAAAAGCATTTGGAAAAAGTCATCTAATTTATCATTACTTTTAAAAGTATTTTTTTTATTATAAGTGTCTCGGATTGATCCAACGACTTCCTTCTTATATGTAATAATTGTACTATTTCTTTTGTAATGACCATTTTAAAGTTTATTATTTGCAAGACAAAAGAAGTCTGAAATGAAAACCAAATTTTTGAAATTTTTTATTTTCAAGAAAAAATAAATTCACACTGCACAAAAATGGTATGGCATGTTAATTAATATTAATGTGAGTTTAAAAACGTCTCTTGAAGAGATAACAGTCAGTATCATCAGTTGGTAGGATTTTTTTCACTAAGTTGTAAAAATCGTCATAGGGACAGAAATAGTCACATCCTGGTAATTTTATCGGAGTTGGGTCTGAATTGACATAGTTTTGGAAGAATAGCTGAAAGAAACAATATAAGTTAAAACTATATTTAGTTCGGTTAAAAACATTAAATTAACTGAAAAATGTGAAAATGACGAACACTACTCTTCAAACAAAAATATCTTTGATTAACAAGGCATTTGTTTTAGGACTGATCGGGGCCAACTGAAAGGCTTTTACCAAAAAAATATTTAGTAACATTATTTTGTCTCTGAATTAAAATTAGGTATAAAACATTTTTGTAGATCTTATTCCTTTACTTTGGTCCAAGCTATAAGCGCAAAAGGTTTGAATGAACTCTGTTATTTACGTTAAATATACTGATTTGAAATTATATTGTTTGATTGTTTTTTTTTGTATAATAAATTGTTATGTTAACATTGCTAATACTCTAAAAAAACCCATATCGCAAAATCGTCACTGTCGTGACTCTAAAGGTAAAAGTTATTACATAAAAGAATTTAAAAAAAACTGAATTTTTAATTTTTTAAATTTTTTTTTCATTTTTTATAATTTTTTTTTTAAATATTCTGTTTTACTATATTATTTACTTTTGTATCACACTCCTTCGGACTGTGATGTGAAAACATATCGCCTAATTTGTCGATATAACACCTGTCAAGATATATTTACAAATATTTCATTTGATATTTAAGTATTTCAATCTTAATATGAGAACTACACTAAAACAACAAAATATTTTTTTATAAACGCGATTATTACACATAAAAAATGTCAAAATGACAGCTGTCAATATATAACTAATAATACTGTAACGCGTGTATTTTATTTTTATTCCTTTTATTTATGTTTCACAAAATTAACACTTAATATTAAATAGTTTAATTGAAATAGTTGAACTTTAAAATTGTCAAAATGACAGCTAGCAAGAAACAACCTTTTTTTAACACACAAAATTTTTGTTCCACACAATAACTCATTTTTCATTCGTATGCCAAATTTTGTTTAGACCAGATAAGTATTTTTCAATTTATGCTTTTACTTTTTCGGATATATTCGTTTTTCTAAGACAATAATAGCAGTGCATTTTAAATTTCACAACTATCATACTTTTCCGAATATAAAAATTGAAGATGTTTTATAGGGTCGAAACGTTGATATTTGGTTAAAGCAATATTGCACAAATACTTTAGAAGAAGCAAGATTTACGAACCTGCAATAAAAATTACAAGTTTATATTAAAAAATAAAAACCTGATGTTGGTATCTAGATGCCGAAACGTTTTACCCGAAATCTGATGACATCGTATGATAGAAAACAAAATACGACAATGCAAAAGTTCAATTATTTTTTCTTTATCTTTTCAAATAAAGTCACAAATCCAAATATAAGAATATAAAGATTGAAGATGTTTTATAGGGTCGAAACGTTAATATTTGGTTAAAGTAATATTGCACAAAGACGTTAGAAGAAGCAAGATTTACGAAACTGCAATAAAAATTACAAGTTTATATTTAAAAATAAAAACATGATGATGATATCTAGATGACGAAACGTTTTACTCGAAATCTGACGCTATTATATGATAGGTAATAAAATACGGCAATGTCAAAGTTAAATTATTTTTTCTTTATCTTTTCAAATAAAGTCACAAATCCAAATATAAGAATATAAAGATTGAATATGTTTTATAGGGTCGAAACGTTAATATTTGGTTAAAGCAATATTGCACAAATACGTTAGAAGAAGCAAGATTTACGAAACTGCAATAAAAATTACAAGTTTATATTTAAAAATAAAAACATGATGATGATATCTAGATGACGTAACGTTTTACTCGAAATCTGACGCTATTATATGATAGGTAATAAAATACGGCAATGTAAAAGTTAAATTATTTTTTCTTTATCTTTTCAAATAAAGTCACAAATCCAAATATAAGAATATAAAGATTGAATATGTTTTATAGGGTCGAAACGTTAATATTTGGTTAAAGCAATATTGCACAAATACGTTAGAAGAAGCAAGATTTACGAAACTGCAATAAAAATTACAAGTTTATATTTAAAAATAAAAACCTGATGATGGTATCTAGATGACGAAACGTTTTACTCGAAATCTGATGACATCATATGATAGGAAACAAAATACGGCAATGTAAAAGTTAAATTATTTTTTCTTTATCTTTTCAAATAAAGTCACAAATTCAAATATAAGAATTTAAAGATTGAAGATGTTTTATAGTGTCGAAACGTTGATATTTGGTTAAAGCAATATTGCACAAATACGTTAGAAGAAGCAATATTTACGAAACTGCAATAAAAATTACCAGTTTATATTTAAAAATGAAAACCTGATGATGGTATCTAGATGACGAAACGTTTTACTCGAAATCTGATGACATTATGTGATAGGAAACAAAATACGGCAATGTTAAAGTTAAATTATTTTTTCTTTATCTTTTCAAATAAAGTCACAAATCCAAATATAAGAATATAAAGATTGAAGATGTTTTATAGGGTCGAAACTTCGATATTTGGTTAAAGCAATATTGCACAAATACGTTAGAAGAAGCAAGATTTACGAAACTGCAATAAAAATTACCAGTTTATATTTAAAAATGAAAACTTGATGATGGTATCTCGATGACGAAACGTTTTACTCGAAATCTGATGACATTATATGATAGCAAACAAAATACGGCAATGCAAAAGTTAAATTATCTTTTCTTTATCTTTTCAAATAAAGTCACAATGAAAAGAAATCTTGACGGCAATTTTCAGCTGTTCCAAATATACCCGATATTGAAAATATAGGGCTTGCAGACCGACATTAAAATGAAAAATGCATCTATAAATACTATATTTGGAGCTATCTGTTTTATAGCACTGTAATGTAGAAGTTTCGAGCTATCTCTTATCCCAAATTTTAAGGCGCGACCTGCTAGAATAACTTTAAAAACTTGCGATGAAATATGCCATTTTCGGCTATTTTTGGCCTTTTTTGACACTTCATATTTTTAATATCCACGATGACGTTTTATGCATCCAAAGCAATCTCTTCGAAAAGTCATAATTCTGTTAAAATGAAACTTTTACGGAAATTGCAGAGTCTTTTTAAAATTAAAAATTCGATAACTAATCTGACATATGAAGCTTTAATTTTGGTCTCATTAAATTGTAAAAGTCCCAAATAATCTATAACATTCAATTTTTAACGTCAAAACGTTGAAACAAGGTCACATTCTGAAGTCAAAAACACCCATTTTAGGCCAATTTTGACAGCTGTAATTATTTCAATATGGAAGCCTGTTTGAGATTTCATGGCAAGCTATTTAAAAAACGTTGAATTTTGATATTTGACAAATTTTTCTGTTCTCGCTCTAAATATATCAATTTTACTCTAATTAAAAAAAATAAATTGGTATATTCAAGTATACAGGCGTGTTGAGAAAAGATTGAGGAATAAAATAAGCCTAAAAGGAACTCTCTAAGGATATTACACTAGAAGCTATAATCGATTATAAAAAAATTTTGGTAAAAAAAACATAAAAAAATTAAATAATATTTTTTTTAAACCACTAAAAGTCATACCGAAGAACGCGCACGGTATGAATTTTAAAGTCTATTTATCCCTCTAAACAACAGTCCAAAAAAAAATTGAAAAAGTTAATTACAGTAGCTCACAGACGGGTTTAAGCGGACCAGTACCTAAAAAAAAAATTGTAAAAAATCAAAAAAAAATCAAAATTCATTCGTTTCATCCTCTGTAAATTAAAATGATTAAAAATCGAAAAAATATATTTTAAACGTAAGTCGACGAGCTCTTTCCGATAGGATATACGACATTTTAATAAAAAAATTATTTTTCGAGAAAAAAATTAAAAACCGTGAAAATTTTAGGTCTAAAATCGTAATTTTTAAATTTTCACAATTTTTCACAATTTCTAATCATTTTAGGTATAGAAAGATGTATTGTGAAAAGATAGCATTTGAGACGGCCCATCTGATCGTTTAAACCGGAAATATGTCCGACGTACCCAATTCGAGTTATTCGGTACCCCCTACGACCCTGCTATGGCCATTTTTTGACTTTTAAAAAATAAAAAAAATTACTTTCCATTTTCTAATCTTTCTCAAAAACAATAGGGTTGGGCGGCTGCCGGTCCTCTCCAACCTCCAAAAGTAAAAATCGAAAAAAATAATTTTTGCGACCTGAAATGCGTTACAGCGGATTTCGCATATTTCCTGACTTTGACGTTTAATAACTTTTTTCCGGTACACCCTGTATATTTAAAATTTTTCACAAAACGTGCCCCCGTTATTCCTCTATAAAACCGAATAATCAAAATCAGTGCAAAATGTACCACTTTAGAGAAAAAAAATCGAAAATGTCAAAAATCGCGATTTCAAAAATCGGGTACGACGACGACGACGACGACGACAAGGTCGAACATTTTTAAAATAAAGGGGATATATACATATCGCTCGAAAGGGGCGATATGTAAAAGCTGCATATCGCCTGATCGTCACTGTCGTGACTCTAAAGGTAAAAGTCATTACATAAAAGAATTTGAAAAAATTTGAATTTTTAATTTTTTTAAATTTTTTTTTCATTTTTTATAATTTTTTTTTAAATATTCCGTTTTACTATATTATTTACTTTTGTATCACACTCCTTCGGACTGTGATGTGAAAACATATCGCCTAATTTGTCGATATAACACCTGTCAAGAAATATTTACAAATATTTCATTTGATATTTAAGTATTTCAATCTTAATATGAGAACTACACTAAAACAACAAAATATTTTTTTATAAACGCGATTATTACACATAAAAAAAATGTCAAAATGACAGCTGTCAATATATAACTAATAATACTGTAACGCGTGTATTTTATTTTTATCCTTTTTATTTATGTTTCACAAAATTAACACTTAATAATAAATGGTTTAATTGAAATAGTTGAACTTTGAAATTGTCAAAATGACAGCTAGCAAAAAACGACCTCTTTTTCAACACAAAAAATCTTTGTTCCACACAATAACTCATTTTTTATTCGTACGCCAAATTTTGTTCAGACCAGATAAGTAGTTTTTAATTCATGCTTTAATTTCTTCGGATATATTCGTTTTTCTAAACCCATAATAGCAGTCCATTTCAAATTTCACAACCATCATACTTTTCCGAATATAAGTATTGAAGATGTTTTATAGGATCGAAACGTTGATATTTGGTTAAAGCAATATTGCACAAAAACTTTAGAAGAAGCAAGATTTACGAAACTGCAATAAAAATTGCAAGTTTATATTTAAAAATAAAAACCTGATGATGGTATCTAGATGACGAAACGTTTTACTCGAAATCTGATGACATTATATGATAGGAAACAAAATACGGCTATGCAAAAGTTTAATTAGTTTTTCTTTATCTTTACAAATAAAGTCACAAATCCGAATGTAAGAATATAAAGATTGAAGATGTTTTTTTATAGGGTCGAAACGTTGATATTTGGTTAAAGTAATATTGCACAAAGACGTTAGAAGAAGCAAGATTTACGACACTGCAATAAAAATGACAGGTTTATATTTAAAAATGAAAACCTGATGATGGTATCTCGATGACGAAACGTTGTACTTGAAATCTGACGACACCATATGATAAGAAACAAAATACTACAATGAAAATGTTAAATTATTTTTTCTTTATCTTTTCAAATAAAGTCACAAATCCAAATATAAGAATATAAAGATTGAAGATGTTTTATAGGGTCGAAACTTTAATATTTGGTTAAAGCAATATTGCACAAATACGTTAGAAGAAGCCAGATTTACGAAACTGCAATAAAAATTACAAGTTTATATTTAAAAATAAAAACCTGATGATGGTATCTAGATGACGAAACGTTTTACTCGAAATCTGATGACATTATGTGATAGGAAACAAAATACGGCAATGCAAAAGTTTAATTAGTTTTTCTTTATCTTTACCAATAAAGTCACAAATCCGAATGTAAGAATATAAAGATTGAAGATGTTTTTTTATAGGGTCGAAACGTTGATATTTGGTTAAAGTAATATTGCACAAAGACGTTAGAAGAAGCAAGATTTACGAAACTGCAATAAAAATTACAAGTTTATATTTAAAAATGAAAACCTGATGATGGTATCTCGATGACGAAACGTTGTACTTGAAATCTGACAACACCATATAATAAGAAACAAAATACTACAATGAATATGTTAAATTATTTTTTCTTTATCTTTTCAAAGAAAGTCACAAATCCAAATATAAGAATATAAAGATAGAAGATGTTTATTGGGTCGAAACTTTAATATTTTTTTAAAGCAATATTGCAAAAATACGTTAGAAGAAGCAAGATTTACGAAACTGCAATAAAAATTACAAGTTTATATTTAAAAATAACAACCTGATGTTGGTATCTAGATGACGAAACGTTTTACTCGAAATCTGATGACATCATATGATAGGAAACAAAATACGGCAATGCAAAAGTTAAATTATTTTTTCTTTATCTTTTCAAATAAAGTCACAAATCCAAATATAAGAATATAAAGATTGAAGATGTTTTATAGTGTCGAAACGTTGATATTTGGTTAAAGCAATATTGCACAAAGACATTAGAAGAAGCTAGATTTACGAAACTGCAATAAAAATTACAAGTTTATATTTAAAAATAAAAATCTGATGATGGTATCTAGATGACGAAACGTTTTACTCGAAATCTGACGCCATCATATGATAGGAAACAAAATACGGCAATGTAAAAGTTAAATTATTTTTTCTTTATCTGTTCAAATACAGTCACAATGAATAAAACTTGGAAAAAATCTTATCGGCAATTTTCGGCTATTCCGAAAATCCCCGATATTGAAAAAAAAATTAATCAAAATTTAGGTAAGCAGACCTACAATAAAATGAAAAATGCATGTATAAATACTATTTTTGGAGTTATCTGTTTTATAACACTGAATTGTAGAAGTTTCGAACTATCTCTTATACCTAATTTTAAAGCGCGAATTGATATAATAACTTTTAAAACTTACGATGAAATATGCCATTTTCGGCTATTTTTGGCCTTTTTTGACACTTCATATTTTTAATATCCACGATGACGTTTTATGCATCCAAAGCAATCTCTTCGAAAAGTCATTATTCTGTTAAAATGAAACTTTTACGGAAATTGCAGACTATTTTTAAAATTGAAAATTCGATAACTAATCGGACATATGAAGCTTTAATTTTGGTCTCATTAAATTTTAAAAGTCTCAAATAAGCTATAACATTCAATTTTTAACATCAAAACGTTGAAACAAGGTCACATTCTGAAGTCAAAAACACCCATTTTAGGCCAATTTTGACAGCTGTAATTATTTCAATATGGAAGCCAGTTTGAGATTTCATGGCAAGCTATTTAAAAAACGTTGCATTTCGATATTTGACGAATTTTTCTGTTCGCGCTCTAAAAATATCAATTTTACTCTAATTTAAAAAAGTAAATTGGTATATTCAAGTATATAGGCGTGTTGAGAAAAGATTGAGGAATAAAATAAGCCTAAAATGAACTCTCCAAGGGTATTATAGTAGAAGCTATAATCGAATATAAAAAAGTTTTGGTAAAAAAAACGTAAAAAAATTAAATAATATTTTTTTTGAACCACTAAACGTCATAACGAAGAGCGCGAACGGCATGAATTTTAAAGTCTATTTATCCCTCTAAACAACAGTCCAAAAAAAAGTTGAAAAAGTTAATTACAGTAGCTCACAGACGGGTTTAAGCGGACCAGTACCTAAAAAAAAAATTGTAAAAATTTTTAAAAAAATCAAAATTCATTCGTTTCGTGCTCTGTAAATTAAAATGATTAAAAATCGAAAAAATATATTTTAAACGTAGCTTGACGAGCTCTTTCCGATAGGATATACGACATTTTAATAAAAAAATTATTTTTCGAGAAAAAAATTAAAAACCGTGAAAATTTTGGGTCTAAAATCGTAATTTCTAAATTTTCACAATTTTTCACAATTTCTAATATTTTTAGGTATAGAACGATGTATTGTGAAAAGATAGTATTTGAGACGGCCCATCTGATCGTTTAAACCGGAAATATGTCCGACGTACCCAATTCGACTTATTCGGTACCCCCTACGACCCTGCGATGACCATTTTTCGACTTAAAAAAAATCAAAAAATTTACTTCTCAATTTCCGATATCCTTCATCTACGAACTTGCTCTTTATTTGACGGATCTCTCCAACCTCCAGAAATGAAAATCGAAAAAAATAATTTTTGCGACCTGAAACGATAGACAGCGAAATTCGCATATTTTTCAACTTTGACGTTTAATAACTTTTTTCCGGTACACCCTGTATATTTAAAATTTTTCACAAAACGTGCCCCCGTTATTCCTCTTTAAAACCAAATAATCAAAATCAGTGCGAAATCTACCACTTTAGAGAAAAAAAATCGAAAATGTCAAAAATCGCGATTTCAAAAATCGGGTACGACGACGACGACGACGACGACGACAAGGTCGAACATTTTTAAAATAAAGGGGATATATACATATCGCTCGAAAGGGGCGATATGTAAAAGCTGCATATCGCCTGATCGTCACTGTCGTGACTCTAAAGGTAAAAGTCATTACATAAAAGAATTAAAAAAAATTTGAATTTTTAATTTTTTTAAATTTTTTTTCATTTTTTATAATTTTTTTTTTAAATATTCTGTTTTACTATATTATTTACTTTTGTATCACACTCCTTCGGACTGTGATGTGAAAACATATCGCCTAAATTGTCGATATAACACCTGTCAAGAAATATTTACAAATATTTCATTTGATATTTAAGTATTTCAATCTTAATATGAGAACTACACTAAAACAACAAAATATTTTTTATAAACGCGATTATTACACATAAAAAATGTCAAAATGACAGCTGTCAATATATAACTAATAATACTGTAACGCGTGTATTTTATTTTTATTCCTTTTATTTATGTTTCACAAAATTAACACTTAATATTAAATAGTTTAATTGAAATAGTTGAACTTTAAAATTGTCAAAATGACAGCTAGCAAGAAACAACCTTTTTTTAACACACAAAATTTTTGTTCCACACAATAACTCATTTTTCATTCGTATGCCAAATTTTGTTTAGACCAGATAAGTAGTTTTCAATTTATGCTTTTTCTTTTTCGGATATATTCGTTTTTCAAAGACAATAATAACAGTCTATTTTAAATTTCACAACCATCATACTTTTCCGAATATAAGGATTGAAGATGTTTTATAGGATCGAAACGTTGATATTTGGTTAAAGTAATATTGCACAAAAACTTTAGAAGAAGCAAGATTTACGAAACTGCAATAAAAATTGCAAGTTTATATTTAAAAATAAAAACCTGATGATGGTATCTAGATAACGAAACGTTTTACTCGAAATCTGATGACATTATATGATAGGAAACAAAATACGGCTATGCAAAAGTTTAATTAGTTTTTCTTTATCTTTACAAATAAAGTCACAAATCCGAATGTAAGAATATAAAGATTGAAGATGTTTTTTTATAGGGTCGAAACGTTGATATTTGGTTAAAGTAATATTGCACAAAGACGTTAGAAGAAGCAAGATTTACGACACTGCAATAAAAATGACAGGTTTATATTTAAAAATGAAAACCTGATGATGGTATCTCGATGACGAAACGTTGTACTTGAAATCTGACGACACCATATGATAAGAAACAAAATACTACAATGAAAATGTTAAATTATTTTTTCTTTATCTTTTCAAATAAAGTCACAAATCCAAATATAAGAATATAAAGATTGAAGATGTTTTATAGGGTCGAAACTTTAATATTTGGTTAAAGCAATATTGCACAAATACGTTAGAAGAAGCCAGATTTACGAAACTGCAATAAAAATTACAAGTTTATATTTAAAAATAAAAACCTGATGATGGTATCTAGATGACGAAACGTTTTACTCGAAATCTGATGACATTATATGATAGGAAACAAAATACGGCAATGCAAAAGTTTAATTAGTTTTTCTTTATCTTTCCAAATAAAGTCACAAATCCGAATGTAAGAATATAAAGATTGAAGATGTTTTTTTATAGGGTCGAAACGTTGATATTTGGTTAAAGCAATATTGCACAAAGACATTAAAAGAAGCTAGATTTACGAAACTGCAATAAAAATTACAAGTTTATATTTAAAAATAAAAACCTGATGATGGTATCTAGATGACGAAACGTTTTACTCGAAATCTGACGCCATCATATGATAGGAAACAAAATACGGCAATGTAAAAGTTAAATTATTTTTTCTTTATCTGTTCAAATACAGTCACAATGAATAAAACTTGGAAAAAATCTTATCGGCAATTTTCGGCTATTCCGAAAATCCCCGATATTGAAAAAAATTAATCAAAATTTAGGTAGGCAGACCTACATTAAAATGAAAAATGCATCTATAAATACTATATTTGGAGCTATCTGTTTTATAGCACTGTAATGTAGAAGTTTCGAGCTATCTCTTATCCCAAATTTTAAAGCGCGACCTGCTAGAATAACTTTAAAAACTTGCGATGAAATATGCCATTTTCGGCTATTTTTGGCCTTTTTTGACACTTCATATTTTTAATATCCACGATGACGTTTTATGCATCCAAAGCAATCTCTTCGAAATGTCATAATTCTGTTAAAATGAAACTTTTACGGAAATTGCAGAGTCTTTTTAAAATTAAAAATTCGATAACTAATCTGACATATGAAGCTTTAATTTTGGTCTCATTAAATTGTAAAAGTCCCAAATAATCTATAACATTCAATTTTTAACGTCAAAACGTTGAAACAAGGTCACATTCTGAAGTCAAAAACACCCATTTTAGGCCAATTTTGACAGCTGTAATTATTTCAATATGGAAGCCAGTTTGAGATTTCATGGCAAGCTATTTAAAAAACGTTGCATTTCGATATTTGACGAATTTTTCTGTCCTCGCTCTAAAAATATCAATTTTACTCTAATTTAAAAAAATAAATTGGTATATTCAAGTATATAGGCGTGTTGAGAAAAGATTGAGGAATAAAATAAGCCTAAAATGAACTCTCTAAGGATATTGTAGTAGAAGCTATAATCGAATATAAAAAACTTTTCATAAAAAAAACGTAAAAAAATTAAATAATATTTTTTTTGAACCACTAAACGTCATAACGAAGAGCGCGCACGGTATGAATTTTAAAGTCTATTTATCCCTCTAAACAACAGTCCAAAAAAAAGTTGAAAAAGTTAATTACAATAGCTTACAGACGGGTTTAAGCGGACCAGTACCTAAAAAAAAAATTGTAAAAAATCAAAAAAAAATCAAAATTCATTCGTTTCGTCCTCTGTAAATTAAAATGATTAAAAATCGAAAAAATATATTTTAAACGTAGTTCGACGAGCTCTTTCCGATAGGATATACGACATTTTAATAAAAAAATTATTTTTCGAGAAAAAAATTAAAAACCGTGAAAATTTTGGGTCTAAAATCGTAATTTCTAAATTTTCACAATTTTTCACAATTTCTAATATTTTTAGGTATAGAACGATGTATTGTGAAAAGATAGTATTTGAGACGGCCCATCTGATCGTTTAAACCGGAAATATGTCCGACGTACCCAATTCGACTTATTCGGTACCCCCTACGACCTTGCGATGACCATTTTTCGACTTAAAAAAAATCAAAAAAATTACTTCTCAATTTCCGATATCCTCCATCTACGAACTTGCTCTTTATTTGACGGATCTCTCCAACCTCCAGAAATGAAAATCGAAAAAAATAATTTTTGCGACCTGAAACGATAGACAGCGGATTTCGCATATTTCCCGACTTTGACGTTTAATAACTTTTTTCCGGTACACCCTGTATATTTAAAATTTTTCACAAAACGTGCCCCCGTTATTCCTCTATAAAACCAAATAATCAAAATCAGTGCGAAATGTACCACTTTACAGAAAAAAAATCGAAAATGTCAAAAAACCGATATTTCAAAAATCGGGTACGACGACGACGACGACGACGACGACGACGACAACCCTCGAACATTTTAAAAATTAAGAGGAGATATACATATCGCTCGAAAGGGGCGATATGTAAAAACCCATATCGCAAAATCGTCACTGTCGTGACTCTAAAGGTAAAAGTCATTACATAAAAGAATTTGAAAAAATTTGAATTTTTAATTTTTTTAATTTTTTTTTTCATTTATTATAATTTTTTTTTTAATATTCTGTTTTACTATATTATTTACTTTTGTATCACACTCCTTCGGACTGTGATGTGAAAACATATCGCCTAATTTGTCAATATAACACCTGTCAAGAAATATTTACAAATATTTCATTTGATATTTAAGTATTTCAATCTTAATATGAGAACTACACTAACACAACAAAATATTTTTTTATAAACGCGATTATTACACATAAAAAAAATGTTAAAATGACAGCTGACAGTATATAACTCATAATACTGTAACTCGTGTATTTCATTTTCATTCCTTTTATTTATGTTTCACAAAATTAATACTTAATAATAAATGGTTTAATTGAAATAGTTGAACTTTGAAATTGTCAAAATGACAGCTAGCAAAAAACAACCTCTTTTTCAACACAAAAAATCTTTGTTCCACACAATAACTCATTTTTCATTCGTATGCCAAATTTTGTTTAGACCAGATAAGTAGTTTTCAATTCATGCTTTTACTTCTTCGGATATATTCGTTTTTCCAAGACAATAATAGCAGTCCGTTTTAAATTTCACAATTATCTTATTTTTCCGAATATAAAGATTGAAGATGTTTTATAGGATCGAAACGTTGATATTTGGTTAAAGCAATATTGCACAAAAACTTTAGAAGAAGCAAGATTTACGAAACTGCAATAAAAACTGCAAGTTTATATTTAAAAATAAAAACCTGATGATGGTATCTAGATGACGAAACGTTTTACTCGAAATCTGATGACATTATATGATAGGAAACAAAATACGGCTATGCAAAAGTTTAATTAGTTTTTCTTTATCTTTACAAATAAAGTCACAAATCCGAATGTAAGAATATAAAGATTGAAGATGTTTTTTTATAGGGTCGAAACGTTGATATTTGGTTAAAGTAATATTGCACAAAGACGTTAGAAGAAGCAAGATTTACGACACTGCAATAAAAATGACAGGTTTATATTTAAAAATGAAAACCTGATGATGGTATCTCGATGACGAAACGTTGTACTTGAAATCTGACGACACCATATGATAAGAAACGAAATACTACAATGAAAATGTTAAATTATTTTTTCTTTATCTTTTCAAATAAAGTCACAAATCCAAATATAAGAATATAAAGATTGAAGATGTTTTATAGGGTCGAAACTTTAATATTTGGTTAAAGCAATATTGCACAAATACGTTAGAAGAAGCCAGATTTACGAAACTGCAATAAAAATTACAAGTTTATATTTAAAAATAAAAACCTGATGATGGTATCTAGATGACGAAACGTTTTACTCGAAATCTGATGACAATATATGATAGGAAACAAAATACGGCAATGCAAAAGTTTAATTAGTTTTTCTTTATCTTTACAAATAAAGTCACAAATCCGAATGTAAGAATATAAAGATTGAAGATGTTTTTTTATAGGGTTGAAACGTTGATATTTGGTTAAAGTAATATTGCACAAAGACGTTAGAAGAAGCAAGATTTACGACACTGCAATAAAAATGACAGGTTTATATTTAAAAATGAAAACCTGATGATGGTATCTCGATGACGAAACGTTGTACTTGAAATCTGACGACACCATATGATAAGAAACAAAATACTACAATGAAAATGTTAAATTATTTTTTCTTTATCTTTTCAAATAAAGTCACAAATCCAAATATAAGAATATAAAGATTGAAGATGTTTTATAGGGTCGAAACTTTAATATTTGGTTAAAGCAATATTGCACAAATACGTTAGAAGAAGCAAGATTTACGAAACTGCAATAAAAATTACAAGTTTATATTTAAAAATAAAAACTTGATGTTGGTATCTAGATGACGAAACGTTTTACTCGAAATCTGATGACATCATATGATAGGAAACAAAATACGGCAATGCAAAAGTTAAATTATTTTTTCTTTATCTTTTCAAATAAAGTCACAAATCCAAATATAAGAATATAAAGATTGAAGATGTTTTATAGTGTCGTAACGTTGATATTTGGTTAAAGCAATATTGCACAAAGACATTAGAAGAAGCTAGATTTACGAAACTGCAATAAAAATTACAAGTTTATATTTAAAAATAAAAACCTGATGATGGTATCTAGATGACGAAACGTTTTACTCGAAATCTGACGCCATCATTTGATAGGAAACAAAATACGGCAATGTAAAAGTTAAATTATTTTTTCTTTATCTGTTCAAATACAGTCACAATGAATAAAACTTGGAAAAAATCTTATCGGCAATTTTCGGCTATTCCGAAAATCCCCGATATTGAAAAAAATTAATCAAAATTTAGGTAAGCAGACCTACATTAAAATGAAAAATGCATGTATAAATACTATTTTTGGAGTTATCTGTTTTATAACACTGAATTGTAGAAGTTTCGAACTATCTCTTATACCTAATTTTAAAGCGCGAATTGATATAATAACTTTAAAAACTTACGATGAAATATGCCATTTTCGGCTATTTTTGGCTTTTTTTGACACTTCATATTTTTAATATCCACGATGACGTTTTATGCATCCAAAGCAATCTCTTCGAAAAGTCATTATTCTGTTAAAATGAAACTTTTACGGAAATTGCAGACTATTTTTAAAATTGAAAATTCGATAACTAATCGGACATATGAAGCTTTAATTTTGGTCTCATTAAATTTTAAAAGTCTCAAATAAGCTATAACATTCAATTTTTAACGTCAAAACGTTGAAACAAGGTCACATTCTGAAGTCAAAAACACCCATTTTAGGCCAATTTTGACAGCTGTAATTATTTCAATATGGAAGCCAGTTTGAGATTTCATGGCAAGCTATTTAAAAAACGTTGCATTTCGATATTTGACGAATTTTTCTGTTGCCGCTCTAAAATTATCAATTTTACTCTAATTTTAAAAAATAAATTAGTATATTCAAGTATACAGGCGTGTTGAGAAAAGATTGAGGAATAAAATAAGCCTAAAATGAACTCTCCAAGGATATTGTAGTAGAAGCTATAATCGAATATAAAAATGTTTTGGTAAAAAAAACGTAAAAAAATTAAATAATATTTTTTTTGAACCACTAAAAGTCATAACGAAGAGCGCTCACGGTACGAATTTTAAAGCCTATTTATTCCTCTAAACAACAGTCCAAAAAAAAGTTGAAAAAGTTAATTACAATAGCTTACAGACGGGTTTAAGCGGACCAGTACCTAAAAAAAAATTGTAAAAAATCAAAAAAAAAATCAAAATTCATTCGTTTCGTCCTCTGTAAATTAAAATGATAAAAAATCGAAAAAATATATTTTAAACGTATGTCGACGAGCTCTTTCCGATAGAATATACGACATTTTAATAAAAAAATTATTTTTCGAGAAAAAAATTAAAAACCGTAAAAATTTTGGATCTAAAATCGTAATTTTTAAATTTTCACAATTTTTCACAATTTCTAATGTTTTTAGGTATAGAAAGATGTATTGTGAAAAGATAGTATTTGAGACGGCCCATCTGATCGTTTAAACCGGAAATATGTCCGACGTACCCAATTCGAGTTATTCGGTACCCAAGACGACCCTGCAATGGCCATTTTTCGACTTATAAAAAATCAAAAAAATTACTTCTCAATTTCCGATATCCTCCATCTACGAACTTGCTCTTTATTTGACGGATCTCTCCAACCTCCAGAAATGAAAATCGAAAAAAATAATTTTTGCGACCTGAAACGATAGACAGCGGAATTCGCATATTTTTCAACTTTGACGTTTAATAACTTTTTTTCGATACACCCTGTATATTTGAAATTTTTTACAAAACGTGCCCCCGTTATTCCTCTATAAAACCAAATAATCAAAATCAGTGCGAAATGTACCACTTTAGAGAAAAAAAATCGAAAATGTCAAAAATCGCGATTTCAAAAATCGGGTACGACGACGACGACGACGACAACCCTCACACATTTTTAAAATAAAGGGGAGATATACATATCGCTCGAAAGGGGCGATATGTAAAAACCCATATCGCAAAATCGTCACTGTCGTGACTCTAAAGGTAAAAGTTATTACATAAAAGAATTTAAAAAAAACTGAATTTTTAATTTTTTAAATTTTTTTTTCATTTTTTATAATTTTTTTTTAAATATTCCGTTTTACTATATTATTTACTTTTGTATCACACTCCTTCGGACTGTGATGTGAAAACATATCGCCTAATTTGTCGATATAACACCTGTCAAGGAATATTTACAAATATTTCATTTGATATTTAAGTATTTCAATCTTAATATGAGAACTACACTAACACAACAAAATATTTTTTTATAAACGCGATTATTACACATAAAAAAAATGTCAAAATGACAGCTGACAGTATATAACTCATAATACTGTAACTCGTGTATTTCATTTTTATCCCTTTTATTTATGTGTCACAAAATTAACACTTAATAATAAATGGTTTAATTGAAATAGTTGAACTTTGAAATTGTCAAAATGACAGCTAGCAAAAAACAACCTCTTTTTCAACACAAAAAATCTTTTTTCCACACAATAACTCATTTTTTATTCGTACGCCAAATTTTGTTCAGACCAGATAAGTAGTTTTTAATTCATGCTTTAATTTCTTCGGATATATTCGTTTTTCTAAACCCATAATAGCAGTCCATTTCAAATTTCACAACCATCATACTTTTCCGAATATAAAGATTGAAGATGTTTTATAGGATCGAAACGTTGATATTTGGTTAAAGCAATATTGCACAAAAACTTTAGAAGAAGCAAGATTTACGAAACTGCAATAAAAATTGCAAGTTTATATTTAAAAATAAAAACCTGATGATGGTATCTAGATGACGAAACGTTTTACTCGAAATCTGATGACATTATATGATAGGAAACAAAATACGGCTATGCAAAAGTTTAATTAGTTTTTCTTTATCTTTACAAATAAAGTCACAAATCCGAATGTAAGAATATAAAGATTGAAGATGTTTTTTTATAGGGTCGAAACGTCGATATTTGGTTAAAGTAATATTGCACAAAGACGTTAGAAGAAGCAAGATTTACGACACTGCAATAAAAATGACAGGTTTATATTTAAAAATGAAAACCTGATGATGGTATCTCGATGACGAAACGTTGTACTTGAAATCTGACGACACCATATGATAAGAAACAAAATACTACAATGAAAATGTTAAATTATTTTTTCTTTATCTTTTCAAATAAAGTCACAAATCCAAATATAAGAATATAAAGATTGAAGATGTTTTATAGGGTCGAAACCTTAATATTTGGTTAAAGCAATATTGCACAAATACGTTAGAAGAAGCCAGATTTACGAAACTGCAATAAAAATTACAAGTTTATATTTAAAAATCAAAACCTGATGATGGTATCTAGATGACGAAACGTTTTACTCGAAATCTGATGACATTATATGATAGGAAACAAAATACGGCTATGCAAAAGTTTAATTAGTTTTTCTTTATCTTTACAAATAAAGTCACAAATCCGAATGTAAGAATATAAAGATTGAAGATGTTTTATAGGATCGAAATGTTGATATTTGGTTTAAAGCAATATTGCACAAAAACTTTAGAAGAAGCAAGATTTACGAAACTGCAATAAAAATTGCAAGTTTATATTTAAAAATAAAAACCTGATGATGGTATCTAGATGACGAAACGTTTTACTCGAAATCTGATGACATTATATGATAGGAAACAAAATACGGCTATGCAAAAGTTTAATTAGTTTTTCTTTATCTTTACAAATAAAGTCACAAATCCGAATGTAAGAATATAAAGATTGAAGATGTTTTTTTATAGGGTCGAAACGTTGATATTTGGTTAAAGTAATATTGCACAAAGACGTTAAAAGAAGCAAGAGTTACGACACTGCAATAAAAATGACAGGTTTATATTTAAAAATGAAAACCTGATGATGGTATCTCGATGACGAAACGTTGTACTTGAAATCTGACGACACCATATGATAAGAAACAAAATACTACAATGAAAATGTTAAATTATTTTTTCTTTATCTTTTCAAATAAAGTCACAAATCCAAATATAAGAATATAAAGATTGAAGATGTTTTATAGGGTCGAAACTTTAATATTTGGTTAAAGCAATATTGCACAAATACGTTAGAAGAAGCCAGATTTACGAAACTGCAATAAAAATTACAAGTTTATATTTAAAAATAAAAACCTGATGATGGTATCTAGATGACGAAACGTTTTACTCGAAATCTGATGACATTATATGATAGGAAACAAAATACGGCAATGCAAAAGTTTAATTAGTTTTTCTTTATCTTTACAAATAAAGTCACAAAACCGAATGTAAGAATATAAAGATTGAAGATGTTTTTTTATAGGGTTGAAACGTTGATATTTGGTTAAAGTAATATTGCACAAAGACGTTAGAAGAAGCAAGATTTACGACACTGCAATAAAAATGACAGGTTTATATTTAAAAATGAAAACCTGATGATGGTATCGCGATGACGAAACGTTGTATTTGAAATCTGACGACACCATATGATAAGAAACAAAATACTACAACGAAAATGTTAAATTATTTTTTCTTTATCTTTTCAAATAAAGTCACAAATCCAAATATAAGAATATAAAGATAGAAGATGTTTATTGGGTCGAAACTTTAATATTTTTTTAAAGCAATATTGCACAAATACGTTAGAAGAAGCAAGATTTACGAAACTGCAATAAAAATTACAAGTTTATATTTAAAAATAAAAACCTGATGTTGGTATCTAGATGACGAAACGTTTTACTTGAAATCTGATGACATCATATGATAGGAAACAAAATACGGCAATGCAAAAGTTAAATAATTTTTTCTTTATCTTTTCAAATAAAGTCACAAATCCAAATATAAAAATATAAAGATTGAAGATGTTTTATAGTGTCGAAACGTTGATATTTGGTTAAAGCAATATTGCACAAAGACATTAGAAGAAGCTAGATTTACGAAACTGCAATAAAAATTACAAGTTTATATTTAAAAATAAAAACCTGATGATGGCATCTAGATGACGAAACGTTTTACTCGAAATCTGACGCCATCATATGATAGGAAACAAAATACGGCAATGTAAAAGTTAAATTATTTTTTCTTTATCTTTTCAAATAAAGTCACAAATCCAAATATAAGAATATAAAGATTGAAGATGTTTTATAGGGTCGAAACTTTAATATTTGGTTAAAGCAATATTGCACAAATACGTTAGAAGAAGCCAGATTTACGAAACTGCAATAAAAATTACAAGTTTATATTTAAAAATAAAAACCTGATGATGGTATCTAGATGACGAAACGTTTTACTTGAAATCTGATGACATTATATGATAGGAAACAAAATACGGCAATGCAAAAGTTTAATTAGTTTTTCTTTATCTTTACAAATAAAGTCACAAAACCGAATGTAAGAATATAAAGATTGAAGATGTTTTTTTATAGGGTCGAAACGTTGATATTTGGTTAAAGTAATATTGCACAAAGACGTTAGAGGAAGCAAGATTTACGACACTGCAATAAAAATGACAGGTTTATATTTAAAAATGAAAACCTGATGATGGTATCTCGATGACGAAACGTTGTACTTGAAATCTGACGACACCATATGATAAGAAACAAAATACTACAATGAAAATGTTAAATTATTTTTTCTTTATCTTTTCAAATAAAGTCACAAATCCAAATATAAGAATATAAAGATAGAAGATGTTTATTGGGTCGAAACTTTAATATTTTTTTAAAGCAATATTGCACAAATACGTTAGAAGAAGCAAGATTTACGAAACTGCAATAAAAATTACAAGTTTATATTTAAAAATAAAAACCTGATGTTGGTATCTAGATGACGAAACGTTTTACTTGAAATCTGATGACATCATAAGATAGGAAACAAAATACGGCAATGCAAAAGTTAAATTATTTTTTCTTTATCTTTTCAAATAAAGTCACAAATCCAAATATAAGAATATAAAGATTGAAGATGTTTTATAGTGTCGAAACGTTGATATTTGGTTAAAGCAATTTTGCACAAAGACATTAGAAGAAGCTAGATTTACGAAACTGCAATAAAAATTACAAGTTTATATTTAAAAATAAAAACCTGATGATGGTATCTAGATGACGAAACGTTTTACTCGAAATCTGACGCCATCATATGATAGGAAACAAAATACGGCAATGTAAAAGTTAAATTATTTTTTCTTTATCTGTTCAAATACAGTCACAATGAATAAAACTTGGAAAAAATCTTATCGGCAATTTTCGGCTATTCCGAAAATCCCCGATATTGAAAAAAATTAATCAAAATTTAGGTAAGCAGACCTACATTAAAATGAAAAATGCATGTATAAATACTATATTTGGAGCTATCTGTTTTATAGCACTGTAATGTAGAAGTTTCGAACTATCTCTTATACCTAATTTTAAAGCGCGAATTGATATAATAACTTTTAAAACTTACGATGAAATATGCCATTTTCGGCTATTTTTGGCCTTTTTTGACACTTCATATTTTTAATATCCACGATGACGTTTTATGCATCCAAAGCAATCTCTTCGAAAAGTCATAATTCTGTTAAAATGAAACTTTTACGGAAATTGCAGAGTCTTTTTAAAATTAAAAATTCGATAACTAATCTGACATATGAAGCTTTAATTTTGGTCTCATTAAATTCTAAAAGTCCCAAATAATCTATAACATTCAATTTTTAACGTCAAAACGTTGAACCAAGGTCACATTCTGAAGTCAAAAACACCCATTTTAGGCCAATTTTGACAGCTGTAATTATTTCAATATGGAAGCCTGTTTGAGATTTCATGGCAAGCTATTTAAAAAACGTTGAATTTTGATATTTGACGAATTTTTCTGTTCTCGCTCTAAATATATCAATTTTACTCAAATTAAAAAAAATAAATTAATATATTCAAGTATACGTGCGTGTTTAGAAAAGATTGAGGAATAAAATAAGCCTAAAATGAACTCTCTAAGGATATTATAGTAGAAGCTATAATCGAACATAAAAAATTTTTGGTAAAAAAAACATAAAAAAATTAAATAATATTTTTTTTGAACCACTAAATGTCATAACGAGGAGCGCAAACGGCATGAATTTTAAAGTCTATTTATGCCTCTAAACAACAGTCCAAAAAAAAGTTGAAAAAGTTAATTACAGTAGCTTACAGACGGGTTTAAGCGGACCAGTACCTAAAAAAAAAATTGTAAAAAATCCAAAAAAAATCAAATTTCATTCGTTTCGTCCTCTGTAACTAAAATAGATTAAGGATCGAAAAAATATATTTTAAACGTAATTCGGCGAGCTCTTTCAGATAGGATGTACGACATTTCAATAAAAAAATTATTTTTCGAGAAAAAAATTAAAAACCGTAAAAATTTTGGGTCTAAAATCGTAATTTCTAAATTTTCACAATTTTTCACAATTTCTAATCATTTTAGGTATAGAAAGATGTATTGTGAAAAGATAGTATTTGAGACGGCCCATCTGATCGTTTAAACCGGAAATATGTCCGACGTACCCAATTCGAGTTATTCGGTACCCAAGACGACCCTGCAATGGCCATTTTTCGACTTTTAAAAAATCAAAAAAATTACTTCTTAACTTCCGATATCCTCCATCTACGAACTTGCTCTTTATTTGACGGTTCTCTCAAACCTCCAGAAATGAAAATCGAAAAAAATAATTTTTGCGACGTGAAACGATAGACAGCGGAATTCGCATATTTTTCAACTTTGACGTTTAAGAACTTTTTTCCGGTACACCCTGTATATTTGAAATTTTTCACAAAACGTGCCCCCGTTATTCCTCTATAAAACCCAATAATCAAAATCAGTGCGAAATCTACCACTTTAGAGAAAAAAAATCGAAAATGTCAAAAAATCGATATTTCAAAAATCGGGTACGACGACGACGACGACGACAACCCTCACACATTTTTAAAATAAAGGGGAGATATACATATCGCTCGAAAGGGGCGATATGTAAAAACCCATATCGCCTGATCGTCACTGTCGTGACTCTAAAGGTAAAAGTCATTACATAAAAGAATTTTAAAAAATTTGAATTTTTAATTTTTTTAATTTTTTTTTTCATTTATTATAATTTTTTTCTAAATATTCTGTTGTACTATATTATTTAATTTTGTATCACACTCCTTCGGACTGTGATGTGAAAACATATCGCCTAATTTGTCGATATAACACCTGTCAAAAAATATTTACAAATATTTCATTTGATATTTAAGTATTTCAATCTTAATATGAGAACTACACTAACACAACAAAATATTCTTTTATAAACGCGATTATTACACATAAAAAAAAATGTCAAAATGACAGCTGTCAATATATAACTAATAATACTGTAACGCGTGTATTTTATTGTTATCCTTTTTATTTATGTTTCACAAAATTAACACTTAATAATAAATGGTTTAATTGAAATAGTTGAACTTTGAAATTGTCAAAATGACAGCTAGCAAGAAACAACCTCTTTTTCAACATACAAAATCTTTGTTCCACACAATAACTCATTTTTTATTCGTACGCCAAATTTTGTTCAGACCAGATAAGTAGTTTTTAATTTATGCTTTAATTTCTTCGGATATATTCGTTTTTCTAAACCCATAATAGCAGTCCATTTCAAATTTCACAACCATCATACTTTTCCGAATATAAAGATTGAAGATGTTTTATAGGATCGAAACGTTGATATTTGGTTAAAGCAATATTGCACAAAAACTTTAGAAGAAGCAAGATTTACGAAACTGCAATAAAAATTGCAAGTTTATATTTAAAAATAAAAACCTGATGATGGTATCTAGATGACGAAACGTTTTACTCGAAATCTGATGACATTATATGATAGGAAACAAAATACGGCTATGCAAAAGTTTAATTAGTTTTTCTTTATCTTTACAAATAAAGTCACAAATCCGAATGTAAGAATATAAAGATTGAAGATGTTTTTTTATAGGGTCGAAACGTTGATATTTGGTTAAAGTAATATTGCACAAAGACGTTAGAAGAAGCAAGATTTACGACACTGCAATAAAAATGACAGGTTTATATTTAAAAATGAAAACCTGATGATGGTATCTCGATGACGAAACGTTGTACTTGAAATCTGACAACACCATATAATAAGAAACAAAATACTACAATAAAAATGTTAAATTATTTTTTCTTTATCTTTTCAAAGAAAGTCACAAATCCAAATATAAGAATATAAAGATAGAAGATGTTTATTGGGTCGAAACTTTAATATTTTTTTAAAGCAATATTGCACAAATACGTTAGAAAAAGCAAGATTTACGAAACTGCAATAAAAATTACAAGTTTATATTTAAAAATAAAAACCTGATGTTGGTATCTAGATGACGAAACGTTTTACTCGAAATCTGATGACATCATATGATAGGAAACAAAATACGGCAATGCAAAAGTTAAATTATTTTTTCTTTATCTTTTCAAATAAAGTCACAAATCCAAATATAAGAATATAAAGATTGAAGATGTTTTATAGTGTCGAAACGTTGATATTTGGTTAAAGCAATATTGCACAAAGATATTAGAAGAAGCTAGATTTACGAAACTGCAATAAAAATTACAAGTTTATATTTAAAAATAAAAACCTGATGTTGGTATCTAGATGACGAAACGTTTTACTTGAAATCTGATGACATCATATGATAGGAAACAAAATACGGCAATGCAAAAGTTAAATTATTTTTTCTTAATCTTTTCAAATAAAGTCACAAATCCAAATATAAGAATATAAAGATTGAAGATGTTTTATAGTGTCAAAACGTTGATATTTGGTTAAAGCAATATTGCACAAAGATATTAGAAGAAGCTAGATTTACGAAACTGCAATAAAAATTACAAGTTTATATTTAAAAATAAAAACCTGATGATGGTATCTAGATGACGAAACGTTTTACTCGAAATCTGACGCCATCATATGATAGGAAACAAAATACGGCAATGTAAAAATTAAATTATTTTTTCTTTATCTCTACAAATAAATTCACAAATTCAATTATAAAAATATAAAGATTGAAGATGTTTTATAATGTCGAAACGTTGATATTTGGTTAAAGCAATATTGCACGAATACGCTAGAAGAAGCAAGATTTACGAAACTGCAATAAAAATTACAAGTTTATATTTAAAAATAAAAACATGATGATGATATCTAGATGACGAAACGTTTTACTCAAAATCTGACGCTATTATATGATAGGTAATAAAATACGGCAATGTCAAAGTTAAATTATTTTTTCTTTATCTTTTCAAATAAAGTCACAAATCCAAATATAAGAATATAAAGATTGAAGATGTTTTAGAGGGTCGAAACGTTAATATTTTTTTAAAGCAATATTGCACAAATACGTTAGAAGAAGCAAGATTTACGAAACTGCAATAAAAATTACAAGTTTATATTTAAAAATAAAAACCTGATGATGGTATCTAGATGACGAAACGTTTTACTCGAAATCTGATGACATTGTATGATAGGAAACAAAATACGGCAATGCAAAAGTTTAATTAGTTTTTCTTTATCTTTACAAATAAAGTCATAAATCCGAATGTAAGAATATAAAGATTGAAGATGTTTTTTTATAGGGTTGAAACGTTGATATTTGGTTAAAGTAATATTGCACAAAGACGTTAGAAGAAGCAAGATTTACGACACTGCAATAAAAATGACAGGTTTATATTTAAAAATGAAAACCTGATGATGGTATCTCGATGACGAAACGTTGTACTTGAAATCTGACGACACCATATGATAAGAAACAAAATTCTACAATGAAAATGTTAAATTATTTTTTCTTTATCTTTTCAAATAAAGTCACAAATCCAAATATAAGAATATAAAGATAGAAGATGTTTATTGGGTCGAAACTTTAAAATTTTTTTAAAGCAATATTGCACAAATACGTTAGAAGAAGCAAGATTTACGAAACTGCAATAAAAATTACAAGTTTATATTTAAAAATAAAAACCTGATGTTGGTATCTAGATGACGAAACGTTTTACTCGAAATCTGATGACATCATATGATAGGAAACAAAATACGGCAATGCAAAAGTTAAATTATTTTTTCTTTATCTTTTCAAATAAAGTCACAAATCCAAATATAAGAATATAAAGATTGAAGATGTTTTATAGTGTCGAAACGTTGATATTTGGTTAAAGCAATATTGCACAAAGACATTAGAAGAAGCTAGATTTACGAAACTGCAATAAAAATTACAAGTTTATATTTAAAAATAAAAACCTGATGATGGTATCTAGATGACGAAACGTTTTACTCGAAATCTGACGCCATTATTTGATAGGAAACAAAATACGGCAATGCAAAAGTTAAATTATTTTTTCTTTATCTTTTCAAATAAAGTCACAATGATAAGAAATCTTAACGGCAATTTTCAACTGTTCCAAATATACCCGAAATTGAAAATATAGGGCTTGCAGACCGACATTAAAATGAAAAATACATCTATAAATACTATATTTGGAGCTATCTGTTTTATAACACTGAATTGTAGAAGTTTCGAACTATCTCTTATACCTAATTTTAAAGCGCGATTTGATATAATAACTTTTAAAACTTACGATGAAATATGCCATTTTCGGCTATTTTTGGCCTTTTTTGACACTTCATATTTTTAATATCCACGATGACGTTTTATGCATCCAAAGCAATCTCTTCGAAAAGTCATTATTCTGTTAAAATGAAACTTTTACGGAAATTGCAGACTATTTTTAAAATTGAAAATTCGATAACTAATCGGACATATGAAGCTTTAATTTTGGTCTCATTAAATTTTAAAAGTCCCAAATAATCTATAACATTCAATTTTTAACGTCAAAACGTTGAAACAAGGTCACATTCTGAAGTCAAAAACACCCATTTTAGGCCAATTTTGACAGCTGTAATTATTTCAATATGGAAGCCAGTTTGAGATTTCATGGCAAGCTATTTAAAAAACGTTGCATTTCGATATTTGACGAATTTTTCTGTTCGCGCTCTAAAAATATAAATTTTACTCTAATTTAAAAAAATAAATTGGTATATTCAAGTATACGTGCGTGTTTAGAAAAGATTGAGGAATAAAATAAGCCTAAAATGAACTCTCTAAGGATATTGTAGTAGAAGCTATAATCGAATATAAAAAACTTTTCAAAAAAAAAACGTAAAAAAATTAAATAATATTTTTTTTGAACCACTAAACGTCATAACAAAGAGCGCGCACGGCATGAATTTTAAAGTCTATTTATCCCTCTAAACAACAGTCCAAAAAAAAGTTGAAAAAGTTACGTACAGTGGCTCACAGGTAAATTTAAGCAGACCAGTACCTAAAAAAAAAATTGTAAAAAATCAAAAAAAAATCTAATTTCATTCGTTTCGTCCTCTGTAACTAAAATAGATTAAGGATCGAAAAAATATATTTTAAACGTATGTCGACGAGCTCTTTCCGATAGGATGTACGACATTTTAATAAAAAAATTATTTTTCGAGAAAAAAATTAAAAACCGTGAAAATTTTGGGTCTAAAATCGTAATTTTTAAATTTTCACAATTTTTCACAATTTCTAATCATTTTAGGTATAGAAAGATGTATTGTGAAAAGATAGTATTTGAGACGGCCCATCTGATCGTTTAAACCGGAAATATGTCCGACGTACCCAATTCGAGTTATTCGGTACCCAAGACGACCCTGCGATGGCCATTTTTCGACTTTTAAAAAATCAAAAAAATTACTTTCCATTTTCTAATCTTTCTCAAAAACAATAGGGTTCGGCGGCTGCCGGTCCTCTCGAACCTCCAAAAGTAAAAATCGAAAAAAATAATTCTTGCGACCTGAAATGCGAGACAACGGATTTCGCATATTTTCCGACTTTGACGTTTAATAACTTTTTTCCGGTACACCCTGTATATTTAAAATTTTTCACAAAATGTACCCCCGTTATCCCTCTATAAAACCAAATAATCAAAATCAGTTAGAGTTTTACCACTTGAGAGAAAAAAAATCGAAAATGTCAAAAATCGCGATTTCAAAAATCGGGTACGACGACGACGACGACGACGACGACAACCCTCACACATTTTAAAAATTAAGGGGAGATATACATATCGCTCGAAAGGGGCGATATGTAAAAACCCATATCGCCTGATCGTCACTGTCGTGACTCTAAAGGTAAAAGTCATTACATAAAAGAATTTGAAAAAATTTGAATTTTTAATTTTTTTAATTTTTTTTTCATTTTTTATAATTTTTTTTTTAAATATTCTGTTTTACTATATTATTTACTTTTGTATCACACTCCTTCGGACTGTGATGTGAAAACATATCGCCTAATTTGTCGATATAACACCTGTCAAGAAATATTTACAAATATTTCATTTGATATTTAAGTATTTCAATCTTAATATGAGAACTACACTAAAACAACAAAATATTTTTTTATAAACGCGATTATTACACATAAAAAATGTCGAAATGACAGCTGTCAATATATAACCAATAATACTGTAACGCGTGTATTTTATTTTTATTCCTTTTATTTATGTTTCACAAAATTAACACTTAATATTAAATGGTTTAATTGAAATAGTTGAACTTTGAAATTGTCAAAATGACAGCTAGCAAAAAACAACCTCTTTTTCAACACAAAAAATCTTTGTTCGGATATATTCGTTTTTCTAAGACAATAATAGCAGTCCATTTTAAATTTCACACATACGGCAATGTAAAAATTAAATTATTTTTTCTTTATCTTTTCAAATAAAGTCACAAATCCAAATATAAGAATATAAAGATTGAATATGTTTTATAGGGTCGAAACGTTAATATTTGGTTAAAGCAATATTGCACAAATACGTTAGAAGAAGCAAGATTTACGAAACTGCAATAAAAATTACAAGTTTATATTTAAAAATAAAAACCTGATGATGGTATCTAGATGACGAAACGTTTTACTCGAAATCTGATGACATTATATAATAGAAAACAAAATACGGCAATGTAAAAGTTAAATTATTTTTTCTTTATCTTTTCAAATAAAGTCACAAATTCAAATATAAGAATATAAAGATTGAAGATGTTTTTTTATAGGGTCGAAACGTTGATATTTGGTTAAAGTAATATTGCACAAAGACGTTAGAAGAAGCAAGATTTACGAAACTGCAATAAAAATGACAGGTTCATATTTAAAAATGAAAACCTGATGATGGTATCTCGATGACAAAACGTTGTACTTAAAATCTGACGACACCATATGATAAGAAACAAAATACTACAATGAAAATGTTAAATTATTTTTTCTTTATCTTTTCAAATAAAGTCACAAATCCAAATATAAGAATATAAAGATTGAAGATGTTTTTTTATAGGGTCGAAACGTTAATATTTGGTTAAAGCAATATTGCACAAATACGTTAGAAGAAGCCAGATTTACGAAACTGCAATAAAAATTACAAGTTTATATTTAAAAATAAAAACCTGATGATGGTATCTAGATGACGAAACGTTTTACTCGAAATCTGATGACATTATCTGATAGGAAACAAAATACGGCAATGCAAAAGTTTAATTAGTTTTTCTTTATCTTTACCAATAAAGTCACAAATCCGAATGTAAGAATATAAAGATTGAAGATGTTTCTTTATAGGGTCGAAACGTTGATATTTGGTTAAAGCAATATTGCACAAATACGTTAGAAGAAGCAATATTTACGAAACTGCATTAAAAATTACCAGTTTATATTTAAAAATGAAAACTTGATGATGGTATCTCGATGACGAAACGTTTTACTCCAAATCTAATAACATTATATGATAGGAAACAAAATACGGCAATGTAAAAGTTTAATTAGTTTTTCTTTATCTTTACAAATAAAGTCACAAAACCGAATGTAAGAATATAAAGATTGAAGATGTTTTTTTATAGGGTTGAAACGTTGATATTTGGTTAAAGTAATATTGCACAAAGACGTTAGAAGAAGCAAGATTTACGACACTGCAATAAAAATGACAGGTTTATATTTAAAAATGAAAACCTGATGATGGTATCTCGATGACGAAACGTTGTACTTGAAATCTGACGACACCATATGATAAGAAACAAAATACTACAATGAAAATGTTAAATTATTTTTTCTTTATCTTTTCAAATAAAGTCACAAATCCAAATATAAGAATATAAAGATTGAAGATGTTTTATAGGGTCGAAACTTTAATATTTGGTTAAAGCAATATTGCACAAATACGTTAGAAGAAGCCAGATTTACGAAACTTCAATAAAAATTACAAGTTTATATTTAAAAATAAAAACCAGATGATGGTATCTAGATGACGAAACGTTTTACTCGAAATCTGATGACATTATGTGATAGAAAACAAAATACGGCAATGCAAAAGTTTAATTAGTTTTTCTTTATCTTTACCAATAAAGTCACAAATCCGAATGTAAGAATATAAAGATTGAAGATGTTTTTTTATAGGGTCGAAACGTTGATATTTGGTTAAAGTAATATTGCACAAAGACGTTAGAAAAAGCAAGATTTACGAAACTGCAATAAAAATTACAAGTTTATATTTAAAAATGAAAACCTGATGATGGTATCTCGATGACGAAACGTTGTACTTGAAATCTGACAACATCATATAATAAGAAACAAAATACTACAATGAAAATGTTAAATTATTTTTTCTTTATCTTTTCAAAGAAAGTCACAAATCCAAATATAAGAATATAAAGATGGAAGATGTTTATTGGGTCGAAACTTTAATATTTTTTTAAAGCAATATTGCATAAATACGTTAGAAGAAGCAAGATTTACGAAACTGAAATAAAAATTACAAGTTTATATTTAAAAATAAAAACCTGATGTTGGTATCTAGATGACGAAACGTTTTACTCGAAATCTGATGACATCATATGATAGGAAACAAAATACGGCAATGCAAAAGTTAAATTATTTTTTCTTTATCTTTTCAAATAAAGTCACAAATCCAAATATAAGAATATAAAGATTGAAGATGTTTTATAGTGTCGAAACGTTGATATTTGGTTAAAGCAATATTGCACAAAGACATTAGAAGAAGCTAGATTTACGAAACTGCAATAAAAATTACAAGTTTATAGTTAAAAATAAAAATCTGATGATGGTATCTAGATGACGAAACGTTTTACTCGAAATCTGACGCCATCATATGATAGGAAACAAAATACGGCAATGTAAAAGTTTAATTAGTTTTTCTTTATCTTTACCAATAAAGTCACAAATCCGAATGTAAGAATATAAAGATTGAAGATGTTTTTTTATAGGGTCGAAACGTTGATATTTGGTTAAAGTAATATTGCACAAAGACGTTAGAAAAAGCAAGATTTACGAAACTGCAATAAAAATTACAAGTTTATATTTAAAAATGAAAACCTGATGATGGTATCTCGATGACGAAACGTTGTACTTGAAATCTGACAACACCATATAATAAGAAACAAAATACTACAATGAAAATGTTAAATTATTTTTTCTTTATCTTTTCAAAGAAAGTCACAAATCCAAATATAAGAATATAAAGATGGAAGATGTTTATTGGGTCGAAACTTTAATATTTTTTTAAAGCAATATTGCATAAATACGTTAGAAGAAGCAAGATTTACGAAACTGAAATAAAAATTACAAGTTTATATTTAAAAATAAAAACCTGATGTTGGTATCTAGATGACGAAACGTTTTACTCGAAATCTGATGACATCATATGATAGGAAACAAAATACGGCAATGCAAAAGTTAAATTATTTTTTCTTTATCTTTTCAAATAAAGTCACAAATCCAAATATAAGAATATAAAGATTGAAGATGTTTTATAGTGTCGAAACGTTGATATTTGGTTAAAGCAATATTGCACAAAGACATTAGAAGAAGCTAGATTTACGAAACTGCAATAAAAATTACAAGTTTATAGTTAAAAATAAAAATCTGATGATGGTATCTAGATGACGAAACGTTTTACTCGAAATCTGACGCCATCATATGATAGGAAACAAAATACGGCAATGTAAAAGTTTAATTAGTTTTTCTTTATCTTTACCAATAAAGTCACAAATCCGAATGTAAGAATATAAAGATTGAAGATGTTTTTTTATAGGGTCGAAACGTTGATATTTGGTTAAAGTAATATTGCACAAAGACGTTAGAAAAAGCAAGATTTACGAAACTGCAATAAAAATTACAAGTTTATATTTAAAAATGAAAACCTGATGATGGTATCTCGATGACGAAACGTTGTACTTGAAATCTGACAACACCATATAATAAGAAACAAAATACTACAATGAAAATGTTAAATTATTTTTTCTTTATCTTTTCAAAGAAAGTCACAAATCCAAATATAAGAATATAAAGATGGAAGATGTTTATTGGGTCGAAACTTTAATATTTTTTTAAAGCAATATTGCATAAATACGTTAGAAGAAGCAAGATTTACGAAACTGCAATAAAAATTACCAGTTTATATTTTAAAATGAAAACTTGATGATGGTATCTCGATGACGAAACGTTTTACTCGAAATCTGATGACATTATATGATAGCAAACAAAATACGGCAATGCAAAAGTTAAATTATCTTTTCTTTATCTTTTCAAATAAAGTCACAATGAAAAGAAATCTTGACGGCAATTTTCAGCTGTTCCAAATATACCCGATATTGAAAATATAGGGCTTGCAGACCGACATTAAAATGAAAAATGCATCTATAAATACTATATTTGGAGCTATCTGTTTTATAGCACTGTAATGTAGAAGTTTCGAGCTATCTCTTATCCCAAATTTTAAAGCGCGACCTGCTAGAATAACTTTAAAAACTTGCGATGAAATATGCCATTTTCGGCTATTTTTGGCCTTTTTTGACACTTCATATTTTTAATATCCACGATGACGCGTTATCCATCCAAAGCAATCTCTTCGAAAAGTCATAATTCTGTTAAAATGAAACTTTTACGGAAATTGCAGGGTATTTTTAAAATTAAAAATTCGATAACTAATCTGACATATGAAGCTTTAATTTTGATCTCATTAAATTGTAAAAGTCCCAAATAATCTATAACATTCAATTTTTAACGTCAAAACGTCGAAACAGCGTCGCTTTCTGAAGTCAAAAACACCCATTTTAGGCCAATTTTGACAGCTGTAATTATTTCAATATGGAAGCCTGTTTGAGATTTCATGGCAAGCTATTTAAAAAACGTTGAATTTTGATATTTGACAAATTTTTCTGTTCTCGCTCTAAATATATCAATTTTACTCTAATTTAAAAAAATAAATTAATATATTCATGTATACGTGCGTGTTGAGAAAAGATTGAGGAATAAAATAAGCCTAAAATGAACTCTCTAAGGATATTGTAGTAGAAGCTATAATCGAATATAAAAAACTTTTCATAAAAAAAACGTAAAAAAATTAAATAATATTTTTTTTGAACCACTAAACGTCATAACGAAGAGCGCGCACAGTATGAATTTTAAAGTCTATTTATCCCTCTAAACAACAGTCCAAAAAAAAGTTGAAAAAGTTAATTACAATAGCTTACAGACGGGTTTAAGCGGACCAGTACCTAAAAAAAAAATTGTAAAAAATCAAAAAAAAAATCAAAATTCATTCGTTTCGTCCTCTGTAAATTAAAATGATTAAAAATCGAAAAAATATATTTTAAACGTAGTTCGACGAGCTCTTTCCGATAGGATGTACGACATTTTAATAAAAAAATTATTTTTCGAGAAAAAAATTAAAAACCGTGAAAATTTTGGGTCTAAAATCGTAATTTCTAGATTTTCACAATTTTTCACAATTTCTAATCATTTTAGGTATAGAAAGATGTATTGTGAAAAGATAGTATTTGAGACGGCCCATCTGATCGTTTAAACCGGAAATATGTCCGACGTACCCAATTCGAGTTATTCGGTACCCAAGACGACCCTGCGATGACCATTTTTCGACTTTTAAAAAATCAAAAAAATTACTTCTCAACTTTCGATATCCTCCATCTACGAACTTGCTCTTTATTTGACGGATCTCTCCAACCTCCAAAAGTAAAAATCGAAAAAAATAATTTTTGCGACCTGAAACGATAGACAGCGGAATTCGCATATTTCCCGACTTTGACGTTTAATAACTTTTTTCCGGTACACCCTGTATATTTAAAATTTTTCACAAAATGTGCCCCCGTTATTCCTCTATAAAACCAAATAATCAAAATCAATTCGACGTTTACCACTTTAGAGAAAAAAAATCGAAAATGTCAAAAATCGCGATTTCAAAAATCGGGTACGACGACGACGACGACGACGACGACAGGGTCACACTTTTTTAAAATTAAGAGGAGATATACATATCGCTCGAAATGGGCGATATGTAAAAATGCATATTACCTTGATTCCCCATACTCCGTCAATTTCATGAACTTCAAAAAGTACATAAGCACCATATGGGGGAATGTCAACGAGGTCGAATGCCTCCAGTGATAATACCATAGAACCAACATTTAGTTCATGGCCAGAGTAGATAAACATTTTTCTTGTTGATGGACTGATGGTTCCTTCAATTTTTAACTTGGTGTCACTTAGGATTTTTCTAAGTAGATATCCTAAAAAGTAAAATAATTTATTATTTAGCCAACAAGGATTGAAAAATAAATTTATTAAAGAAGATAATATAAACATATTTCACCATAAATATTTTAAATAAACTTATTATATCTGTTTAGCTCTGAAATTGATCGAAATAAAATACTGGAACTAAAACCGTGCAACAGATAGAAAGAAGTAAGTAGGCACCAATCTGGTCAATTACCCTTTTGTGAAGCAATTAATGAGAAATTAAATTTGCGCTATAATTACAAAGTCTGCTATCTAGGGCTGATTATGGAAGTCGTCGCGATGTGTGTTTGATAACAGGGTGGTTGTGTTTCTATTAAATTCGTGAAAAGTTTCTTTGACTTTAAATTTGTAGGGATCAGCAACTTCAGTACCTTGTCATTCGCTACTCAAGAAATGTAAGCCTCTTATCGATACACCTTTTCGAGAATTGTGATTTAAAACCAATTGAATAATTGTTAGCTAATTTGGGTTTCGTTTGTTGATCTGCAACTTTAGGTTCATTCTGCCGACAAACTCGACTTGTTGACTGCTTGAGAATCAGTTCGTAAAAGTACTCACAAATTTACGGAAGGAATGACTTCATTTTTCGAAGTTAAAAATGCTGGATCCGGTATTCCCAAGCCTATTCAGTACTCCCCAGTACTTAATGAAATAATTCATAAAAGTACCCAAGTGTTAAATTATTAAAAATACCCGATTCTGCACACAACACTAATATGAAGCAGAGACAATAAAATTACATCAAATGCCAGTTGTGACACTAACCGAATTAATCCGATCAGTTGTCGGACGGCGGATAACGAATTTTAGATTACTTTCCGAACACTGTGATTATATCTCTTGTGATTGGATCAATACAATCATTGTTTTCATAAAAACCTTATATCTTTAATAAACTTTTTGTAATTTCTTTCAGGTGAATTTTTATTTTTATTTCGGTAGTAAATTTACTTTTCGCATTAGACTGCACTCCCCGTCATGTCGTTCACGTTAATTGCCTTTTCATGCGGAAAAGTCATACTTTTCCCACTTTTTAGAAAATATTTTATTACCCGACATTATGCGTCTTATAGCAGTGGTGTTGGTAACCGTCCAATAGAAATCAACAGCTGCAGAGTGTATTGGTTCAGGATATATAGTTTTAGTCCATTCCTCCAACGGGTATCCTACTTCCAGCTATAAATAAAAATAATACAGTATATCAAAGCCATTGTTATACTTCTATATAGTAACCAAAGGTGCAGTCAGCTGCGCCTCCTAGCTTAACCCAAATATAACTACTAATAATCTTACTATAGTTATACTCAAAGCTGTATGACATACTGGATAACCAAGGTTCATAAAAATCTTTTTAAAGGCCTTGTTACATTAGATGCAAGTTGCAAGTGCAAGTCAACGGTTGTTTTAAATGGGAAAACTTACATCAACTGATTAAAATGTAATTTTTCCCATTTAAATCAACCATTGACTTGCACTTGCAACTTGCATCTAATGTAAAAATGCCTGAAGAAACAGGATATGTGTTTCATTATCATCACACAACCTGTGTATATTACAATAAAACAACATATTGGCTTTTCAGAAGTGTATTTGTCTTATTTAACCATATAGGTTGTATAATAATATTAATAATGAAACACATTTCATGAAACTTATTTCTCCAGTGTCACTCTCCTCGTAGCCTGTTACAAAATATTAAAAATTAACAGAGTACAGCAAGCAGTCAAAGCATAGAGAAAATAAACCTAACATGCAATTATTTTTTTTTCTGACCGGTAAAACATACAAACAAATAAAAAACACGTATTTTTACCCATAAATTTGTATGTCTGGTAAATTCTTAATTTATATCATTATTTGGGAGAAGGTTTTATTCGCTGTATATCTGCAGAGCCCACAACTATTAGTAAATATACTTTAATGAGTCTCGAACAATCAAGCATGATTTGTATTAATTTGTTACAGAGAATGGCAACTTTAAATTAATTAGAAATTAAATATAATTGTATTAATCAGGAGAGATTTGGCTAAGGGCTTTTATCTTCCAATTACTAAGTTGAGAAGATTTGTATAAAAGAAAAAATTTGATAAAAATAGAACCTTAAGCTCGAATTTAAATAAAATATTAACATTACTTCTGACTTTATTCATTAGTGCATATATTTACCAAAATGTAGCCCCTACCAAATTACTTATTAATTTGGATACAATTTTTTTTTTAACTAAAGCATTTTATCTTGAATATAAATTACCCGAACTGTTCCATTATGACATTTATTAGGTAGAGTCCGTAAAATTACTGGCTGGATGCACTTCTGGTGTAATTTCTGATCGAGTCATGTCCTTGATTAAATCGTATAGTTTTTCAATTTTGTTAGTATTCAATTAAACTTCTAAATGAGCATTTCTTGTTTTGCTGAATAACGAGACATATTTTCAGAGTATGTTTCGATTAATTATTTTTCGCTTTCAAATTACTTTTAACACGTAAAATTAAAGTTCTTCGAAATGCACGGGTTGTCAGAACGAGACTTATTTACCTTTTGTTTCTGTTATGATTATGTATTTGCGAGTTATGACGTACATCCAGCCAGTAATTGGAGGACGATGACCACTAATTTGCAAAAAAATATTGTTTTGACTTGTTTTATAAGAAAGTTCAACTAATAAGTAACAAAAATAATTGTATAGTGATTTTTAAATGATAAAAATTATCATTATTTAGCTTAAACTATGTCACATAATTTTAGAATTTTGATTTTAGAAGTTATTTTATGATATTCACGTTAATAATTATTGGTATTTATTTGGGTGATGGGTTCACTACGTTTGTCAGAAAACTTTATTTTTTCGTGACCGTGGAATAAAAACATTTTAAATTTTCATTATATCTTACCTGAGTAACAAATCCAAAGTAATAAGAAAAGGCATTAAATAGAGTAATAGTTGATCCAGTTTTTTCTTCTAGTATACTAAACAACTCTGAATATCTCTCTAGATACGTTGAGATTTCCGAACTACTAAGTATCTCGCTGAGAAGGAGGTACCAACGTATACTGCAAGCAGTCCAAGGGTGGATTTCCTAAAAATTATTTGTTAATTTTTTCACGGTACTAGTAGTCATAATATATTTAAGAAGGGTTCTATTTTTGGTCTCTATAAGAGTAACGATTGGTTAGTTGGTTGGTTTAAGGCGGGGGTCGGGCGTTCGGCTAGCCTATAGGCTTATTAAGCTCCCCTATCTTGCTAGAAAATATTTGTTCCTTTTAAGTTGAGTTAAGAATAGGTGTATGAATTGAATATCAACTCGATACTTCAAAACTACTTAAATATTCTACTACATTTCTTAAAATAAATTTTACCATTTCACAATGAAAACACTTCACGTTTCTCAAAATAGGTTTTCTTAATTTTTTTAACACTAGTTTCTACATTATATGTGTACCCTTTGAAAACTACCCATGCCACTTCAGGAAATCATATCCTAAGATGTCTTCGAATACCACAGTTCGCATACATGGCACATCTGTCTTGACAACACACATAATTTTAATTTTCTCCATTAAACAATAATTTTTCAACAATATTCTTCACCACTTAAGTATACGTTCGAAACATGTAGAACAAATTAACATTTCTTACTGAATATATCTTAGTGAAGGTTAACTTAGAGAATTATTTCTCCTCATTTAATTCTATTATAATAATATAGTATAAACGACAGTACTGCCTGCCACGTTTTTTAGTGTACCTTGTCTACAGACGTAGCCAAATAGTTGAACGGAATAGGTTGCCAGTTGAGGAGAGACCAAACCTGATCTCCTCGTGGTGGATATAGCGAAGCCAACATCAGTTCCACGGACATTTTAGTTCTGTTTAAGTCAGTAGTTCTCACATCTAGATAATTGATATTCCAGGTGTCCGTCAAAAAATCGTTGTATCTTCTACGTAGTTCCCCTCCAATTTTAAATTCCTTCAGTTTACCAGCCTAAAATAAATGTCGAGAGTTGGAAGTTTAAATAAAATACACACTGTATATGTTACGTCTTACATTGGTGAGTTGTCCATAGCCTTCTGGATAGAAGCTTTCATTATAATAAGGACTGCTGGATATTAAGCTGCTACTCTCTGGATTTCTGTCCCCATGTCTAAATACCTGTAAAATAAAGCATTATTTATTTTTCTTTATAATAGTCATAAAAGTCACAATAAAGCTATTAAATGATATAAGTTTTTGTTACCTACATTCACCCTTAAGACACAAAAATTAGGTTTTTTTACGGTAATACTGTTCAAAATTTAAAATTTGGACAAGAGTAATCATCGTCTCTACCTTTGGAGATAAGAATTTTTTTTTCGACTGTTGGAACTTCGTAATTAAATAACGACCCACAATTTTTTTAGGTAGTCACTGATGATGGGCAAATTTTAGAGTTCCTACTCATCCCGTAAAATATCACTTTCGGAACTTGTTACGTAAATTACTATTATTATGGGGTATTTTAAAAAAACCCTTTATACGAACACCCTCACACTCGCTAGAAAATAAAAGTTTTATTAAAAAGTAACTTACCATGTGAACCAGTTTTAAGGTTGGATTGCTGGTCTCCCTTTCCACTAAGGAATGGGTAATCAGACAACCCCACGTTGCAACGACAACGACAAAGAACAGATTGTTCATTCTGGGTTTTGATCAAATGATAAAAGAGGCAAGTTTTTTTTCTATTTTATAGTTTGCTGGACATTTGGCTGCACTTTATTTTTAAGATTTTTTTTAGTAATGGCTCAATTAGAACATGAATCATTTTAGAAAAATAAACATTAAGCGATGTTTTGTAGGACAAATATTAGTGTTGTTTTAAATATATTTGATTTAAAAGTCGACGGAAATATACCTACATCAGACGAAAACACTTATGTCGGGTTGCACAAAGAATTTTAATAGGAATTAACTAACCATCAAGTTAGACTGTGATATATGTACATGACATCGGCAGAAATACAACTGGATTGTGAATTGTCCATATAGCGCTTGGGAGAACTCGAATTTACTTCCTCGTGCAATATAGACAACATATCCATTCTTGTTGTACAAACTACTATTTTAATTTATTTAGAATTATGGTAATATTGTTTACTTCAGACCACCACCAGCTCTTTACAGTTCTACGCTATCCTGAAGGTAATTTACTATTTTGTATAACTTCATGTCATCAGCTTAAAAACTCCTTCTGGTATTCAAAGCCAAATCAGATACATCGTTAATGTTGAACAAAAGTTTTGAGCCATTCTTGTCCACCCTTTAGTTTTGTCTGTCATCGTTCTTTTTGTGCGAGAATATTTGATAGAGAAAGTACACATTTGGCATGGTTCTGTGTTTTTGTATTAGGTTGCAAAAAGCAATTCAGGTATATTATAATTGTTGTCAAAAAATTCTAAAATATATTTTTCGTTTTACGATATAAAGATTTTGTTGGTGCAGGCGAAGCTGCAGGGTAAATAAAATTTTATAGTCAAGTTTGTTCTAAAATTCCCCGAGACATTTCTGTCATAAAGATGATCCCAACTCCTGACATAGTTTTTATTTCATTCACGTGAGCTACACGTTTCTAAAAAATTAATTTTTTTGGTCGGTGTAAATCTATTTTATGATTTTATACTGGTAGGTCTAATCTGGGTATTAAATTAATATTGCTTTTTGTCATAAGATATCAAATAAAAGTTTAATATTTACTATAATAAAAAGTAAATGAAATTATTTGGAAATTTAATGAAATGTTTTTTTAAATATTTATGCTAAAATGTTTGACTATATTTGTTTAACGTTTTGTCAACTAACGTGTATTTATTTTCAATTGACAGCGACAGTATGCAATAACTTAACTACGAAACGCTCAATACGATCGATACAGAACTGCATTCAGCTTTCACATTAGAATAAACTTTGAATTTCAATATTTAAAGAACGACGGATCAGTGCAAAAATGTGGCAACCATTTTTGGAGACGAACTAATGTTTTTTTAAATTTTGGCTTTATGTTTTCGCAAATTGCAGTGCTTGTTTTATTCTGTCTTGTTTAAAATTGTGCAGCCGTATAAGTATAATAAACTTTTGAGTGTGTTTTTTCGTGTGTTTGTTTTCATTTCCTGCCAGTTGGAAATAAATAGACTATAGAAGAATGCATATTCATAAAGCGGAATTTTGCTGTATTAATACTATGTATTTGCATTACGCACTACTGCGGAAAATAGGTAGTAGTTTGTACAACAATAGTGGATATAATGTCCATATTACACGAGGAAGTAAATTGAGCACGACGCTATATGGACAATCCACTTGAGTTGTACAGTATATTTTTTCTATGACTCAACTTTCGAACTTCATACTAAAAATTTGTGAAAATTATTTAAATTAGGCATCATAACTTGTCTTTTAAGTTGGCCTTGAACTTATGAGAAAGATAATAAAAAACAGTTGCAGAAAAATTCGTTTCGATGGCAAATTCATGGACCAAATTACACTGTAACATATTTATCGATGTGATCGATAATTAAATCGATATTTATTAAAAAAAATGAACAATTTATTTTTCTCAACCATAGCTAGTTTGATTAAATTGTTCTACTGAAATGCACAGAAGAAAAAAAGGTTTGTCGGGTTTATTTCTGCTTGCGTAAGAATTACGCAAAGTAGCAAAATTCGTTTTAAAGAATGAACTTTTAACGTTCTCTATGGAAGTTTCCAAAACAATCGTCAATTTACAAACTAGCATCACTGTTAATCTGGAAAGAAAAGTGGTAATGCTGTTGAAATACCAGTGTAAAAACCTGTAGTAAAAACTGGAATTATTTTTTTCCCAGAAATTTTATAATTTCGTCTGTTTTATCTGGTTTTATCTTCATGTTCACCATTTAAGAAAGATCTACCAGTTATTTTTCTATTTCGGTTCCGTATAATAAAAAAAATTATAATTTTCAACTATACCCCAGTGTATTTAAATATTTAAATTATTCAAATAGTTTGTATTTCTTTGTTTCAGAAGAAACTCACAAATACGCTCAAGATTACCACGGTAGAACTGTGACAGAAAAAAGTAGGATAAGTACAAGTTCCCCAAGTTACGAAAGGAATGGTAGTCCGAGTTATATGCAGAGAACGTCCAGCCCAAGTTATATGCAACGAAATGAAAGTCCTAGTTACCGAGGACCTAGTCCGGCATATGGAAGGGATAGTCCTGATTTTATCAGTAGTAAAAGGTTCGTTTAATATAATATTTCTACTCCCACATGGAAATTTGCTGTTTTCTTTACGCTTAAGTGGCGAGTAAAGTAGGCTATTCCAGTTAACTGTGCGGCAAAATTCATAACAATCCTAGATAGGTATTGAAACTGACCAATCACAGTAGTCAATTACAGAGAAGCCATTGTTGTTCTTAAAAGTACTGCCCAATCACAGTATATTATTTTTCTAAGGCTCCGCCTTCTTTTTCAAGATACTAAATTATATAATTTAAATGTATATGGTACAATATGTTATTAATTTGTTCAATATAATAAAATCTAGACGCATTAATAATAGATTTATCAATAATGCAACCTGCTGAATGTGCATAGAAAATTAATTTCATGTAGCATCATTTATCAGTTGGTTTTCTCATAATTAGTTTAACGTTTCGATAGTCGAGAGGTAGAGCGTTTTTTTATGGATCCAATGGTCGTGAGTTTGAGCCCGGCAACCTGAAATATTTTTTTTACATTTTTAGCATAAGGTTTGTAAGTTTGGTCGTAGAAAAAATATACTGTACTACGGCGTCGTGCTCAATTTACTTCCTCGTGCGATATGGACATCATATCCACTCTTGTTGTACAAACTACTATTTTTCTCCTTCACATTTTTTCCGAAATAGTTATTTTAATAAAATAGGACAATTTAATAGTAGTTTGTACAACAAGAGTGGATATGATGTCTATATCACACGAGAAAGTAAATTGAGCACGACGCCGTAGGCAGAGTGCGTAAACTTTCGAGTGCGATATAGACAATCCACTCGAGTTGAACAGTATATTTTTCTACGACCGTATGCTAAAAAATGTAAAAAAAAGTTTGTATGTTGCCGGGCTCGAACTCACGACTATTGGATCCATAGTAAAACGCTCTAACGTCTCGACTATTGAAGCGTTTAGTTAATTATCGTTAAACCAACTGAATAATGATGCTACATAAAATTAATTTTCTATGCACATTTAGCAGGTTGCAATATTGATAAATCTATTATAAATGCGTATAGATTTTGTTATAATAAACAAATTAATAACATATTGTACTATATACATTTAAATAATATAATTTAGTGTCTTGAAAAAGAAGGCGGAGCCTCAGTAAAAATAATATACTGTGATTGGTCAGTGCTTTTAAGAACAACATATAAATTTGGCTCCTCTGCTGTAATTGACTACTGTGATTGGTCAGTTTCATAACCTAACTAGGATTGTTATGAAATTTTGCCGCACAGTTAACTGGAATAGCCTACTTTACTCGCCACAAGTATAAAGGAAACAGTCCATGTGGGAGTAGAAAAAAGATTTATTTTAACGAGATTGGATAGATTGACTTTTTCCGGAAACGACTCATCATAACATTGTGTTGGTACGAATATAAAGAGAGAAAGAGAATTCTGAAAATATAATTTTAATACTCTCACGTGGATATTTATTGTTTCCTTTATAATAAAGTGATTGGATTTAGGTTAACAATTAGTTAATAATTTCTTATCCATCCTAGTTAGGATATGAAACCGACGAATTACATTGGTCAATTACAAAGAAATCAAATTTAAACGTCGTAAATTTTACGCGTCGTTTTATGACACCTAACAAAAGTTAGGTTAAGAATATACTTCTGAACAACGAAAATCTGTCAGATCAAATTGAAACGTTACCACCCCCCGCCTGAGCGGAAGTAAAAGAAAGTAGTATTTTTATATTTATTTGTTTTTAATTAATAATAGTATTTGTTATAAATAACATTATTTAATCATTTTACTAGCCATTTAAAATAAGATTTATTATTTTAAATAGATCAACTTTAGGAAAGACAAAAAATGTGGGTCCCCTAGAGGTCCGAGTTTAACACACGAATGTGCCACACGATTCCACGCGGAGAATCATTAGTTTACCAATCCTTAAATTTCATACGTGTAATTACGTTAGGTATGATTTTACTGTCATTAACCCTGGAACGGATGGATTGATGTTATCGAGCATATATACGCATATGCAATTTAAAGAATGGCTCGGTTGACCGTCTAGTTCTGGGACCCAATTGACCGTCTATTATGACCCTACGTTGTGTTTGACCGCTACGTTGTGTTTTCCGTCGTATAACGTGTAACGTGTAACCCAAATCCGCTGATCAGCAGTATGAAGTATTACACCGAGAAAAGCGCCGAATTTTGAACAGGGAATTCTTAAAACCGCATTTTAGTAAGTGTAGGATAGTTAAGAGGTGCGAGTACTCGAAAGTGGCTGAACGCTAACCCCGGAGAATTTGAAAGAGACGCGGCGCGGTTGGCGTTATCGGCTGCTCAGAGAAAGTCGGAAAATTCCAGCTTCCAAAGGTTTGCCTACCCTGTGCACAGGACGAGCTAATGAGGCAGTAGCCTACAGCAGTAGCTGATCTCTATAGGCGCACCTCTTGCAGTTGCTAGGATGAGCAGTAGCCCCGGACAGTAGTCCTCTGCCCCACGTTGGAGGAAACGGCGGAACCATCCGTAATCCCCCCTTACAACCTCTAACGTAGGATCGTATAGAAGGTTATTAGGAAAGTGAGGTTAGACCCATCAGACACCTTTTTAAATTTTGTATAGAACCGGCAGTACCGGGCTGGCTAAATAGAAAGAGGCAAATCACAGCAGTGGAAAATGAGGTCACCTCAAAACACAGTAAAAATCCCCACATCTCCACGACTTTCAACGAGAGAAAAGTCGTTATATCCCCCCAGCATGGGCATTAGCCCGGGATACAGTGCGTTGGGAGAGCTTGGAAACCCTTGCAGTCTACGAATCTAAACCGTGTACGAGACATCCCTTATATTCTCCGCCATGAACGTAATAGACTAGTGTGACGTAATAACATTAGCCAAAACCCGCTACATCGCGTATTTTATTGAAGATAAAAGGCTTTATGAATCCCTGTGAAAATGCGTCGCCCAGTATAGTTCAGAACAAAAAAAATAGTTATCTATAAATTTTGCCGTATTTGCCTAACACAGATAAGGACCTGCGAGCAGGTAAAGCTAAATAAAAAAGGGAACCACGCGACATATTGCCCTTTATCCTGACCTGCAATATTCGTCCCGTTGTTCACATCTTCCCCATTTGGACCGACCACCTATAAACGAAACCAGCTATATTGTTGCCAATAATTATCGGGTTTTGTTAAATCATAATGAGAGGTAAACATTTAAAAACAAGATGCACATGTTTAAGTGCGACCTAACCGCAGGTCATGTCACCCTAAAATTTATGACCTGGGAATCGGGCCGGGTTGCTTTGGCACCCACTCGAGGGTTTGTTTACTTATGTTTGTGGTTATTTAGGAATTTTGCGTGGGAAAGAATTTTTAACAGAAACCTCTTTTGACTTTCATTTAAAACAAAAATACACATTATTAAATATTTCTCTTTAGCAATTTTATTAAGGAAACGAAAATTGAGCCTAAGTTAGTTTTTACAATGCGTTAATCCCCGAGTTTAAAGAAAAGAGCAATATTCCGAAAAGAACCCAAATTTGTACGGTGGTTTTAGGACCCTAATAAATTATACCTAAAGCCCTTGTAACCGGAGAACAGATACTTTACAAAGAGAACTAATAAGTTTTAATTTTTTATAGTAAATGACCGGTGCTTAGATTTTCTTTACCTTTTAATTTGTTTTATTTAGTCAAGTAAGAATTTTTCAATGGGTATTAGCAAAGTACGCCCCCTGATTAAAAGCCATCCCCATTATTGTAACACGTTCAAAAGAAAGGGAAGTATTATTTATTTATTGGAGTCTTTCGTATTATTATTATTATTATTATTATTATTATTATTCGTATTATTATTATTATTATTATTACCCCGCGCGATGGCCGAATCGATAAGGAAACTACAGTCGGGTAATTTCCGTACTTAAACGAAAAACCCACACTGCGGCGGAAAAATAGAAGGAAACCACAGCCGGGTAATTTCCGTACTTAAACGAAAAACCCACACTGCAGCGGAAAAATAGAAGGAAACCACAGCCGGGTAATTTCCGTACTTAAACGAAAAACCCACACTGCAGCGGAAAATCGAAGGAAACCACAGCCGGGTAATTTCCGTACTTAAACGAAAAACCCACACTGCAGCGGAGGAGAGGGGTTAGGTATGGAAAAGTTTGGTCAGGTCGGGTAAAGGCTAGTTAAGGTGCTGCTCTCGAAATAAGAAACATTATGATATGTAGAGAAAAATTGAACTTAATTTACAAAATTTGTGCTTGCCCTCAATGCCATTAGAAAACTGTTTTAGAGAAAAGATACATAAATTTAAGAAACTTTATCACACAAACAAAAACACAGTTTTCTAGTGAATGTTAACTTTATCACTGATTTTAATTTACTTTATCACAAAAACAAATGAATTAAATAAGAACCCCTTTAGATTTGCCAGCTGAAAATAACTTATTACGGAACGATAGAATCAGTAAGTTATAGAGAAAATTTTGAAAGAGTGCCCCAGACTAGTTTTTAATCTTTAGAAAAGCTATCAATGCAAGCGCCCCAAAACTGATTTTATTCTTGACAAAAAATTTATAATCGAGAGCCTCTCAAGAGAATTTAAGCTTAGAAAAACTTATAATCAAGGGCCCCACGAGAGATTTTAAGCTTAGAAAAATTTATATTCGAGAGCCCTAAGAGAGATTTTAAGCTTAGAAAAATTTATATTCGAGAGCCCCAAGAGAGATTTTAAGCTTAGAAAAAATTGAAATCGAGAGCCCCAAATTAATTTAAGCTTGACAAGAAAATTTTAAATAGAGAGTCCCCAGAGAGATTGAAAGCTTAAAAAAAATTATCATCGAGAGCCTCAAGAGAGATTTTAACTTCAGAAAAAATTATAATCGAGAGCCCTACAAGAGTGATTTTAAGATCAGAAAAAAGTCAAATCGAGAGCCCCAAGAGAGATTCAAAGCTTATCAAAAATTATAATCGAGAGCCTCGTTTTTAGGTCGTACCCGTGTTTTTATACCACCCCGCCGAGGCGCAGTTCTTCCCGTCTCCTCTTTGTGCGATCGTTCCGAGCGTGGCCCGGCTCTTCACGATGCCGGTGAGCTACGAGTCCCGGCGCGGCATTGCATCGGCATCGCGGCGCTTACGTTTGTCATTTTAGATTTTTGGCCAATGTCCATTTTGTTGGACTAACGACATTTAGGAAGCTATTACAGCTATAACTATTATTAGGTAGTATTATTTATGTATTCTTTTACCTTTGATAATTAATCTATTTTTGACGTGTGCCCGAATTTTACAGAAGATATAGTGGCCTAGGTTAGTTCCGTTACAAAATTTGTTATTTTTTTATTTGAATCAAAACATTTATCCCAATTTTTCTTAAGGAATGCACAAAATGGTGCGAAAATTAAAGATTACCGAAAGGTACCGAACCGAACAAAAGATTTGTGTACAAATGTTCACTTTGTTATTTCAAAAATCTCCAATTTTCCGCTCATTTCTAGACAATTGCTACAAGATGTAATGCATAAAATGTATATACCTACAAAATAAACTTTTGTACTTGCCTCTATTAATTTTTTTCCATGCAAATATTTTTCCATTGGGATTGTTCTACTATTTTCGGATATATTTTGAACAGGGCTCCAACCCCAATTGACCTTAGAAAAATAACTGGTAAACCTTTCCTAAATGGTGGAAAATGATGATGAATACATAAAGCCATAGAAAATAGACAAATTATAAGATTTCTAGAAAAAAATTAATTCTGTTTTTTAAGGTTATGTTATTTCATTTTGGTAGCCACATCACTACAGTATTGCCACTTTTCTTGTCTTATTTACAGTGTTGCTAGTATGTAAATTGGCGAATATTTAAAAATAACTTTACCGTAGAGAACGTTACAAGTTAATATTAATGCATACATAGGCGTTTTTAATTTTTTTAAATGAAATTTACAATTATTTTGCTCTCTGCGTTATTATTCTTACACAAGCAGGCATACCTACTGTATGTTGCTCTTGTTTAGAAAAAACATTTTTTATTTTTGGTACTTAATATACAGGGTCCTGAAATAGTGCGTCAAGTATAACTCCTGTACGAATTAAGTTAGTAATTTCATTCATATGCAGACTAGTACTACACTGTATTATAGGGTTCCCTTTTACTTGCTATTAATTAGCATAGCAAGTCAACGACTGACTTAAGCGTTTCTTTTACAAAATCAATTTACATAACACAGTTGATTTTCGGAGAATTCGTCTATTTTTTACTCAAAGAGACCTGATATTTGATATTTTGTAAGAAAAAAGATACAAAGTCTCGGCCTCAAAATTTTTCGGTCTGTTTATTATTGTTACATGTTTCGCCTTAAACTGGCATCATCAGACCTAAACAAGTAAAGACAATTACAAATTGCACGGAAAATTAAAATAAAAACTAATTACGTTATTATAAACAGTTAACAAATCTTAAATTTGTTTTTAAAACAAATACAAATACATTACAGCAGGTTATTAAAAATTAGCTCTATTTAATTTTTAATAACCCCAAAAGAGAATAGCTGTTTGTTTTTATTTTTTGACTCGACCTTTAAGATGGACTTTGACTTTGGGTTCTTAAGTTGTAATTACCCTTACTTGTTTAGGTCTGATGACGCCAGTTTAAGGTGAAACATTTTACAAAAATAAACAGACCGAGACTGTTTGTGTCTTGTTCTTACAAATTACAGTTGATTTTGTAAAGGAACGCTCAAGTCAGCCGTTGGCTTTGGTATGTTAATTAATAGCTAGTAAAAGTAACTGAAGTATTATATAAGTATAGTTGTTTATTTATCAGCCAAGCTACTCCATTATGAGATGCAGGGGATGGGGATGGGTTGTTAAAACTGTCCAAACCCCACAAAAAGAACTTAGAAGATTATACCTACTAAGTTTATATAAACAATGTGTTTGGCTGAAAATCGACTGCATAAAGAATGAGAGAGGGGAGAGGGCAGTTGACCCTCTGAATCCTGAGTCTCGCAAAAAATAATCATAATGATAATAGTTTTTTTCTAAGATGTTTATTATTTTATTTTGTCATTAAAATTTTGCATTTTAAATCTTTTAGAACCAGCGTAATTCGTTCTTTTGTACTTGTTTATTTGGTTTTTGGGAGAATGTACCTATTTCTTTAATGATTTCTAAAGAACTACTTATGTTTATTTTTTTATTATTAATTTTAAAGTATCATTTATTTGTTATGTTTTGTTATTCTACTAGGTACACCACCCCAAAATTTTAGAATTTTTTAGGAAAGATGTATTATGGGGTGTAGATTACAAATCTAAAGGCAATTTTTGTCGAAGACGCTTAGTTTTTGAAATACTCTTTCTTGTGTCTTTAAAAATAATAAATTAAAAAATACCTATTTAACAATTTAGTCTGGTTGTACAAATGAAGTTTAGTTTACAGCTTACTTAGTATAACCGGATCTTCATGAATATTTTAGCATTAAAGGTGGTTAAGTTATCATTTGATTTTACACTGTCACAGCCTCCTATGTAAAGGTATTTTATTGCATTCTGCTTTGCTTCACTGCTCCCTTTACTTTAAAATTACATCCCAAACAATTAATAGTATAAATCCATGCGTCCGAAACCTAACCTCTACAAAATGACATTCTGACAGTGTTAGCAGAGTAACAAAGCAAAAAAGCGCCATGATCAGTATGATTTTGGCGCCCCAGCTTTTTTGAGATATTTGGGGTAGAAAACTACTACTCAAATCAAAAGTGACTTCTAAAAAAAAAAGGTCGTCGGCCTCCCGCCGCTGTAAAACGCCATAAACAAACAGCAACAAAACTTCCCTTTTGTCCTAAGTGACATAACAAAGGTCATCGTTTTGTCCAAAATACCATACAACCACACCACAATTTTTTTACCTGTCCAAAAATAAGCTTTTTATTGAAAAGCGCTGCCACACTCTCATAAAGACAAAAAGGCGTCATTTTGACGCCCCAAATGGCAACACTGCATTCTGAGAACTAATATTTCCAAAAATAAGCGCTTCCGACCAAATCGGCTGTCGGATACGTAATCTACGTCCCGAAATTCGATTCTGCAAAAATAATTAATTTTGGCGTGGTGTAGCTAACAGATAATTAAGGAAGATTTTCCCTTTCGTTTCGCGAGATCCATCTCTAGACGCGTTTCGTCATATCATGACTCATCAGTAATGCTAGGATCCGACGAAAAGAAACGGGAACTCGAAGCTACTTAGGCAGCACTTGATGGGATACACCAGTAAGATGTGGCACGGAGCGCCATCTGTGTCGTTGTTAGACACTCTTGAGCATACCAGCACCTCTAACAAACTTATAGAAATAAGTAAACAATGTTAAGAGGAAATCACCTGTAAAGACATTCGTCACAATTACAGGGGATAATTACCAAACTTTTCTATTACTTTTCTCTGAGTCATCTAGAAAATTGTACAAAAATAATACTGGGTACTTTTTAACAACTGCGCGACTTCTCTTTGTGATTATCTAACATACGGCTTATTGGCTGTTTGCCCCCCCCCCCCCCCCCTCCCCCTTGAAATTTCCTTTATGGGCGCCCATGATTATTAGCATCTATTGCATTTTATAACTTTGTTCATATTCTAGTGGTTTTTAACCAGATTTACCTTTGTTTTATTTATTATTTACATCAATCAATTTTATAATATCATAAATCACTTAATGCTTTTTATTTTTAAGTTTTACTGCCTAATTTTTTGAGTTATTTACTTAAATTATTTATGTTATTAAACTTTATTACAGAAGTATTATTGTAGTACAAGCACGTGCTTATTTAATTATAAAAATATGAAAATATATTGGAAAGGTAAGTGGTAAAGAGTGGGCCATGCCATGGAAACGTTAAAATGGTTCATTTTAACCTATCCATATCATATAATGAAATCAACTGGCTCAAGAAAAGTGTCCGGTAGGGCTATTTTATTTACAACCTGATTTTTTAAAGACAAAGGAGAATTTCTCGATTTTTTCAAATAGCAACCTTTGTATTGGTACAATAAAATCCTTTATTTCTAACGGCGTATCCCAAGTCAATAATATCTTTGTTCGTGGTGAGGATTCTGAACCGATTCTCGACTATTAATTTGCATCAGCGTTGCCACATTTATTTTGGCGAATCTACCTTTATTTTTGCTTGAATCTACTAAAAATTTAAAAAAAAAAACTAAAAATCTACATTACAAAAAAAAGCTGGAAATAATGAATTGGTCTAATTTTTTTATTTATTGACGAAACCTAAACATATAAATCTTAATACTAGAATAATTAAAAGAAAAAAGATCTTGAATTTCGTCAACTTTATAATATACAGGGTGTGTCAATAAGGTGTCGGGCTTTGATAGCACCTAAACTATCAAAGATAGGAAAAAAAGTGTAATATAAAAGTTAAATGGTTTGTTAGGATGCATAACCTAAAAATATTTTAAAATCTACAGGGTGGTCCTAAAAAGTGGTACTGAATAATAAAAAAGAAAATTAAATGGGACACCCAGTATAATTTTCCAGAATATGATTCAATAGAATAAGGACTTTGCAACCATCTTAAAATTTTTGAACTAAAATGCAACGTTGCCAAGTAATTAATTTTTTTCCGAAATTTTAGTAATTTTAAGGGTATCGTAAAAAAATCATAGTAACCTGTGGATTACCCCTAGGCAAATATAATTTACATTGTGGGTACTTTAAGGTACGATATATTGATCGATAAGTTGGACAACTCGACAGTTTTAAAAATGCTTTATTTCAATTTTTTTAAATGGGACACCCCTAATTTTTTTAAGCAAAAGGATGTATCTTTCGAAAACCTTACTTTTTTATTTAACATGTCATATATCTAAATATCATAGTTTTTGAAATATTTTAGGATTTGTCTTAACTCAGGGTAAAAAAGGAAAGGACCAATTAAACAATTTAGTCAAGATTGTGTTGGAAGAAAATAGTTACAAACTACACATTTATTTTTAAGAACACTGACAAAACAAAAAGTAGGCAAAACATCGGCCCACCTAGAGGGGGGGGGGGCTAGAGAGCTAAATTGAGGCAAAAAATTTAAATAAAAAAAAAAATTAACAATATTTAGATGACTCAAAATTTTGGTGACAAAAGACAACGCGGACCTTATAAAAATACTATAAAAAGTGTTTTCAATATGGCCTCATAAATTTAAAATGCAGGTGCGAGTTCTTTTTTTAAAAGACTCGCTTACATTTCTCAACATAGTCGAAGTAATTGTTTGAAAAACTTCCCTTATTTGTGCTTGCATATTTTCTCTTATCGTGGGAGCTGTTTGGTTCATTCTCTCCTTTACATATCCCCATAAAAAAAAATCAAGCTTATTTAGATCGGGAGATCTTGCAGGCGACGATATTGGACCTGCTCTGCCAATCCAGAGATCACTACATCGCTGATTTAAAAAATTTCTCACGAGCATACTGTAATGAGGTGGTGCTCCATCCTGTTGAAACCACATTGTTTCGCGAATGTATTCTGGGAGTACATTTAAAAGTCCAGGTAAATCATTCTGTAAAAAATCAAGGTAAATCTGGCCTGTAACATTTCCTTCACAAAATTGTAGCCCAATAACATGAACAGCCCACACATTAATACTCCATTTATGTTGATTCCTAACTTCTCTAGTAAAAAAAGGATTACTTGTGTCGTAGTAATGAAAATTATGCCGGTTTACAAATCCATTGTTATGAAACGTAGCCTCATCACTAAACATTACATAATCGAAAAACTGCGCTTGATGTTGTATCATGTCCTGCGACCACTGACAAAAACAACTCTCCTTTCATAGTCTTACTTATTTAATTCTTGTAATAATTGTATGTGATATCGATGCAATTTTTCACTTCGGATAATCCTTGATGCTGAGGATGCACTGAATGGAAATTTGTTGCCAAGCTGTCTCGTACTTTTGTGGGGATCTTCAATTAAACTTAACATAACCATACATTTATTTTCATCGTTGGTAGCTGGCTTAGTTCTTTCATGTTTTTCGTAATCTCTCCTTTACTCTTTAAAATGATTTTTGATCAGGATGAGTTCTAAGTGGATATTTTTCTGCGTATACTGTGGAAGCCAGAAATGTATTTCTGTCGCTCTCGCCCAAAACGTAGATCGTGTCAAGTAGTTCTTCTCTTGAAAAATTCATATTTTTCTGTTTCGATAACGTTATAGTTCAGGAAACTAAAATTTAAACCGTAATAAAGCGCAAAATCTTAGCGAAATAATTTTGCAATGACAGCTGTGAGAAAGAAAATTATTTATTTTTTGTTCCAAAGCAATCTTGACTAAATTGTTTAATTAGAACTTTCCTTTTTTACCCTGATTTAAGACAAATCCTAAAATATTTCAAAAACTATGATATTTAGATATATGACATGTTTAATAAAAAAGTAAGGTTTTCGAAAGATACATCCTTTTGCCTAAAAAAATTAGGGGGGTCCCATTTAAAAAAATTAAAATAAAGCATTTTTAAAACTGTCGAGTTGTCCAACTTATACCTAACGCTCTGTATAGGAGATTTAAAAAACATTGTTATCGATTAATATATCGTACCTTAAAGTACCCACAATGTAAATTATATTTGCCTAGGGGTAATCCACAGGTTACTATGTTTTTTTTACGATACCCTTAAAATTACTAAAATTTCGGAAAAAAATTAATTACTCGGCAACGTTGCATTTTAGTTAAAAAATTTTAAGATGGTTGCAAAGTCCTTATTTTATTGAATCATATTCTGAAAAATTATACTGGGTGTCCCATTTAATTTTCTTTTTTATTATTCAGTACCACTTTTTAGGACCACCTGTAGATTTTAAAATATTTTTAGGTTATGCATCCTAACAAACCATTTAACTTTTATATTACACTTTTTTTCCTATCTTTGATAGTTTAGGTGCTATCAAAGCCCGACACCTTATTGACACACCCTGTAGATTGTTATACAAAGTTTTATCATCCATTAACTTAATCATTGTTATATCGAGCTCAAAATTTGTGCAAGACCCAGTACAAAGCCAAGTGGTTATGTTCCCATTTCCCATTCTGCTCAATACGATTGCTCATAAGCTCGCTTCATAATTTTCACATTAAAAGCAATTTAACACTGCGCATTTGTTTTCAATATTTAGTATAAAGCGAAAACCGTGTTGCGATTAGAATAAATTCACTTGTTGGAGAAATACAACAATGAACCCGCATAAGGCATAAAGGGGAATCGCCGACAAAAAAGCAGGCGAAGCAACCAAATGAATAAAAATAGCAAATTAGTTACACGTCTACCAACATAGAAATTAAAGTAAATAAGTACTTAATTAAAATAGTTTTTACAATAATTATATTGTTAATGGCATATTTACATTATTGAAATTGATATTAAAATCTACCTAAGAAAATATGCCTACTAAAATTTTCTGAAAAAGAGTGAAAATCTACCAAAAAAGTAGAAATCTTCTAGATGTGGCAACGCTGATTTGCATCCGCAGTTCAAATACATTCGTGCGCGGATCACAAAATTCTTTAACTGCACCTGCTGAATTATCTGAACTGCAAAAGCTAACATTCATTAAGTAATACAAGAGATTAATAAGAAATATCATACATATAATTTCATGACCCTTATAAGCCATAAGAAGATTTGTCAAGACGACTGTAGTGCCATGGAAAACAAAAACATAACGGCATACTTGACATATCTTCTCATAGTTTATACGAGTCTATTAAAAATTACTATAAGATGATTTTTCTTGTTAAATTCTGCTATTACTCAATGCTTAATACAAGGATGGGTTGTTAGTTAAAAAATTAGAAATTCTCCTTTGATTTTAAAAATGCAGGTTGTAAATAAAATAAACCTAACAGGTAATTTTTCTCGAACAAGTTGATATAATATTATAAAATGGGTTGAAATGCACCATTTTAACGTTTACATGGCACACTCTCCACGACTTACCTTGTTTTATAAAAAGTTATGAACCTTTAAATTGATCTAGGCGGTCATTTTTGAAACAAATGATGATGTATCATATGTCATTGAAGAGATAATTTTCTATAGAATTTAAGCATGAAATAAAAATGGCTAATTTCAATTTAAAATTTAAAGACCAGAAGTAGCTTTGCCGAAAAAAAATACGAAGTTTTTATTTAAATAACTTTTTTTTTAATTCAAACCCCTTTGAATAAAGAAATTAATTTTAGAAGTTTATAACAAATCACCCTGTGTCTGTTTGAAGGTTGGATACAATGATGTTTCTTGAACGATAGAAGAGTTGTAGACTTGCATTGTCTTTATACAACGAATAAAGACAATGCAAGTCCAAAACTCTTCTATCGTTCAAAAATCACCCTGTATCTCATGAATCAAAGCCAATTCGGCAATTCAGTTACTATATCTTAAAAATGCTTTGAAAATGGCACAATTTCTCTTCGTAGCAGTACCTAACCGTTAAGATGTTTAGAAGATACCAATAATAGTGGTCAATTAAATACCACACTGTGGTATCCTCTAGTGTTTCATCTTATATCGAGAGCAATAATCAAATAATATTTTTTTAGGTTGACCGCCCTGTTTAAAAAAAATTGTCTTCATGCAACTAACACACATCCTGGTTAATAAATGAATAGTTAATCCAGTTTATCTTAATTTCGTTAATACAAGTATACCCATTATACTAATCCAGTATTGGATTGATATGACGTATCTAATGTTTGATCATTTTATTTAACAACTGTGTTTATAATTTGGAAAATCATTGTTAAATTAATCAATAAAATTGATCATTAATAGGGCTTATCATAGATGGAATGCTGTCAATAAAATCTAATATAATAATAATAATAATCTAATTCAGAGTGTGAATTTTTTTAAAGCGGTTTTCTGTTATATTGCTTGGATTGATTATGGATGAATTAATTAGAGATGTTATTTGATTGTCCGCATCTGTACATGGCGATGATACAAACACAAGATATGATACCAACAGCCTGCGCAGTGGAGCGTGACGTCCCCTTGTGAGGAATTTTTGAATTGAACGCGCCGAATTATACGGCAAAGCGTAGTTTACGTTATTAAAAGGCTATTTTATATGAAATTTTTAATAAATTTATTTTAAATCAAATTAGCCTTAGCATTTCTACTGTGACTTAAATCCTAGAACATACATTTTATATAGATAGATTGATTATTGTGATCAAAATTTGAAACTTCCTTTTACTTACCTTCCTTAACTTAAACTTTTAGATGTGATTATGCTAAAAGGAAAACTTCTTTAAAGTACGTAGGAATTCATTTAGATCAAAATTTTAAATGGACATAGCATGTTACTAATTTTACAAGCAAATTAAAATAATTTTATTTTTAAATTATTTGAAAATATAATTATTTTGACTCCGAGTACTTTAAAGATAATATGCAGAAGTAGAATAATTAATAATAAATGATGGCATTGTTTGGGAAAGTTAATCATAATAAAAATAACAATAATAATAAGAAATATCGTTATTTAAAATAATTATAAAAATAGACAATAGAAATGAATATTTAACCATTCACTCTAAAAGTTGATATACTTAACACGAACAAGTTAAGTAGGTATACATTGCGAATATGGAAATTGGAAAACGACAAACTGTCCAATATTTTTTTGTATAAAAAAGAGCTTAAAATATTTGTGTCTGAGTATTCGTTCAAAAAAAAATTGTTTGACTTTTGACTTTTGTCTTTGCTTAAAACATTCTGTAGATTCATTTCTAAAACAGAAAAATTCCAACTTGTCTCAAGGTATTTCCTTGACTGAAGAAGACGACCCGAAGTCGAAACAAGTATCCAAACTCAACAGGTTTTTGAACCAAAGAATACTCTTGCTTTTTTGAATTCCAACATTTGCTTTTGAACAAAAGGAAAACGCGCCACAAATTCGTGGAGATTTGCGAAATTTCAAAAGTTATTTTGCTTTAGTTCAAATAAATTAGAAGCAGTAAACTGGGATTCGGGTTTCACCTTAACCCAACGATATTTAGGGTGCATTATGAATGCTTTTAACCTTCCGGGTCTCATCAGTTAGGCAAAGAAGCCTAATTGATTATATGATAACATTTTAGTTAGTTCTAACAGAAAAATAAACCAGGTTCCACGCACATGGGGCTGATAGTGTAGAGACATGTATAGTAAATATTGCTACGCGGTTCGTTCGCAATTTTTCCATTCGTGCGTAATATACTTTTTACCACACTGATGCCGGGTTGCACAAACAATTTTAATAATAATTAACTAACCAGCAAGTTGGACTGTGAAATAAATAAAAGTGACATTGGCAGAAATAGTTCTCTCACAATCATACTGGCTCGGTTACCTTAATATTTAATTTATTAATCAGGTACCTTTGATTGTGAGTACATAATGGCTGTCAATGTAATTTACGTTACAGTCAAACTTGCTGGTTAGTTAATTCAGTTATTATTTTGGCGGGAAAAATTATTGCCAAACTGTATAAAATATTTTATAAACAAAGATTTTCCTGTTAATAATAAACAAAAATATAACTTCAATGCAACCGGTTTTTTGTATATAATAATTTAATATATATATATCTACTAACTATAAAGTAAAATTGACATACATACCTTAAAGATTGTGTCAATTTTATTACAAATTTAATAGGCCTTTACAGAAAAATATTTTAAGGAATGTTATGTTATGGTAATTTGGCAATGTCTCAAATAATTATGTTTGAACCAAATAGTTTGCCCATGTTCTTAAGTAAACACTGGGTCTAATTATACAGGTCGTTGGTCATATGGCATATAAAATAATGCCACGGTAAAAACATAACTGGGAGACTATTAAATTTAAATATTTCGATGGTCTGAATTTTACACCCCTTTAGTGAATACGGGTGTGTAATTTTATTCAGTGATCAGAAGTTATCTTTTATTTTTGTATGATTACAGGTTAAACGAAAAACGCTACGACACATCTAGTCCAAGTTTCGCAAAAAAATCATCAGAATTGAACTACGCCAGTAAAATGTCTTCAATGATGATATCGGATTCAAGGAGTCCAAATTTTGGTGAAAGGGCGAGTCCGGATGTGGGTTATACATCGACTTCTAAATACGATAAACGATATAGCGACAATAGAACGTACAACAGTTACAACGAAGGTAAGCATAGTTTGAGTGGTATAAATATGGGAAAGTAGGAGCTGATATGCCCATGCCATGTAGTACGGTAGATATACTAAAGTCCATTGGCTTTTTGAGTATACCTGTTTTTACGATTGCATTGTATTGTTGACATAGTAAGGGTGGAATTTATCGTGGAAGCCACTTTTGTAGCATTGTTGTTTGGCAGCCATTTTAAGTGCTCCCACTCCTAATACACCCCCGGCAAAAAAACACCAGAAGAAGGAAAATATTAACTTTATTAACTTTTTAGATCTTGGACAAATTTTAATGCATCAATAATACCACTAATAAACACCCTCGTAACATCAACCTCGACTCATCTTCGACTACCTGTAAACCCGGTTCCTTCGAATAGCAAAATACTATGTTCAAGCTTGTATTTACAAAGGAGCCGACGCTAGTGAAAATACTGGTCTTAAGGATATATACTGTGCTATTACTAAAGAAGATAAATCCACGCGTCGACTGCTCTGACGTCACGTCGAGACCTGATTTTCACGGCCGGTCGATCGAACGTCGCGTCGAGCAGTTTATTACGGCACTTGCGCAATGAAACAAAATACTGCGAGTTGATGGAAGATTTATTTGTACAATTACGACTTAATCTTAGTTCAGCGTTGAACCAGGCTTTAAATTGCGGCTAAGGTTGAACAAATGAAGTTTAAGCGATCTTATGCTGTCAAATATTCATCCTAGCGACGTAATGTTTTGCATTGGCATGCATTAGCAAATAGTAGCGATCAGAGGGCATAGCTGCACCATTTTTGATTAATATAACGTCGGTACGGACGTTTATTGTAACTGCCATTCACACAAATCGGTCCAAGATCTAGGAAACTACCTATTGTAAATTAAAATATTATACTAACATTTTTCTTGTCTGCTTTTTTTTAACATAATGTATTAAGAGGGAGATAACTTTGTATCTTTAATGTTTAATGAAGATATCAAATGATCCCTCATTCATCTAAAACTTTTTAAACATTGAAATTAACCAACTTTATATAGGATTTTTTAAAACTTCGCCGTTGCGACAAATGTGTTTTTCAAAATGGCGGCCAAACGACAATACAACAAAAAAGGCGTCGACCCAACTGCCTTTTTTTGTTATAAGTAAAATAAAATTCAATCGTAAAGAAAGGGTCCCCTCAAATAGCGAATGGACTTTGGTATTTCTACCGGACTAATGTAACCAAATGTTTCATTTTTGCAGGTGTTGATACTAGCCCGATAGTCAAAGTGTCGGCCATGGCCGACCAGTCGACACGACGTGATTCTTGGGATGCCATAAACAAAACGAAAAATATCCTATCCGACCGCAGCTTGGAATCTTTAGCGAACCTTACCGAATCACAATTAGATGCAGATGTGAGAAAACAAAAAACCGAAGAATATAACAGGTAATGTGCAAAAGTTTCAGTAGATACACGTACTTTAACAAGTTTGCAATTGAAAAACATTTATTACAAAACTCTCTTGTCGAATAACTGGGCTCATTCCTGAAAACGTTCACACTTAATCACACGATATACCTATTCAAAATTTAGAGACATTTAGACTTACTTCATAGGTTTCCTCGTCTTAACCCGCCCTAAAGATTTGAAAATTACCAAAGATATTAATTTTAACAGAAAACTAGTGATGGATGGATCGAATCTGAGCCGATTCAATGAGCCAGATCTCAAGCAAGAATCGGACCGACGGTTTAAATAAATAACCTTATATTGATAGTGAGATCAGATTAAGAAGGTATATGAGGTTTGCATCTAGTTCAACTTCATAACTAGAACTACCTTTTTAAATATTTAAATACATTTTATCTTCCTCACACTTACGTTCACTTTACATTTCCATTTATTTTATATATATCAACAGTTATTCTCACATTTAAACTTTTATAGTGCCCTAAGCCATAAACCCACATATTTTTCTTTTTCACAATGCAACGTGCATAATGATTTTCTTCCGTTCTACTCATTGAACCGTTTTTCTTTGAAGCTACAAATTTTGATGCTCCGTTAAGATGATATCTACTGATTTCTTCTTTTTCATTTATTCTCCTGAAGATGAATGCTTCTGCGTTCGAAACCTGTAGAGAATTTTTTAAATCATAAATATTTCTTTAATAAACCAGTGGAGAAAGACTTTGTGTTCTTATTTCTTTCCTTCTAAATACAATATTGTTAAAGCAACTTTTTTAGCTTTATACTACCGTGTTCCTTTTCATCATCAGGAATTTGATAATTACTTTTAAATAAATACGGCCCTGGTGTCAGTTGCTTAAAAATGTTTATAAATGCAAGTGAATGCGGAATTTAACAGTGATAGAAAGAATTGACTATATAATATCTATTTATATCTGTTTCGAGCAAATTCTATTACTTAGACTATCGATATTAAAATGTTATAATTACATATTTAATTGTTTACTTTGATATTAATATATCAATATATAAGAAAAAGTTCAATCCATCAGCTATACAAGCAACACAACTTTATACTGGATTGTTTGGCTTAATTATGTTGACAGATGTAGTGAGTAGTCCTTTTTATGTTCAATCGATAATATTTAAATTGCGGAGGCTTACTCAAAAATGCATTCGAGAGAAAGGACACTTGTTTGAACACCTAAAATAAAGACATTTTTTACTTTTTGTTTTTGTTGCTAGTCTTTTCTCCTTTAAATTGGTTCCTACATATAATATTACTCATATCCTGCTGTATGCAATTATACCTTAAATAAATGCCAGGGGCCGTATTTATTTTAAAGTAATTATCATATTCCTGACGATATAAAAAAAAAATCAAAACGTATAAAAATTAATAGGTCTGATACATGGTAGTATAAAGCTAAAAAAGTTGCTTAAACAATATTTTATTTGTTGATGAGCATAGAATTTGGGACACCCTGTACAGTGGTACCCTATTATTTTCCGTAAATAAGTCTGCCATATTAAAATACCATCTCGGTCGCTAGGGTTGTTAAGAGACTCCTTCCTTTTAGTCTTTTTATTCAAACGTTAAATGGTTAGTAGTTTTGCTAAATTAATTGAAATTATTTAGGGTATTACTGAACGAACAGAAATATACATCACACTCTGGCTTTAAACAAAACTACTCCGAGAAATATACGAACAATGTCGACAGTTACAACGAACGTAGTTATGGCGGAAATTCTCCGGTATACAAGGTAACTACAAAAAGCAGTGCCGGAGGTGCTGACGCAGTGAAAGTGCAACCAGTGCCGGATGGTATATTAGGACAACCAGTTGAATTTGAAAGTAAGTATACTACTGTAGTCTATTTTAATTACTACCTTTTAAAGTATTTTAACACGTCCTCTTAGTATTTTTTTATTTTATTTATTTATGAAATTGACGGGAGATCCCATTTTAGTAGTAGTAACGATACAAAAATGTGTAAATTAACGTAACTGCAACGACATCCTGCCTGCAACTCAATCCAGTTTAAGATAAATTCACGGCGGTTCCACTGCATTAGCAAGCGTAACCGATATTATATTAAGACCCAATTTTATAAAGTCCTCTTAAACCTAAGTTCTACCATAGTAGAAATGTCAAAATTGGTCGATTTATAATGTGGGATTGACAATAAAGTTCAATTTAAGAGTAATCAACCCGTTCATAACTTTGTATTTTATGTTACATTATATTAAGTTATGACCAGGTCAAGCACCAGGTAAATCACTTTTAATTAGAACTTTGATGTCAAGCCCACATTATAATATTACCATTTTTGACATTTCTTCGTTTTGGGATTTACATCAAAGTTCGAGTTAAAAGTGATATACCTGGTCGTAGCTATAGACATATAAAGAGGAGACAAAACATTTCATTCATAAACACAATTTGTTTACAATCATTTATGTTTTTTTAGTTTTAAGTAAGTTGAAAAAGGATGGCATAAAAAATGGCAACGCTGTAACTTGGCTGTCTCCTTAGCCGATTACCTTTACCAGTGGCGTGCGCCTTGTTTAGAGATTAGGGAAAAATAAAAGTCCATTAATTAAAAAATATTTATAATGTACTGTAAAATATTTTTTCTACCACTAACCTGGGAACTATTAAGCCATAATTTACGCCATTTCTTGAATAAGAACCAAAATTTCTGTACAGGGTGTCCCATTTTCGACACTTTTATAGGGTATCTCCGTTATTGTTAGTGCTATCGAAAAAGTAATATAGGCGTCATGTGCTCTTTTTGGGTCAAACTTAAAATGGTAAAATCAAAATTTGAAAATTTTCGCTTGCTTAAGAGATACGAGGGAAAATCGAAAAATTGACAATTTCAAAATTACCCTATATTTTCGGAGTTAAAAGAGATACAGAAACATATTTTATACAAGTTTCTTTATAATGATTGCTGAATAATCAGCCGGTTTCAGTATAAGTATACGGGGTCAGGTAAAAAAGTTATCGGACTTACCCTCATTTTTTTAAAATGGAACACCCTGTATATTTGAATCTAAAAAGATAACATTTTAAAATCTCTTTTTTATTTCTTCGGTTTTTTCATTTTCAACATAATATGATATAATATCAAACTTTTCATAATGTTGATAAACCATTTTCACAAACGATTAGGTAAAAATAAAATTGACGGTAAATGTTATTAACAACTAGACTGTTAACATAGTTGTTTCTAGGATATTAGCTTTTGTTTCATGGCCTACTGTGATTTATCTAATGAAGTTTTAATAAATCGCCTAGGAAACCAATATCATCCATAGTGTTATATATTTAGAAAGAGAATATAAAATGCTATCTTTTAGATTAAAATATACAGGCTGTTATATACATATATACTTCACTTTTCAACGTAGGAATATAACACACTATTTTAATATACTTTTGTGTGTGTAGGTAAATTATTGGCACTGGTTACTGGTATCATAAAATTAGACCTAACCTATAGTAATAAGTGTATTACTTTTATTCCAAATTGAAGCACTGATAAACATATTGCAAAACCTCTCTAACATTAAGATAACTTTACAGTAATGCCACAACAATATTATAAAGTAGGTATTTAAAATTCACGAAAATTGTAATTTTTTTTTCAAAAAAATAAATATACATAATATTCTAGATGTATGATAACATTTAATCAAATCCTGCATTTAATGTAAAGTAATGAGACATAGTAGAGACATAGAATGTCTATGTGTGTACTGCAATATATTAGTAAATAACTACGTGCATTAAAAAATGTTTAGAGGGTAAAGAAAAGCTTTAAACTGGGAAATCTAGATTAGAATTTTACAATAATATCTATATTCCTTGTTTAATCCGTCATCTACGTTTTTTTAAAGAAATTCAGACAAAATGGAATGGTTTTTGCAGTTATTTACATTAAATATACAATAAACCACAGTTAAGCTAAAAAAACGTAATCTCACTTACCGCCGAAATACCAATCCGGGGGTAGAGTAGTCAACTTTTTTGCAAACCACGCACTGGCGAACCATTTAGAATTGGTAATAAAAGAGATTTAACAACTCTTTTGCCAAAAAAACACTAAAAATCAATCGAAAATTGCAAAACGTAATAGGCCCCGCACAGACACTGTAAAATCGTAATTTCACATAAAATGAATAAACGAGTAAAATACGCGTCACAGTTCGTAATAAAAGGCGTTACAGCGGTGCCAAAGGTTTTTCCCATATACACTTTGGTTTTATGTAACTAGGAAACTAAATAATTTTAAAAGTAGAAATTGCGTATTTTGATAGAAAAAAGCACACTAATAACTTAGTGTATTATTATTACTTAAGTACACATAAAAATGTACTCATTATACTATGATTAGGTATACCCTTTATTTTCAAACACAGGAGTTAGATCTAGGGCACCCCGCAGAAATTTGTCATCATCGCTTTGTGTTAAAAATAGGTCTGATTGCGATAATATGTAAACAATTCTGTCTCTGTTTCTTTTATGTCTATGGTCGTAGCTGTATATATAATGTAACATTACAAGTTATTAGGGAGTTATTGGAAGCGTAAGAAAATGTAGCAGTAATACTGATAGCAGTATTTTGACATATACGCATGCGCTGTGGCCCACTAAATACTGCTGCCAGTAATTGTGATAGTGCTAGACTTTATTACTGAACAAATAAGGATAGTGCACTATTAGTAGAATTTTCCCGTATTTTGACACTTTTGACATTTGTCAGCCTGATCTGTCGTTTTTAAAAGATTTGTTTTTGTTTATACCCTAAATAACTTTTTATAACCAACCGTTTTGCATTGTTGTATGGCTTGTTTAGGTCTTTGCTTTTTGATTTTGAGTTTTGAACAAGTATGTGTGAGTTAAAAAAAATGAGTGCCAAAAAAGTCCGACTGAGGTTTACATATGATGACGACCTGCTTCTGCTGCGGGAATTTTTGAATGTAAACCCAATAACAAATCCTGAAGGCTGGAACCAAATTCAGCAGCCAAAAAGCATTTCCAATAACTCTTTTTTTCCGGCCGCGTAAACGATCCCGCACTATTAATATACAGCTGTTGTTATTACTGCTGCCAGTATTTTGAAACTTCCAATAACTCCCTATTAAGTTATAACCACGTTGGCTACTCTTAAATTGAACTTTACTGTCAATCCCACATTATAAATCGACCATTTTTGACAATTCCACGATTTTAGAATTATTCTTCGTTTTAAACATAGGTTTAAACTTAAGTTCAAGAGGACTTTATAAAATTGGGCCGGGGTAAAAAGTAACTGTTTGGCACGTCTGGACTTTTCAAAAGCATTCGACACTTTTGACTACTAGGAGTGATCATGCTGTTAATTTTTTTAGGTGTTTTTTTTGGATGCCGCGGCATAATTTCCAGTGAACTAGCTATAACTACTGGTGTCCCTCAGAGATCTATTAGTCAAGTTAGTGAGGGTTGTAAAGCCATTTGTCAGGATCTTAAAAATTTTCAAATACTCTTTATACCTTAACCCAAAAAATGCTGTATAATGATTATCGGCAAAAAAATTACGTCAACAATGTAAAAGACTCACTTCATATAAAAATAGACGACTCAATATTACAGCCTAAAGATAATGTAAAAAATTTGGGAGTTGTTTTCGATGGTGCCTTGCGTTTTGAGCAGTATGTTACGTAATGTATCCAGAAGGCCTATATTAGATTAAAGCTTCCCTATAGTAATCGTCAGGAACTATTAACAAAACTCCAAATTTTATTTTGTGACTTACTTGTACTCTTCATATTTAACCATGGAATAAATATAAATCTATAATAATAATAATAAGTATAAAAATTTGATTATTAAATTTAAAAACACTAAACAATATTCAATAGCACAAGAATACAGCAACAAAATCTACAAATAAATCTACACAAGACAAAAATAAAAATATTTAAGATATTGTTGTTGGACACTCAAATGTAGAATTACAAAAACTAACAACCATGATATTCATTAACACTGTAAAATGAGTTTTCAAGAAGATAGCACCTAAGTAGGGTTACCATCTGTAAAATCATTAAACTAGGACAAGAAGCTCGAAAACCCCGGATTATTTAGCTTTAACCCCGGATATTTCTGCTAGAAAATTTTCATCTTACACTTATACAATAAATTGAAATTCTTCTAATTTGACATCTTAATAAACTATTATTTTATAGAATATACCGTGGAGGAGAGTATACAGGGTGTTCGTTCCTTAATGACGTGCAAATATTTTTGGGTGTGATTCCTCAAGTCATTTTATGAAAAAAAGTTCATATAAACATATGTCCTAAACGGCTAAAATTTTTTGTTACAGGGTGTTGAATTATTTTTTTAATGCGTTTTTTGTAATATCTCCGAAAGTACTTTAGATATTTTCAATTTTGGCATGTGCTAATAGGATATAAAATCATTGATTTTAGTTATAAAAGTTATTTTTTTGTCCCACCATTGGCGTCCCTGCAAACATGTCCTCTGATATTTTTTATAAAAAAAATGGTACGCCACTGACATTTTTCCATGTGGATATTATTTCTCATTAGCCTGGTCAATTCTGCATAAAAATAGTATCTTGCGTTTTTCTCCTCAGGCACACCGTTCTTAATTAAAATTAAAATTAAATTAGCTCTACTATTTATTATTATTAACATTAATAATCCAAAATTTTGTTTTATAAAAATTGTTGGAAATGACCACCTTTATTAATAGGCATGCTTCCGCCCCGCCCCTCTAATTTACATTTTTATGGTTTTAATTGGAAAGTCATTTTCGTCAATTTTTTTGCATGAAAATAACTTTCCCGCAGCTACATAAAAAACAATTTTCCATTGGTAAAAAAAACTCAAAATTTGTTTAGTTTTTTTGTAAATCTGGTCAAGAAGAGAGCAGTTTAACAAGGCAAATTTTAGCTCTCTCGGTTTCCAATTAAATTTATTACAAATAACTTGGTATAGTTAATATTGTGATTTTTTTAGAATAATCAACAGAGAATACTATTTTCAAACGACATGAAGTAATTTGTGGTAACTAATTAACCTAATAATTACAATGCTTTTGTTATAGAACCTTTTTTTTTACAAAATCCATTAACCTTTTAGCCGTTTAGGACATATGTTTATATGAACTTTTCTTTATAAAATGACTTGAGGAATCACACCCTAAAATATTAGCACGTCATTAAGGAACCCCCTGTATAGCGTCGTTCCGTAACTGTCGGTAGACGGCAAGTGGTGACAACCCGAACTGTAAAGAAAACTCCGCTCGGACGCTCCCCGGACACCCTCCAAACTAGGACAAATCCGGGGAAACCCGGACGGATGGCAACCCCTGAGGGACTTTTTAAAAGTACGAAAAGCGGATTGTGATTTAATATTATTTGGAAGTTTATTTAAAACATAACTACTAAAGCAATGTGGACTTTTTTGTATGCGGATAGTTTATAGTTAGCAACTAAAATGTCGTCATTTCATCTTTTCTCATAGTTATGAACATTAGAAACAGGTGGAAAGTCTGATAAATGTTTCTATAAAGTGTTGTGCGAGTGTGGAGTAATTAAATATGATCTGACCATACAACATAAATTGAGTTAATATAATGGTGACATCTAAGAAGTAAAGCCGAAAGTTAAAAATAATGTTCTTGGTTGAAACTTCACCATTCACTGTATATAGAAAAATGCAAAGCAATCTTATTCTTAGTTGACGGAAGTGGTGCCGGTTCAGGAGATCTAGAAATTCTGGTGGAAGGAGGGCGTGTAACTTCAAGCGTCAGAAGTCTAGGAGGACAGCGATTCAAGGCAGCTTTCACACCTCACCAAGCCTTACCTCATCGAGTTGACATTAAGTTTAATGGAGAGACAGTTCCAGGTAAGTAGAACTGCTTTTATTAAAAGCTTTTATTAAAACAGGGAAAGCTGCTTTTACAGGTTCTTTTTTTCATGGACGTACTTAAAAAACAAGTAAAAATTGCATACGTATAGTATTATATATATGTGTCAATATTATGTAAAGTTGGCGACTTGCGTGTACGTATGTAACAGTTTGTGATTGGGGATTTTCCAGGTGAGAAAATTGAATTTGTTAAGAATTTTGATGTGGATTGTAGAGGGCGCTCTGTGCGGCACTTTGAGTTTACAGAAACAAGTGTAACTTTTTTTCGCCTTAGTGTATTTATGTTTTTATTAAAAATATCAATTTTCTCATCAATTTTACCCAAAACATGTACACTTTGTAAATGGCGCTGCGAGTAACAGGTTTCGAAATTTTTAAATTTACAATTTCTAATGCACCCTTTTAAATTTTAATTTACAAGACAAGTGTTACATTTTTTAAAGTAGGCTTTGATAAAAACAAATGCAATGATACTATACTCCCTTGTGAGTTGTCAGATTGTGGGTGTTTTTAAAGAAATTGTTATTAAAAGTTAAGTTAACAATGCCACGACATAACGTCTCTTTTTTTTTGTAACAAAGAAATGCGCACACGAACTTATGACTTTCGAAATTATGTACGAAATTTAAAAGCCAGCCTTGCTCCTATAATGTAAAGTGACCCCTTTCACTGCTCCTTTGGAGAGCTCGGGACCTTTGGGCGGCTGACGCAAGTAGGCCGACAGCCTCTTTCATTTTTTACTATTAAATTAGAAAACTACACAAAATAAATATGAATCGTAATATTTCGTAATACAGTGGTGAGTTAGTGCCATTCGACCGTGGAAGTCCGAGTTTGATTCTCGGAGTGGGCAAACGTACGATAACAAAAAGTATATTCGAATTTTAGTAGGTTTAAGAATGCAGAGAAGAGTGTAAACTGGATCTCCCAATTCACCCCATTCACGCCGGTAGTCAGGGGTGCAACTATGTTCAGAAACGAGAGCGACCGATTTCTAGCGACATCGCTATCTATAAATATGAATATTCGTACTATATGTTCAAGTGTCGATAAAAAACTCGGGTGTCATCGGTAGAATCGACTTTCTGTCAAAAATCGGTAGGGATTTTATACTTGTGATATTGGTGGCACTACATTTCTTTTTTGTTATAACCTCAAATATATTAAAAGTTTAGGAGTTAAATAATTTTTAATTGCGTTTGAGCTGATTTTTAACATTTTTTGTATATTGTAAACATGAGACTGTGTACCTTAGATTAGCTGTGTACCGAGCATCACGATATTGGGATTGGCAGAAGAACACCCAGTTCGGGTCTGTTCTCCTTTTTTGGTCTATGGTCTGTCTAAATTATTTTCTCTCCTCCTCCCTCAATAATATTTGATTAAAAACATTAATGGACAACATTATTCTCGTTTTTGAACTTTTGTACCTATGTGTTGTCGATAGGAGTGGACATAGGTGGATCCTAAAATGTCGCTTAGAAGCGAGTATTTTTATGAACATAGTACGTTCGGAAATAAATTCGAATCGACATCGCCCTTCAAGATGAACATAGTTGCACCCCAGGCCGGATAAGATCGGACATCTCGTAGAGTGCGGAAGATGGTACACACACACTCCCCAATCGGTAGGTCATACAATGGCAATAAACTGAGGGTTAATAGCCTTCGGGGGGTGTCGCAGGACTGAGGATCGTGGTTCGGAACCCACGTTAAAAATAAATATGAATTGTAATCTTTCGTAATAAATATAAATATAAAAAAAATATATATTTTTAAAATGTTATTACGAATTCTTAAAGTCACCATTGGGCATAATAGATCTGCTTCGCTGATCACACCATGAATTTTAGAAATTGCCTCAAAAATATGCAAAATTAAGAAGTTTGCTTGGTTTTTAATAATGCATGCAAAATATATTTTGCTGCTATGAAGGTTAAATAATGGGATACCTGATATCTGTAGTACCTATTACTGGCTACAAAAGATGCATGAACAAATCTACATACTACGTTTTTCCCTGATGCGAAAAGGTAAGTTTTATTTTATATCACTAACCTTATATTCTATTCGTACGTCCATGAAAAATGTACTTGGGTTTTTCTATGCAAAAGTTTAATAGAACATGGTTGAATATAATGTAAAGAGAGGTGTAAAAGTAAAAACTTCTGCCCTCTGCTAATTCACCTCAACGGAGGATTTATTTATGTTTGGCTAACAATTTTAAATGGAATGCGTAAAACAATGGTCTTTAAGTGTGTAACATGTTAAAATCAAAATTGGTCGATGAAAATTTTGTTTGTTATAGCTGCAATTTATTTTTACTCTCAAACCGTAGAATGCTATAAAGAAACGAATAATGTCCTTTTTAATTTATCTAATGATTTTTAAACCTCTTTATAATCAGTATACAGGGTGGTTCTGAAGTTTATACTTCTGTTTTAGCTGTGTATAGAAGGCATTAAAATAAAAAACATTTTCAAATACCTTTTTTCAAAAAACTTTAAAATAGGCGAGATACAGAAGCAATAAATCTAAGTGCGGGCCTGGTCATCAAAACGTAGCCTGCTATACTGCTATATATTGTTTTTGTCTTATTAGTCATGTAATTTACGGGTCGATGGTCAGTTATGTATTTGGCAATCCGCTGCGGTGTGTTTTTCTGAAGCAAGTTAATTTTAAATTGATGACACGTAAAAATGGTAAAATTTAAAATCAATGAACTAGATTAGATATGGTGCTAATTTACGATGAGTGTCGTCAAAATGCGGCTGCTGCTTCGAGATTATACGCACCCAGACGTTTAATATTATTCAACATACAAGTTAGGCAGAACCGTATTTTATCCATAGTGTAATAAATGAATATACTTAAGTACCTTATTTTTGAGTTTTTTGAAAAAGGTATTTAAAAATGTTGTTTATTTTAATGCTTTCTATACACAGCTAAAACAGAAGTATCAACTTAGGAATCACCCTGTATATTTCTAAGATTTCACATTACATTTTAGCGACGTTGGTAGTGATTTATAAACATAGAATATTATTACCGGAAGACAATGCAATGATTCGCCTTCATCGTTTTTTTAAACCTATTTGAATCTTAGGTATGTTTAGTAATTTGAATAATAGCAAATTTTGATATTTATTTTGACGTCACTTCCCGACTTATCGGAAATGTCACTTATTGCCGAACTTAAGTATATGAATTCCAATCATGTGTTACTCACTTTGTAACTGTATAAATTAGAATCTTTGCGGTTCTTTTACCATTTCACTCTTTCTTTTTACGCTGTGTGCATAAAGAAATGCAATATTCTAAGCTAATCTAAAAATTAAAATTATTCGCATAAATGGTTGACTAAAGTCTGAACAATTACTGGCTGGATGCATGTCGTTAATTTTATCATTTTTTCGATTCTGTGACGATTTAAATAAGCTTTAAAATAAATATTTCTTTTTTTGCTGAATATTGGGACATATTTTCAGAAAATGTTCCCGCTACCTAACTATTTTTGAATTTCAAAGAATTCGTCCATTTTTTCTTAAAGAGAATTGATATTTAATAGTTTACAAGAAAAAAGACTCACAAGTCTTGGCCTCAAAATTTTTGCGGTCTGTTTATTTTTGGTATAACATGTTTCGCCTCAAACTGGTATCATCAGCCCTAAACAAGTGAAGACAATTACAAATTGCACGGAAAATTAAAATAAGACCTAATTTCCTTATAAACAGTTAAATAATCTTAAAAATGTCTTTTTTGTTTCTCTTTAAAATTTATATTTTTATGATAGATAACATCACCATACCTAAAATAATTGATTCTACAAGCTTTAATATTGTATTAGTATCTAAGAACAATTAATAAAATGGTACAAAATTTTATGTTTATAATAAGCCTTTTTTACAATATTTTTTATATGAGTTTGAAATATCAAGTATTGATCAAAAATGATACCATGATTTCTAGCTGATGTTACTAAGTATTTGCGAGTTGTGACGTTCATCCAGCCAGTAATTAAATGGACTATATTTACGTTATCTCGTTCATATAATGCACAGACATCGTTATAACAGTTTAAACTACAAATTCTATTTTAAGACAAAATAAATGAAGTATATTACTAAAATCCATACCTAAATATTATATTTGTTAAATTGTACATAGCAAAATTACCTTCTTTAAGGGTAATCATTCGTTAAAAAAACAAACGTACAACACCCCAGCATTTAGCTTTTAGTGCTTGAATCCCGTATTTTAAACCTCGGGGACCAACGAAAACACCCTACGCGTCTGCTAATACACTCGTGAGTCGTGCATGAGCGAGGTAAGAAAAAATAATTGACGAGGTAGAACAAGCAAACGATAAAGGTATTGTCTGAATTTTTTTCAGATGTAAAACCGACAATGTCTGCAGGAAACGCTGATTTACTTTACCTATTTAGTTTTCAAATCTGCAAGAGAACAAATTATTGTAGGCTATTTTTTATCCTAACACATAAGCAAGTTGATGTTCTATAAAAAAATATCCACTTCTTGAATTTTTATTAAAAACGAACTGGTACCCGTTCGCTTTACGGGCCGCGCCAATACCGCCTGCTAGCCACGCCCATTTCCCAAAAAGCTCACCATATTGTCAAGAAATATAGTATCTACAGTGTACCCAAGGATAGAGTTTGAAAGAGGAAAAACTTTTTTATTAGTAGGTGTAAAAGAAAAAGTTATTCATCATAAAAACCTCTGCTTGTGCTGAAATTACAATTTCGAATATCAGATTTGCGATTACTATACAGGGTTTGTCAGAAACAGCCTTTTTAGTTTTTTGGATTTTTTTTCAATTCTAATTTTCAATTCCTTGATTTATTAAATTAATTTTGCTTGTTCGAAACCACAATTACGAATATCAGATTTGTGATAACTATACAGGGTTGGACAGAAAAAACATTTTAAATTTTTTTACAATTTATGATATAATAAATTAAAGAAATATGATATGTATTAATAAAAATACTTCAAAAGTAGACAAAGAAAAATAGTTTTAAAATCATATTCTAAGTAAGAAGGCAACAATAGCTGTTTGTTTTTACGTAAATTTATTTTAAACGAAATCCAAAAAACTAAAAATGTTTTTTCTGACGAACACTGTAAATCTGATATTCGAAATTGTAGTTTCAGCACAAGGAGCCGTTTTTATAAAATATGACTTTTTCCTCTATACCTACTAGTAAAAAAGTTCTTTCTCTTCCAAACTTTATCCGTGGACCCGTGGACCCGTGGACGCACTGTGTATTGTAACTCATTTCAGGGTAAAAACTTTAAGAATGTCAGATTTTTCTCTATAGGCTGTGGTAGTAGCTTCAATTAAACTTTCTGCTTTAGTCGTTTTTTTCTCAGGACAAAAATAATTTTCTTTAGCTTTATATAATACACCTATACTATACAGGGTGTCCCAAATTTCGGTACAATATTTTGTTTTTGTGGAAGTGTTAACAACTTTATTTTATTTTTTGAAATAATATACCACAATTAACTAAACAGCAAGTTTGACTGTGACGTACATGATATTGGCGAAAATAATTACCTTAATTTTTAATTTACTAATCAGGCATCCTTGACTGTGAGTAAATAATGCCTGTCAATGTCATTTATGTCACATTCAAAGTTGCTGGTTAGTTAATTTAGGTTAAAAATCTTTATGCATAAGGCTTTATTTTTTCTAAATATTTTTTTTGGACGGTTTAAATTAAAAACCTTTAGTGAATACGGGTGTATAGTTTTCTATTTTACATGTATATGTGTATTCATAGTTTTGGTGCCGTTTCCTGATTAAAAAAAGTTATTTTAATTAAAAATAAATTAATCGCCTCTATAATAATGGCCCTCCTACAGAATAAAAAAAATTCATTGTCAAAATATTATAGCACAAACCCGTATTTTCTCCCAGTTTCCCGCTTAAATAAAATTGAGACAATGGCGACATTTTGCCAACCAACAAAATCCCGCTATTCGATTTTTCAGGCGCTAAACTCTCAACACTGGCTGATGCATAAAACCGGATTTTCGATTCGCTGGAAAGCTTTATATTTGTCGCTGAATATAAAACAGGTTTTTACAAAATTGTGTGTGTGGATTCCGAGAAAATCACGTTTAAAATATGGTTTAAAAGGATTTTGTTGGTTAGCAAAATATCGCTATTGGTGACATTTTGCAAGCCAACAAAATCCTTCTAAACGCTATTTCACACGTGATTGTCTCGGAATCCACACAAACAGTTTTCTAAAAACCTGTTTCATATTCAGCGGCAAATATAATTATTTTCCAGCGAATCGAGAATCCGGGTTCAGCTATCAGCCAGTGCGGAGATTTTAGCGCCTGAAAAATCGATTAACGGGATTTTGTTCATTGGCAAAATGTCACCAATATTTTGATCGTTTAGTTTAGCATATGTTCTGCCCTGCCTGTTATATTTGCTCATCATCGCTCCTGCATGACTCTCCAGTGTGCGAATAGGCGCACCACACGATGATTCTCTTAGTTCCAAATACAATTCATCAAACTCCAACTGCTAGCGTGTGTGATGATCAAACAACACACGCACAAGAAAAATGCAACGTGTTCCATTTTTAATTGTTATCAGAGATAACTTTCCATTATGATTTTTAAATTACTACAAACAAATAAACCTGTAAAAGTGTTATGCTACATTTAACCAATTAAAAAAATAATAAGTGCAGTTCCAAGCGCTTTTCGAGAGTACGCGAGAAATCGCCTTGAATGGCATTTAACGAATTTATTTTTGCGTTAATTTTTTAACCCGCGGTAATTAAATCTATTGTCGAAGGAGTGGCTGCATTGCCCACGTAGAGTTAGCTGGTTCAGGTTGTATTCCTACGTTACGTTGTGTATAAAGAAGGAAAACCATCGAGGTAGTTTAAACTGGAGATCAAATTTGCTTCTAATTTTATTATAATTACAACAGTTTATTCGTTACCAATTGCAAAAGCAATGTCAGTTTGCTGAGTGATGATTTATGAGATCAATTTTGTATAAATTGGCATCGTTAAACCGGGTTTTTCTTTGTATGATATAATTATTGACGAGATTCACCCACTAGAACTTTTGGGGGATTTACCAAATATATTGTAATCAAACTTACAAGTTTATTTTATTTAATAACAGCTCATTCATTAAGGGCGGCCACCGGCCATATGTCGGAAACTACTGGGATTGGATATTCAGGGAAAAATAATTTATTAATAAACTGGCTGTGAAAAAATCCCGGACTTAAATTTTAAGTTCCGCATTTCGCCGCAAGGGGGCACAATTGAAAATTAATATATTAAAATTCTAAATTTTTTCGAAAATTCCCAGATTAAGGTATACCTTTCGTAACACCATTAGAAAGCTTAGATAATTCTCCATCATTTTAGTCTAAGGCTTATTGGTGTATCGACCTTGATAAAAGTAAGAGAGGCTATTCAAAGTTTAATCATTTAAATTGTTGCAACTTCTAAACGACTTATCCGATTTTAGTAAACTTAAGCTTGTTTGGAAGAGAGAGGTAAGTACGTTTAATTGTTGCATTGATTAGTATACGATAGTTCCTAATAAAATTGTTAGAGGGCTCAATTAATAATACTAACAGTTTTTTTCATTTTAACCCAGAAACTAAATCATATGGTATTAACTATGACATCATAATCGGAAAGTAGATGATTAAATTTGCAAAAATAAAATGTGAAAACCGCAGTTCATAGTTCAGAATTATTGCCAAAAGAATAATTTTTAACATTTTAATTGATAAAGTGATTGTTTTCATAGTTCCATGGTCAAGCATTCCACGACAACGAAACAAAATTTTTAAACTTTATGATTATGTAGGTTTGTCAGTCATTATTCTAATAATCGACTGATAAACGACTTTAAAATTACTATCATAATCATGGAATGCAGGGCCCGCTCTAGCAATAACGCCGCCCTGGGCAAAACAAGAAATTGCCGCCTTTTTCATCCCTTCTCCGTTTTATACCTACAACAACAGCAAATTCTCTGTCTATTCCTCGCCGGCTTGTCCTTTGCTGCGACGCCGCCATGACCAAAAAAAAGTATCGGTGCCGGTGCCGGCGTTGTTCGGCTTGCTTTGTCGCGGAATAGCTTGATATTATTATAATATTAAAAAGAAAAGGGATCCGTCGAAATTGTCACTGTTTTAAAAATAAGACGGCACGGCAAAACAAAGGAAATTAAATTTGTTAACTGGGAATTGGAATGGTTCAAACTTCATATATTATACCTAGGAACGTAGGTAGGCAAAACGGGGATTTATGGTGTTTTTTTGGATTTTTTATGCCGCTCTTCCAACTTGCCGCCCTGGGCAGGGGCCCAGGTTGCCGCCCCCTAGAGCGGGTCCTGATGGAATGCTTCTAATTTAAACATACTATTATGTAATTTTATTCTAATATGGTGTTTTAAAAAATAAATCTAGATACAATGCTTGATCACGAAACTATAAAAACATCTTCAAATGTAAAAAATTATTCTTTTGGCAATAACTCTGAAACGAATTAGGATATTGAACTGCGAGTTTTCACATTCTTGCAAATTTATTCTACCCATCGTTTTTGTGATAAAATGAAAAAACTTATCAAGTATTACAAATTGCGCCTACTAACAATTTTATTAGGAACTATCATGTACTAATGGAGATACAACAATTAAAAGTACTTACCTCTTTTTACCAAACAGGATTAAGTTTACTAAACTCGGAAAAGTCGTTTAGAAGTTACATCAATTTAAATGATTACACTTTTAATAGCTTATCAAGGTCGGACGGCAATGAGCCTTAGACCAAAATGCGGAAAAATCTTTTAAAGTTTTCTAATGATGTTACGAAAGGCATACCTTAATGTGGGAATTTTTGAAGAAATTTCGAATTTTAATATTTAATTTTTAATAGTACCCCCTTACGGCGAAATGCGGAACTATAATAACTTGAAGAAATAGTCCATACTTAAGGTGGAGTGGATATTTAGAAGGAAAGAAATAAGAACTTAAAGTCTTCCTCCACTGTTATATTAATGAAATATTTTTTATTTAAAATAGAAATTCTCAACATATTTCGAATGCAGAAGCATTCATCTTCAGGAAAATAAATGAAAAAACTAGTAGATATCACCTTAACGGAGCATTAAGATTGCAAAATTAGATGAAAAAACGGTTCAATGAGTAGAACGGTGAGAAAATCAATACGCACGTTACACTATGAAAAAGAGACATATGTAGGTTTGTGGCTTAGAGCACTATAAAAATTTAAATCTAGAATAAAAGATTACACATACTTGTTAAATCTTTTATTCTACATTTAAAAAAACAATTTTTTAAAATAACTTTAAAAAACACCTAAAAAATATGTCTTCTCCAGTTATATTAATCTCGATGGTTACCTGTTGCTCACCGTTGATCGTAGGAATGCCCTCTCCCTCTCACACCTCAACCCGCGCTCGCGTCCACCCAGGTACTGCAATGGTACAATGGTACCGCTCGCTGGTCGATCGATAGACCAACCATAGTACTTGTTACCGTATGTTTGACTTTTATTGGATCTTCCTCGGAATTATTGCAAAGATTTACGGGTTTTAGTGCGGAAAAATAGTGAATTTCTTCAATAGTCCCATCGTTTAGTGGTTTAAAATAGTGCCAGGTAAAATAATTGTTTTAGTGAAGAGTTTGTGTTAAAATTAATGAAGATTTTCGTATGTCATCTGTTGTTTGGTATGTGGTGGTAGGTACTCTCCCTCTCTTCAGTATCCCATTAATTATTATGGGTGTGGATAGCAAGAAAATATATGTAACTAAGATACCTAAAATGCCTTTACAATAACCTCGTTTAAATCTAGAAGAAGAGGTCAACTAAGCGTTAAATTATTATAATATTATTTATATAAACATTGACAGATGTATTCACTAGTTTTATATTTTAATCTGGTTTAATTTGACAATTGGGTTTTATTAAACAACAAGTGTAGGAATAATTAGGTTAACTGATGTTTGTATTATAAATTGGTTTTGTAGCTTTTTACCCAATTTGTAAATAATAGACATAAATCCAGCAACTAATGTGATTTAAATTAATTCTACCTAAAAAAGTTATAGTTTAACTAAGGGTTGATTTATGTAATTAAGGGCCGTTTGCACGGGTTCCACTTAAGACGTGTTAGGTGGGGCTTAACTTAAGGTGTCACTTAATTAAAACTTTTCCGTTGCACAGTCGCTAAACCGGCACATAAGCCAGCCCTAAGTAGATATAAATTAAGCCGAAGTTTTTTACGGTTTAATTTATATCTACTTAGGTAGGGCTGGCTTATGTGCCGGTTTAGCGACTGCAACGGAAAAGTTTTAGTTAAGTGACACCTTAAGTTAAGCCCCACCTAAAATGTCTTAAGTGGATCCCGTGCAAAGGTCCGTATATATTAGAACATAGTTTTTATTTCTGATAAACGTTCTTTAATAGCAATTTCTGATATAGTACTATTTAAAAATAAAGTCATACTTTAATCGAAAGAGACGGCTTAATTAGCCCTAACTAGAACTCAGGAGCAGCTAAGCTGCCTACCTCTCATGTGTCGAATAAATCACCGACAACAATGAGCTAAGGAGTCTAGAGGATCAATATGATAACTGGACATCGAACGTGTCACATTGCCGAGCCAGATCACTGATGAACACCCAGAATCAGAAACAAGGATGACCTCACTTAAAACAAAATGTGAGGTCATCCTTGTTTCTGATTCTGGGTGCTCATCAGTGATTTGGCTTGGCAATGTGACACGTATGTCCAGTTATTAAAGTTATACATTACTGTGGCAGGGCTTTTTTGTGACAAAAGAATAATAGAACTAAAGAATAAATAGAACTAAACCAATTCTTTAAGCAACATCCAGTTTAGTAAATACGGGGGAGGGGTCACATATTTCACGATAAAACTTAGTTAAAATGGTCTTAAAGATTTAGCATTCAGCCATTATATCTACATTGTCATAAGTACACACTATTTTATATAATTTACATTGATCTAACAACTAATAGGAAATTTGAAATAAAACTACTTTCACTATTCAAAGTTCCTTTAATTTTACAAATACAATCTACTTAAATCTAAACCCATTTCAAACTATAACTAGCAGTGGCGGCTCCTGGTAAACATTTTAAGGTGTTTTGCAATTTTTTCAAAAAGAACTTTTTCATTTTTTATAACTTAAATCTATTCTACATTATTTTCTGTTTGCAAATTTTTTAAATACTTTGTCATTAAAATTGTCTATTTCGGCGATTAACTTTTATTATGAAGATGGCTTTTAGCGTTTTCTTGTCTTTTTATCTTCACTCAAGTGCTCCAGATTGATGATCCCTATTTCCGTCCAAGCTTTATCGCCACCAAAAGGTAAGCAGGGAAAACAGTATAAAGCATATTTTTAACATCCACAAATCCATTATTTTTTAAATAAATAAAAAAAATTTTAAATAAAAATTCCCTCTACTTACACTAGATTTATCTGGTAACGGTCTACCTTTACCTTTTAACTCGATCTTTCCTTGGTATGAACATTTGAAAAATCTCTTCACATTAATTAAACTAAATACCACTTCCATAGTTCACAGTAAATAATTGTCAGCGGTACACAAAAACAGAATCACACACACGTACTTTAGGTATTATTATTGTTTTTGAACTCGCCGTCAATTAGAAAGTCGCATAAGAATTCAATGTAAACAACCGATGATATCCAATGCCGCGCATGACTAAATGCAGCGAACTCTCCACTTAAGTCACGGTTTTTTTTAAACGGACACGGGGGAAGCGGAGTACCGCGCGGGTGTTTCAAGGTGCTTGAAGAGCACGTTCGTGTGGCTGCAGCTTGGAAGGCCTAGAAGCTCAGATCTAACAGTCTAATTGCAACCTAATTTTTCGTCGCACGCTTTTACTCTTACTTAATTTAAATTTTGAAATTAATCATTTTTAGATTACAAAGGTCTTGTAGGAAACGTTTTTTAAACTTTTTCTTCTAAAAGTCCTGTTTTATATAGAGATAGGTTACAGACGCATATCGTTATAATTATTGATTTATCATGCAGTTTTAAAGGAAAACGAATAAAAAGAATAATATTTTATAGTATTTTTCTATTAAATGTATATTGTTCCGTTTTCCCTTTTTTAGAGCTATTTTAAATTCACAAAAATATAACCCAATGCAATAAAATATTTTTACAACAAAAACAAAAAACAATGAGGTATATATTTTTAAAGAGAAAAATTAAAGTTAAAATTTTAATTGAAGCATTTTTTATGGAAGATAATTTTTAATGAAAAAAATAGTGCGGGAAGAAACGAGAATGCTTTATTATGAATATACAAAACGTTACTTAAGAAGGAATATTTCAAAACCCAAGCATTTGCACCAAAAACTGTTCTTAGATCTACTCTCCTAAAACACATGATTTCTGAAAAAATTATCAATTTTGGCGTGGTGAGCGATATTTACTTTATTTTTAATCATGAAAACCCGAGCCCGAAAAACGCTGGGTAGAGTCATACATACGTCTTATGTTAAAATTTTGGGTTGACGTGGTATTAATATTTTTCACAAATATAAAAACTGTTTTTTTTTAAATAAAGAGCCAGCTAGGAATTAAAAAAAAAAAATAGAAAAAAAACATTTACAAACAAATTTAATTTCAACAATGCAGAGGGGGAGAAGTAATAATTTAATTTTCGAAATTTGATAGTAGTTAGGTGAATTTTAAATGAACTTTGGGCGAAAAATTTTCGCCTACGGCGCATTTCCGCATTCTTCGCTAGGTACAATATCATGAAATACATGTAGTCCCGATTGTCCCTTTCTCCAGAAAAGAAATGTTCTACTTACGCCCACTGAGCCTCCCCCCTCCCCCCCTCCCCGGAGCATATTTTCTGGCTACGCCACTGTTTACCAATGCCTGTTTACTACCTAAAAATTATTTTTGTATCTCTCAACAAACAAATACATATATCTCCAAATAGATTGTAAGTATATGGCTTTAGTAGCTTTTGAGTAAATGCATACTGTGCATACACACACATACGATAACGCGAGTGGAAAATACCTAATAGATAGAATGGGCCCTTAAGAATCCAAAGAATAAAAGTACAGATCAATTTTGCTCGGCTACATTTTTTTAAAATAACCGAAATTAAAAATAACAACAGGTCGGAGAAAAATTCTTGATAATCGAACGACTGTTTAGTGAAAGTAGGAATTCCGGTGACCGCTGTGTTAATTAACTGATTTTTTAGACCTTTCGCTGTCGAGGAAAGATGTAAAATTATTGCCGATGTTGATGAACACAGTAGGTAAAATATCTACTTACTTACGTTCCGGATTTGTTCTGTTGGTTTTGTTTGATTGCGGTAACAAAATTTTCATGTAATGATTACTTTCTGTATTTTAATATTTGTTTGAATGTGATTACTGATTACATCCAACATGCAAGCCATCTTATAAGTCCAAATTTAATCTCAATGATTCATCGCTTTCATATAGAGTGTAGCCGATCGTACGAAGTTAGAGGAAACAATTCCATTAGATTTTTAAAATTCTAATTGAGCAGAATATTTATTTTCATGGATTTTTTCCCCTGACTTCGTATAACCCACTGCTCTTGATGTGAAAGCAATGAGTCACAAACAATAATTTTGGACCTGGATTATAGAAAGAGATAAATACTATTTTATTTCCGGATAACTGAATTTTAAAGTAAAAATGAAACAAAATTTCTTTTTTACCTATTTCCAGTCCTCTTGAACTTGTCCCCCAGTCCTTTTTTCGGCCGGCGATTTTTTGCTGTAGTCTGTCTCGTAATGGTCTCGAGCATAGGGTTTTTCATCATCAACAAATTATTATATACTCGATATATTATATACAGGGTGGTTTTTTAACTGGAATAAATTCAGTATTAAGAAAGCTCTTTATTTGCTGAAAAAATACAGAACTACAGCTACGTTTGTTTTTAGTTTGGCCTCGAGTTTGAAATACTTTTTTCGTATCTTCATGAAATTTGTTTCTCTTTCTGGGGTAGAAACCGCCCCCAACTTTTTTTTTAAATGTAAATTTATGTATTAGCTCGTTGGAAAAGGCATAAAAAAGAGAATACGACTCACCATTTACTTTTGCAATTCACAAAATAGATACCTTTACAGTTAAAAAAAAGTTGGGGGCTATCTACCCCCAAAAGAGGGGTATATTTCATGAAGACGCGAAAAAAGTGTGTCAAAAACTAACGCAGCCCTATTTTTTCAGTAAATAAAGAGGGTTTCTAATACTGAATTTAGTTAAAAATCCCACCCCTTATAGCGATTTATACAGGGTGGCCCATTTGTCTGACAAAGTAATATACCGTCTCTACTATTAAATATATCAAAAAAAAGTTTTTATAAAAGTTGTGAGGTATAAAAAAATATATGTTCTAAAATTATTTTTAAACATACAGGATGGTCCAAAAAAGTAGGACAATAAATACATTTTTTAAAATGGAACACCCTATATATTTTAGCATTTTTTGTTTCCTTACAAAATTGTCCATATGACGCCATATTTAGTTTTTTAATTTTTTGCAACGTTGCCAAACAAAATGCAAAATTCTTAAAATTTTGGAAAAAACATAATAGTAAATAATTACCTGTATTTCTCAATAAGAGTATCGAAAATCGAAAATTTCTTGTAAGCTCTTAAGTTTAGGGATAGATAAACTGTCTTAAATCTTTAAGTACCGAAAATTTTGTACAGGGTGTTTTCTGTTGACCTCCAAATATACAAAATTTTAAAATACAATAACTCTGTTTTTTCAAATGAAACACCCTTTATTTATTAGGCTCATCTGATAGATATTGTAAGTATCTTTTATTATTGTTAAGTCATACCTATACCTAAATTTACTAGTTTTGGCAATATTTCGATTTTTATTAAAATTTTGGTGAAAAAAACTATAATTTTTATTTTTCTAGTAAGCCATGACTAGCAAACTAAAAACAAATGTAATTAAATATTATCCCATATTAAAATAAATTGATAACCATAGTTAGTTACGTATTTATTTAATTTAATAAAATTTTGTTTTTATTACGCAACTGGATATTGAAAATAAGTTTACAAACATTATAAATATAAATATAATAATTATAAATATGACATTATATTCAATTACATTTGTTTTGACTTTGCTGGTCATGGCTTACTAGAAAAATAAAAACTATAGTTTGTTTCACCAAAATTTAAATAAAAATCGAAATATTGCCAAAACTAATAAATTAAGGTATAGGTATTACTTAACAATAATAAAAGATACTTACAATATCTATCAGACGAGCCAAATAAATATAGGGTATTTCATTTGAAAAAACAGTTATTGTATTTTAAAATTTTGTATATTTGGAGGTCAACAGAAAACACCCTGTACAAAATTTTCGGTACTTAAAGATTTAAGACAGTTTATCTATCCCTAAACTTAAGAGCTTACAAAAAATTATCGATTTTCGATCCTCTTATTGAGAAATACAGGTAATTTTTTACTATCATGTTTCTTCCAAAATTTTAAGAATTTTGCATTTTGTTTGGCAACGTTGCAAAAAATTAAAAAACTAAATATGGCGTCATATGGACAATTTTGTAAGGAAACAAAAAATGCTAAAATATATAGGGTGTTCCATTTTAAAAAATGTATCTTTTTATTGTCCTACTTTTTTGGACCATCCTGTATGTTTAAAAATAATTTTAGAACATATATTTTTTTATACCTCACAACTTTTATAAAAACTTTTTTTTGATATCTTTAATAGTAGAGACGGTATATTACTTTGTCAGACAAATGGGCCACCCTGTATATCAAGTAGGTGCTAATAGATTTTTTTAAGAGTGAGGTCTAGTGACGCATTCGGCATTACGTTTTTTAATTAATATTTCATTAATTTTTGTTATCCAAAAATCGGCAAAACATTGACATTTGAAGCATAATTACCTACAAATTAAAGTTAAACAAGTTCTCGTTATAAAGTAATAAAAGCAGATAACAAAAAATGAAGAAATTTTACAAATTTTCGTTTTGTGCTTTTAATAATCAAAATTTCTTTAGTTAAAAACTGTAGGTAATTGCTACTCAAGGACAGTGGCGCATATACCGGGGGGGGGGGGGATGGGAGGTAATTACCCCCCAGGAATTTAATTTTTAAACCTAACTTTTAATACCGATATAAAATCTTTTTTTATACAGAATAAGAATATTAAATTTTAGCTGCAATTGTGCGTTTTTCCAAAAAAATATCATTCTTAATAACTTATGTTTATTTTTTCCACAGTCACATTACAGTAGTTTTCAGAGAAATGAAATTTTAATACTTAAATATTGCCACTACCCCCACCAGACTCAAACTCTGGATGCGCCACTGCTCAAGGACGGCTATTTGGCCCCTTTTTGAATAAAGCGCAAAGGATAAGAAATACTGATCAAAAAATGAAATGGCGAATGCATCACTAGACTTCACTCTTAATGGCCAAAATATTAATTATATAGCTGACTCGAACTGTATTCTACAATGAAAAGAGACTGTTTGCCGGTTGGAGGCAATGATGTTTCTTAAATAACAAAAGAGTTTTGGACTTTGTAGGGGTTTGAATTAAAAAGAGCATAAAAAATGGACTGTATATATGATTGGTTGAGGAGTTGAGTAAATCACTTAGAGGTTTAAATAAAACAGTACGGCGGCAGCGTGACAAAAAGTATAAAAATGGCCTACCTTTGGTTCATCCTTTACGGCTTGGTGGCCAACAACTTGATCCTAGAGAAGAGGGATGCCACAACCCTGGATCGGGACACTGCACGTCACAATCTGTCTTAATAGGAGAGTTTTATATAACATAAAATGCCGGGAAATATTCCGGGAGCGAAATTTGCGTGAGTTCCTTTTAACGACCTTTTCGAACTGTCTTTTCGACGCCCGCGCAAGGTCCAATCGGCCAAATACAAATTGTCACGTGGTTAACACGACTACAGCGACTTACCCGGGGAATTAATATTAAAGAACCAACATTTCTGATTATAAAAAATAAATAAACTTATAAAATTGAATATTATTGAGATGAAACTTGCTTTGTCTTTATTTGTTTGAATCACAACGTTTTAAGTATCTCCATTAGTTAAAACGTGGCGATTCAAACAAATAAAGATGATGGGTACATTCAGCTTAGTAAGAAGCCGAGCTGAATATACCGCTGCTTAGACAGCAGCAGAGTGTTTTGCTCAGCGTAGAAAGTTCCTGCTTTTGCCATTAATGCCATGTTAAAATTGGGTTACTACATAACGTTTACTGAACTTTATTGACTTAAAATCCGCTGTCAATCAGCCACGCATTCGGCGACAACGACGGCGCTTTATAAACAGCGGTCACAACAAACCCAGTTCAAGTCCAAAACTCTTCTGTCATTCTACGAAGAAAAGCATTAGTTAATACCAAATCGGCAAATTTCTTATTGCATTATTTAAGGTTACCAAATAAGACAAATCAATAGGCATACTTTTATTTCTCTTCTTAAAGTAAGGTAATTTTAACCGGATGTTGTGATTTGCTTAAATTAAGTATGTGAAAATAAATAACCAAGGACTTTTTCAATCTATGCATTTCTTAGCACATTTCCTTTTATTGCATCATAGAATACAGATTAGTTACACTAAGCAGGAGTTGCAGTCATTTACTTTTATTGTTGATACCGGATTTAGCTTCTATTTATTAAGAAATTTGAAAAAACACCCCAGGGAACGTCTTTCCACAGACAATAACAAATTGAAAAAGGATGTGGCGGCCTATGTTACAGGCCAACAGTTTTTTTTCTTGTGATGGAATAAAGTCGTTGCTGCAAAAGTGGTGCACGTTAATAATAATGGCTACGCTGCGTCAAAATTAATTTTATAAGTAGGAATAAATAAAAACATGAAGTCTTACTCCACTGGTTTATTAAAGTAGTAAGGTTAAAAAGTGGTAGATATTCTACATGTTTCGGGTGTAGTAACACCCATCATCAGGAATAAAATATAAAGAGAAAATAATTATAAGTGAGAGAAACAAAGTTAAATGGTGAATGGTAGTGAACATCGATGGAGCTCTCATCGAGCCACGGAAAATCAAATATTGAGAAATGGGTTAATGATTAAAGATTGGTATGCTTAAGTCTTAACACTGACTATGGGCAACAGGTAACAGTGGTAAGAGGGGGCCCGTTTGGGCAAAGAGAAAAATGTAAGAAATGTGAGAAAAATGAAAATTCACAGGTCAAGAACTTTCATCCCGGAAACCATGGGGAAAAGGTTGTTTATTTAACCTTTTTTATAGAAAAATAATTTAGAGGTAGGTACCAATTATTGAACTGTATGAATCTTAGTTCATAACAATAAAGGAAATTAGGGGAACAAGTCCGTTGTTCTGAACTAAGATTCATACAGTTCAATAATTGGTACCTACCTCTAAATTATTTTTCTATAAAAAAGGTTAAATAAATAACCTTTCTTTCTCCCCATGGTTTCCGGGATGAAAGTTCTTGACCTGTGAATCTCCATTTTTCTCACATTTCTTACATTTTTCTCTTTGCCCAAACGGGCCCCCTCTTACCACTGTTACCTGTTGCCCATGGTCAGTGTTAAGACTTAAGCATACCAATCTTTAATCATTAACCCATTTCTCAATATTTGATCTTCCATGGCTCGATGAGAGCTCCATCGATGTTCACTACCATTCACCATTTAACTTTGTTCCTCTCACTTATAATTATTTTCTCTTTATATTTTATTCCTGATGATGGGTGTTACTACACCCGAAACATGTAGAATATCTACCACTTTTTAACCTTACTACTTTAATAAACCAGTGGAGAAAGACTTCATGTTTTTATTTATTCCTATAAATTAACTCCACTTTAAGAATGGACTACTTCTTCAAAATTTTATAAGTGTTTGCATATAGAGTAAGTGCCACAAATACAACATTGTTATTGACTTTCTGTCTTCCGTATCAAAACTACAGCAAAAATGCCGCCTCTTTGTGAACAATCGCGGAAAAAAGGGATCCAACAATCTACAGCAGCCCATACATTATCATTCAGACTGACAGTTTTGTTAAAGAATAATGATCGTGTAAGGGCAAATTTCAAGGATTGATGGTCGGACTGATGTAAATTCTCATTAAAAGACTGAGAGAGGGATAATCGGGACTACATGTATTTCATGATTTTGTACTAAAGCGCCGCAGACGAAACATTTTGGGGCCACGCTCAAAGTTCGTTTAAAATTCACCAACTACTATCAAATTTCGTAAATTTATTACCTCTGCATGGTTGAATAAACATTTGTTTTTAAAAATGTGTAGTTTTACTTTTTTTTATTCCTATCCTCTTTATTTTAAAAAAGGAAAACATTTTTTACATTATTTGTACAAAATATGAATGTTGTGTTTTAATCCAAAATTTTCACATAAGACGTAAGTATGACTCTAACCAGGGCCTTTCGGGCTCGATTTTCATGTTTAAAATTTAGGTAAACATCTTTTATACGCTCACTACGCTAAAATTGATGATTTTCCCCGAGATTTTTTCAGAAATCATGTATTTTTGGAGCGTAGATCTGAGAGTAGTTTTACACTATTGTAAATTATCACATTTCTTCAATAAAAAAGTGTAAAATATTTCTGTTTTTTCAATTAAAATTCATACTTTAATTTTTCTTATATATTTTAAGAATTCTAACTATTTTTAAAAATAAATAATTGTAATTTGTTTTTATTGTAAAAATATTTTATTGCAGTTGGTTATATTTTTGTTCATTTAAAATAGCTCTAAAAAGGGGAAACGGAACAGAGAAGTATACTACTATAAAGTATTATTGTTTTTACTCGTTTTCCTTTAATATTGCATCATAAACCAATCACTAAGACGATATGCATCCGAAACCTTAATCTCTACACAAAACAGGACTTTTAGAAGGAACATTCTAAAAACTAACCGTTTCCGACAAAAAGTGCTTCAAAATCTAAGCCAAAAATACATTTTTTAAATTAATAGTCAAAACCAAAAATTAGGTTGCAATTAGACTTTTAGATCCGAGCGCTTAGGCTGGAGGAGTGGAGCCCACCCCCCCCCCCCTTTCTTTTGGCTGCACCGCTGATCTTCACTTCTTCACCTTTGGTTGTTATAATTATTGATTGGTTAGAGTATATTTTTTATTTATTTGTATTTATCACTTGAAAATTAAGCAACCAATGAAGACAGTTTATTATTAATATCCCGAAAATTGTGAAAAATGTTGAAAAATGTAAAAATATGTTTCTGTTTTAAAATTAAAGAGCCAGCCAGGAATATCAAGAAAAAAGTAAAAAAAACATTCACAAAACTAAATTTAATCCAACCATGCGTTAGTTAGTTTTTAAATTTTGAAATTTGATAGTTGGGTGAATTTCTAACGAACTTTGGAAGTGGTCCCGACGATTTTTCGCCGTCCTAACTAAGTTAAAAGTCATGAAATACATGTAGTCTCGACTGCCCCCCGCTCAAGAAAAAAAATGTTCTAGTTACAGCCACTAAGTCTCCTTTTCCCCTCCTCACCTCGAACATATATATTTTCTGGTTGCGCCACTGCTTAGTAAGATCACAATTGTTACCACTTACCTATATGGGAGAAATCAATACAATTCGTAATAAAATACGAGGGAGTAGGTACCCACAACTTTATACCAAACATAAAGACCCTGTCTACCACCCAACGTTAAATCTTTTATTGAAGGAAGCCCCTGGCACGTCAACATTATGGCGAACACTGGATCGAACATATCCGTGATGGGCGAGTCGACTCGACTCGTACCGGCTAACACTCCAGCGATTTTTGAAATAATTACTAACACGAATGTAGCACCGGACGATTTGTTGGTCCACGTGATAGCACCGAGCAAGCGAACGGTAACCGCAAGAGTACTGCCTGGAAATAGAACTGGTAAGTTAATTTTAAAGTAAATGTGGATTAAATAAATGGTTGATTAAAAAGTGGGTTATTTTTCATTTTGATATTAAGAAAGCAGACAAAAGATACCTTAAGAGTTTTAAAATGTGTCTACAATTAGTTTTTGAAAAATTACATATCAAATATAGCAATAATCAAAAGGCCGCTATACAGGGTGTTACAAATTCGACATACCAGCATTGGAATCTCGGAAACTATAGGAGTTAGAGAAACGGTTAAATAGGGGCAAAGTTGTGCAATTTGGTGCTGATTATAATGCCGCTTTAAAAGTTTTCAAATTACGAATACGATTTTATTCGATAAAAACCGAAATTTTGCAAAATTGTTTTTATTTTTTCCTGAGCTCATTTGACTAGCTATTTAAACATAAATAACACTTTGTCATTGCCACTTTCTCTCCTCTACAAAATGACGTTACTAAACTAAAGATCCGCCGTTTCGTCTCCGAGCGGTCATCACCAACTTTACTTTTTTAAATACGGACCTGGATTTTTTTTAACCGATTTTAAACCCTTCTACCCTCAAAATGTAATAGCGATATTACTTTCCCATAATGATGAATTGTCCTTGCTTATTTTTTTTTATTCATATTTTTTACACTTTTTGTCAGTCCGGTCCTGGCAACAAATTACAATATTAATTAAAAACTTTATTTAAAAAAAATGTTATTTATAAAAATGACTTAGATACCATGGAAGAACGCATACCGGTTGCATGTGGTAGGATAAGGAGAAGATCTGTTGAAAGGACTGTCGCCAAAATTGGAAGAAAAATCGATCGTTTTATTGAAAAAAAGGCAATCTCTTTGAACATTTAGAAAATTAGGATTTATAATTAGTAAATTTAGAATTGTTAGAAAATTCTTATAAAATAAATTATATTGCTTATGTATGAATGTTTTAAATAAAATAAAAGTTTTTAATTAATATTGTGATTCGTTGCCAGGACCGGACTGACAAGAAGTGTAAAAAATATGAATTTAAAAAAATAAGCAAGGACAATTCATCAATATGTGAAAGTAATATCGCTATTACATTTTAAGGGTAGAAGGGTTTAAAAATCGGTTTCAAAAATCCAGGTCCGTATTCAAAAAAGTTAAATTGGGGATGGCCGCTCGGAGACGAAACGACGGATCTTTAGTTTAGTAACGTCATATTGTAGAGGAGAGAAAGTGGCAATGACAAAGTGTCATTTATTTTTAAATAGCTAGTCAAATGAGCTCAGGAAAAAATAAAAACGATTTTGCAAAATTTAATTTTTTTTCGAATAAAATCGGAAGTATTCGCAATTTGAAAACTTTTAATGCGGCATTATAATCAGCACCGAATTGCACAACTTTGCCCCCATTTAACCGTTTCTCTAACTCCTATGGTTTTCGAGATTCCAATGCTGGTATGTCGAATTTGTAACACCCTGTATATCGGGTGACACAAGACATTTTTTTCCTAATTTTAGCAGTAAAGATTTAAAAGTATGAGACGTTTATAAGTGTATTAAATTTTTCGACCAATTTAAACCTTCGAAACCACTTCTGATGTAACCGGATGAAGTCAACTTTTAAATTTTAAATGGAAACTTCTTATTTTTATTCTATATTTATATTCTATGGAAAATTCTCTTTTCAATGACACATCAAAATTTATTATTTGTTTTAAAAATGCCGTCCTAGATCCATTTTCCTTTGTTTTTTAAAATGTCCATAGTTTTGGTAAAATAAGGTGAGTAGTAAAGAGTAGGCAATGGAAACGTTCAAATGGCTCCTTTTAACTTATTTAATAGTATAAAATTGACTTGTTTGAGAAAAATGTATCCGTTAGGGTTCATTATTTCATTTACAAAGTGTTGTCTAAAAAAACCAAGCGGAATTTCTCCATTTTTTTAAATAGCAACCCATCTTTGTTTTGTTATAATATTGTTTATTTAATTTTTTTTTAACGAATTAAAAATTAACAAAAAACATCATAAATGTAATTGCTAGACTCGAATGAGCTATAAAAAATTTAGTATTTAGTATGCCGTGGAAAACAAAAATATTATTTCGGCATTTATTAGACCAAAATGTCAAATGGTATTAAATAATAATTACGAAGATTGAAATGAATGAATTATTTTCCACGGCGTACTTGACATAACTTCTCATGGCTTATACGGGTCTAGAAATTACATTTCTCCACGACCATTACTGAATGTAATAATTCCAAAATCATTTTTGATAATAGAATGTAAAAATTCTCACTCTTGAGTTGGAATATTTATTCTGAAACACTTGCTTCTTATGCGTTTTGGATGTATTTTTATTCCATAACAAGATACGGAATGAATATTCTGTAATTGATCTAAACGACATAGGTTGCCATGAATTTCGAAACTGTCAATGTCAGCAGACAAATTTTAGTGCAAGTCAAAATATGAGTGAAAAATCGGATGAATCAGATATGGAACTGGATAATACTTCACCTGAAATTACAAATATTGCGAATAGTATTTTTGGTCGTGGAGAAAATATAATCTGCTACTCGGTTAGAATGAACATTCGATACTCGTGGTTCCTCACGCTCGCTACGCTCGCGTTCGGAATCTCCACTCGGATCAAATTTTCACTCCAACCTCGTTACAGAATCTACTATTATGATATTTTTGTTAATTTCCACTACTACTTAAAAAATAATTAATAACTTGTGATATACCGTTAGAAAGGAAATTAAATGAATACAAAACATTATTATAATAAAACAAAAATTGCTTGCTATTTGAAAAATTCTAGGAATTTCGTTTTTTTTTGTTTAAGCAGGTTGTAAATATAATAGCCCTAACGGACACATTTTTGTCAAGCACGTCTATTTTATATTATAAAGCAGGTTGAAATGAACCATTTCACCGTTTCCATGGCCTACTCTTTACCACTTAGTAGGTACCATTACGAAAAAAAGTAGTGCAAGAATTAGTAGTCCCAGATAGAACTCTTGGTCTATAAGGATATCGAGAAGTGGATATAGTCGTCACTATGAAACAATATAATTATGCCACCTAACTTTTAGGCGTTACCATGAATTTGGTAATCTACTATATACGTGGCGAAATAAAAGTATTGTAATAAAGGTGCTTTAAAAAATTTACCTACCTTTTAAAAATGGACAATTTTTCAAGTTTTTAAATAAAATAATAGAGTATGTATAACAACTATCGATTTATATATTAAATATAAAAAAATCCAAAAACAACAAAAGCCAAAAGTGGAAAAACAGTAAAAATACAAAATTTTAACCAAAAATAAACATTTTTCTAAATGCAACATCCTAAAATAATATATACTTAAAAGCAGCTGTTTTTTAGTCATTGCGCCGTTGTTTTCAATTACTTTTTGTAACTGACGCGGCATACTTAAGACTAAGCTTCTTGTATCCTCTTGGGTTATATTATCCCATGCTGCGTTAATCCCCAGGCGCAGTTCTTCATTTCTTGGATGAAAGTCATGTTTATACATAAACTTGGTCATTTCTTCCTAGACATTTTCTAGGGGATTGAGGTCGGGGCTCTTCGAAGGCCATGGTAAAACTTGGATGTTATTTTGTCGAAAATAATCTTTTACTATGCGGGCAGTATTAATGGGAGCATTATCTTGTTGGAGAATATAATTTTGATCACCGAATATGACTTCAACCGATGGCACCATAACATTATTTAATATGTTCCTGCAGTTAACCGCCCTTGCACAAATTGACAAACTCCTGGGCCTCTAGCATTAATCCAACCCCACACATTTACCGAAAAAGTCTACTTTGATTTGTCTTGTGCGGATATCTTTCATCATACCTTGTGTTTATACTCGGACTTTTCCATTATTACAGGACTGGAACGTTTTCTCATCTGAAAAAACTACAGACTCCCATAGTTGGTTTTGGTATTCGTGGGCAAGTTGTACTCGTCTTTGCTTATTTAGTTCTGTTAAATATATTTTGTTTGCAGATCACCTATTTCTGAGTTCAGACTCCCGAATTCTTCTTCGAGCTGTAATTGAAGATCCAGGAAAATAGGTTTCTTCTTTAGCCTTAATAGTGGTCCCGATTGGGTTGTCCCTTAAATTATTAATTAAAGTTGTATCCTCGTCATCGGTGGAAACTTTTGGGTGACCAGAACCTGGGTTTCTCACAATACTTAGCAGATTAAATTATATTTTGTTGTACTACTTTTTTTTATCGCAATGGTACGTTGTTTTATCAAAGTTATGGGCAATTTAGAAAACAAAGGAAAATTGATAATAAATAATTATTATCTTGTGATACAACGTTAGAAAGAAAATTAAATAATGAATTCGATTATAATACAACAATAATGGATTGCCATTTGAAAAGATCGAAAAATTGCGCTTGGTTTTTTTTTTAAACAGGTTGTAAATAAAATAGCCCTAACGAATAAATTTTTTTCAAGAAAGTCTTCTTCTTCTTAGGACGCCGTCTCCCTACGAAGGTTGGCGATCCAACTGGCTATAATGGTGCGTGAAACCGCGCCTCTGAAAATCTCTATGGATGTCCGTCCGAACCATCGGCGCAGATTCTTCAGCCATGAGTTCTGTCGTCTGCCCACAGATCGTTTACCCTCTATCTTTCCTTCGATGATGAGTCGGAGAAACTCGTACCGCTCCCCTCTCATAACATGCCCGATGTACTGGAGCTTTCGTTCTTTGATGGTTGTCAACAGTTCTCTGCCTTTACCTATTATTCTCCTTAGCACTTCCTCGTTGGTTATCCTATCCACCCAGGCTATACGCAGTATACGACGATACAAGTACATCTCGAAGGCGTCTATGCGGCTCTCCATCGACTGGCAGAATGTCCAGCTCTCGGAGCCATAGAGTAGCACTGGGAAGATGTAACATCGCAATATGCGGAGCTGCAGATCTAGGTCTCCACTTGTGAAGAGGTTTTTCATGGAGATGAAAGTCCTTCTGGCCTGCTCTATTCTTGATCTGATTTCCATTTTAGGGTCACTGTTCTCGTTGACGAGGGCTCCAAGATATTTAATGGACTGCACTTGTTCTACGACCTGGTTGTTTATTTGAAGAATTGTCTGTCTTGGTGCCTTGGAGAACACAACCAGCTTGGTCTTGGCAACGTTTATGTGTAGACCATACTGTGTGCTATATTCAACGATAAGATCCATTATATTCTGGAGATGCGGGAGGCTGTCGGCAACCACGACCGTGTCGTCGGCGAATCGTATATTATTAATAAGGGTGCCGTTGATTTTAACGCCCTCTTTCGCATTCCCCAGTGCCTCTCGGAACACTGCCTCCGAGTATATATTAAAGAGGAGAGGAGACAGGACACACCCCTGTCTAACACCCCTTCTAATTTCTGTTTCTTCGGATGTTATGCCCTCTATCCTAATCTCTGCAGTTTGATGCCAGTACAGCTGTGTGATGATGTTTAGATCTCCCGCATCGACTCCGGTGTGTTTTAGGATCTCAATGAGCTTCTGGTGCGAGACACAGTCGAAAGCTTTTCTGTAGTCAATAAAGCAGGCGTAGATATCGACGTTCATGTCTCTGCATCGCTGTGTGAGAACGTTCAGAGAGAAGAGAGCCTCGCGCGTGCCCACTCCGTTCTTAAATCCGAATTGTGTTTCCCCAGCCTGTTCCTCACATCTATCAAGAAAGTCAGTTTTATATAATAAAGCCGGTTGAAATAAACCAGTTTAACATTTCCATGGCCTATTTCTTTACCACTTACCTTGTTTTATCAAAGTTATCGACATTTTAGAACACAAACGAAAATTAATTTAGGCAGCAATTTTTAAACCAAATGAAGTGTGATATGTCATTGAAAAGAGGGTTTTCTACAGAATTCCGTTATAGAATAAAAATTATGGGTTTCCATTTAGAAGTTGACGTCACTTCTGGTTTCACCGGAAGTGGGTTCGAAGGTGTAAAATTGTCGAAAAATGACAATTCACAGACTTAAATCTTTAAATTTTTAAATCTTTACTTTTAAAATTACGGAAAAAATTTCATTTTTTTGTGGATAGTGAAAAAAGGAGAATTCCTGATTATACAGGGTGTCCCGAAATTAGGTGACAATATTTTAAGGGGATAAAGTACATCCAAAAATAGAACTATAATCATCTATTAATATACCTTTAAAAACGCTTCGTTATGGGGCTAGAGCCCCCCGAATGTAAGCTATGATAAGCGGTTTTTTCACAATATCTCAGAAACTGATTGAAGGATCAAAACAGAATTTGATACAGGTTTTACCCATGACAAGACGCAATAAACGGTTTATTTAGCTTAGGTGTATTTTTTCCAGTGGCGTTCCACTGGGTAGGTAGTGAGGAGAATATTGCCCTAACTTTTTTATTTGTAGGATTTTTTAATGCCAGACGCAATTTTTAAAAGCACTGAAGTCTTCCATTGAAAAAAGGTACTTTTGCTTCATTTCGGTAGGATTCACCATTTTACAGTAAAATCGATTTAAAAATTTTCGGTTTTTTACAAGTCGTTGAAAAGGCTAAGGTATTTTTTGCATATCTCAGCAAACACTTAATATTAAAACATGAAATTTATTAGAAGTTTTATTAGCGACAAGGCATATTTATTAAAGGATGTAACACGGGGTGGAGCCTAAAGTAAATATTACTATTTTTTTTAATTTCAAGGGCTTTCATACTTTAAATGTAACTTGACAGAATTTAACGTTTTGAACAGATTTTTAGACCTTGTTTTTTAAATATTTATTTTTATGAGAGACTTAAAATAAAACAAAATAGGAATAAAAAACTGCAAATCAAATTAATTGTAAAACCACACGGGAAACTAATTCTTAAGCAATGTTCGAAATGATTTCCATTTTGTTGGATGCAAAATCTAGACCTGCGTGTTATGTTTTATGAGGCACGGAGAATTTGAAAATGGTTTTCTCTCATGGTGTTTGCCGCGTTATTGATTCGCTGCCTCAGTTCTTCTATTGAGTCTACTTCTCTTGCATACACCATACCAGTCATGTATCCCCAAAAATAATAATCAAGGGGATTTAAATCAGATGAAATAGTAATATTTATATTTTAGGCTCCACCCAGTGCGACGCCACTGGAAAAATATTTTTTTTTTTTATGATAAAACACCTGCACTGTAGGAAAAATCCTTTAAGGCGCTCTGGGAGCGGTGCGAGTGCGAAGAAAGCGATTAACGTTGGTCTTGAAACGTTGAAGATTGTATTCTTTGGGAAACACGACCTCAGGAAGATCATTCCACAAAGATGACGTTCTCCAGATGAAAGAATTCTTGAACAATGAAGTTCGAGGAGTACTAAGCTGAACAACATATGAATGAGCGGCAGTGGTTCGCCGTGTATTTCTGTTTTGCATTGCTCTAGGTGGAATCAAGTGGGCAATGTCAGTCGAACACCTGCCATGGAAATATCTGTAAAAGAGAGCCAAATCACCAACCTGTCTTCGATGCTCCAGGCTATCGAGGGTCTTGGTCAGCTCGGGGTCGCCGATCAGACAAACGGCTCTCCTTTGAATGGAATCCAGTAGCCGAAGGGTGTGCTTGGGTGCAGAGCTCCAGACATGAGAGCAATATTCTAATGATGGTCGAATCTGGGCTTTGTAGAGTGTCAAAAGTTGATGAGGTGTGTACAACCTTTTGGTGCGGAAAAGTACACCAAGTTTCTGTGCAGCTGTCTTGGCAATTGCGGCAACGTGATCATGCCAAGACATATTACCTCCCAGATTGACCCCCAGCAAATTAATAGATGGTGCCAGGGGAATTGAGTGTCCTGCCATGACTATATCCGGTTCTGAAATGTTAACCTTTTTGGAGAAGACTGCTGCCTGGGTTTTCTTAGCATTAAATTCGATTTGGTTACTGTCACCCCAAGCCAAAATTTCTTCCAGGTTCTTGTTGAGGCGCAATACTTCATGCTGCCTGCGAAGATGTGCGTCGGCAGCGGATGTTTGGGGAGTCAAGGTAAAAGATGAGACAAGTGTGCTGTCATCAGCAAAGCTATAAATTGGATTTTGGGTTTTCACTAGAAGGTCGTTAATATACAGTAAAAAGAGGGTAGGCGACAATATGGACCCTTGAGGAACACCGGCATTGATGGTGAAGGTGTCTGAGAGAAACCCGTCAATCGCCACTTGCAGAGAACGGTTCTTAAGGAAGCTGGTTAACCATAAACAAAATCCATTAGGCATACCGTAGGATCGCAATTTACTTAGAAGCCCATCGTGCCAAACACGATCAAAAGCCCTAGAGATGTCCAGTGCAACAGCCCGGGATTCTCCATGAATATTTTAATGTTACATCCTTTATTAAATATGCCTTATCGTTAGTAGACCTTCTAATAAATTTCATGTTTTAATATTAAGTGTTTGCTGAGATATGCAAAAAAAACCCTAGCCTTTTCAACGGCTTGTAAAAAACCGCCAATTTTTACTGAAAAATGGTGAATCCTACCGAAATGAAGCAAGAGTACCTTTTTTTAATAGAAGACTTCAGTGCTTATGAAAATTGCACCTGGCGTTAAAAACTCCTACAAATAAAAAAGTTCGGGCAATATTCTCCTCACTACCTACCCAGTGGGACGCCACTGGAAGCAATACATCTAAGCTAAACAAACCATTTATTGCGTCTTGTCATGGGTAAAACATGTATCAAATTTTGTTTTGATACTTCAATCAGTTTCTGAGATATTGTGAAAAAACCGCTTATCATAGCTTCCATTCGGGGGGCTCTAGCCCCATAACGAAGCGTTTTTGAAGGTATATTAATAGAGGATTTTAGTCCTATTTTTGGATGTACCTAATCCTCTTAAAATATTGTCACCTAATTTCGGGACACCCTGTATATCGTAAAAAATACAGTGAAAGTGAAATTTTACCATTACTTCTTACAGTGTACACATACCGCGTTACTTTACTAGTTAGTAACCGTTTTCGATACTCCTTCCAAAAATATGTTCTCAAAGAATTAATTGTCTTAATAACTTTTGATTGGATTTGGACATTATGATTTTTCTAAATTTGTTTTTTTTATTGATAATGGGTTTATGCTACTATACGCCTTCCTGTTCTTGATAAAATATGAAAATCCCAAATGTAAAACTCTTTGCATTCTCTTAACATAACAAGAGAAAAATTTTATACTCTGTGACAACATTATCTTGATAGAATTTTTGACACACCAGCATGACTAAATTTTAAAGAAAGGCTCATAATATAGTAACTGATTCACAATTACCTAATCTTTATACATAAATCTATATCTCCTTTATGTTCCATAAATAGAGATACAGATTGTAAGTGGGGGCTTACTTTATATCTGCTGGGTTCTTAAACCAGCACAATCCACTTTCTGAATGCAGAACGCACCTAAAACGATCTAAATAAGTACGAAACTGAGCAATTTGGCCCCAAGAAAATACCATTTCACAATTGTTGGTTGATATACCTACAGAATCAATTATCTAACAATTTTATTGCGTAAGATTTTAAGTATACGCTTTGGTTGAAACTGAATTATTTGGTACATACCTATTAATAGTATATATTTATTAGAGCCATAGATTCCTACTGAAATATGACAATTAAGAATTTATAGCAGTTAAGATATTTAAGATAAAGCAGTTCCAAGTTTACAACTAGGGGCTTATATTGACAAGTGTAAAAGACTGTGATATTTTCCTTAAATTAACTAATACAAATATATTTAAGTACTTACTGGGATATCATGATATCGGTAACACGGTAACTAAGTCGATATTCCTTTAGAAAACAATTTTTTTGCTGTCCTTAAAAAGGGGATAAATATTATGTTGGTAATAGTTATAATTAGCAGAATAGTATTCCCGGTGCTTCTTTAAATTTATTTAGACTCTGACCGACGGTAGTGACAGATGATGAGACTTGGACACGTCCTTGAGATCCAGAAATAAAATTACTGTGGCAATATGTCCAATAAAGGTTCTCCACCTCCAAAAAAGTCCAGCACACAATCTTCGACTGGAAAACTCATGGCAATAGTTTTTTGAGACCAAACAATGGATTTTTTGAACGGCAATAAAGTTTTGGACTTGCATTGTCTTTATGTGTTTTGAATCACAGATACTTACCAGTTGAACCTTTGTGATTCAAAATAAATAAAGACAATGCAAGTCGAAAACTTTACTGTCGTTCAAGAAACGTCATTGTCTCCAACTTTCAAACAGACACCAAAAGCTATTCTTGTTGAATGCATGCCAATAATTGCAATTTTAAGACGTTTACCCAGCCAAAAATATAATAAATATTAAATTTAAAAAATGAAAGTTGAAGCTACTTCCGGTATAACCGGAGGTGACAGCAACATGTTAATATTTTAGTTTAAGAGAGCATATCGATAAACTTAAACCTACATATTTTCAAAAAAAAACATTATTAGTAGTTTTCTCAAAAGTTGTAATGCAAACTCGTCGTGAATCACCCGGTATATACGTTACAGAAAGTGCATTAATTTTAAGGTAGATTAGACTTTAGATAAGGTTAAAAAATAAAATTATTTAAAAAATTGTAGTTCCATTGTTAAAAAGTACATTTTCTCTCCCATAATATTTCTTTCATATCCTAGTGATTAAATTACCCAACTTTTTAATCAACGTTTTGCATATCAATTTTACATAAACTTTTCTATTTTAAATCAATAATTACATTACATATTGTAACTATATTGTAATAATTTTAGGGGTCCAAAGTGTAGAATTCATTCCAACAGAAGTTGGCACCCATATGGTTGAAGTAACAGTAAATGGAGAAAAATTACCATCTGGACCGCTTGTTGCCAAAGTATACGATGCTGGACTTATCCAAGTGGCAGATGTCAGTGGCGGGGTTGTTGGTCAACCCGTACAGTTTCGAGGTATTTAGAATTTAGTTTTACCATATTAATGAAAAAATCAGTCAATTTTTTTTTTATTTTGAAAAAAAAACATGAAAATTAAGGGGGTAATTTGGGTATTTTTTGGAATTTGGGTCACCGGATCTGGATCAGAAAGATCCGACTCACTGATCCGTCGCGTCGCTACAAAAATCATAACGCAAATCTGTCTTTTAGTTCGGGTCCTCTTCGGTCGTATTCGACTCACTCAGATTCATTGAATTGGTTCAATATGGTGACATCCATGCATAGAAAATAATTCTAATTAAATTATACCTTTTTTGATATCGACTTTATTTAGAGAGGTGGTGTAAATCGCTATACAAGCGTTAATGTCAATCTTTTCAAATTTAACTGTTAATTGAACCGAGAGCCGCAAGACATTGCCGCGTTTATAGACTTAGGCCCGGTTTTACAATTATGACTTGAGCTTAGTTCAACGTTGAACCAAGCTCAAACGTCATTTTGACCACCAACAACAATGTAAAGGTGTTGTCAAAATGAAGCTTGAGCTTGGTTCAACGCTGAACCAAGTTTAAGTCGTAATTGTATTGTACAACCAATTAATCAATTAATCAATGCTGAACGTAGATCGACAGTCCACTCAATCGAATTCCATTTAAGATCAGTGACACTACCTATTTGTTTTATTTCGGAAGCTACATCAGTCTAAATCTTTTTTAATATCCACCTTGAAACTGAACAATTCCGTTAAATTTACAATGGTTAAATTTAAATTGCCTTCATTTCCTTATTACAATATTAGTTGTATGGGAAATAATTTTCTTACTATATTGTTATTTTCAATTAATAATTATTACCTTATTTGTTAGTACCTACCTATCATTAAGACTTGTTTATAACAAAAAACTAATAATACTTCTCTGTAGGAGTAATGTTTTGCTGATAATAATAGATACTGCTGGTAGTGGCATACTTAATATGATACTATCATATCATTCCCCTATAATTTTTTTGCTACAATTGGATCAAGTACCCACATAAAAGGCGCGGCCAAAATGTGTTTGTGTGTGTAACTCAGTCTATAATCCTATTTAACACCTTAAATATAATAATTTTAATTTCTCTGAGACTAGACTGTGGAGCTTTTTACTTGTTTCTAGCCCCAGCACGGCAACTAATGAGCCCGACCAATCACGATTTTGATTCGACTGATAGTGGAATAATGTGTGTGCGGCGATGGCATATTTATGATTGGGGCGGCGCGGCGTCAAGTCTTATACTTGTCACGACAAAAACTTAACTAACACTAGTAGGGCTTATTAGTTGCCATGCAGGGGCTGGACACAAGTAAGCTTTTATCATCCCTTGTATACCGGTTTCGAACTGTCTTATTTTCATCGGTACATGGTGGATGTTTGATACGATCCAATATATTAGAGTATCGATACCTTTTAATATCCGATAGTTTGTATAGTACATTTGTACCAATACGGTACCTATACAAACGATACAGGCTTTTATTAATTCATTAATCAAAATTTATTTATTTCAAAACTGTAGGTAATTGCTACTCAAGAACAGGTTGGTTGGTTTAAGGAGGGTTGACCTGTTGTCAGTATACTGCAGCCAAATGGCTTATTGTATCCCTTTTGCTTAACGTCGGGGTAATGTCAGCCAGACGGGACCTATACTGTTTTTCACGTGGGATCCGAACCACGCGTATGCACTGGTTTATTCGTCAGTCCCCTAAAGGCAGGACTATCCGCCCTCAATGGGTCGTATTCGGGAGTCAACCAGTGTCATACTGCATTCTTACCTATAAAATTTGGGGTATACTTTTTTTATTAAGCGTACACCCGTTCCAGGGATCGAACCCGGGTCACCTGCGGCCGAACGCGACCGTTCTACCACTGAGCTGCCATACCGTGGCACATGTATTTGGCCCCTTTTTGAATAAAGCGAAAAGAATAAGAAATGTGGATCAACATATGAAATGGCGAATGCATCTCTAGACTTCACTCTTAATAGCAAACAGTAATCTATGAGTCATCACTATCACTAACAAACCGTGCGTTTCACCGCATCGCACTTTCTTTTTCTTTATACAAAATATTTAAAAAAACAATTTCATTAGAATTAAGCTGCGCGACGTCACTGGAAATTTTAAAGATAATATTGGGGCATCGTTTGTAATTTTAATGGAAAATAAGACAATAACATGAATAGACGCAATATTTCAATTTTTATGTATATGTAACTTTAAAAAAGGTATCATCCGCCAAACTAGAAGTTCTTGTGAACCCCTTAGTAAAATGTATGTATTAAATTTCTAATTAGACAAGTCAGGCAACGATGCCGTTTTTCTCGCTGGTGTGAAAGGCTCTTAATGCAAATCTCTCTTCTCGTATCATATTCAGCACTAACTTTCTGAACTAAAACCTATTGAAAAATAATTATACCCCAATAATAAACATCTTCCTAGAGTATTACAAACCTTCTCTAATAGTAGTTTGTACAACAAGAGTGGATATGATGTCCATATTGCACGAGGAAGTAAACTGAGCACGACGCCGTAGGCGGAGTGCTCAAACTTTCGAGCGCAATATGGACAATCCACTCGAGTTGTACAGTATATTTTTTCTACGACTTAACTTCCGAACTTCATGCTTAGAATTTTTAAAAATTATTTAAATTAGGCATCATAACTTGTCTTTTAAGTTGGCCATGAACTTGTAAGAACGGTAATAAGATACAATTGAACAAAAATTCATTTTGATTGCAAACCCACGGACCAAATTACACTGTAACGTATTTATCGATTTGGGTAAGTTCTTATGTTTATATAAACTCACTTTTGAATATATCTATCTTTCTCACATTCAGCTTTTTGCAAAATAACAGACAAAAAGCGATATATGTATTAAAAAAAACGAACAATTTATTTTCTCTACCAGGTACCACAGAAGAAAAATGGATTTATCGGGTTTATTTCTGCTTGCGTAAAGAATTATAACTCCAAAAGTACACAAAATAGCTGTAGAATTCGTTTCAAGCAGTTAAAAATGGAATTTATGCATTAATATGAATTTTAACGTTTGCTATGGTCAAATTTTTTAAAATAATCGCTCATTTACAAACTAGCAACACTGTTAACGTGGAAAGAGAAGACAAGAAGTGGCAATGGTGTAAGTAGAAATAACATAACCTTAAAAATGTTAGTAAAAAATGTTTTTTTCTAGAATTCTTATAATTTCGTCTATTTTATCGGGCTATCTTTATGTTCCACCATTTAAGGAAGAATTACCAGTTAATTTTCTATGTTTGTTGCATATAAAAATTTTTTTAAGATGAATTGGGGTTCGATCCCCGTTCAAAATATATCGGAAAATATCCCCGTTAGCCGTTCAACTCAAGGGTGCTGAGTTCGTAAAAAAGAACTAGTTTAACAAAATAAAAATATATGTATTTAATTGCAATATATTTAAAAATAAAAACAAAATATATATTTTACCTAAAAGAATAATAAAATACATTTAAAATTAACTGCACGCATGTATATTTGGTATAACCTACCCATAAATCTACATTACATTAAACATTTTTTTTTTACAAGATTTCAACGACCCTAAAGCACCATTCTAACTATGCACCATGTATAGAAAAAAGTGCCTCTATCCCTCACCCCTTCATTTGTACGCACATGAACAGCATATGTTTTAACTAACATTGGAAGTGAAAGTATAAGATGCACACAACAATATCTGCCACATGCATTATTTTTAATTTTTAAAATATCTTCTCTTGTTTAGTATTTAAACATATTTCTTTATTCTCGTCAGTTCAAGAAGAAAGGAACCAACAACAAAACACAGTGGCGCAGAGAAACAGTTAGATACTAGGTCATTCAAATTATCCAATATATAGTAATGTTATCCGGCAATATACACGGTGATTCACGGTCTATTAAAAGATCTCTTCCGTTTTTAACGAAAGTAAGAAGTTAATGTTCGACTAAATATAGTCTGACGCACGGTTCTAGAGCTACAATGCCTGATAAGGCAGGGAGATAACGGCCGCATTAAAAAGGCAATTCCCCTTAAAATAAGGTAAAGTCCATACAATTACTGTCTGGATGCACATCACAGCTTCTGACGTAATTTTTGATTCGAGTTAGGTCGTTATCTCCCTGCCTTATCAGGCATTGTAGCTCTAGAACCGTGCGTCAGACAATAATAATATTAAAAAATGAATATTTTTGAATGTCAATGAAAAGTATTAATTATCTACATTATTACATGTATTATCTGACTTATGTCTGCTGTTCTTATTATTATTATATTTCGTCGCTTTAAAGTACCCTGTATCGATCACTCTCCTACCTTTATCTATATACAGGGTGTCCCATAACTTATGGGCCGTAGAGTAACTGGATATACTAGACATCAAACTAAGCCGATTATATCATATAAGTTTTTTTTTATAATTAAAATATCAATTTAATTATGTACTATGTTTTTTTATGCTTTGGGATGTTTAAAGGGAAATATCTCGAAAACCGTTAAAGATATTAAGATCAGTCAAGTACACCTTTTTAAAAACTATAATTGAAAAACACCTAATATCACAGGTAAGAAAAAAGTCATAGAAACTTAAAAATTTACGTAATATTGGCAACTTTCAATTCGATTTATTAAACCGTTTTAAAATCATGGCTTATTTTCGAGAATAAACTTTTACTTTCAACACCCTGTATCTCTAGAATGAATAACAATCCGAAAAAACTTATATGACTTAATCGGCTTAGTTTGATGTCTAGTATCTCCAGTTACTCTACGGCCCATAAGTTATGGGACACCCTGTATACCTTAGTAGTATGTTTTTTTCCCATCTTCTGTGGAATCATTTTTTTTTAATAAATAACTCCCTCGAAAGCTCTATGAGGGTGTCACTAGCAATTTCCTATTATTTATTCCAACATAATCTGTACTTCTCCTGAAGATAAACGTTGATACGTTCGAAACATGTAGAGTACTTTAAAAAGTTTTCTTATTGAATATATCTTAGTGAAGGCCGATTTAGAGGATTATTTCTTCCCATTTAACTTGCCACTTCACTTCAAGTATGGACTACTTCTTTAAATTCATACTAAAAGCTTAAAAAAATTATTTAAATTAGGCATCATAACTTATTGTCTTTTTAGTTAGCCGTGAACTTGTGAGAAAGATAATAAAATACAATTGAAGAAAAATATAAAACTGTTTATTTTCTTTGATATTATAAATGCAAAATTAAAAAAACAAAATGTTTAGAAAACATGAGGCTACAGTATGATTTCATCATGCATCCATCCGTTGTTGTCGCTAATGCTTATTACAAGTTGGCAACAAACAACGAAATATAAAAGAACATTTAAAACTACAAATCTACTTACCACAAACTTTAAATTACAGTTTTAAAAAGACACTGGTTGACAAATACCACAAACATATTGTATCCAGATAATTTTTTTGAATTTTTCTTTGAAAATAAAATTTTATATAAATAATTTCTTTTATGAATTTTTTTTCAAAAAAACAATCTTCATTCAAAAATTTAGTTTTTGGAAAATGGTCTTTCAAAAAAATTTCATTTTGAAAAATTTATTTTGGAAAATACTTTTGAAAAATGTTTCATTCGATAACACATAAGAATATTACATACTGTACATTTAAAGATCAAAATTAGAAGTGACCACAAATTTTAAATCATAAATCTAATCCTTCACGAACCCTCTTTTTGGCTTCAAAAATACAGACTTCAACATCATTTTTAGCAATATCAGGCACTAGAATGTTTGTTTAATTTTCATAAAAGTACCCATTAGTCGTTAAAACCGTTTTTTGGTTTAACATGGTAAATCGGAGGTTGGTTTCTTTGGATAGAGAATGAAAAACTAAGATAGGGAGGTGAAAACCATTTTTCTCTAAGATGAACCGTTCCAATGTTACAGCCTGTCAAAGTCAAAAAATGCCATATTTTAAACGTCAATTACTCAAAAACAATTGAATTTAGACATATGAGATTTTCTACAAAATAGACGTGGAATTATATAGGGAATTAGAAAATAATATAATATATAGGGTGTTCCATTTAAAAAAATGCAAGTTTAGTCCGCCACACTTTTTTGAGCCACCCTGTATAATGTAAAATATTTTTAAAATATGCTGCTTTTAAGTCCATACCTCATGCTGCTTTAGTAATTTTGATAAGTTTCTCGATAATGATTTAAATTTCCGTCCCCGCTTCGTTGGCGGACCCGGTATTAGTGACACTTTTCAAACGAGGAGATATTTAGCACGAGGCATCAGCCGAGTACGGAAATTCTCCAAGTTTTAGAATAATCACTTTTACACGAGCAATGTGCTGTATTTTTCCTACGACCACAAACGATTTTTTAAAAATCCTCTGTTTTGTATTTTATATATTATCATGCGAAGAACTAATCCTGGACTGACCTCTAGATTAACTAGAATGAAAAATTTTAAATTTATTCAAGGAAAGATGCATAAAATATAAATTTAAAAAATCCACCCAACACGGAAGGGTTCAATTCAAAATAATACAATAAATTATTTATTGTTTTTATAAAAAAGTCAAATACTCCTGGTGGGATTTGAACCTGTGACCTTACGATCTATAGGCTAGAGCTCTGTTCTCTACGGGCTATCGGTACCTGTTATTTAACACATAACACTGTCTTTAATGCGATTTGTTTTTCTGGTAATACATTTCCAGTATCTTATTAGCACGTTTTGTAATTTCAGATGTCGTATTTTCACACTCTTATTCAGAATCACTCGATAAATACATAATAAATAAGTTAAATACTTTACAATTAACACTTCCTAAAATTTATTATTTTTAATAAATAGGGGTTGTCTGTCAAATTGGCACCATCTGTTTAAATTAAATAGTGTGGCCTTGATATTTTACCACACGTATTGAAATATTTTTTTTTCAACACGCGTGTGATATACAGCACTTTTTAGCCAAATTAACCGTGCTTTTTCCTCCTTTTTATAAGTGCTCGTAGGAAAACAAATATTTACCACTGCCTAATGTTACCTACAAAAACTGTGTCACTTTCCAATAAAATCAGATATTTGCTGTGTTAATATTCCAAAATTACTGAACATTTTTTATCGGATTGGACTAATGGACAAAACGCGTTCAAGAAAATCTACTCACTAATCCTAGTAGAATATTTACTTAAAAACATGGTTTTACTAAAATACGAACACCTGCTGTTAATAAAATAACAGTAAACCCATTAAGATTATTATAATACTTATAAGTATACTCTTCATACAATAATTATCCTTAGCAGCATTCTGCAAATTTATTTGAGGTAGGTTAGTATTTAACTGATAAAACGGCACTATGTAAAACTTGTTCAATACGAACAGGGACAAATACAGGTAGATTTATATCAACTGACGAAATGGAAACTGATGAAACGGCACTTTTTCTACTCCCACATGGAAATTTGCTGTTTCCTTTACACTAAAGTAATTGGAAAAGTGAGTTAGGAGGATGTGGTAGGATATGAAACTGACCAATCACAGTGGTCAATTATAAATAAATCAAATTTACAAGTTTTAAATTCGTTTTCTGACACTTGACAGAAGTTAGGTTAACAATATGCTTCAAAAATATGCAAATCTGTTTGATGAAATTTGTTCTTTTTTAATTTAAATCAAAACATTTATCCCAGAGTCTATGCATACACAATTTTTTCCTAAAGAGTACACGAAATGGTACGAAAATTGAAGATATAGTACCTAATAACAAAATTATTACCAAAATATATTTTTACCAAATTATTGTTATCTTCTAACCGAATTAAAGATTTTGCACACACGCACTTTCTTAGTTTAAAAATATCTTTATTTCCACTCATTTCTAGACAATTACTACAAGCTTTAATGCATAAAATGTAACTATATACCTACCAAATGAACGTTTTTACTAGCCTTGGTTATTTTTTTCCATGCATATAAATAATATATTTTTTATTATTATAAATATTTGTGCACCGGGATATTTTTTGATATATTTTGAACGAGGATTCAACCCCAGTTATTCTTAAAACTTTTATTATACGCAACAAACATGGAAAATTAACTGGTAATTCTTCCTTAAATGGTGGAACATAAAGATAACCCGACAAAACTGACGAAATTATAAGATTTGTAGAAAAAAAATCGTTTTTTACTACAGGTTTTAAGGTTATGTTATTTCTACCATTAGCGAACGTTAAAAGTTTATATTAATGCACAAACGCCATTTCTAACTGTTTTAAACAAATTCTACAGCTATTTTGTTGTATTTTCGGAGTTATAATTCTTACGCAAGCAGAAATAAACCAGATCAATCCTTTTTTTTTCTCTGTGCATTTCAGTAAAACAATTAATCAAAATACCTATGGTTGAGAAAATAAATTGTTCGTTTTTTATTAATACATATATCGCTTCTTGTCTGTTATTCTGCAAAAAGCCAAAGGTGAGAAAGATAGATATATTTAAAAGTGAGTTTGTGTAAATATAGGAACTTACCCACATCGATACATATGTTACAGTGTAATTTGGTCCATGGGTTTGCCATCAAAATTAATTTTTGTTTAATTGTTTTTAATTATCGTTCTCACAAGTTCATGGCAAACTTAAAAGACAAGTTATGATTTCTCATTTAAATAATTTAAAAAAATTCTTAGTATGAAGTTCGGAAGTTAAGTCGTAGAAACAATATACTGTACAACTCCAGTGGATTGTCCATATTGCGCTCGGAAGTTTGAGCACTCCGCCTACGGCGTCGTGCTCAATTTACTTCCTCGTGTGAGTGATATGGACATCATATATCCACTTTTTTGTTGTACAAACTACTATAACCTTATTAACGATCGTGTATATGGTCTGCTATCAGTTTAGATAATTTCTTCCATAGAGATTTTTTCTCTTAAAACTTACCCTTATCTTATTAAAGTTACAAAGAAATACTTTACTGTTTGTTATTTTATTACGTAGAAAACAATGTTAGGTATAATTATATGCTTTTAAAAAGTTAAGACGTCTGAATAACTGTTTTCTAAAATAATTAACAAAATCCACCAACCATAATAATTGGTCCATGCTCAACAAACCACAGATAGCCATGATTATACCTACATAGGATTTTATTAATAAAAAAACGTTCACATATGTTTTGATCTTCACGGTGGAAAGTATACTGTTAGATTGTGATATTATAAGTGAATTATAATATAAAAAATGTTGAAGTTTTAAAATTGTTAACCAGACAATATTATTATTGTTTATTTAGTGCATTAAAGATAATGAAACGGAACATTTATTAGTTCATTAGTGGATGTTTGTTTGCATGTATGTTTGGTAAAAAACACAAATAAATACTATTTTATTGTATTGTGCAAGGTAATTAATGGGAGTAAAGCAATTTATTTTAAAGTTTTCAAATCAAAAGTTTCAACGGTCTACTAGCTAGGCGATATCTCCAAATTCCTGTTAGATGTTGTCAAAAGTACTTAATATAATTTCACGTATTTTATGTCTCATACAAGACTTTAAATCTTTAATATTAACCGGCCTATTTGTATAAACCTTATTATTTAAATCATCCCACAAATAAAAGTTTAAAGTGGTCATGTCTGGGTATCTGGCAGGCCACCCAATTTTGCTTCTTCTTCCTGTCCACTGATTTGGAAATATTTGGTCAAAAATATTAACGCACCTAAATAAACACGTAACCAAACGGGGGGGGGGGGGGCATCCTGTTGAAACCAGATATTCCTTTCTGGGTAACTAATTTCTAATTATGGAATAATTAATTCACGTAATAACTATAAGTAAAGTTTCCGTCAATCAGTAGCTGTTTTTGGTCTGCCTGACCTATGTTTGTATTTCACACATCTCGTTTGGTTAAATCTCTTAACCAGTTATTTTTTAACATACATTTATTATTTTATATAAATCCATTAAAAACCATTTCGTTTATTTTGTTTTTAAAGGGACCTACATTTTATGGTATTCTTCAAGAAGTAAGAATGGAAGCTTAATGATGCATTCGCTATTTCATCATTGATCAATATTTCTTATCCTTTTCGCTTTATTCAAAAAGCGGTCAAATAGCCGTTCTTGAGTAGCAACTATTTACAGTTTTGAACTAAAGAAATATAAATAATAGGGGTTAATAGCCCTTGGGGGGTGTCGCATGACTGAGGATCGTGGTTCAGTCCCCTCATACAACAATTAATTCTAATTATTTTCTTATATTATGCACATTTATTAATCTACTAACAGAACTCAGAAAAAAATTATAATGATTCACTGAACCACGCCAATAAAAATTAGAAAATTTTTACTATTTTGTACCCTTGAATGGACAATTCTGGCCTACTTTTGTCAAATTTTCCACAGCCGTCACACTGCTTTGGTGCTATATTATTTAGATAATAACAGTAATTTATTTTAACTCTCAAGACCAGTAGAAATACTCAATAAACTCACTAAAACTTTTAAATCTCGAATTACAAGAAATTTCATTGTCAAGGAAACAATTAAAGAAGTATTTCCATTTTTTTTAATAATTCATTTATTGGTTGATGAATTAATATGTTCAAATTCTTACATCTCATACAGTGGGTTACATAAAGAAAAATCGTTCTCGGTTAGCTTAACGACGCATTAAAATGACAAAATATAATCAAAGGTTGGCAAGGACTACTGCGTGCTTGCGCAAAATTTCCTTAGATCTTGCAATAGATGGCCGCTGTCAGTGCTTTCGACTAATCGAGAAATATGCAATATGCGTTATGCAACCTGCTGTTAGTGCATTAGTCAGAAAAATAATAGGTATATATATAATACGTAGGTTCATCCTTACCCAAATTTTTTTTGCCCCTCAATAAATACAATGATTTAATAAACTATTACATCATTTTTGACTCTAATAAATTAGAGCTGATAATGTATTATTCCTTAGGAGTGAGGTCTAGTTACGCATTTGCCATTTTTATTGCGTTCCTTTTCCTTTTATCGAAAAATCCATACTTGAAGCTTAATTACCTACAATTTAAAGTTAAACAAGTTTGATTTATAAAGTAATAAAAGGCGAAAAAAGAAAAATGGAGAAACTTGCGTTTTTTACTTTTATTAATCAAAATTTCTTTAGTTTAAAACTGTAGGTAATTGCTACTTAAGGACGGGTATTTAGCGTCTTTTTGCATCCTTTGCATCCCTCGACTTCACTCTTAATAGCAGAAAATATATAATAAACACAAATTGCCATTCTTCTGACGACAAAATGTTTAATATAGCAAACCAGCAGGGTGTTTTTTCTTTGCCTCCCTCCCCTTATTTATGGTTTAGCCAAACAAGTTTGTTTATTTTAAAATCTAATACAGGTTCAATGATTGAAGCTAGAGTCAAAATCAATCATGAAAAGTACAATGACGTAGGTGGGTCGTTCTTGAAAAAAGCTGTATTTTCAGTGGGTGCATTTATTCGAACATATAATCAGTGGGTTAAAAATTACCACAAATTATTAAAAATGTATTACTTGTTGTAAAAGAGTAACCTGTCATTCTTATTTTCTTCATAAAATGATTTTATCGCCAACCGACAGTAAAGCCGCACATTATCAGAGTGATTTCCGGCAGTAAACGAACACTTTATTTTATTGTAAAATAAAATAAGTATTACCCTGTCATTTCTCATAGTAGGTCAAATTTTTTGGAATACGCACGTGATGTGTATACGATTCTGATGTGTAAAATTTAGGCCAAAATGGGTTTTTTTTGTCGTCGAATTGTAAAGCTATTTTAACCTTTCGAGCTTGAATATGGGATGGAATAGATAGTATGAAACTTCTACTTTACATTTTGACCAAATATAAGGCAAGAACTATTAAATATTTTACGCCGACCCGATTCTAAAATAGGTCTACATCAGCTCGTCTTTTCTATTAATTTAACACGGGGAAAAAACATCTATTTTCTTAAAGCGGTCTGCCTTACATAAAACGGTGATGAACGGTTGGCGATAAAATTTTGTATGCACCACGTCAGTAAAGTGTCTTTATCGACTCGCCTGTTATTCGCCTCGCTCGCTTCGCTCGCTTCGCTCGCTCATCTCATAATTTCAGACTCGTCCGATAAAGAATCACTTTACTGCCTTGGTACATAAATAACTATTATATTATTATTCCGATCATCACCGATATCATATCGATAACGGTAATGATATAACGGAGTTGAAGACCATGCATGTTTTAAATTTTTTGTAATATTGTTTAAAAAAAATGTTGTATTTTTTCTACGTTAAGGCATAATCTCTGGTAAGACGCTTAAAATAAATACAAAATTTCAAAGAAAAATATATTACTTACCTCAATAAACTGATCACGGTAACGACGATTTAAGATCGAACAAACTACTGAGCACGTGTTTACATCGTATTTATCACGAAACACGCAGCAAGGGTACGCCCTTACGTTGTTAGCTTCGTACTGCCCCATCGTTACGGAGAATCAATACCTCTAGTGTTTGATACGAAGAATTATAATCTGATAACGGTAATGATGCCAGTAGATGGTTACACGTTAAATGATTTATATCGTTTCAGTTTCCAGAACTTAAAATGATATTAATTGTTCGGAAATAAACAATTTAACTTATATGCAACAATAATTAGAAGCAGTAAAATTTAGAAATTTGCAGGTAGAATTAGTTTTTCTTGTAAGTTATCTTGGGAGAGTTTTATACAAAAAACAGAAACAACAAATTATATTTAGGTAAAAGTAATATAAGTGCAGTATAAACACCATTTGTATTAATTTTGTTATTAGGAACAAAAATTTAATATAATTTAAATAAAGTAATTTTTTACTGGTTACCGCAAATGGTAGTTTTTTTGAAGAATGACACAGGTAACTACGGAGATATTGTTGCAACGATTGATGGCGCTACTCTCGAAACCTGTGTGACGTCATAAAAAAAAACAGTAATGGAATATTACAGACGTTAGTTACAAATAACATATTAATTATTTTAAGTTATGTAGCAGCTTTTTAAAGTTTTCTCTCCGCCGTCGCGTACGTCATTGTACTCTACATGATTGATTTTAACTCAATCTGCTAATATTTTCAGCAAAACATATTCCTACTTTTGTTTAAATCGATAAATATTAAAACACTGATTTCATTTTAGTTGATGCAAGCCAAGCTGGAGAAGGTCAACTTGAAATTTCAATCAACGAAGGAGAGGTGCCCAATCATGTCCAAGTGGTGGGAGGAGGTAGATGCTTAGTATCATTTACTCCAGATCAAGCGAAACCCCATCTTATCGACATTAAATTTAATGGAGAGACCGTGCGCGGTTGCCCGTTTGTCTGCGCTGTTGCCGACACTAGCCGTGTAACTTTAAGCCTCTCTCACTTAGAGCTCGTCCCAGTTAATCAACCGAGTTCTTTCCATATGGGTGTGGCCGGTGGAGGTGCAGCAGAGCTCGCAGTGGCGGTCCGCGGGCCTGTCGGTGAGCTCCCTGTAAAGGTCACTGGGGATATCCATTCGGGATTTACTGCTGAATTCACTCCAGTGCAAGTTGGGGCGCACCAAATCAGTGTGGATTATAATGGAAGGCCCGTCCAAGGCACGCCCTTCGTAGCTAAGGCTTTTGATTCAAATAGGGTTAGGATTTAAGTTAAACTGCATAGGTTACTTATGCGTTGGTAATTTAATTTATAAAATTGGCCGATTGGTACTGATGTTGATTCATCCTTTATGGAACGATGAAGAAAAAGTGGAGTCATGAGTTAAAATAAATAAAATCGTTATTTAGAAGTTACATTCAACAGTTGCAATCATTTTGAACAAAAAACAACAAAAACTATATTTATGGTACCAATAAATAGAAAGTTACTAAAATTAAAAGTTTAGACTTGCATTTCTAAATGATCCTTCTAAAATAGTTCTACGATTAGTTTTTCTTTTAAAGGCATTAATCTATCCAACAATAATATCCATAAAAAGCGTCGTTTTTCCTTTTTGTCCTTTTCACTGACCAATTTATAAATAATATCAATCCAGAAGGAAATCATAAGTATCCCTTTGCTCAGTAATAAATATTTTACCAACGGTACAGAATGACCTATGTCTAAGTAGTAAAAATAAAAGAATATAATCACTTTTTAACCAGGAAATGTTTATGAGTGGGGGAATAATACACACAGTCTGCTCCACTAGTTTATTCTAAGGATTTCAATGATTAGAAAATGTTTCGAAGGTAAAGACCTTCATCATCAGCGAATAAAATTAATTCAAGGTTTTACAAGAAGAGAGACCCTCAACATTGCAAGATGAACTGCTTGAAGAACAGAAAAAAGAAAAAAATAATTTTTAAAAAATTTAAATTTTACATCCATTTAAAAATTCATTAAACAATTTCGCAATAATCAAATTATGTAAAATTTAAATTTTTTAAAAATTATTTTTTTCTTTTTTCTGTTCTTCAAGCAGTTCATCTTGCAATGTTGAGGGTCTCTCTTCTTGTAAAACCTTGAATTAATTTTATTCGCTGATGATGAAGGTCTTTACCTTCGAAACATGTACGACAGGATTTTCTAATCATTGAGATCCTTAGAATAAACTAGTGGAGCAGACTGTGTGTATTATTCCCCCACTCTTAAAAATAAAAAGTTACGAAATATTGATCAAAAAAATTAATGGCGAATGCGTCACTAGACCTTACTCTTAAATGAAATTATTAAAAAAATTAATGGTAAAACGTTTGTACGATTTCGACTCGGAGGCGATTGCAGCCCCAAGCCTTTTTCTAGTAGTAAGGTATATTCTTAACAACTTATAATAAAATAACCTAGCTTACCTTAAATGATAAAATAGTTTTGGATTTGCACTGTCTTTATTTGTCCTACATCACAACGTTTCAACTGGTAAGTATCTTCAGTCGTCTTCAGGTGAATACTAAATAAGTACAGTAACTATACAGCTCTATCTATACTAGCTAGAACGCTTGTGGATAGAGCGATTACCATGTGTAACTTAAATGAGGCCTTCAAAGAAGAAACTAACTACATGAAGACCGACTCGAACAAAAATGGCTACCATATGCGTTTAGTTTATAAAGTATTGGAAACCGTAAAAGGAGTATTTGAGAGAATTAGAAGACTAGGACAACGATGCACATCAATACGGTATTCTGCTCAAGAGACACTTTAAGAACCAATAAGTCAAAAGACAGGAAAAACTCTGTCTACCAGATCCCCTGCGAATATGGCCGATCTTACATTGAAATTAGGATCAAGGAACACAGAAACAACACGCTGAAAGGAGATACCGATAAATTAGGTGCAGCTGACCATGCCTGGACACACGGCGATCATATCAAGTGGACAGAAGCTCAAATCCTGCACAAAGAACCACACTGGAGGAAATTCAAGGATTCTACTACCATACACCAGAACCCAGATTGTTTTTGTATGAGTATGCCTTTATTAGATATAAGAAATATCTGGAAACCTTTGTTTCGTTGTAAACTTAAAATACCGCGAACTAACTGAACTCATAACTGCACCCATCTCAGTTATGCTCCAATACATCTAGCTAGTATAAATAGAACTGTAGTTACTACACTTATTTAGTGTTCACCTGAAGACGACTTGAGATACTTACCAGTTGAAACGTTATGATGTAAAGCAAATAAAGACAATGCAAGTCCAAAACTATTTTATCATTCAAGAAACATCATTTTCTGTCACTAGACCTTACCTTATTTAAAAAAAATGTAATGGGGCGCGAAAAAACTGAAACGTACCGGGTTTTCTGAGATATATTTTAATGGTTAAAAAGTGATTATGATATCTTCAACATAAATCCTAATCCTATCAAAATCATTTATCTGCCATAGGTTACAGTGGGTACCGTTGCGAGAGGTACAGTTGGCCGACCCGTAACCTTCGCAGTAGACGCCAGCGAGGCTGGCGAGGGTAACTTAGAGATAACTATTTCGGCCAGGGGGCTAAACATACCGACACAAGTTCACCCTCAGGGTAATGCCAGATTTGCCGTTAGCTTCGTGCCAGCAGAGGCGTGCGATCACGTTGTCAACGTGGCGTTTAATAAGCGACCGGTTAGTTTTTTTTCTTAGCGTTTAAAAATTTTAGTAAGATGAGAAAAAGTGTTTTGAAATGTATTTCTATCTCGTTCCTTGTATTTATTTATTTAGCTTTAATTTAATCAGTTTAATCAAGATTACAAAATTATTATCGAAGATAATGGTTATACAGGGTCCCGAAATAGTGCGTTAGGCTTCTATAGCTCCTATACGAAATCAGTTAGGAATTTTATTCATATGCCGACTTATTCTGTATTAGAGGATGCATTTCAGGAATAGTAGATTCTGTCCCGAGGTTGGAATGAAAATTTGATCCGAGTGGAAGATTCCGAACGCGAGCGTGAGGAACCACGAGTATCGAATTTTCATTCTAACCGAGTAGCAGACTATATTTTCTCCACGACCAAAAATACTATTCGCAATATTTGTAATTTCTGGTGGACTATTATCCAGTTCCATATCCAATTCATCCGATTTTTCACTCATATTTTGACTTGCACTAAAATTTGTCTGCTGACATTGACAGTTTCGAAATTCATGGCAACCTATGTCGTTTAGATCAATTACAGAATATTCATTCCGTATCTTGTTATGGAATGAAAATACACGCAAAACGCATAAGAAGCAAAATATTCCAACTCAAGAGCGAGAATTTTTTACATTCTATTATCAAAAATGATTTTGAAATTATTGCATTCAGTAATGGTTGTGGAGAAAATATTCTTCCATGTAGGTATGTACAATATGACTCAAAAAAGTGTGATAACAAAGGGTTGTTTTTTTTTTAATGGAACTCCCAGTATTTTATTGCATATTTAGAATTGTATTAGGGTTCTTTGTAATTGTCCAAAAACTTTTTTTGCTTTCTTAGTTTAACAGTAGGTTGCATAAAGAAAAATCGTTCTTGGTTAGCTTAACCGCGTATTAAAAAGTCAAAATTTAATCAGAGGCAGGCAAGGCCCACTGCGTGATTGCGCGAAATTGCCTTAAATTTTCCAAAAGATAGCCGCTGTCAGTGCTGTCAGATGCCAGTTCTTGTAAAATATAAGGTTATTTCGCACAAATATAAAGTTGGTCTTGCTAGCCTTTAATTAAATTTTTTCTTTTTAATACGCGGTTAAGCTAATTGAGAACTGCATTTCTTTATGCAACCCGTTGTAAGAGTATTAAATTAATAACTAAAAAGATAAAATTTTACTGTCCGGGAAAGAAAAAATCAAAAAACAATCTAAATTTATTTATTTAATCATGGGATTGGGTGAGATTTATGACAAAGGGTCTTGAGATATTATGAATGTAATAATGTTTATCTATTTTACACAGGGTGTCTATAAAAAGGTTTCAAAAACAACACATTTTAAATTAATTTTTTTGAAGTTTTTCAAATGGAACACCCTGTATATTATTTGACTATTTAATGTAAAATTCTTAAGCAATTTTTTTTGTACTACAAGCATATAAGTTATTTTCATTTTTGAAGAAATTGCAAATTTCATTTTTTTAGTTTTTAATTTATTCCTCTTAAATTACCAAAGCAAAATAATATTTTGGACAATTTAAAACGACTCTAATACTATACTGTAAATATATAATAAACTACTGGGTGTTATATTTACAAAAATGTAACTTTGTTATCACACTTTTTTGGGTCACCCTATGATACAGTATAAGTTTTCATATGAATGAAATTCATAACTTAATTCATATAGGAGCTATAGAAGTCTGACGCACTATTGCAGGACTCTGTATAACCACCAAACTACCTTAGAATTCCTGAGGTATCAGGGCTTTCTACCCTTCCAAATCCAGATGATTATTTGGTATTCCATCTGAAATCGATTTAAAAAAATTAGTTAATGCATTTTTGTTGTAAACCGCTTCATAAAGCAAAACAAGTTTTTAAATACTATGGACACATACTATTTTTTCGATAGCTGAATCTCAATCGATGGATATCAGATACTTCACTTCTGCTCTTAGGTTGTTTCATTTTTCACTTAATTGTAAACATTTTTATTTTTCTTCTGGATATAATATTAAAGCAAATGAAAGAATTATTCCTTTTGGTTGCATTCGGTAATTAATTAAAACTAGCCATATTGTCAAAAAAATACTTTAAAGGATCCAGTTGTTTCCATGAGCCTCCGAGGAAACTTTCCAGTGAAAGTGGCTGTAATATGACATAAAAAAAAATTGGAAAGGAAATGTCGTCAAAGCGAAATGTTTATATCCAGAAAGATATAAGTTATACAACATCCTTAAGCGTTTTATATCTGTTTTCATAGTCCTTACCTTTCAAAACACTTTTATTTAAAACTTTTTTTGTGCTCCAAATTCATGTGCGTACAAGGGAATCTTAAAAACGGTAAAAGATACAAAGATTGTCAAATTAAGGCAAAGTAGACATTCCGAATGCCTTCGGAGATATCCGAAAAAACAGAAATTTCTATTTTTGGTTTTTTACAAGATGGCATTATTAGTTTTCAAATTCGACGTTTCGTTCATTAGATACCAACCTCAAGTCAATTTTTTTAAATACGGACCTGAAATTTTAAATAAAGTTTTAGGGACTTCTAAGCGTTGGAAATTTAATACAATTTAAAGGATTTTAAAATGTAACGTTTTGTCATCAAGTAACACATAATTAGTATTTCAAATTAGTCTTTCTTTACTATTACGGCCCTGGTAATTATTTTTAGGATTACCTAAATATTAAAATTACATACCTACAGGAAGTTATGGTGTTTAGGCCGTTTATTATTTCAATAAGATTTACCGCAACAATACAAGTAAGCAAGTTTTTAAGGCATGAGAGGTAATCTATTTTTTATTAATATAACATCTTTAGTTAAAATAAACCGATGCGAGTTAGCGCTGCCTAGCGGGACTCCTGTAATTGTGACGAATGTCTTTACAGGTGATTTCCTCTTAACATTTACTTATTTCTATAAGTTTGTTAGAGGTGCTGGTATGCTCAAGAGTGTCTTAACAACGACACAGATGGCGCTCTGCGCCACATCTTACTGGTGTGTCCCACCAAGTGCTGCCTAAGTAGCTTCAAGTTCCCTCTTCTTTTCGTTGGATCCTAGCTCTACTGATGAGTCATGATATGACGAAACGCGTCTGGAGATGGATCTGACGAAACGAAAGGGACAATCTTCTTCTTAATCTTTAGTTTTGTTGTTTTTGCCTTAGACCCAGACTGCAAAACAAAAAAAATTAATGCTGTTAATAATGTTAGTCTAGTTATGTTACTGTAATGTCAGTGATGCGCTTATGTTTGTTTCAGAAGCAATTTCAAATTTTTTTTACTGTTTATAATTTGATGATGCTAACATCAAAGAAACATGTAACAAAAATAAACAGACAGAAAAATATTTAAGGTCGAGAATTTAGGTCTTTTTTTACAAAATAGCAGGCCTCTTTAGCCTGGTTTGGCTCTAAATGTTCAGGACCGTTATGCTATAAAAAGATAACTTGAAAAAATGTGTTATTAGAAGACAAAACCTTAAATTTTCAAAAACCTTTAAATTGTATTAAATTTCTAAAGCCTAGAAGTCCCTAAAACTCTATTTAAAATTCTAAATCCGAATTTAAAAAAAAATACTTGAGGTTGGTATTTAAAGAACGAAACGTCGTATTTTAAAACTAATAACGCCATCTTGTAGAACATAAAAGACAGCTATGAGAAAATGTTTTTTTTCCAAAATGAAGGCGCAAAAAATTAAAACCCAAAAATAGAAATTTCGGTTTTCTTCGGTATTATTAAGCTCTAAAATATGCATCTTTGCCTCAATTTAACCATATTCATATCTCTTGCCGTTTTCGAGATCCCCTTGTACGAATTTGTAGCACCCTGTATTTATATACAGGATATTATATATATTTTATTATTAAAATAAGTAGTAAATAATAATTTTCTCCATATTGCTTAATGCAATATTATGCACAAACAAATCGAATAAGTTATTTTACTTCGATAACAGGTGGTCGGATGTCCCCTGATAGTATCGGTGGGTGGCAGCGGGACTGGGCCGAGCGTAACCTTACCCGGCCCTGGACCAGTACATAGAGCCAGTAGTCTTCTTATTAATCATCCCGGAAGACTGGAGGATATAGAAGTAAATGTTGAGGGTGAGATTTTTGTTTATTAATGTGTGCTTACAAGCAATAGGGGATTTTCTATATAAGGCGATATTTTAGGTTCGTCATAGTTTTATTTACCGAGAAATTACAGTTATTTAAGCTACAGTGCGTTATTAAAATCGTATGAATCAAATCAACGAAAAATTGTCAAAACACAAGTCCACATTCATAAAGATTATAAAAGATGTGCCTATCTTCCCGTTTTACGTATTTCCACGATACACCTACAACGGTAGGCCAATAAGCTGAAAATTGAACATCGCTACGCATGTCGTCATGAACGCGGATGCGAGCACGGTTGCATACACCTTTAGACGCGACTGACGGTTCTAACCTCACATAAAAAGCGGGAAAATTTTTACTATTTATGCGTATTTCTAAAAGTTGTTTAAATTTCTGAATCAAAAATATAAGCCTAGTGCAAAACCAATGTTTTATCTATAAGTTTGGCACGGCTCTGTGGTTAATGAGCCAGTTACTAAGAACACCAGGATAGTTAAGCAAATCTGTTCGAACCATGTGGTTTTAGTTGTTAATAATGACGTTGCTATCGTTCACGTGATTCGAAACCCACGTTAAGCTGTGTATCTGTCATATTTTGCCAGTGGCGTAGCCAGGGGGGGCAGGGGGCCCGGGCCCGGGCCCCTCCCGAAATTAAAAAAAAAAGATATAAAGTATAATTGGGCAACATAAAAAATCTTTGACGGCAACGCTATCAATAACGCGCCAAATAAAATAACAAATCATCCTCCCAGTAACTAAAGCTTTAGCAGAAGGACGTTTTTCTACTTTAAAAAGAATAAAAACATATCTGAGAAATTATTCAGGCGAAGAGCGTACAACAAGTTTAGCTTTATTAAGTATTCATAAATATATATATAAATGATATATGAAATAATCAATATATTTTGTCAAAAAAGACGACGAATTATTACGGTTTAATTTTTGGCAAAAAAATATGTTGTGCTTTAAGTTTATGGTTAATTTTTGTTTTTTCAATAAATAAAAATATATCTTGTTTTTAATATTTTTTTTTGCTCAATTATGCTTATTTCATGAAGAAGTTTTTGTTTAACAAGTATATATTATCTGTTTTAATATTACCCATATTATATTTATATACCGGGTGACAACAAATGTTGTTACCCCCCCTATTTTTTCCGTAGTTTTGATAATACAAATTTTAAAATTTTAGGAGATTCTGAGTGTATATTTTGTTAGTTTTTAGTAAAGTCATAATTTTAAAATTACTTCCGGTTTGACCGGAAGTGGTATCAACTCTTTTATTTTAAATAGGAACCTATTTTTTTTTTTTTGATATTTGAATTAAACGGCAAATTTCCTTTAAAATAACATATCACACATTATCATTTGTTTTTAAATTGGCTTCCAGGAAAAATTTTCAAGGAAATACTTAGATGGCCATGGACTCGCTAATATAACATGACTTTTTGAGAGTGTGCCATGGAAGTTTTAAAGTGGTCTATTTTACCCAGTTTTATGTTAAACAATAACATTCTTTGCGAAAGATGCTTCTGTCAAAAATATTTTAGATATGTCATAAACAATGAGAAAGAATTACTCAATATTTTTAAATGGCAACAAGCCATTCATTTAGGTCCAAAAAATAGCTTATTAAATTATCTTTTTAAAAATGTTTCATAAGCATGGTATTATACTTAAAGGAGTGGCTAAAACTGAAAAAAAATCGAGAAATGTCATATTTAAAAAAAAAAAAATTGAGTTCTTCAATTTTTGTTATGAACACTTTTGTCATTTCACAGAATATATTAGCGATTCCATGGCCATCTAAGAATTTCCTTAAAATTTTTTCCTGGAAGCCATTTTAAAAACAAATGATCTGTGTGATATGTCATTTTAAAGGAAATTTGCCGTAGAATTCAAATATCGAATAAAAATAATAGGTTTCTATTTAAAATAAAAGAGTTGATACCACTTCCGGTCAAACCGGAAGTGATTTTAAAAATATGACTTTACTAAAAACTAACAAAATATACACTTAGAATCTCCTGAAATTTTAAATATTGTATTAATAAAACTACGGAAAAAATAGGCGGGGTAACAACATTCGTTGTCACCCGGTACTTGTATAACTCACTACAAGTTTCTTTAAATGTATGTATTATTTTATTTTAAAATTTTTTTGATTCTTTAAAAAAAGGGTTTTTTGGGCGCTAGCTCGTCGCTTTCCCTACCCACTTGCCCCCCCCCCCCCCCGAAATAAAATTCTGGCTACACCACTGTATTCTGCTACAGGTTGAAAATAGGAAGCTGGATGAGTGTTGTGTGTGATGTGATAAATAATAGGAGGCTGTTGTAATCTAGTAAAAAATCATATTAACACGTGACCAATCTAAAATATCGCTCTTTATGTGATAAGTTCAAATAAACATATTTATAAATTTGTATTTACTTTTTATATAGTTTACTTAATTTTTGTCGTGATTCTGTAACTGTTCCTATTTTATATTATATTTTATTTGTACATGAATAATTTTTTTTTAGTAAGCGAAGTATTACAGTATCTCAGTCGGTGAAAGGTTCTTAAGCAACCTTACCATGTCGTTTTTTTACTAAATACAATTTTAGTATGTACTGTATCGCCTGACAGACAGTATTGTTTATTTGAACTTATAAACAGCATGATTTGTTGCTATAGGTATTGGGTAGTTGTGTAAAATTAGTTGTATTTGGTTGAAGTACCTAGTTTTATTACCGAGGAAACATTTTTAAATAATGTATCTAAAATTATAATTTATTAAAAATAAAATGCAATAATTTGGTAGAACTGGTATCTTGAAGCTTGTAATATTGATTAAACGAGCTATAGCTTTAATAGAATAAATATACACTATATTGAAAGTTCCAATACCAATAAAACCTTCGCCGGTAGTTTAGGCACTATAAAATCAGAATTAAAATGTTTCTTCGGTATTGGATATAAACAGAGCTGGTAAAAATACTTAAAAAACGTGCTTCGATAACCAAGCTCTTTGAAAAAGTAATTGCCAGCATCAAGCGCCAAGCATTTAGGAAATTCTAAGTGCTTGCCACTACCAATTACCGAGGAAAGTAATTTTTAGTTAATGCAAGCATTTTAAATAACTTAAAATGCAAAATTCAATTACTAATCACTTTTTATAAAGGGCTTGAATTACCAATTACCGAGCACTGTATTTGAATAGTGCTTGCAAGCACTGTGTTTGAAACACTATTGTGCTTGAAACACTATTCCAAGCACTTTCGAGGCAATTACTGCCCAGTTCTGTGTCGCTATAAATGCTTAATGCTTGCCATTTTTAAGAATTAGATTAAGTAGTACAGCCGAACCTAAACATGTTTTTTTAATAGTGAGCACGTATAAAGTTGGCTTATGTATTAAATTAAACTTTAATGGGTTGGAAGAGTCATTGACTGATATTTTTTTAAAATTTAAATCATTACAGGTGAAATATATCCTACAGTAATTATTTTGTTTAAAAAAAAAAGTTATTATTTTGTGATAAAACTTTACTAGTCGTAGAAGGTATTATCCTAACCATGTATTTACCTACATTTCCATAATTGTTTGTCGCACAAAGATTTATGTTATTGTAAGTTTTTAATTTAGGTAAATTATGTAATAAAATCAAATAAATTTAGCCTGTTTTAATCCTTTACTGTGTGTTTTCCTTTCTTACTTTCACTTTCTTGCACATCTATTTTTTTTTTCATTTTTAGGTCACCATCGATACGTTTATTAAAAAAACTCCGACTGCTACCCTGTACTTTTTTTTAACAGACATTTTTGACCAATACTAACAACTCCTTACATTCCTTCTAAAATTATTGATAAAAGTTCGTTTTAAAATGTTTGTTTTAATTATTCCTTATAAAAAAGAAAGTTTTCTTGGCAATAAAGATAAATGTTTAATTTTATTTATTATAAAATATATAAATAGAAGGCAATAAAATACCAAAAAAAAACTTGAAGCTCGATTCAAAAAATAGCTTTTGACGTTTGAAGATTATGTCAAACTTAAGAACGATCCTAATTGGGTTATCCGATATAACGCAAAATCCAGGATCGTAGGTTTCTCAATTTTTAGGGGTTAAAATTACTTTTTTTTTAGAATACTTCGAATAAATCTGAAGTAAAAAAAAAACCTACGGTGTTCGACAATATAAAAAAAAATATTTTTAATAAAATACGTCCTAACTTTTTTGAACAATCAGGGGGTAAAAATTAACACACTCTGGAATATTTTTAGGAATAATAAATTACCAAGTTGGCGATACTTTTAGTTTAAAATTAAATTTCGGTCCCCATCAATTTTTCTGGTTATTAATTTAACTTTGGATACTTGAATCCGGTTCGTTTGTACAACCTCAACAGGAATATAAAGCTTGGTTCAACGCTTAACTAAGCTTAAGCCGTAATTGTACAACCTGGCCTTATTGACTCTCAATAATAATAAACATAATACTTAGTTTGTTCATGTTTTTTTAAAGAGAACGTTTAATATCTAATATTATTTCGGTATGGATAATTAAATAACAAAAAAAAAATTGGAATTTTTATTACGGATTTTATCAATATTTACCAAAAAAAAAACAATATTTTATAAGAAGGGGTTACAAAAAATCAAATCTTAACATTTTTTTTATTGATTTCTCAAAAATTTTATTCGTGATATAAGTTTGTGTTTGTTTCTAAACCTTAAAAACTAACTTCAATGTGTTAAGGTGTCACTTCTTTAACCTTATTTGCTATAAATGTTTAAAGAACACATTCGCCTGACTAAAGTAATATTTAATCTCAAAAGTTGCACCGACTCAATTTTATTAGTGATACGGAAAACTGAGGCATGTTTTTGCATGACACATATTTCTTTCTTATCTTCCATTACTGTATCTGTTACTTTTCTCCCTATTTTTAGGTTCACCATTGTGTCTTAAAACAAAAAATTAAAAGCTTACATATTACATAAATCACATTTTTGTGTGTTAATAATAATTATTATAGATAGTAGGTACACATCTGAGTAATGTCGATCTACGCTTTTTGTATATGGATTTTAGAAATTAATTTATAAATTTGAAGAACTTTTTTCACTCCACTTTAGGGGTAATTTTAAGTTATTGTTCGGATGGTTGATTGCTTAATACAGAACATGTAAAGTTAGCGCCACAAATATAACATTATTGTTTACATAACTACAAGTCATAGATTATTAAATCTTTATTTTTTGTACAACTATACAGGGTGGCATTTTTAACTGGAATAAATTCAGTATTAGAAAGCCTCTTTATTTGAGTAGCAAATACGGAAATACGGGTGCTTTTATTTTTAGTTTGGTACACTTTTTTCGTACCGTCATAAATCGCCCCCAACTTTATTTTTTCTCAAAAAATGTAAAGGTATATGTATTGCGATAGCTCGTTGGAAACGGCATAAAAAAAGGAATACCACCCACTATTTACTTTGTATTCCGGTAATCTAGACGCATTTTTTTTATTGTAAAAATTGTTGGAAATGTTGCCCATTTTTTTCTTGACAAAACCAATAACAAAAAATGACCACTGGAATACGGCATTAACTAAACAAACAACCTTATCAATAACACTTTACTTTAATGCAAAAGATAGACGTATTACTCTGTCCGCTTGCCGCTAAGCTTCTTTTCTTTATATATTTTAACGGACACTAAATTCCACTATTTTATTTATACTTACACACGGCATTTACGGAATAATGCTGCAAACCGGTGGGCGACTGCAGCGCGATCTGAATCTGAATCCACAAAACCGTGGCGATGGTATCAGAGAAGCGAGAAATGTTTCCTATACTTACTGGCGAAGTGGCCGTTCCGTGCTTGATTGATTTAGATTTATTTATTTTTTTTAACGAAACAGCCTGTCATTGTCTATCTGTGCCCCAGGGATTCCATTACCTTTGGCGTCCCTGTGTACTTTAATGCAAAAGATAGACGTACTACTCTGTCCGCTTGCCGCTAAGCTTCTTTTCTTTATATATTTTAACGGACACTAACTTCCACTATTTTACTTATCAATAACATTTTTCCCTTTTTAGCCAGCCTGCGCTGTCAAAACCAAAATAGTAGTATGAATTGTTGCTAAAATGGCAGTTCTTATTTTTTTCTGGCTTTCTACATTACCAAAATGCAAAAGTAAATAGTGGATCGTATTCCTTTTTTATGCCCTTTCTAACGAGCGATCGCAATACATACCTTTATATTAGAGAACAAAAAGTTGTGGGCCGTTTCTACCCCCAAAAAAGGGGTAAATTTCATGATGGGACGAAAAAAGTGTACCAAACTAAAAATAAAGGTACCCGTATTTCTGTATTTATTAAGCTTTCTAATACTGAATTTATTCCAGTAAAAAATTCCACCCTGAATAATTATATATAATAATAAATGAATAATTTTTCCCGGCAATTTATGATCAATACTTTCCGAGATATAGCCGCTGGCCGACCTTAGCGGGCACCCTGTATAATAACATACGAATATAATATTAATCGGTGGTATTGTCGATTCCTTTGTTATATTTGTTAAATTTTTTACAGAATACGAAAATGCAAACAAAAATGGTATACTTGTGGCGGTTACTTTACATTTTTTATGCATTCAATCATTGCTACCTGATGTAGGATTTTAAGGGTTATTTTTTGCTTTACCTGAAATATTTGGGTTGCACGGTTATTTTTTATATTAAATTTGGTTTCACCGTCAAAAAATATATGGAAATATTATAGTCACGTTCACAGGCATCAGAGCCGATTTTTTTTTGGTTGAATTATCTAAATACTAAATACAACTAATTCCTTTTAAAATCTGTTATCTTTGGAGATATAAAAACCTTTTATATGGACATTTCTAAACTTTTTTCTGAGCAATGATATTTATACGGGTTTTAGAAACAAAAATTCTTTATCTTTAAAGATCGATGAATTCATAGTTTCTAAATCGTAAATTGTTATACCTTTATGACACTTGTATGATAAAACAACCTTAAATAACTTAAGCATGCCAAATAGTGGAGTGAAGGAATTGCAATGGTATAATAGTATAATGATGGTCATGCTGAAGCTCTGAAACCTGTTTTCGAGGGGAGAACACGAAAAGACGGCTTAAAATTTTTCACATTTCCCCGCAATTCTCGCAAACGGCCAGAAACGATTCTATTTTATTGTTTTGTAGAAATAAGTTGCATTGGTCAGGGAAAAATATAAAATTGAAAAGTGGTATTGAGTTATTGAGACAAGAGGTGGATTACGAGCGAGAGTTGGTTTTAAAAACCTCCTTACCCATAGTCACAACCACTTCTTTTTTGTGTTTTTTGGACGAGGAAAAATGGGAAATTGGAAAGGGGTTTCGAGGCAAGTGTTGGATCGTGACCAAGAGTTTCCAATAATCCCTCAACCTCCGTCGATGACCAAAATCCCATTTTTCCTGTTTTCTTGCTTTGACTCGTCTTTGGAGGAGGAAAATGGGTAATTGGAAAGGGCTTCAAGGTTGATTGAAAATACTACTGAATTATATTTTTTACTCTTTGGGGGGGGGGGGGGGTGCCTTTAATCAACATCTTCTTGCCTTGAAACATCTTTCAATTTCCTATTTACGACATCTCAATACAACGAATAGTGAGAAAATAGTAAAGTAGGGTGGTTTTCTACCATGTAGGCATAGTCGAGAACTACTTCTTAGTTTTACATGTTCCCTGACCCAAGAAAATACAAACATGGTTGTTTTTGCTCGTTTGGAGAGGTTGCTGGAGGTGTGGAGAACTATAAACATTTTTTTTATATTCTCCACCCTCAAAAGTAAAGTTTACCACACGGTTCTACAGCTATGAAAAGAGTGTGGTCCTCAAACATACCTTGCTTGATTAATGTGTTCTTTATATAATTAAGAACTTAATACGTATATTTAGAACATTATTAAGCATTTACGTAAACCAATAACGTGGGACTGTTCGAAATAAGTGTAAACAGGGCAAGTACGTTCGGCTACCAGGCCATCCAACTGTTTTTGATCCTGAGGAGGAGCGCCTTGTAATTAAGATCTGAAGAACAATATTAACGATTGGAGCTTCCTCTTAAATTAATGATCTTCTCCATAACATATTGATTTAAGAGCCTTCCATACCAGCCCGAAACGCGGTAGGGTTTCCTGGCTCTTTAATTTTTAGTTAAAACTGAGTATGTAGGCATTTGGTGACCTGCCTCCTCAGGTGTTGTCGCTCTAGAACCGTTTGGCGGACTTTAGGGTTCAGAGCTGCAACATGACCATTAAAAAAACGATCAACATGCAATTCCTTTACTCCACTAAAAAGGCAAACAAGTAACGGCAATCCTACTGAGTATTTTTTTTATCTCAGCTCTAACCAGAGAAACTTTATCCAAAGTAACATAATAAGCTCGTGCGATATACATAATTCTGTATATTGCAAACCATGGAAGATTTATAAGAGAGGAAATGACACCTTAAGTTTTCACAATACAGTTATATTTGAATAAACTGTAAGCTAAATTCTTTTTGTTTATATCCATAAGGTATTGTTGTAGCTCATTTTTAAAATCCAAATAAGCTAAACCAAATTGCATTTTTCTAAACAAACCTCCGAGTGTTTATGGTAAACAAAACATGAGTTTCGCGAAAATAAAGAGGTAAATGTAGCGATAACAGATAAAGTTTTACGTAACTGATAATTCTTTTTAAGTAGGGATATACCGGGTGGCCAAATATGAATGGACGCCGGCCATATCTCAGGAACCGTTTGTCCCAATCTGTTGAAATAAAAAAAAATAATTACAAAATTGATCAAGAGAAATTGCTGAATAGTATTTTCAAGTTCCCAAATTTACCGATAGAGGGAGTTTAGCATACCTACGACGAAGTAGATTTTAGGATTTTTATCGATAATTTGGCAAAAAAAATATGTCAAAACTAAAGTGTGTGGGGAAACCTCTTTTGAAAGAAATACTCATAACTCTGGTATTCCTTAAGCAAATTTAACAAACTTGGTCTCATTTGAAATAGCTTATCCTATAGTAACGTTTAAAATTTAGTATTACTATAATTTGTTATATCCGTCGCCGCTAGAGGGCGCTTATTGCGCAACCACCAGAATTTTCAATTTTTCTCAAAAAGTTTAAATAAAACCATATATAAATATTTTTCTAAATAAAAAATATTATAAAAACATAAGAAACCGGGAATGTCGATATCTCAATTTTATCCCGAGATACAAGAAAAAATATTATAAAATCGGTTACACCGAGCCGATATTTTCATAAAATAGGTATCGTTGGTTTAGGAACACACAATTTAAAAAGGTTTAAATAAAATAATTTATAGTTATTATTAAAACCCAAATTGACCGCGAGAAAGAATTTTATTAAAAAAATTAAATGAACATCCTAAATCTAACTCATTTAACGCCTGACCAAGTATCAATAGTGGGAATTACAACTAGTTGTAAATAATCAAGAATAGAAATAAAAACATAAAAAGCTGTGTCAGAGAAAAACAAATGAAACCTTTTATTCATAGAATTAAATGGGTTAAAATTTATAACTATATTGAAACATTTATCGAGTTTTTTAATGCTTTTTCTTCGCAAAAATTCTAATTCCAAATGGCGAAGCATTTGATATACTGTACGTATATTTTTAATGCTTCCTAAATTCAACAATTGTCGACAAAGCGTATAAAATAAGGGTTCCTCAAAGGATAGAGGGTTTCCTTTCTCGGTCAAATTTAAAACATTGGAATAAATGTTTACTGAGATATGGCCGGCGTCCATTCTTATTTGGCCACCCAGGTCCATATAAGTAACCAATTTCGTAAAAATGTGTAAGAGTCTAGATTGCACTAAGAAAAATCGTTCTCCATTAGCCATTTAACCGGCAACATTTAACCAGACCCTGGCAAAGTCAATTTTAGTGTTTGCTCAAAATCTCTTTAGGTCCGTTATATCCATCGCCAGGTAACTTTACTAATCAGATAATTTGTATGGAAACAATGGTCTCAACAATGGTTTCTTTTGAAATTACCTTGCTGGTAAAGTCACCAGGAGATGGATATACTTAAATTGCGTAAAAAGATCCCAGTCCTTGTAACATATAAGGCGATTTCGAGCAAACACATAGTTGACCATGTTAGTCTCTGAATAAATTTTGTAATTTTATTATGCTGTTAAACTAATCGAGAACCATTTTTCTTTGTGCAACTCACTGTTAATGGTGAAAATAAAAGTATAAATAAGATTGGCTTTTTTTAATCAATATTTTTGCTGATTTTAACTGTCATTTGCCCTTTATTATTTTTCTAAGTTATGAATACATTTTCTTAATAAGTTTTTTGTAGTTATTTTCCAAAAAGGGGGTTGTAAATAAAACAAACATTTTAAAAGTAACGCATCGCAAATAAAATTATTAAAAGATTGCAGTGTCAATTTAACATTCATATATATAGGTATATAGAATATTGACTTATAGTGTTAAACAATTAGAAAATTTGAAATCTTAAATTATCTTCTATCCAAGTTATCCAAACTATAAAAATTTCCTTTTCAAGTAATATCCAATTAACCTTATTTCCTTCTTATAACAATACAATGACTACCCAAAATTTACGACTACCCAAAACTTACGACTACCCCAGGTCCAGGAGGGCAAGCAGTACCTACCCAAGTCCAGTCACTAGGAAATGGTCAGTATCAAGCAGAGTTTGTACCAAGAGTAGTGGGAGAACATCGCATTATAGTGTCAGTATGTGGAGTGCCTACTGCTGGAAGCCCCTACGCTGCTAAAGTTTACGATGTTCAAGCCATCAAAGTTAAAGAATCACCTACTGGTTTCGTTGGCAAGCCTGTTACATTTTTGGGTAAGCATAGGATGTTTTGGTTGCAATGTGAATTTTTAATAAAAACTATTTTCATATTTTGTCTAACACTCAGATATCAAAATACAAATCACGTTACATAGTACTACCAAGAAATGAGTGGGAAGTGATGTAAAGGTAAAGCCCTCGATGGGTATACCCAGATGGATTGCATGAGACTACCAAAAGATGGCCCTAAAGGTTATATACAATCCAAGAAGGTTACTTTATTAAGACTTTCGTTTGATATGGTATGAATACCTACCTTATACTGAAGAGAACAAAAGAGTTCGAAACCAGTCTGCAAGTGGTAACATTCTACCAATAGTAAGGTATTCACTTCTTGGTAGTACTATATACAATCTGTTTTATATTCTAATATCTGACATTGTTAATGTTAAACCAAATATGACCATTGTTGAATTAAAAAATTAGGAATTTTCAGGTGGTCCGAAAATTATTTGTTTTCATACCATTTCACTCTAGTGTAATGTTCGCACACTTTTGTCAAAGGTAAAAAGTGCAATTTTCAAACATTTACAAAAACAAGACTGCATTTTATTTAAAAATTTTATTTAAAAACACACCGTTTATTTAGCAAACTTAAATTGTTATTTATTACTAATATTAAACGTACAGTTGTTATAAGTAATAGTTTGTCCATTCTTTTCTATCAAAGTATAGTTTTGGGTATAATTGACATGCTTCATTTGTTATTCTGAGATTTTTGATAAGCTTCAGATGATGACTAGGCTATAGCTGCTAATATAGTTTCAGGGAATTTGCGTTAGAGTAGCCTGTTAATCTAATCGACTCTTGTTCCCCTTGTTGTTGAAATAGGGCAGACACAGCGGAAGATCGATGAGAATGATTTGTTATTTTATGCTTCGTCGTATCAATTCCAATTCTTTCCGCTGAAGTTTTGGTCCACTTAGATACTGTATTTATTTCTAGTGGAGTAGTTTGAACAAACATCACTTCTGTCAGCTTGAATGAACGAAGAGAAATAGTCTGTCTGTGAAAATGTTTGGTCCTCTTTTTCCAATACTTTTGAAAATAATCTTACAGGGCATAAGTCTTTGTTTGATGAATTTCTTACCAACCATTTTGCTCCAATCCTTTTGACCCACCTTCAGCTGTCTTGGAAAATATGCTGTTACATTCAATTCGTCCAGAAAATTCTCCCATGGTATCAAACTCCTTTTGAAAATACTGAATTTTGCAATTTACGGCTTCATTGTCTCTCCAAGCTAGTTCAAATGAGCAGAGATGGAAAAACTTTTTTTGTGCTTCATCGGGGTTTTCATCATTATAGTTTTGCATTATTGTTAGTAAATCTTTGGTAGATAATGCTTTTGAACTTACTTTCCTCTTTTCCTGAAAACTTTGGAACTGCTTTCTCTTCGTATCTCTTGCCATTCGCGCATTTTTATAGAAAATATCCGTAAAAGGGTTAATATTTATTTCGTATTCTGTAAAATACATTTCTTGAATAATTTTTGCTGTAGTATTCCATATAGCCTTTCCATAGCCAGTTCCATCACAGTAGTACATTTTTCCAGTTTATAATAATTTCTTATCATGAGAAACTCTGAAAACTGTGCCCAAATTGAGTTCTTGGACTTCCGCGTGTGTTAAGTGGAATATTTTCAGCTGTCTATTTTTTAATTTCTTGGGTAGATTGGCACTCAAACCTTGGATTTTCGTTTAAATTGCTCATTTTGTCTTTTTTAAACCAAGAGGACATTTGTCAGAATAACAATAGTTTTTACCTGACATCTATCAAAATTTTGCCGTTGAAAAACCATCTTGTTGATGTTATCCCGGTAGATGTAATTAAGAGTTTTTCCACTAGAAAACAGGTCGTTGTTATGATATTTTGCCAGTATAAAACACTTTAGTGAAATAGTCAATATAAAATAAAGCCAGTTAAAAGAATGTTATATGTTGACATTTAAATAATTTCTAGAATATCTTAACAATAATACGCCACTGATTTACTGGAAATAATACGGCGAAAAGAGTCTAGGGATCAAAGGAAGGGGAAAAAACTCTTTTAATTTTTCTATTAAAGGTTAAAATTACAACTTGCATCGTTTATTTTTTTGTAGTGGAAACAAGCCAAGCAGGTCCAGGCAATCTAGAGGTAACCGTAAACGGAGGATTAGTACCTACGTCGGCCCAAGCGCAAGGTCCTCACACATACGCCATTTCTTTTACGCCAAGGGAACCGTCTGTTCACTCTGTAGACTTACGCTTCAATGGACAAGACGTTCCAGGAAGTCCATTTAAATGCAACGTCGTGCCCGCTGCCCGCATCTTGGCTCCCGAGACGTTAGACAAGGTGTCTGTTGGAAGAGCTTGTACATTTGTCGTCGAGAGTCCAAACCCGCCCATAGTTGAGGTTTTGGGTCCTGCCAGAAGGTCGTTGCCTACACAGGTTAGTTTTTGCATAATTTAACTAGGTTTATATATTTTTTATGGCTAGTTTAACGCAATCTAAATACGAATTTGAAAATAGCGACATAGCCATAAAAATGTTGACATGCGACCTATTAAAGCAACATCGATTTCAATTTACTGGAATACTTTACCTATTGATTACCAACCCAAATAGTTACAAGCCCATAGTGTACTCAACGCAGTGGCGTATTTAGGGGGGGAGATGCCAGACTGCAGCCCCCCCCCCTAACCTAGGAGCTCGGGGTCTAAAAGTCTAATTGCAACCTAATTTTACGTCTGGACTCTTAATTTAAATGTTTAAATAATGTATTCTTGGCTTAGATTACAAAGGTTTTGTAGGAAATGTTCAATGTTTAAAAGTTTCCTTCTAAAAGTCCTGTTTTATATAGAGATGAAGGTTTCGGACGCATATCGTTTTAGTTATTAATTTATGATGCAATTTTATAGGAAAACGAGTAAAAAGAGTAATATTTTATAGTATATAAATATATATATATATACTTGTCTGTTCCGTTTTCCCTTTTTTAGAGCTATTTTAAATCAACAAAAATATAGCCCAATGCAATAAAATATTTTTACAACAAAAACAAAAACAATTAGGTAGATATTTATTTTTAAAGAAAAAAATTAAAGTAAACATATAATTCATAATAATTATTTAAATTTCTTATTTTGAAAAATATTATAAAATAAATTCACAAACAAATAAGTAGGCATACATAGTAATAACCAGATACATAAAAAATATACATACAGGGGGATAGTGTTCCTTTGTGTGTCGATCTCTATGTGAAGAAGTAAGTAAATAGTAAATTATGTCCAAGTAGCAGTGGAATGTGTTGTAGCTGAATTTCGTGTGCACTTTTAGACCGGAGCGTGTTCTCGTCTTAATCTTTGATTTGATGATGATGATGAGAATATACGAATTATTATATTTATTTACGTCAGCACCATAGATAATTAATAGCTAGATAGATAATAAGTACATTGGCACTACCCTTAAGCGAATACAGTTTGGCAATTTTCTGCTAAAGTTGTTAATAGCGCCGTAAATCACCCAATTAATATAAATTAGGAAGAATCAATTATATTTAATTTAGACCTAAAGAAGTCTACTTTATTTTAAAAAAAAGTTAACTGCTCGCCTTATGCTATCCATGATGCGGACACCCATATTGTGCCCCTAGCAATTAAAAATAAGGTAAACACCAGTGACTTTTATAATATTATTGTGTAATTTTTTTTAATTCGTGGTGCTATTAATTTATTTATTATTCATGGAATATGTATAATAACTACCTACCAGCATTTCGACCAACTAAAGAAATCACATACAGCAAGCGGCAAAAAAAATTATCAAATATTGGATTGAATAGTCCGTTATTTTGTGATATTGCATATTAACAAATACAGTATAAGTAATTTACTTTTCCGAAAATCGATTGGAAATATTGACATTTTTGATAACAATTCTGAAAGAAAAAGTCAATATTTCCTTACACTTAGTCGTTGCTAGGCAACGGCAAATATCTGTTAGGAAATATTTATTATTGTACTGCAAGGAATAGTAGATTCTGTAACGAGGTTGGAATGAATCTTATCCGAGTGGAAGATTCCAAACGCGAAATTACATTTCTGACCATTACTGAATGCAATAATTCCAAAATAATTTTTGATAATAGAATGTAAAAATTCTCGCTCTTGAGTTCTAATATTTATTCTGAAACACTTGCTTCTTATGCGTTTTGCGTGTATTTTCATTCCATAACAAGATACGGAATGAATATTCTGTAATTATTGATCTAAACGACATAGGTTGCCATGAATTTCGAAACTGTCAATGTCAGCAGACAAATTTTAGTGCAAGTGAAAAATCGGATGAATCAGATATGGAACTGGATAATACTCTACCCGAAATTACAAATATTGCGAATACTATTTTTGGTCGTGGAGAAAATATAGTCTGCTACTCGGTTAGAATGAAAATTAGATACTCGTGGTTCCTCACGCTCGCTACGCTCGCGTTCGGATCAAATTTTCATTCCAACCTCGTTACAGAATCTACTATTCTGTACGGCTACTTGTAAACTAAAATGTGTTATTCTTGACAAATCAATATGTGACTCCGTATTGTCAGTCTCGGCTTGCGCCTCGACATACGAACTTTACGGTCGTCCGGGAATGTTCAGCTTTTCCTGCTAGGTATGCAATGAACTATTGTTATAATATCACTTTATTAATTGCTTGGTAACTGCAGTTTCGTAGTACTACTACATATGGTACAATGTAGTAGTACTACAAAACTGCATCAGTTACCAAGCAATTAATAAAGTAATTTTATAACAAAGTAAATTACTCATATTGTTTTTTGTGAAAAAATTATCAGTTTGTTATCTTTTGATGACGTGCGCACATTGTCGTAAATACTCACATTAACCCAATGAAAAACCAATACTATATAGTGCATGATACTGATTTATATGTAAATTTTTATCTTACTTTTATTAAATTACGAATATATTTTGACTTGTTTACGCCATTTTGCAAATAATTATTTTATTGTTTTTCTTCAATTAAACAAAAATTTAAAGTGATAATTTTTTATTTGCTTTTTATGGACGATACACCTACAACGATATGCCGATAAGCAAGTTGAAATTTGAACATCTCTGGGCATATCGTCACGTATAAGGGGGTTGCATAGTAACCGTTTGACAGTTCTAACCTAACATTGCCTGCTGTCATTGTAAAAGCGGGTAAATTTTCATGATCGGCCTTTACACGGAAGGTTTTAAAGATTTTAACGGTGCGAATTTAGACGCGCACGTTCTTTCCACGTGTAAACGTTTGTTTCTATTCGGTCGATGTTGTTTTTATTTTTAATTCGGGTCCGAGTAGTTATAAAGCGGACTAATAATAATTATTACTAACTACAGGATATTAATCGATTCAATTCGGTACCGTCAACCAACGAGAGTAGTACTCGGTTACGTATTTGACATTTCGGCAGAGCAAAACTAGAAAAGCAAGTATCAGTACCGCTGGTATTGTCTCTACAGTTTTATACTCATTGCAATATTGTGTGAGATTTTGGATATTGACAATGCCAAACTGTGCTGTGGCGATTGGTAATAATTGCAACCAAAACACAAAAGGCACAGATATAAAATATGTTTTGTTTTTGCTTGCGAAAGGGGTGGCCAAATCAATTTAAAGAATAGCAAGTAAAGACTTTTTTGTAATTATCATTTACTTGCACCTAATGTAAACCGGCCTTAAAAGCGTCCTCGTACGTGACGTCATGTGAGAGAGAGATAGAGAATTTATGCGCATTAGTATACCGGTGTATCGTGTTTTTATGTGAGAACAGGGGCGGACTGGAATCATTTGGCCTCGGTGGCTACATGGCCTCTATGGCCCCAACCCTCATTATTTTTGCTATGATGGTCATTTCATCAGCTAGCGGATTTTATAGCGAATAAATATTAACGTATACAGAAATAATTCTAAAGCTTATTTGAAATCTAAGTAGCATAAACAAAGTTCAAAATAAGTTAATATAATAAAGAGGTAGTAATAGAGTATCTACGGTAAAGAGCAGTAATGAACAACATGGAAGAATATGTCTTTATTTATGAAAAACATTTAACATATAAAAAAAATATTGTTGTTTTAATGTTTAGACCAATTGGCCCCCAAAGACCTTCTGGCCCCGGTGGCGATGGCCACCCGGCCACCCGCTCCAGTCCGCCAGTATCTGAGAATGAAGTTTTCTAGACATACCTTGATATATCTCATTTTAAATGTTAGCACAAAGAGTCATAAAATGTTAAAATTTCACTTTTCCCGTCGAGAATTGTCACTGATCATTTCTGAATTTCAAGTATATGAAGTAACTTATAGTAAAAAATGGTAAAGAACTTAAAGTACTAGTTTAAAAATTACCCTAAGCCGTATTCGCTCTATAGTGTTGCCATTCTTCTGAACTCGTCAGCTATCTACCTGTTGTTTTATACCTATGATCTGTACACGCAAAGAATCACTCAAAAGACCCTGTGCCAAATCTATATGTATTTCTTTTCGATCATTATTTAGAATATTTCTCCAGTTGGCTGGATTGTTAATTCTGTAATCTAAAAAAAAATATATATTTCTTACGATTTGTATATTATGCTATGATAAAAATATTGATTAGTGAATGTCAGAACATCACTTATGTATACTTATGATATAGTTTTTTGTTTTAACTATTTGACTATAATTTTTACCTTTATTTAAGTTTGTGGGTATTTATCACCACATACGCTGTACAAAATCTATTTTTAAGGGGATTTGTGCAATTTTTCTAGATATATCATTGTTACGCATATTTTTTAAAACTTGTTAAAGGCAAGTACATAAAATATGTTTTATACCACACAATATACAGGGTAATTCACAATAAGAGTTCGTTAGAACTTTTGTGAGAAACATTTAAAATATTTTTTGGAGACTTTTTATTTTTTGATGACTCTACACTATTATTTAGACCAGCCTTTCCTAAAGTGGGCGATAACGCCCCTTTGTGGGCGCTGCAGCAGTAAAGTGGGCAGTAGACAAAATAAGTTTGGGATTTAGACTACTGACAGTAACAGTAATACTGATCGTGTAAGGGCAAGTTTCAAGGACTGATGTAAATTCTCATTCACGACTATCAGTCCATCTGATCATGTAGGGTCAGATAAGAGTAGAGCAAGGCGATCAGAAATACTGTCAATGGGTCGAATTTTGCATGGTAATATTAATTTTTAACTGATTAAGTCAATGAGAAGCGGATAATGGGCTTTAACGGCCAATAGCATATTTATAAGAATAAATTCAGTGGCAACGCATTTTCGCCGTCGCGTCATACCTATTTCACCAAGCTTAATAATAAGTCGCGAATTTGGGACACTCTGTGCGAACTTATAGTTAGCTTTCAAAAATATTTATAAAAATAGCACAACAGGCATTCATCTGATTACACATAGAAAAATTGCACTGATCCTCTTAAAATAAAAAAAAAAGCTATAAAGGAATGGAACTTGAAATCTATTACGCTCATGCTATTATAGTAATATTTACCTGTACATGAGGAGGAGCAGTTAGAACATACAAAACTGCATTGGCAATATCTTCAGAAAGCAGAATCGGACTTTGTTTTATAAAAGTTTGTGATTCCGCATTTGTATGTCCACTTGCTTCAAAAATTTCAGTTGCTACCAATCCTGGACTGACGCTCTAAAAATGAAAGTACACAGTGACCCCCAGAAAGTGTACCGCCAAATTTTTTTATTTTGTAACCTAATAAATTCATTTTAATTTGATATATCTTCAAACCAAAATAATACCCATCAAGTCCGGTGAAAGTTAAAAATTCGAAATTTCCTTGTAATATATAGGGATAAAGGAGTCTACCTAAAACGAAAAAGGGAGGAAGAGGTATCATTAATATATATATAAAACTTGTGCAAGTCGCAAGATACCTCTATGACAAAATACTTCCAAGAGTCGAAATTCTACAAAAAGTGGTAGCAGCAGACGCTGGATATATAGCCCTTAAGTTACAGCAAAACGAAATACCCAACATCATCCACGCGCCTCCCAAGTCAACAGTTTGTAACCTGGCAAATACCCTACTGCACTTTAAAATCCACTCACAGATAAAGAAATGTCACTGATTTGGTTAGAAATAACGCAGCTACATGCTGAAACAGAATGTTTTATAATCTCTATCCAAGACCGTGTCATTCGAACTCGAAACTATGAAAACGTCATCTTGAAAAGAAATGTGGAAGATGTGTGTAGAAAATGCAATTGCCCCGGAAAAACGATAGAACATATTACGGCAGGTTGTGATGCTATGGCCTCCAACGCTTATCTGGGGAGACATAATCAGGTGCCCAAGATCATCCATAAAGAACTATCTCATAAACTAGATCTAAAGAAAAACCTTCCACCATATTATCAATACTTACCCGAGCCAGTCTTTGAATCCCCTGAATATCTCTTATACTGAGACAGACCAATAATAACAGATAGAACAGTTGATCACGACCTTCCGGATATTCTTCTTATTGGGAAGCCGACCAAGAAAGCTTTCATAATAGATATAGGTTGTCCACTAACACACAACCTCTCTTAAACCAAATCGGAGAAAAAACCCAAGTACTCAAATTTGGCGATAGAAATAAAAAATATATGAAAGCTAGAAAAAATAAACATCATTCCGATAATAATATCGGTGGAGGGAGTTATGACGAAAAATTTCAAGCCCAACTTGGAAAAACTTGGCCTCTCAGGTTATTTATACCAACAAATTCGGAAACACGTCATTCTTCAAACGTGCCATATAGTACGGAAGTTTCTAAACAGTACAGGTTAAGATGAATTTCTTCTCTGTACTGTAAATAATACCAGCAATACCAACATAAAGCTGTGAAACATTGAAAAATTAATAATAATAATATAAATAAATAACTTTTTAACTGGTAAGTAACTCCGGTCGTCTTTAGGTGAATACTAAATAAGTACAATAATTTCAGGTCTATTTATGCTAGGTGCACCAAACTATAACGAGAATGGGTGCAATAATGAGTTTATTACATTTACTTAACAAAGGTGGCCAGATAATTATTTCTTTTATCCAATAAGGACTTACTAAAATAACCTGAGTTGGTGGTGATAGCAGCTTCCTTAAACTTCCGCTTCCTTCAGTATGGTTCTTCAGGCAGAATTTTAGCTACTGGCAACATGGTATAATGTCCATGCATCCAGGCATGGTCCGCTGCAATTTTTCGGTCTCTCCTTTTAGCTGATTGTTCATCCTTATTTCGAGTGGTCTAAAGTCCAATTGTATAGGTTCAGTTTAAACTACATGTGACAGTTAAACTTAACTTTATGCAGTTATATTACTGCAATAGAGTCTATTGCACTATTTCCTTGAACTGACGTATACTCACCTGTACAAAATTATCTCAAGGATATATATTATATATATATATTTCTCTATTCACTCTAAAAAATAAGACATAAAAAAGTCTACAGAAGATAGGGTTTGCGTGCTATGTGACCGGGATGTACTTTTTATACAGGGTTATTCATAAAAAATATTATTTTCTATTTTTTGTCTAAAGAAGCCAAATTTTATTTTTGGGTATGACTTTAAAAACAAATCCACTTTTTTTTAATAAAATAGGTCTCTAAAGTGAAAAATGAGAGTACTTTACGTTTTAGTTAATTTCGATTGTTCCTCGTATACCATAAGACTTTCACTGGACCTAAGAGGTACTATTTTTTGTTTGTTTAAAGATATACAAAAAATTTTCGAAATAAAATAAATTCAAAAATAAAAAAAATTACCAGATGCTGCACACTTTCTGGCTGTATATGTATTTATAAAAAATCAAAGTTATTCTGTTCCCTACTTACCAATAATATTTTTTTATTTCCGTGTGTATCTTTATATATTTACAAAATTCTTACCGTAACGCGTATCTTGCTTTTATTTAAAGCAAGTTCCTTACGAAGCGTTTTAGTAAATGCAGTGAGAGCATGTTTTGAGGCTGGATATAGACTCTGGTTAGGAAAATTAAGAACCTCATGACCTACAAAAATAAACGGTTACTTAAAAGTAAACATCTTTATTATTGAAAAATCGTTAATATCGTTTTAAAGGCACTCGCGTTACTAAAACCAATTGAATTTACAAATTTAACTTTGACCTTAATTGAAATTTAATAACATCTTTAACTTTTATATTCGTAAACGGTAATAAAAACCGAAATTAGAATTTTGGTTTTCTTCGGAAGTAGGGTAAGCGATACTATTATTGGCACTCCCCCAATAATTGGCACCTTCCATAAAAACGAATAAAAATAAGAAAGTCTTTATTACTGAGATAATATATATGACAACATTGAAACTGACATATATTTTCCTAAGCATGCAAAAAATTTCAAGTCGGTTAGTTAACTGCTCCTCGTTCTATGACTATTGCTCTATTGATGTGCATATTGTGTAAAGCGTTCTACTGTAAATGTTTATAAACTGGTAGGTACCACATTTAAGTTTCCGTTAGTTATCAATGTAAAAAAGTATTATGAGTTGTGATTATCACTTTAGTAGTTATTATTTATGATAAAAATACGTTATTTAACAAGAATAACCTTAAAAACATTTAAAACCGCCAAATTATTTAGGGGCCAATAACTGTCTTCATAATTCAACTTTAAAAATAGTAATTGGCACCCATGCCAATAACTGTAAGATTACTAAAATATTTTATCAATAGTTTTTTACTCTTTCGTTATTAGCTTTATTAGTAAAATACGTAAAAATGCAAATAATTTTAACAAATAATCACTGGAAACAGTTATTGGCACAGGGCCAATTACTGGGCATTATGGGTGCCAATAATACATTTTATTATTTGTTAATCTTTTATTGTTGAAATCAAGCCCTCTGGTTGAGACAATGGTGTTTTATAACATTCAGGGGTACCTATTAGTAAAAAGCCTACGCCTAAGTCTAAGCCAAACCTACATTATTTTCTAAAATTTGATTTTAAAGCCATTTTAGGCGTTGGGCTAAAAGGACGAAGTTGGCATTAGTGTTTGTGTACTTCTAAGGGCCAGTATACTAGATACCAGTTACTTTGAGGTTGATTTCTACGAGAGACTGAATGTCAAAATCAATTCCAATTGAATAAAGCACTTTTTAATCTAGTTTGACTTTGATATCCAAGCTCCGGTTCGTCAATATATTATTAAAACTTGACTTCAGTTATAATCGGAAAAGTTACCACTAAACGAGACTCTACATGTAAAAAGGAATTTAACGACCCAAATGTATGAGATTGCTGGTAAATCAGTACCTTTAGTAACACAAAATTTCACAAATACACCTCGTTTTGAAGAAATTTGTTATTCATGTACCCTCAATCTGACTAGAAACAATGGTGGTTTAAAATGTGCTCAATGCATTAGAACATATCATTTTAAATGTATTGAAAAAATGAATTGCATAAATCAAATTCAAATACGTTTACCTGTTTACCTTGCTTAAAAAAAATCGTTAAAGCATCCTTTTTCCTTATAAAAGCTTAAATCATAGATTTTTTTTTATGTTACTTAGATATTATTGTATTATACCTTAATAAATGTTTAGTTTGGTTAATTTGTTAGGTACCTACCTATATTCTTCTCCAACAAAGTTTTTTAATGCATATAAAAAAAAATAACTGTTTTCTTACTTTTCTTTTATTATTTGTTAACTAATAAGACAAAAAAATCGATTTCCTCAATAAAATATATGCATTTAATGAAATAATTAGGATGGAATAAAAGTGCCAATAATTCAACCTTAATAATGCCAATCACTGGGTTGAGAGGACCAATAACTGTATTTTGAGGTAACCCATACAAATTATGTATTTTTCAATGTGTATAAGTAAAGTGTTACTATTTTTTTTAGTTGCACTAGGTTTAGTAGTATCTTAGCTATTGAAATAATATATGATTGCTTAAAAATATTTAAGTCTTTATTTTATGTTAAATCAAATGCATACCAAAAGTGGTTAAGGGGCCAATAACTGTATCGCTTACCCTAGGTACCATTGCGCCCAAAAAAAACTGGGACAGCAAAATTGTTGTTGTAAAGTAGCTCCTTGACTATAAGGAATATGTAAAATCTATTGAGGAAAGGTTATCATTGTTGTTATAATAGTTGTCATGGAAGTAAAAAGGTTTAACAACAATACCACATTTTTAGAAATACGAGGAAAAATGAAAATAGGCATATTTACACTTACACTTAAATGTAACAAAAATAAAACAAAGTTTTTTAATATTATGTTCCAATAAATTTTAATTTCAATCATATTTAAACCGTAATATAATAACATGTTTTTAATATTTGGTAGTTGCACCGTTATTATCGATTAATGCTTGTGAACGTCGTGGCATATAACATAGGTTTCTCGTATACTCTTGCGTTATTGCATACCATGCTTGCATTATCCTTTGGCTTAATTCAATCCGAGTTCTAGGCTGGAAGTTGTGTTAATACATAAATTTTGTCACCTCGCATCAAACGTTTTCAATTGGGTTGATATCCGGACTTTTCGAGAGCCAAGGCAGAACACGAATTTGATTTTCTTCTAAATAATCTTGAACTATGCGGGCTTTATGTATAGGAGCATTATCTTGTTAAAATATAAAATCTTAGCCATATACTGCGTCGATAGATGGTATCATAACTTGGTTTAGTATGTTGCAATATAATGGTGCATTGAGCCTCCCCTGCACTATTTGGCAAACTCCTGGGCCCCTTGCACTAATCCAGCCCCAAACGTTTATAGAAAAGCGTCCGATTTGATTAGTCTTATTTGTATATCTTCCATCGTATCTCGTACCAGAAGGCCTATAAACACGTATTTTCCCATTATTGCATGATTGAAAGGTTTTTTCATCGGAAAATATTACGGTTTCCGATATATTACCTTGATTTATATATTCATGCACATTGACAGCACAACAACTCTTTATATCTGAACTACGAATACTGAATACTTCTACGCGCTGTATTAGCTAAACCTGGAAAATGTGTTTCTTTTTAGCTCTTATTGCTGTTTCGAAAGGATGATCTTTTAGAAAATTAATTAATTTTATATCTTGGCCGTCATTCGAAATTTTTGGGCGGCTAGAACCTGCTTTTCTTACAATACTTCAATATTCTGCAATTTTGTTCTTAGCCAACAACACGGTATTTTTGCTAATCCCTAATTCATCTGCGATGCTTCCTATTTGATACCCATCTCTCAATCGAGTGTAATTGATCGCTTTTTGCTCGGTGGTTAACGATTTCAAAAAATATTTTTTTTGACACGCCACTGTCAGTCACAAAATTAAATTAAATTGACAACTTCAAAAAAAAAGCTAATAGTCTGGGAGATTAAACTACGTTTTGCTGTCCCAGTTTTTTTGGGCGCAATGGTACCATCGCGCCGATAAAAAACTGGGACAGGAAATTTTTCTATTTTCTCCTAGACTATTAAGAATAATTTTACATCAAGCCTGGTACCAGTAAAATGTCATGAAAATTTGCATGTCAATAAAGATTGTCACTTTATGATTGACTCGTCAAACATACAATCATATATTATTTGTAAATATGCCACAATTAACCCCCCAGCAAAAGGCAATTATTTATAGTCGGTTGCGAGATAGTGTTGCTATTAGGGATATTGCAGATGAACTGGGAGTAAGCAAGAATACCGTGCTATTGGCAAAACAAAAAATAGCAAGACATGGGACTATTATTAGGAATGCAGGTTCTGGTCCCCCTAAAATTTCTACTGATGATCATGATAGAAGACTGGTTAATTATCTAAGGGATCATCCCTTCGAAACTGCAATCAAGGCAAAAGAAGAGACGAATTTTCCAGGTTCTGCAAATACCGCTAGAGACAGGGTTCGAAATTCCGATATACGAAGCCGTTGTGCTGCCAATAAAAATTTTTTAACGGAAATAAATAAACAGGGCAGGTTAGAATTTGCACATGAATATATTAATCAAATAAATTTATGGGAAACAGTTATATTTTCTGACGAGAAAACTTTTCAGTCATGCAATAATGGGAGAATTCGGGTGTATAGGCCTTCCGGCATGCGGTATGATGAGAGATACACCCACAAAACCAACCAAAGTGGGCGTTTCTCCATAAATGTTTGGGGCTGGATTAGCGCTAGAGGACCAGGACTTTGCCAAATCGTCGAAGGAAGACTAACTGCAGCAGTATACGTTAATATACTAAACGAAGTGATGATACCATCGGTAAACGCTGTATACGGTCAAAATTACACATTTCAGCATGATAATGCTCCAATACACACAGCGCGCATTGTACAAAATTTTCTCCAAGAAAATAACATAGCAGTTCTTCCCTGGGCTTCGAAGAGTCCCGATTTGAACCCGATAGAAAACATTTGGGGTGCCATGGTCAAATCTATGTATAAACATGATTTTCAACCTAGAAACAGGGATGAATTACGTCATAGGATAAATCAAGCTTGGGATGAAATAACTGTCGAATTATGTAGAAACTTAGTTTTAAGTATGCCACAAAGGCTCCAAAAAGTAATAAACAGAAATGGTTCTATGACCAAATATTAATTTTGTGTTGTTTTGACAAACTTTGTGTTCGCAATTTTTTTCTTTTTATTAAATGTATTTTATTACCTGTATTAGCTTTATTTATTATTTTGTGGTAATGGTAAATATAATAATTTATAAAATATTTGACTTTAAAAAAATCTAATAAATTTACTTTATCCATATTATATGATGTCTCTCAAATTTAACCACCCCGTATCGAAAAATACAAAACATTCCATTATGTAACCTAGGTTACTTTTTAAATTTTGAATGTTTTTCCTTTTTAGCTCTAGACACCTTTTATAGTCTAGGGGATATGTATTTCTTACATTGTTTTTGTAAATCTCTTGTCCCAGTTTTTTATCGGCACAATAGTACCTACTGAATTTTTCAATTTTTTTTACGGCTTGTTAGACTTTTTAGTTAGGTATCTCCAAATTACATAACTTTGATCCTTTAATCTTTGCTGCATTTCTTAGCGTTTATGTCCCAATGCTGAGCATAAAATTTGTAATACCCTGTGATTTTCGTTTAAGGGATTGTCAAATACCAAATTTTTATTTTGAATAAAAAACAATATTTTAAATGTAATATTTACCTGCAACGCTGTTGACGTTAACGATATGCCCGTCAATTTTATTCTCTTGCATACTTATCAATGCCTGTCTTGAAGCAACAGCTACTCCGAATATGTTTGTGTCCAAAATTCTTTTCCATGCGTCAATATCACCTACAAAAGATTATTTTTTAATGATACGTCGATCAACAAATTATTAAAAACAATAAAGTCAAATTAAGAATAATTACTAGATGACACCATGGCCATGACGGCGCAAGGTGACGGTTTCATTAAATTATGATGACTACCTGCAAATTTAAAATTTTTTGATGGATAACTTAAGATAAAGATAGGCCATAATCATGGGCTGTTTAACTATCAAGTGAAATTTTGAAAACCTACCAGATAAATACAAATTATTGTGACATAACTAATAAAATGAAAGCTGCAACGATGGAGTTAAAATAGCAAAGCGTCGTAGCGGCAGGCAAGGACTAGCAGCATAAGAATCCCCCAAACTGCTGTGAGCGACCGAACATTTTTGCGAGCTGTCTACCAGTACGGTGTTGGTTGGGATGCAACTAACTTACATTACAGTATCGCGTGACGGACAACGTTCAATATACAACATTTCTTTTCAAAATAGGGGTTTAAACGGCATCATAAGGTATTTTTACTAGGATTTTGGACAATATTGTCAATGAGTACAACTTTTTGTGTTGCAATTTTTATTTCGACTTAGATTTGTACGGTTTAGAGATGACAATGCTACAGTATCTACAGTAATCTACCCATTCTGACATGATTATTAACATCAAAACAACATAAAATGTATTGAATTATTTTGACCATTCTTATCACATTTTATCTGATTGCTACAAAGTAAGCAAAACCCTTCGTAATAAGGACGATGCATTGCCTAATTACCAATGAGGTGAAAATGTGACATGCACTGACAAATCACATAAGAAATCCATTAAGAAATCAATTTTAAGCTATAACTGAAAATCAGAACAGATTTTAAACACTAATAGCAGTCAATTTATATGCCAAGATTTATAATTTTTAATTATTTTAAATTAAGCCCTGTTTTAAACACCTTCTAGAAAAATTACTTAAATTTTACCATTTGTAATTGGAGTATTGGCTGCCACTCCTGCATTGTTAACAAGAATTGATATTGATCCAACATTTTCTCCAATCCACTTGAAACCTTCTATAATATCATCTTTGTTTGACAAATCTACTTTCAGAGGAATAAACTTGCCCTTTTGACCAGTTAACTTTTTTTCTAATTCATCTAATCTTTCCTTGCGCCTGGCTAAACCAACTACCTAAAATAAAAGTAGCTATCAGCTTTTCCTTGTTACACATGTTGTAATATACCTAATGTTCACCAACAAATGCGCCTCAAGAAACGGCTTCAGAATTTGTTTTTTATGTTATGTTACATTTTCAGAAGAATCAAAATTGCCTGGTTAGTAAATGAAAACTTAAGCTAACCGGACCACTTTCTCCTAATATCATGTATGTCAAAGTCAAAATTATTGTTTAAAAATTGTATGCAACCTAACATTGATTTTTTATGTTTAATTCATCATTCCTTGATTTAACTCAACATTTTTTATTCTGGTTAATCTAGAAGTCAATCCAGGATTAGTTCTTCCTATAATAGGTATATAAAATATGCAAAAATAAAAAAGTTAAACTACAAAAATATAGGAAAAGCCTATTGATAAACTATGAAACCAGATATTAAGTGGAACATAATCCTAAGTATGCTAATTTCAACACTAGTATAGAAATATTTTTTGTCACAAATCAAAGGCTTTTTTAATAATTCTTTATGGTCGTAGGAAAAATAGTGTACATTACTCGTGTGAAAGTAATTATTCTAAACCTCGGAGAATTTCTGCATTAGGCTGACGCCTCGTGCTAAATATCTTCTCGTTTGAAAACTATCACTTTCATCCCATTTAATATACTATTAAAATTTTTCAAGCAGCGATAGTAAACTAAAATCTTATCATGAAACGGTCGATTCGAATGATTCGATCGGCATGGGGCTGCATTCAATGAAATAAATCAAATTAATCTAAGAGAACAACCTCCTACGTGTTGGATTTGCATCTATGGTAACAAAACGTTATAATTAAAAAAACGCATTAGTCTTAAGTACGTCTAAGGCTTAAGATTATTTAAAAATGTATATAAAAGATAAAAAACGAAAAGTCAGGTTTGAAAAACAATATTCGATGTCATTATTTCTTATCAACGAGTCAGGTTTGAAAAATAATATTCATTGTCATTATTTCTTATCAACGATATCTACTTATTTGCAAGCCTAATTATTATGTTTACAGTTTTTAAGAATTATATAAACATTAAGCGAAATTTAAAAAAATATTTTTCTTCATGCGTTGATATTATCGGCTACAAGTTGTACCGGGTGGTCAACTAAGAATGGTGGCCGGCTATATCTCAGAAACTAGTAATCGTACAGCATCTGGGTAAATTTTTTTATGATAAAAGTGGCCAAGAGAAAATGCTGAAAATTATTTTAGAGTTTGTAAAATATCCGCAAGGGGGGCGTACCAGCCATGACCAAGGTTAAAATTAGGATTTTCATCGTGTTTTGACTAATTGACCGGTATAAAAAATATCTGTATATTAATCCTTACATATTTCCTAATACTTTTTTCCTACACAATGTCTTCGATCGAGTAAAATAAAGTGGTAGGGGGAATTAATTTTTTTCTAAAAATACGCCACAGTTACTCCGGTTTTAGGCATTTTAAAAATTTTGTAATTTAAAGACAGTCATCGATTTTTATAACTTTTTATCTATTTATTGTTATGTGTGGTAAAATTATTCTATAGATAAAATTGAAACGCCCATAAAAAGAAAAAATTCTTATAATTAATTTTCTTCATAACTCCGGTTGTAAAAAAGTTACAAATTTGAGTTTTTTACCGAAATGTTAAGGATTTATTTCTCTATACTACCATGATAAAACCAACTTATTATTGCATTTGCAACTTTTCCGTGAAAAGGCTTAATATTTGCCTATATTTCAGTTAACGCCATCTAGCGGCGAGGGCAAAACTTAAGGATGAAAATATAAAAGCGCAGTTTATAGGGTAAATAAAGCTCTCTTAAAGAAGACTAAGTTTGTGCAAATCGGCGATGCCAAAACCGGAGTAACTGTGGCGTATTTTTAGAAAAAAAAAAATTTCCCCACCACTTTATTTTACTAGATCGAAAAAATTGTGTAGGAAAAAAGTATTAGGAAATATGTAAGGATTAATATACAGATACTTTTTATTCCGGTCAATTAGTCAAAACACGATGAAAATCCTAATTTTAACCTTGGTCATGGCTGGTACGCCCCCTTGCGGGTATTTCACAAACTCTAAATTAATTTCCAGCATTTTCTCTTGGCCTCTTTTATCATAAAAAAATGTACCCGGATGCTGTACAATTACTGGTTTCTGAGATATGGCCGGCCACCATTCTTAGTTGACCACCCTGTACATAAATTAACCAATTCATTAATTCTATTTAGACAAACTTTTTTAAATTGGAGCATCAGCATATATAAATTATATACTAATATATAATACAATTATATATTAAATAAGGTATACCATGACCCTTATTACCATTTAGAACTGAATTTTGACTGCCATTTTTTTAGCAAAAATTCGACTATTGAGTAACTGTATAATTTAAATATAAATTAAAGTAAAAAAATTATAACTTCTATTTACTTATCTGTAAGATTTCATGCAGAGTTTGATGTATACATTTATACACATAAATTAACTCAAGAATATGTTCTTAGGATTATTACATACCTTGAGCCCATTTTCAACTAGTTTTTCTGCAATCGCAACTCCAATTCCTGCACTAGCTCCTGTGACAACTGCAATTTTTCCTTCCCATCTTTCCATCTTGCTCTGAATTAAATTTGCGTCTGTGTCTATCTACGATCTCGCTTATTATATTCTCTCAATTGAAACTTCAAATTGAGGGTTATCGCTACCAATTTTGATATTGTACCCAATAATAATAAATAATGTACTAATATTCAATTCCCACTGATTAAAAAAAGTTACTGATTTTCGTCTGAATGCAAGAGTAAAAACATATTTTTTATAAGTAAGCAATAAGCATTTAATGATGAATCCAAATCACGTGATGAGTGTTTCTTGAATTTTTTTGAAAAGTTTTTAATACATAAACCAAGTTTATCTCCTTTATTTACACCTTTGAATTTCAACATTTAAAAAAAGCCGAATAGATAGGCGCACTATGATTCATTCGCTACGTAAGAACCGACGTGACTTCTTTTATTGCGTAAAATAATAATCTTGTGTCTGAAATCGATCGAAAACGGAGACAAATATTAGTTCGTCTCCAAAAACGGTTGCCACATTTTTGCACTGATCCGTCTTTAAATATTGAAATTAAAAGTTTACACTGTGTGCAATTGATTAGGTTTCATGTCCATATGACGCTGCGCGCTGTCGTATGATTAGATTTCATGAATAAATAATTTAATCGTACATACTATACCTACTAACTTCGTATACTTTTTTCTTTATAAATTTAACGCAGAAAATATTTACAATACAAAACTTAGTTCACTTATGGCATAAAGATTTTTACCCGCAATTAACTAATCATCAAGTTTGACTGTGACATAAATGACATTGAGTGGCATTAACTCACAATCGAAGCTACCTGATTAGTAAATTAAAAATTAAGGTATAGTTCATCCAGTTACTGGCTGGATGCACGTCTTCACCCGCAAATACATAATCATAACAAAAAAAAGGATTAATTTAATTCATTTAATTTAAAGGTTCGGTCAATTGACTTAAAATACATTTTGACAACCTTTGTCATTTCGAAGAACTTTAATTCCATACGTTAAAAGTAATTTGAAAGCGAAAAATAGCTAATTGGAACATATTCCGAAAATATGTCTCATTATTCAGCCAAAGAAGAAATGCTCATTTTGAAGTTTAATTAAATCCTGACAAAATTGAAAAAATATACTATTTAATCTCAACGACGTGACTCGAATCAAATATTACATCAGAAGCTGTGATGTGCCTCCAGCCAGTAATTTTACGGACTTTAACCGGGCCAGTATGATTGTGAGAAAATTATTTCTGCCAATGTCATGTTGTGGCTGGTTAGGTAATTTTGATTGTGGTTAAAAATCTTTATATAACCCGACATTAGTCTGACATTTGACATTTTAAACAAATGACTTGCAATTTGGTACGGTTTTAAAGTAAAAATGCTTTAGTGAATATCAAGTTTAAATTCTACATAATATTTTCGGTCCATATTTAACCTTAAATATTTCTTATATTGATCACAAATGGTTTTTTACGATTTACTTTAGCTTAAAGATATTGAAAGAAGCACTCTTAAACGGTGTTCTCATGTAACTACACGTGTCTACGCTTGTATAAATAGACCATTTAAAAAAATTATTTTCTACCCATTAATAAAATGAATTAAAAATATTACAATACAAATAACGTTTGAACCTTTAACTCTCCAGTCATGCGTAATTTATACTTGTTTAATTAAATATTAGTTGTGATCGATGGTTACAGCCGAACCTTCTCAACTAATTTTGACATTTTTAGTTCTGCATTCGTAAATTCTATAAAACATCGAATTAATAAAATGTAGTAAGTACTTTAATGTTTCTTATTAAACAAATATCTCTTGAAATAACTTCGATAGTTTTAGAGAGTTTGGAGTAGAGACCTGCACGGGCCTGAATTTCACGACCCGACCCGGCCCGAGCCAGAATTTTGCGAAGGCAGCACGTTAACCAAAACCAAACAGCCCGGCAGGCCCGAAATGTCCGGCAGGCCCGACAAGCCTGTCGGACCCGTCAAGCCTGGTGGGCCCGACAAGCCTGGCGGGCCCGACAAGCCTGGCGGGCCCGACAAGCCTGGCGGACCCGACAAACCTGGCGGACCCGATAAGCCTGGCGGACCCGCCAAGCCTGGTGGGCCCGACAAGCCTGGCAGGCCTGACGCCCGAAAAAAAATTATTAGTGCTTGAAAATTATTTTACAAATATTTCTTTAAAAAAAGCACATACGCAAACCAAGACTGATCCGGAAGGCCCAGCAGGCCAGTCAGGTCCGACAAGCCCGTCAAGCCCGATAGGCTGAGAAAAAATTGATACGGCTCGAAAACCCGAACCTTTATTGCCTAAGTGGTCTTGCCCGACCCTAGCCCGAGAGTCGGGCTGGGCCACGTTAAGGCTCGAGATAACCCAGCCCGTATAGACTTTTAGTTTGGAGTAAATGGTATTGATATCGCTAGCGGAAAATCACCAAAAGCGATGATAGATCTTTAATTACAAATTGCAATAGATATAATAAAAATATGTATTTAATTAAAAATACGTCTACAAAAAAATAAGTAACATTAAATATTATACAGGATATGAAAAATTCTAGTTTCTATTATTATATTCTGTATGGCGGGTGATAAAATTTGAACCTATATATTTTTTATATCATCCGCCAAACTAGAATTTCTTTTGAACACTTTAAAAAAAATTTTGAGTTCCGCCCTACGAAACATTGTGTTTTCAAATTTAAAAAAACTTCGAGTTCTTCGGAATTTTCGTGATTTCGTTTTTATTTTTTTCTGACTCTATTTGAACAGATATGTTAACATAAAGTTTACATTCTCATTATCATTTTTTGTCCTCTACAAGTTGGTGTAATTGTATTTTTAATCCGACGTTTCGTTTTTTCAAAACCAACAAATTTGCTTTTTTAAATAATCGGGAAATTTTATTTTTTTATTTTTAAATTCCCCTCCTTCTTTATAAGTCAATAACATATTACGTCTAGTATTAATAACACCTTTCGGACTTAAAAACCCTTTATCAATAAAAATAAGTGCAAATTCATTTTATTTGAAAGTATTTTATAGTCAATGTCCGAAACCGTCGTATACCTAATAGGCTGTGACAGGTACTTGTTTAAATAAATTATAAATATTTGCCAAATGACAGATTGGGTTAATGAAATCCTTTATCTAATTTCTGTAAAGTAAAACTATTGTGTTTAATTGTAGTTTTTTTTAAATAAAAATTATAGAACTAATAGAGCATTATTCAAGAGAAGAAAAATTTGATATGATTTCAACGTCCAGAGTCAAATTATTTCTAGTTGGCTTTGAAAACAAAAAAAAAGTTGATAGATACAAAATGAATTAGCACTTACTCTTATTGATGATGGGTTTTTATGTCCGAAACGTATTAATTAATGCTACGTATAATGTTGATGAAGGTTTTAAAAAAACGAAACTTCGGATTAAAAGTCTAATTGCACCAACTTATAGAGAAAAAGTAGAAATGAGAAAATAAATTTTATTTTAGCATATATCTTCATATATCTTCATATAGGGTAAAAAAAATAATCGAAATCACGAAAATTCGGTTTTGCCCAAATATCTTCGGAAGGATTTTGAGTTTTTTAAATTTGAAAACATATTGTTACATAATTTAGTGGGGCGCAACTTTTTTCTAATTTAACCATCTCTGTATCATCTATGGTTTACGAGATCCCTGTAGAGCGCAACCTTATCTGGGGCACCCTGTATATTTAACATGTTTGATTTTGTCCCTCTTGCTCTAAATTTGACATCACCATCTAACTTATCGATATATATAATTGTTAAAACCAAAACCTAAAAACTTATCTCTAACAAATTACTTATAAAATATCACATGTTAGCCTTCTTAAATAATTCTTCTAACCGTTCCAGAGTTAGAGACGTTTTTGATGTAAGAATGTCCATTATTGCATCTTCCGAAAGAAAAAAATCGTTGGGAATATACCCTTTAACTGATATTACCCCTTCAATAATTGGTTCAATATTATTTCTTAAAGTTTCAAAGCTGTTCTTCATGGTTTCTATTTCTGTATAAGATAATTCTCTGGCAATATTAATATATTCTATCCATTTTTTATATATAAATATTGTTTTGATTGGACTTTCCAGTTTATCTATTTCGTAAAGAACATGATTCACATATCTTTCGGCTTGACTTTCATAAGTAACAAATTTTTCGTAAATATCATCATCTCTTTTATTGTTTTCGGCATCTGTAATCATGGTTTCAGTTTTGTTTTCACATAAATGAAAATTTCCAACATTCACAGCCAACTTATTACTAACTCCAGTATTATTTTCAGTAGCCGAAACATCCAAAATTCCATCTTCGTTTAAAGAAAATTTAACGTCAAATGACACAGAGGCTGCTTTTCCAGGAGGTAAATTTTTTATATCAAATGATCCTAATAAATTATTAAAATCGCAGTTTTTTCTCTCACCTTCGAATATTGTTATTGTACAAAAACTTTGGTCGTTAAATGCAGTTGTATAAGTTTTAGTTTCTTCAGCAGGTAAGCGGGTATTTCTTTTGATAATCTTACTCATGAGGCCACGGCCAACATTTGTTCCAAGAGATAGAGGGGTAACCTCAGTTATTTTGAAACACTCTAACTCCTCGTGCTTTCCTTTTATTAACCCCGCTTGAATAGCAGCTCCAAGTGCAACTGCCAAGTCAGGATTGGCTTCTGTTTGAATCGGAACTCCTTCAAAATATAAAGTCAACATATCTCGAATTTTCGGAATTCTAGTAGAACCTCCTACTAAAATTACCTTATCTATATCATTTTTTGATAGACCGGATTCTTTTAAGCACTCTTTTACCCAATGCATAGCTTTTTCAAAAAGTTCCATTGTAAGATCCTCAAATAATTTTCTTGATAAAAACATGGGATATGTGATGTCTTCATTTCCTCCTATATGATCCAGGGGAATGGTGTATTTTTCATTGTCAGATAGGTAACGTTTTAGTTTCTCACAATTTCTTCTTATTCTTCGTAAGAGTCCAGGTTTCATTACACTGCTACCAAATTTTTGTTCCACATCAGACATAAAATAGCTCATTAATGCTTGATCAAAATCCCTGCCTCCAAGAAATGTGTCTCCTTCTACACATTTTACTTCAAATGATTTGTCATTAACCTAAAATGTTATATCCAACTTTGTAATTATAATTCAATCAGCTGTGGCGTCAGGGCGGGGGGGGGGGGGGAGGTACCGGAGGACACCCTAGACACATGAGTGCCCGCCCAAAATAAACGTTTATACAGGGTGATTTCTACGTTGATTCTTCTTTTTTAGCTGTGTATATAAAATAAGCAACATTTTTAAATACCTTCTTTCAAGAAACTTAAAAATAGGCGAGATACAGAAGTAAAAAAATATAAGTGCGGGCCTGGTCATCAAAACGTAGCCTGCTACTTTATGTTGTTTGTCTTATTAGTCATGCAATGTACGAGTCGATGGTCAGTTATCTGGCAATCCGCTGCGGTGTGTTTTTCTGAAGCAAGTTAATTTTAAATTAGTGATACGTGAAAATGGTAAAATTTAAAAACAATAAACTAGTATAAATGGTGCTAATTTACGGTGAGTGTCGTCAAAGTGCGGCTGCAGCTTCGAGATTATGTTTAAATTAAGCAGGGCTATATTTGATCCATAGTGTAATAAATGAATGTAAGAACCTTATTTTTGAGTTTTTTGAAAAAAAGTATTTGAAAATGTTGTTTATTTTAATGCCTTCGATACACAGCTAAAAAAGAAGTATCAACGTATGAATCACCCAGTATAAGTTTTCTTAATCAATAATAATTGGAGTTACGAATTGGAAAAACGTAGGGTGGAATTTTAACTGGAATAAATTCAGTACTATTAGGGAGCCTTTTTATTGGCTAAAATATACACGAAATTTGCCAAATAACACCGGATATGGTACAAAATGTTAAGAATGAATATTACTTTAAATTAGGAGTTTGCCAAGAAAAGAATTGGCAACATTTCCAACAATTTTTACAATAAAAGAAATGGCTTCTACATTATCGAAATGCAAAAGTAAATAGTTGGTTGTTTTCCCATTTCCAACGAGCTGACACAATACGTACGTTCACATTTGAAAAAAAAGTTAGGGCGGTTTCTACCCCCAGATCATGAAGACGCAAAAAAAAGTATGCCAAACTAAAAATAAACGAACCTGTAGTTCTATATTTTTTCAGTAAATAAAGAGGCTTTCTAACACTAAATTTATTCCAGTTAAAAATTCCACCCTGTATGTTAAACATCTAAACGAAGCGTAGCACGTAGGGGAGATAATTTGATATGAAATTTTATGTTAATATGGATTCTGATTTACCAAACAATGACCGTAATCTTTATTATAATAATCGGTACCTACTTCAATAATAGAGACATCCAATGTTCCCCCTCCAAAATCAAATACTAGAAGCTTTGCATTGTTTTTAAGTTTCTCTTTGACGTAGTAAATAGCTGCAGCTACCGGTTCAGTGATCAGTTTCAGAACTTTAAAACCTGCCAGTTCTGCAGCTGCTTTAGTGGCTTTTCTTTGAGCCCCGGTGAATTTTGCTGGAACTGAAATAACTGCTTCCGTAACATCTCCAAGCTGCTCACATGCGGATTCCCGAAGATATTTTAATATCTAGAATAAGAAGGTATAAATATGAATTATTTTAAAGTTTTACAAAACCCACTTCTGTTTCTATACAAGGTTCGCTTTTAGAACAAACAGTCAACTGATGGGGTTTGCTGAATTTCTTCCTTTTTTTGGTGGTTTCTTAAAATTTACTGAATATCTCTAAAAATTACAAATTGCGGTTTAACATGTTAAACCGGAAGATATAGTTTTTAGATTGAGAATAAAAAACTAAGATAGGGAGATGAGACCCATTTTTCTCTAAGCTGAACCCATCTCTATATGATTCGTTGTATTCGGGAAAGTAGTAATTTATAAGTATGTGTTATACCACAGTTTCATTTATACAGGGTGATTCACGTTAAGTGGCCTATTAGAAGATCTCGGAAACGAGTAAACTTATCTTTCTAAAAATTTGATAGCAGGCATAATTGGCTTTGAGCTTTTAAAACATTATCTTTTGAGGTTTTTGTTACTTCCTGTTATACCGGAAATTAATGCCAACTTTGCTATTTCAAATAGAACACCCTGTATATTTTAGCATTTTTGAATACCTTATAAAAATCTAAATAACTTTTGTTAATATTAATCTATTCCTATCTCTAACCGTTTTTGAGATATGAATTATAAAAGGATTTTTTTGTGTAAACACGCTCCTAGAAGAAAGTTTAGTAACTCTAAAACTAATAAAGGTAAACATTTTAAACTTTGTAAGATTTCAAGTAATTCATAGATCTTTCGTTCTTAAAATTGTGCCAATGTTTCCATTTAAATAAATGTGCATAAGTCAATTTTTGCAAATGGAACACCCTATTTTTTAGCTTACCAACGTGTAGAGAATTAAATTTCCTATCTAAATGCTTAATATGTTACAATCCGCATTTTTAGTCGTTTTAGAATTATGAGCAATTTAAATAAAAAATCTCAAAATTTCTGTTTGTGTTAATGCGACATTATTTTTGAAAAGAAGGCTTCGACTGGGATTTTCGTTTGATTTTGAACTTTGTTACCATTTGCTATTAAGCGCCTATGTTCGTTGCTTAGCTATTTCTAATTTTCAAAGTTAAACGAAAATCCCGGTCTTCTTTTCAAAAATAATGTCGCATTACCCTGTATATTTAATTATTAAATATTGCAAGCGCCCATTTTTGTATTTCTGCGCCTGTCCATTCTTAGATTAAGATTCCTGAATTCCGGTACCGGCAGTAATTATTGGAATCTACGTACCTACATACACGGTACCTAAAATTGTAATTATTGTTCCGAAAATACGGACATTACAATATACTCAAGGTCCAAAATTACCGTCAGTGACACATCGCTTTTATATAGGGACAGCGGGTTGTACGAAGTCAGAGGAAAATATTTCCATGAAAATAAATATTCTGCTCTATTATTTCAAAAATATACTGGAATTGTTTCCTCTTATAAACCAAACACGAAAGCGACGAATCACTGAGAATAATTTGGACTTAGGGTAAAGTTCTAGAATAACATTATATTTCTAATCAACTTACTTCTGAACATGCTTGTTCTGGCGACTTCTGAACTTTAACACCATCGTGCTTCAGCTCTATTTCAGCTCGATCATCTTCGCCCCTTACTATTTTATAAGCGAAACTTTTTGTCTCAACCAGTTTTTGCACATAGGCATCATCATACTTTCTACCAATAATTCTTTTCATATCTGAAATAATAGGTTACATAACAAAAGTGATAAAAGTTATACTTCTCAAACGAGGAGGTATAGACCACCAAGCGTCAGCCAAGTGCGGAAATACTCTCGAGTTTTAGAATATTTTTTTCAAACAAGTATCTATCGTACACAATTTTTTATACGACCACAAAGAATTAAGTATCAAAAATCCTTTGATTTGTATTTTATATTTTGTAGGTACCGATATCGCTACTGCGTACAAAGAAAACTTTTCAAGAAAAATGAAAACAAAAGAAAGCAATGCTCATTTATATAAAATATTTTGACTTCCAAACGTCCATCGACAGCGCCGACATGTTATTTCTCTGTGCTCAGACATGTTATCTTACCTTTTTCTTTTGTATAAATGTCATTAAAAAATCGAATTGGCCTCAGAGTCAGTGGTGGCACCTGATAGTCGATACAGGTGGGGCCAAAATATCAAGTCAAAAATCTTTAATGACAATACTGGGTGTTACAAATTCGATGCATTAACATTGCTATCTCGGTAACTATAAGAGATAACGACTTGGTTCAATAGAGGTACAGTTGCATAATTTAATGCTATTATGTGTTTAAAAAAATCCGATGACTTCCAGAGCATTCGAAAAAAAAACGAAAAAATGATTTTTTGTTTTTATTTTCTTTGACATTGATTATTTTGAAAAACCACCAAAAGCACTTGCTTAAGACAATTTTTTATGCTCTTCAAGAAAACAATCTTATTTTTCAAATACGACGTTCGTCTTTTAGATGCCTATATCAACTTAATTGTTTTAAATACAGACCTGCATTTTTTTAAAATTTTTAGTTTATTTTTGACCTCTTAAAATTATTATCCAGAAAAGTGCCTTAAGGAAGTAATGTATTTTGTCATAAAAAAAAATAAGAACAAGTTTTTCGTGTCTTTTTTCGAATATCTCCTCAAGTTATCGAAATTTGATTTAATTTAAACCTAACCTACAAGCACACAAAAGCCTACAAAAATAATTTATGTTAAATAGTGAAAACTGTTGAAAAGAAAAATATTTTAAAATTAATATCTTGTCAGGCAAAACCGTTTTAAAAACAGCTGCCATCTAGTAGCTAGTAGCGGTAGCAAAGCCGAAAGCATAACTATACCGGGTCCGCCAACGTGGCGGGGATGGAAGATTAAATCATTATCGAGGAGCTTATCAAAAATACTAAACCAGCATAAGGTATCGACTTAAAAGCGGCATATTTTAAAAATATTTTACATTATACAGGGTGGCTCAAAAAAGTGTGGCGGACTAAACTTGCATTTTTTTAAATGGAATACCCTATATATTATATTATTTTCTAATTCCCTATACAATTCCACGTATATTTTGTATAAAATGTCATATGTCTAAATTCAATTGTTTTTGAGTAATTGACGTTTAAAATATGGCATTTTTTGACTTTGACAGGCTGTAACATTGGAACGGTTCATCTTAGAGAAAAATGGTTTTCACCTCCCTATCTTAGTTTTTCATTCTCTATCCAAGGAAACCAACCTCCGATTTACTATGTTAAACCGTTAAAACCGTTTTTTGGTTTAACATGGTAAATCGGAGGTTGGTTTCCTTGGATAGAGAATGAAAAACTTAGATAGGGAGGTGAAAACCATTTTTCTCTAAGATGAACCGTTCCAATGTTACAGCCTGTTAAAGTCAACAAATGCCATATTTTAAACGTCAATTACTCGAAAACAATTGAATTTAGACATATGACATTTTATACAAAATATACGTGGAATTGTATAGGGAATTAGAAAATAATATAATACATAGGGTGTTCCATTTAAAAAAATGCAAGTTTAGTCCGCCACACTTTATTGAGCCACCCTGTATAATGTAAAATATTTTTAAAATATGCCGCTTTTAAGTCGATACCTTATGCTGGTTTAGTATTTTTGATAAGCTCCTCGATAATGATTTAATCTTCCATCCCCGCCCCGTTGGCGGACCTGGTATAGCCTAGCAGTGCCCTAACCCGATTTGGACTTCTCACAGTCTTCACTCTCGATAAAATAACACATCATATTATGAGGATCTGGCCAGGCCAGGTCGATTTCTCTACGCGCCAGTAAAAGAGGGCGATATATGCATTGGTGTTAGTCTCTCTCTTGAACGGGTTTAACATCGTGCCAAATACCGAGTTGGCCGGAGCAGCGGGGATGCAAGGAATTTTCGCGGCGTCACCCACACATTAGGGAGTTTTTGCATAGTTAAGCGTTAATAAATATCAACGTCTTAAATTAAAAATTATTTACATTTACAAAAAGAATGAAGCGTAGGGAGACAAAGTAATAATAATTATAAATGAGAAATAAAAAGCTTGGTGTACAGGTAGCAGGTAGGTAGGGCCATGGCACTGTGGCCCTACTGTACGAGCCGCCACTGCTCAGAGTTAAAAGAAATAGACAAATGAATGTATAAATGATTTGTTTAATCCCACCTAGCACCCCAATTCCCTGCACGGGTTCCGAAAGTTTGTTGTTTTTAATTAATAGTTTTGCTGTCAAATGGCACTATTTGTTTAAATTAAAAAGTAAAATTGAAAAGTACCATGACCAACTACGATATTCTACGTGAATACCGTATGGATGACTATACACTGTCAATAACTTACCAAATAGAAAGTTCTCTAATAATTGAGGAGCAATATCGTTGGCAGCATTTCCACAAGACACCTCCAAACTATCGGGGTGATAAAAAATTAGGGATGGCGTTAGGCGATGTCCACCTTTGTTGGGTATTATTTCAGAACTTCCATTTAGATAAACAGCCGCACAAGAAAATGTCGTACCTAGATCTATACCTATAGCAGTAGCACCACGCTTTCCCAGTGATGGTAAAGGATCTAAAAATAATGATTAAACATCTTTTAAATTGTTCACCCACCACCATAAGCTCTTATTTGTCAAAAGTAAATCGAAATATGATTTTTCCCTTAATCAATATTTTAAAGCCAAAAGAAATTTATTTTTGAGCAAAATAAACTGTACAAAATAGTATTTTTCTCTATAGTAATTATTACGTTAATGCCTAGTCTATATACAAAATGATGTCCTTCCTTGTAGCCTTTTAGTTAACACACCGACAGAAATGAGAAATATACTTTATACTTTATAATACTTTTCTTATTACAAAGATCTTGCTATGATTATGTTTCTCATACGTAAAAATTAAAATTACAGGTCTTTTGATGTTTGTATTCGACCAATCAAAAACTGATTATCGCTCCTTAAAGAGATTATGAATATACGGTTATTCAGATCATTCGTACCGATCATGTGTGCCAGTGTGAATTTTTCAGCTTCGTAACTGTGCGAAATAAACACGGGGTGGAACTATTTGTCAATGAATTTACTTATCGAATTAATAACGTAACTTTAGTTTGTTCTGTTGTTTATTTTCTAGAAACACAGAATTTTATACTAAATTTCTGAAATCGAGTATCTAGACCCGTAGACGAAAGTTTTTTCGGGTGTCACGCCCAAAAAAACCTTTTGTGGCCGATAAAAAAAATTTCAAATTAGAAAAAATACATAATATTTTTATAGAAACTTGTAGGAAGTTATTTTGATACCCTAATATATAAAATAAACTTTATGAAATAAGCATAACTGAGCAAAAAAATATTAAAAATAAGGTTTATTTTTTATTTATTGAAAACCAAAAAATATATTAACTATAATCCATAATTATTAGAAGCCATAAAGATTATGCATACAAATACCAATAAACCTTTTTAAATTAATAAATAAAATCGTGCGCCGCGTGTGTAAGTTGTAAGATTTGCGTGGATGTCATTAGTTTGTCTTGCAAGCATTTTGTATAATATGTAAGATGATGTGTTATTTCATTTGTGCGTTTTTGATAGGGTTGCCGTAATTTCGGTTCCCAATTATATTTTAAATCTTCTGGTTTTTTTGATTTCAGGGGGACCCGAGCCCCCTGCCCCCCTCCCCGCTGGCTACGCCACTGTTTAGTGCACAAATATACAAGATTGCACCGTATAAAAGTATGCTGACTCTTTCATTAAAAATCTGCTTTTATATGATTATTTATGGCTGTAACCACTTATATATTTTCATTGTCGTCCACTGCATGTCAGCAGAAAAACAATAAAAACAAAAATAAAGTAAAATTTCTATTGAATAGTAGTATTGATATCAGCTTTTGGTCTTATTAAAATTCGGTCTGGTGTAAAGTACCTATAGTTTACAAGGACAAACACATTTTTCCCAAGCAATATTTCTATTTACTTTTTACAATCTAATAATGTTTTACGATTCGATCTCAATGTATATGGAGAGCATCGTTAAAACAAATCTTATATACTTGTATCGCGACATGTAGCGATACTGATCTCACCATCAGTGTTACCGCAACTAAATTTTAAAACGTACTGACAAGCGCTGTAAAATGTACTAGAATGTACTAAAATTGGGGTGGGACAGAAAATACTTCAAAAAAAGTGACTTCTAAAAAAAAAGGTCACTGCTCTCTAACGCGCCTACTGCTGGAGAAAACAAAATTTCAGAATCCAATCTAAAAAATGAACAGTTGAATACATAGTTATTTTTGTAATAAATACCTTAAATAGGTGTTTTTTTAATGGCACAATAATATTTTTTTCAAAACTAGAATATGTACTAGAATTCAGGTGATTTATGATAAAATGTACTATTGTACTTTGCTGTCCAAAATGTACTAGCTTTAGTACAAATGTACTCAAGCGGCAACGCTGCTCACCATTCTTGAGGACCTTTAGTTTAAAATTTACCAACCTTGACTGCTGTTCGGTGATGGTAAATAAGTACTACTCGCATCATCGGCATCGTTGCTGGCGGTTTCCACTAAAAAATAATAGCACAATAAGATTTTTTTACATTGCTGAAGTATAAGATTATGCGACAACCAACCACGTTGTAAAACGTATATAAACTAACAACTATCATTGGTGAAGTCAATAACTATACTGGACACCAAATTTTAGTTTGAACGGCAGTAGAGTTTTGGACTTGCATTATCTTTATTTGTTTGAATCACAACGTTTCAACTGGTAAGTATCTTCAGTCGTCTTCAGCTGAGTTTCCATACTTATTTAGTTGTAAAAACACAGAATTTTTATGTCAGGTGGTAGCAAACATTTAAGAAAGCATGAAAATTAAATTTCAAACCACCTGAAAATGCCTTATACAATAAGGTTGTATATTGTCTAACACAGTTAGATAATAAAATACAAATTAGATTGCATAGTTGTACCAAGAAACGAAAACTTGATATTGGTAGCTAACGTATAGGTATATGCGACCGATGAAGGTTGATATTATATGCATTAGTCTAAAAACTTTCATTTGGTATGGTATGAACACCTACTGACGAGAACAAAAAAGTTCGAAACCGGTCTGCAGATGGTGACATCCTACCAATATAAAGTTTTCGTTTCTTGATAGAACTATGCAATCTTATTTGTATTTTATTATGTAACTATGTTAGACGAAATACAACCTTATTGTATAAGGCATTTTCAAGTGGTTTGAAATTTAATTTTCATGCTTTCTTAAATACTTATTTAGTATTCACCTGAAGACGACTGGAGATACTTACCAGTTGAAACGTTGTCATTCAAAACAAGTAAAGACAATGCAAGTCCTGCCTTGTGCTGATAGTGATGTTTATACATTTTGATTACAATGGTATTCTCTATAGCGGGTACTTAGGTACTTCTTTTTAAGCCCGAGAAAAGCAAATCATTATAAAAGGTTGAAGACCAATGATGTTTTTTAAATGATAAAAGAGTTTTGGATTTGCATTGTCTTTATTTGTTTTAAATTGCAACGTTTCAACTGGTGAGTATCTCCAATGCGTTAAAAAAAAAAAGTTATGATCCGTCAAACTAGAAGTTATTGTAAACTCCTTAGTAAAATGTACTTACTTGTTTAAAATACTAGACACACTGGACTGCATATGTATGTATTTTTAGATTACTAAATAACATAGCGATTGTTGTTCTTTTGTTTATTTCACCTGATATGATAAGATATAAATAATTTATATTATCTTAATTTTATTGGATATTGTTTTTTTTACCATGACTAACTATTTAAAAAATATAAAATAACATTTTATAGTCTTTTATTATCAAAGAGAAAAAAAAATCTGATAAATTAAAGAATGCAGGTTTTTAGATATCTAAATATATATTTGTAGTTTCTTAGCTCATTTAAGCCCATAGTGGCTAATAAAAGCGAATATTCGCTTTGTTGGTTGATACAAGAATGCAAATAGGAGTTGGGCCAAGTAGTTTAGTGAGAAAAACGCATATTTTGTAGTATTTTTCTCCACATGCACGAGGAAGAAACATCCTTAAAGATATTGTTTAAAAGTATTTACAAATTTATATTTTCTCAACATAATAGATTCACCTCGAGCCTCAACTAGACCAAGACAAAAATTTCGTAGTATTTTTCTCTACATGAATGAGGAAGAAAGACCTTAAAGATATTGTTTAAAAAATATTCAAAAATTTACATTTTCTCATAAGAGATCCACCTTGAGCCTTAACTTAAAGGGGACAAAATTATAACAAAAGGTACCGACCAAATTTATAAAAAGAAACATTAAATTAATTTAAAAAAGTTTCCTTTTCTTAAGAATAAATTAAGGATAAGATATAGGCAGTTATGTCGCTAGTAAATGTAGTAATGACTGAAGTCTTGGTTCTATTGGTCTATAAGCTACGTGTCAGTCAATTTTAGCTAGTAGTCATAAGTTTTTTAAGACATTTTTTTATATATATTTGATCTATCGTCAATGCTAGCCATCAGCTATAAATATTTAGCTACGCATAATAGCCAATGAATATTTCTAAATATTTATCGCAGGTATTTTTTTCTTTACTAATAATTAAAGTATATTTCTCTTTGCTTTTAGGTAAATCCTCAAGTCGGAACAACTGGAAATTTTGAAGTATCGTTTACGCCACTTGATGTTGGAGATCACAGCGTGGAAGTGCGACTATCAACAGGTCACATCGAAGGAAGCCCTTTCCTGGTCAAAGCGTACGATGCTAGCAGAGTTACTGTGACAGACATAATGGATGGTATTGTTGGAAAGCCGGTGACTTTTAGTATAAATGCATCGCAGGCAGGAGCTGGAAATTTGGAGATAATTGTAGCTGTAGGAGGCCGGAACGTCCCTAATTTTGTGCAGAGTGAAGGAAATGCAAGATTTAAGGTCAATTTTAAGCCTACGGAAGCGGCTATCCATACACTTAGTGTAAGGTAAGTCAATGGGCCTGTTTAACACTCAAATTAAATATTTCCACGAACATAGATAACGCTATGACCAATAACTCGGTGATTAATGTTTCCTAATAATAAGCAAAAATAGCTGAACTAATGTTAGTGTTAGCTGCTGTCATTTTAATTTTAATAGTTTTTCTTTTTTTTTAGATTTAATGGCCAGCCAGTTCCAGGTTCTCCATTTAATTGCAAAGTTAGCCCTGGAAACATACAGCCTAGAGTTCCTGTATCTGGATCGGGTATTGAATTGGCTTCAGTTGATGCACCTGCAGAAATTAAAATAGAGGGCGTTACAGGTAATACTTTTACACAGTCACTCCGTTGATATAGGAGGACTTTAAAAGCAATCTTATGTTAAAGCAGCTGAGCTTTTATTAACGCGACCGAATGGTGGTGACGAAAGACACAAAAAAGCACCCGGTCACATTGACGGCTATTTGATTTGAATTTTTCGTATCCATTTGACTACGAAAAACGTACGCACAAAGTAACCATATAACCTAACAAAATTTCATAGTAAAGTTTTATTTTATAAGGCCGTGACAAGCTGGGCAGTAATTTCACAGGAATACAATCTAATTAACTTAAATATTAATATAGAACAACAATATTCTTGGTATTCAAAAAACAAATGAATTTTAGACACTGATAAGTATTAAAAAGTCTACTTTTAAAAGTGCTTGTAGTTATAGTTATTTGTTTTTCTAGGCAGCAAAGTAGTAGATTGACTGCCGCGGCTGATAGTTCATAGCCGAGCGTAGCGAGGCTAGGAATTCAGCTAAGGCAGTCAATCTACTTTGCTGCCAAGTTGAACATAGAATTTTTTCTTCGATTGTTTATAATGATATATGTATTTTGTATTTGCAAATTATTACAATTCCCACAATCTTTTTATTTTTCCTGTAGTGATAAATTAAATTAAAGCAAAATTTGATAGAAATCGCAATTGTTGGAACGGTTGGTTGCTATGGAAATGTATATGTCCATAATAATTATATTTTTATTCCCATTGAGAATAATCATTTTGCTGCCTAGGTAGGAAAGTCCTTATTTTGCTGCTTAGGCAGGAAAAGTAATACTTTGCTGATTGATATGTGTCTGCAAAACTAATATTTGCTGTCAATCGGAGAAAAAAATATTTTTCCGAAAATCTATCGGAAAGATTGACATTTTTGATAATATTTCTAAAAGCAAAAGTCAATATTTCCTTACACTTAGTCGTTGCAAGGCAACTGAAAATAACTGATAGAAAATATTTATTATTGTATGTAAGAAAATATTATTTCTGTACGGCTACTTGTAAACTTAAATCCGTCAAGTTTGACAATTCAATATTACTGTGTTTCCATAGTTGCACCACAAATATTTAATGGCATCCTTTATTTGTAAACAAAGTTAATAATGTTTATTTCAAAATTTTAACATTGAAGTTGATTGTAATAAGTTATGTCCTTTTAATAATTTTCGATTTACGGAAAAATAGTATGTATACCTCGTATACTCCGTATTGTCAGTCTCGGCTTGCGCCTCGACATACAATCTTTACGGTCGTCCAGGAATGTTTAGCTTTTCCTACTAGGTATACAATGTACATTATTATAGCATAAAGGAATAACATTGATGCTCATTAAATTACATTGTTGCTCTATCAGGTGGTGAACCTCAAGTTACTGTTACCGCCCCAACGGGAAAAATACTTCCTGTAAAACTCACTGCAATCGCTGATGTTTACATGGCTCACTTCGTTCCCGAAATGGTTGGTAGACATTCCGCAGCCATCTTGATCAATGATCAACATGTTATTGGATCACCCTTCAGTTGCAATGTATACGACGTGAACAAAGTGATTGTAACTGGGCTGCCTGGAAAGAAAAATGACATTAGTAGTGGTTTGAACGACCTTAGTATTAGGTAAGAACGACATTTTTAGTTTTTTGGTAAATAAATTAAAATAAACATTTTTTAAGACTAAGCAGTCTTAGGATAAACCAGCATTTGATGTGGCCCGCCTGCATATTTATTTAAGTTTGGAAATACTATAAACAATGAGGTTTTAACAGCGACATTATTTATTAAATTAAATATAAATCATATACTTTGGAATTAACTTTACATCTTAATTCATAAAATATCTGTTCTTTAGAGATACTGGCCCAGCGGAAGTTGGCAAACCTGTAACATTCAGTGTCGATGCTGCCCAAGCTGGAGAAGGGACTTTGGAACTGGTTGTTTCAACGCAGCACACCACGATCAAAGCCGAGGTGGTTGCATGTGCAAGAGGACTATACGATGTGACATTTGTTCCTCTTACTGCTGAAGATCATTTTGTTAACATCACGTTTAATGATATTGCTGTAGTTGGCAGTCCATTCCATTGTTCAGTGGTGAGCATAGAGGATTAAATTAACCTTTAATTTTTTTAAATTAAACATTAGGTCTGATAATGCTCGAAAAGGTGAAACACTTTAAATGGTACCTTTAAATAGAAATTTTTGATATCGGCACATTGTGTCTGTCTCACCTTTATAAATGAAATTAATAGTTTATTACCTATAACCACTGTTATCTACTTCGCAAAGGTTAAAACTAGAAGTGGTAAATTCATTATCACGCGCATATATACAAACTAAGTACGGTTGGGTATCCGCACGGCAGAATGATGAGATACCGACCTTAATAATTAGGTAAAGAAAGTTGTGGGAGTGCTTTTAAAGCATTTACCCTCCTTTTGAAATAAAAATTTAGGGTTGATAATATTGTTGGATAGATTACACAACGTAACAATGTTATTAACCCTAAATTTCTGTTATGATGGGGCTCATCCTATGCCGTATAAGGTAACTTATTTTACCCACGCCAATTGAACAGGGGAAACACGATCTGTTAAGCTGCCTGCGTTTTAAAGATTACGCTTCGAGATTTTCCGTCGACTTCTATGTTGTTTTTAAAGCAGTGTCGAGTTTATGTCAGTTACAATATTAGGTTACGCATTTAATGAAATAATACTAATAATAAAAAAAATTCAAAATATTAACTATACCGATATGAAATAATATATTACATAACAAGTGATGAAAGTGATACTTTTCAAACGAGGAGATATTTAGCGCGAGGCGTCAGCCGAGTGCGGAAATTCTCCGAGTTTTAGAATAATCACTTTCACACGAGTTATGTACACTATTTTTCCTACGACCACAAAGAATTATTAAAAAAACCTTTGATTTGTGAAAAAAATATTTCAACTCTAGAGCTGAAAAAAAAAATTTCAACTCTAGAGAGGAAATACAAGGCACACTATTTAATTTAAACATATGATGCCAATTTAATAGATCGAAAGGTCACCGGTTCAAATTCCATCAGGAGTACTTGACTTTTTTTATAAAAACATTAAATAAATTATAAAATTATTTTGAATTGAAATCTTCCTTCTTGAATGATTTTTTTTATTTATTCAAGGAAAGATGCATTAAAAATAATTTAAAAAAATTCACCCAACAAGGAAGATTTCAATTCAAAATAATTCTATAAATTATTTAATGTTTTCATAAAAAAAAGTCAAGTGCTCCTGATGGGATTTGAACCTGTGATCTTTCGATTCGTAGGTCATGGCTCTTGTCTCTAGGCTATGGTGACCCATAAGCATTTTTTGCTTAAGTTTAATATATGACATTTTCTTCAGCGGGGCTTGTTTTGACTGGTAATAAATTTTCCAGTATATTCTTAACTTTTTTATAATTTTAGATGGCGTATTTTCACACTCTAATTCTGAATCACTCGACAAATACGTGATAAATAAACTAAACTGCTTTCTAAAATTTGTTCTTTTTAATAAATAGGTGTGGTCTGTCAAATTGGCATCATATGCCTAAATTAAATAGTGTGCCTTGTATTTCCACTCTAGAGTTGAAATATTTTCTTTCAACACGCGTGTGATATTCGGCGCTTTCGAGCCAAGTTAACCGTGCTTTTTTTCTCATTTTCATAGGTGGTCGTAGGAAAATTACATAAACGCACAGCTCTCATGTTGGCTGCTTGCTGAGTTCATGGTCGAATCCCGGGACGTCGTATGTCTTAACCTAACAAACCAACAAACAAAAAATAATTTAATTTAAAGTTGGCAAATTACTTTAATATTCGTATGTTTTTTATTAGATTGAAGCTACCCAGTATTTGCAGATCGGTTCTACATGTTACATGGACCTGCCAACTGAAAATCATAGACTGGAAATCAAAGATCCAAACAATCATAATGTGAAGTATGTGGTCAAGGAATACAAAGCTCAGTTCGTGTTAATCCAGACCGGCACTTACAGAGTATATTCCTACAAAGGACATGAGTAAGTTTCGACTTGGAATGATTTTAAATTTTGTTGGTTTAGGAGAGGTGGTTATCGTAAACAACAAAACTCTTCTCTACTAACGTTGATATAAAAACTAAATCTTTAATGTGGCTCCACAAAATCCAACGGGTTCAGATCAGGCGATATGGGTGGCTATTTTATTGCCCCTTATCTACATATTCATTGATTTACATAAACAATATATTGCGGAAGAGTACCAAGCGTTATGTGTGTGGTTATCCTCGAATCAAAGAGGACTTTCACTTGCACAGTACCTAGAGTATTGGCTGTTTATCGGACCATTTAATGAAAAAGAAGCTTCATCTAAAAAATATTCTTCGCAAACAAAAAACTCACACAGGGCAAATTGATAACCTGTATTTTATTCCAGATTATCTTCAACACGCACTATGCACGTTTTTGACACCACAAAGATTGACGTAGTAAATGTACCCGAAGCCACTTGTCATCGTCCAGCGGTAATCGGTATTAATATGGCTAAAGTTGGTCCAGGAGTACTTACTGCAACAGTACGAGTAGCCAATAGAGATGTAGCTCACAGCGTAAGACAGAATCCTATGAATCCAAATATGTGGGAGGTTGTATTTCATCCAGTTATTTCCGCTCCCCACAAGGTGATCCTCTATTACAACAATGTTCCGAAGTTTGGGGTTCTGGAAGTGCCGGTGAAAAGTCCTGGAAGTGAACCTTGGGCTGGGGGAATAGGTAAGTCTTCAGACATCGCATTTTTTAAATAAACTTAAACCATGCCGAATCGTATAAATGAATTACACTTTTTCCGGTACCTACGTGTATTTTGTCACCTATAAAAATTTAAAATTTGGCACCATTAATCATCTCTGTGACTCTTAGTTGTATATCGTTGCAAAGTTAACAGAATCTATACTTAATAATTTTTCATAGGTTTATATCAAGCCAAGGTGGGCAAAGTAACATCATTCCAAATAGACACCTTAGGTAGATCCGCCAGGGAATTTGATGTGGTAGTAAGTGGTCCTACTGGATCAGCAGTACCAGTTAGATGTTACCAGACGAAAACTGGAAAACTCCAAGCCGAATTTACAGCAAGAGATGTTGGCCCACATAAAGTCGAGGTTCTGCATCAGGCGAAGCCGATCAATGGAAGTCCATTCACTTGTCAAGCTTGTGATCCAGATGTGGTTAGGATTGTAGACATACCAACGTCACAGGGGAATGTAGGGGAGAAAATTATATTTAACGGTAGGCTCATTTCTCTTAGCTTTGTTTTTAGTAAACACGTTTCAGAGTATGTTATATTTTTACTATTTTTTAATGGCTAATTTGTACAGGTACAGGTTGTCCAGTTTTAGATGTTTTTATATGGTATCTTCCCCTTTAAAGAAGATAAAGGGATGCTGTTTTTAGAATAATTTGTCTCTTTTTTTGAGAAATAAAAGATGCCGCAAATAAATTTTTCATAGCAATCTTAGTTGTTAATCTACAGGGAAAATTTTTCAATTTTCGGACAGCCCCCGTATTTTATACTATAATGGATTTTATATAGTTATTTCCGGAGAATCCATCTGCATAACAGTCTTTATTATTAATATCAATTGACCCTTTAAATATCAACATATAAAGAACGTCATATAAGCAGTTCTACTCAATCTGCTAAGTTAAATTCATAGATGGCGCGTCAAAATAATTTATATTAATGCAGTCAGTAGCGACGAGGCCTCCTCCGGCTAAATTAAAGCACTGTTGCTTAGTTTTTTCTTAAAACTTTAACGCCCTGTAGTTCGAAAGTTGATAGGTTAAGGATATATGTTAATTTGAACTTTTCTTCTTAAAATCACCTAAGGATTCACACCGTTAAGGATCAGCATCTTATTCTGAAACACCCGATATATCAAATCAAAATCAAAAAAGGTTTATTGTCTAAGATAATGTCTCGTTGAAAAAGCAAAAAAAAAGTTTTACAATAAGTAATACTCTTATATTCTAAAATAAAAAAAAAATTAAACATAAACTACAGTTAAGGGACGTACTACATATAGTTCTAAAAAACGTGTCATTAGTTAACCTAGAGTTAAACAAATAATATTAAAATCAACACTAAATAAACATAGAGTCAAAAAAATAATATAAATTCAACACTAAAAAGTACAAAAGGAAAATTTTACGCTGTAAAATAAATAATACTATATCTATCCAGTGCCTAAAGGTCAATAGTGTCATCAAAAAATTCGCCCAGTGTATAGTAGGCTTTAGTTATAAAAATATTCTTAAGTTTCCCCCGGAATTTTCTTTCACACTGGATATTTTTTAATCCTTCTGGGAGGTGGTTAAAGATTCTTTTACTCTGATAAACAATACTCTTATATACCTGAGTAGATGTAGGTATAGGTAAATTAGGATTAAACGCTTGACGCGTATTGTATGCCGAGGCGCTCCCAATTCTTCCCTATGCTTTCTATAGACCAAACAGGATGACTCTAACAAAAACAAACACATCAAAGTTAAAATTCTATTTTTAACAAAAACGGCCTAGCCGAGTCTCTAATTCCAATCCTGAACATATACCGCAAAGCTCTCTTCTGTAAAATAAACATGAGAGCAACTACCCCAAAATGAAATGCCATATATATTCTGGTTTAGTATTTACTAGTATATAGGGTTATTCACGCTAATCGACACAACATAATATAGCTAAATTTTTTTGTATTGGATATCATTTTTTTTCTGGGTGGATGTACTTTTTAAAATAATTTTCATAATGTACAGGTTGTCCCAAAAACACGAAAAGTATCAAAGTTGTATATTTTTACAATACAAACAATTTAGCTCTTATATTATGCCGGGTCGAATAGCGTGAATAACCCTGTATATTGACCATAATGTCCTTTAAGCTACCATTAAATATTAAAAAAATAATAAATTTATTCCTCTTATCCTCTTGTAAACGTATTCACAGTGTCTTTGTTGATTTTAATAAAACTTTGCTATACATTTTTACATTAACGAGATAACAAATAGTTTCATTTCATTTTTTTACTGCTACCTACCTATAATAATACTTCATAATATTCTATTATAGTACTTACCAGAAATGCCGGTATTGCTGATTTGGAAGTTCAGGCTACTAATCCGATTGGCCAAACATTGGAGGTTCAAGAAAGTGCTCTAGGCGACAACCTCACTCAAATCAGTTTTACGCCAAGTTCAGCAGGTTTATTTCAAGTGGCAGTTGCATATGGTATGAAAAAGAATATTTCTATGACTTTGGAAATGTGTATGTAGTATGCATACAATTCATATCGATATCTAGTGCATTACATACGCCTTTTTATTTCTACACCAATACAGGATGTTACAAATTCGACATACCAGCATTGGAATCTCGGAAACCATAGGAGTTAGAGAAACGGTTAAATAGGGGCAAAGTTGTGCAATTCGGTGCTGATTATAATGCCGCTTTAAAAGTTTTCAAATTCTGAATACTTCCGATTTTATTCAAAAAAACCCGAAATTTTGCAAAATCATTTTTATTTTTTCCTAAACTCATTTGACTAAAAATAAATGACACTTTGTCATTGCCACTTTTTCTCCTCTACAAAATGACGTTACTAAACTAAAGATCCGCCGTTTCGCCTCTGAGCGGCCATCACCCACTTTACGTTTTTAAATACGGATCTGGATTTTTTAAATAGAATTTTAAACCCTCCTACCCTCAAAATGTAATGGCGATATTACTTTCTCATAGTGATGAATTGTCCTTGCTTATTTTTTTAAATTCATATTTTTTAACATTGCATTTGCAAGGTTGCATAAGGAGAAGATTGATTGAAAGGGCTGTCGCCAAAATTGAAAGAAAAATCGATCGTTTTATTGAGCGGCAATCTCTTTGAACATTTAGAAAATTAGGATTTATAATTAGTAAATTTAGATATATTAGAAAATTCTTATAAAATAAATTATATTACTTATGTATGAATGTTTTAAATAAAATAAATAGTTTTTAATTAATATTGTAATTCGTTGGCAGGATCAGACTGACAAGAAGTGTAAAAAATATGAATTTAAAAAAATAAGCAAATACATTTCATCATTATAAGAAAGTAATATCGCCATTACATTTTGAGGGTAGGAGGGTTTAAAATCGGTTTAAAAAATCCAGGTCCGTATTTAAAAAAGTAAAGTGGGTGATGGCCGCTCGGAGACGAAACGGCGGATCTTTAGTTTAGTAACGTCATTTTGTAGAGGAGAAAAAGTAGCTAGTTAATTAAGCTCAGGAACAAATAAAAACGATTTTGCAAAATTTCGGTTTTTTTCGAATAAAATCGGAAGTATTCGGAATTTGAAGCGGCATTATAATCAGCACCGAATTGCACAACTTTGCTCCCATTTAACCGTTTCTCTAACTCCTATGGTTTCCGAGATTCCAATGCTGGTATGTCGAATTTGTAACACACTGTGTATACGTTATTATTGCTTGCAATGTGAGAAGATTTTTCTAATCACAATGTAATACATTAAAATTGCATAGGGCCACAAGTGTTGTAGAATATATCTTCAATCTCAAGAGAGGGAATGGTAATATTCTGCCTAAATTTTTTTATTTTAGAACTGTCGAACTCAATAAACATTTTTGGTTGTATAATATTTACAGTAAATGCTACACCACCTACTCTAAATAATATTTAGTAACAGAAACAGTTCCGTTAGTCTTATAAACCCCTTAAAGAGCTACATTTTATTTATTATTACGGCCTTTTTCTGTTTCCACAAGTAAATTAGTCGTTAACTAAAAAATAAAAATGGAGATCAGACGTTAGAAAATGACCCTTATTTTATAATTTATATGTATGAATCAAAATTTAGGTGAGAATAGTTTTTACTGCAAAAATAGTCCGAGTACTCCTAAAAAATGCAGGGCCCTTCAAATATTTAATAATAATTAATTTCAAGTAAAGTTTCCAGAAAAAAAAAATTGGTAACCATTACTACAAGTTCTATAAAATGGTGATGGCAATAGTTATATTACCTTATTATATACCTCATTATATACTTGTAACTTATTGTACTCTTATAAACCCTTGGTAACCTTCTTATATACTTTTATTACCTTTATATAACCATTATATAACTTGATGTTACCATAAATTGCAAAAATGTTTATTGGGAATTCGTAGATGCTCGTGTAAAAAAGTAATACTACAAGTGATATAGAAGATTTCTTATTTATCATTCAGCCGTCTAACTATCTCGGTATCTGTTATCGTTGTCGAGTTCCCCATCAATACTAATTTATAATACCGTTTATTTTTTATTAGGTGGCGTCCCCGTTAAAGGTTCCCCTTTGGCGCTCGGTGTAGGCCCTGTAGGTCCTACCCCACCACCAAGAGCTGTTGGAAAGGGATTAGAAAATGCAAAGGTAGGAGAAAAAGCTGTATTTACGGTTAGCAGTGTTGTGCAACCTAAAGTCACTATCGAGGCAGCCGAGGGAAATATTGAGGCTCACATGCAGACTCCAAAGCCTGGAGAATATACAGTGTCTTATATGCCAAAATGGGTGGGAACTTATGATGTTATAATTGGAATCGGACCTAATGATGTAAGTTGAATACCTTTGCTTTATTTTTAGGTTTTTTTGTGTGGTTTATCCAGGAGATAGCTACATCATCAAACATCCGTTCCTTTTAAAACTTATTTTAGTATATATATAAATAAATATATAAACATAAATTATGTACCACAAAAACTTTTTAAGCATTGCTTTCAAAACTCTTTTTGACTAGGTTAAGCCCTGATGATGGCCTTAAGTAAATAAGGCCGAAAGCGCTTGGCGTCAGTAAATAAACAGTTACACTGAAATACAACGTTTTTCCTTTCTAATTTTAGTATATTCGTTGTCTTGTTAAATTATGTATCGGTCTTGGTTGGTTCAAGGAGGGTTAACCTGTTGTCAGTATACTGCAGCCAAATGGCTTATTGTATCCCTTTTGCTTAACGTCGGGGTAATGTCAGCCAGATGGGACCTACAGTTTTTCACGTGGGATCCGAACCACGCGTATACACTAGTTTATCCGTCAGTCCCCTAAAGGCAGGACCATCCGCCCTAAATGGGTCGTATTCTCGTATTCCAGTATCATACTGCATTTTTACCTCTAAAATTTTGGGTATACTTTTTTTTTATTAAGCGTACACCCGTCCCGGGGATCGAACCCGGGTCACCTGCGGCCGAATGCGACAGCTCTACCACTGAGCTGCCATATTGTGGCTGTATCGGTCTTACTTAACTCATCCTCTCTTGATGACTTGGGCAAGTCACTAAAAAGGCATCTCTTTTGGATAGTTTTCTAAGTGCTAACGCCTGTGTAAGGCAAGGTAAACCAAGAAATGCTGATTTTAAAGGCACTTCAAAAAGTTAGTTTTCTTCTATTTTTATGGATTTAGCATGAACCAAGTCAAAAATGGTATTTTTTAACATTGCTTTTATATCCCAATTATTACGTTTCTGTTTTTATTTGTATTTGTTTGTAAACCTTACTCTTTATATGGCATTTCTAATCATTTGAAAAGTGTAGTGTTGTAACTCTTTGTGCAGTAAACGTGCTTTTTGTAGGAAGATATTTTTTTTGTATAATTGACTTTCCATCGTCATTTGTTCATCAGTAACTGTAATCGAATGTATTTCTTATACTAGAAAACTAAGCAACGCTGATAACGCTATGCAACGCATTCTGACAATGTTTCCAATGTGTTCAGAAAACTTTGGTCACGCTTTCTCTTGCTTCTCTCACATAGGAGGGCATACTTAAGACAAAATTTTAATGCATGTTTTTTGGTACTAAATTTAGAAAATTCGTAATTTCTGTATATAATCAAATAAAAACTGGACAGATCTCCAAACTGTCAATAATCAAATATTGAAATATTCTCAAGTCACAAAATACTTGAGCCTGTATATGGATCATATCTTATCTTGGGAATATCACATTATTGGTATTAAGAAAGAAATAGCTCCTACAGTTAGCATATTCAGACGTCAAAAAATCTTCTAAGACCCGTGTATTATTGTCTAATCCACAGCCATCTGCAATATCTGACAGCTTTGTGGCGTCCCTCAGGTCAGAACATTAATAAATTAAAACCATTACAAAACAAAACAATACATAGATTATATAATGAACTAACTGCTGTTATTGTAATGTAATTCTTCGTGTGTATTCCTGCTTGATCCCAAAAGACAATGACCATGAGGTTTCCTGCTGAAGATTGAGCGCAGATCTTTTTTTTTTTGAAGCAGAAAACCCTTTAGGACCCATTGAATTGACTGTAATTTTGTTTAAGTATCTTAGTGATGTACCCAAGTCCCATTGCCTATCATTATCTTAGAGAAAAAGTAAGGATCTGTACAGACACTTGGATGATTCACAAAGTTTAGCATACCAAATAATAATACCTAAAACTTTTTTTTAGCTTCCTGGGTCGCCATTTAGACCAAACGTCGTTGATCCAGAAGCAGTTCGATTAATAGGTGGATGGAATCAATACTTAGATGATTCTGGCAGAATAAAATTGCCCGCAAAATTAGCCTTTGATATATCAAATGCTGGAGTGGGAACTATGGAATGTAAAATTGCGGGGAGGAAGATAAATCCAGAAAAGAGTGGGTCGCGAGTTAGATTTGACTTATCAGGTTAGTTTCACATGGTGCTATTTATATTTTTCTGGATTTAGCGAAAGCATTCGATACAGTTAATCACAATTTATTGTTGGAAAAAATTAAAAATACTTATTGGATTTAGGGGAAAACAATTTGAAATAATTAAAAATTATCTGAAAGATAGACCAACTTATGTTCAAATATAGATACAGAAAAAAGCTATCCTAAAGTAATTAAATATAATGTTCCTTAAGGAACACTTTTAGGAGCATTATTTTTTAATATCTATATTAATGATTTATTCAATGTAAATTGTGATGAAGAAATTCATAGTATCGCATATGATACTGCAATTTTTTATACAGATACAAATTTTGACAACTTGCATAACAAAATTAAAAAATATTTTAAAATAATAATAAATTGGTTTGATAAAAATTTATTAACAATTAATTTTGATAAAAGTAATTATCTCCCTTTTACTTTAAATACAAATAACATACCACAACATTAGACCACCTTACATTTATAACATCTTAATATACATATTTATTTAAAAATAAAAATCTTATATAATTTAAAAACCATTATCATAATACACGTCATAAAAATGAAATAACCATAAAACCTAAAATAAATAAGTCCATAGGATAAAAAAATTCCAAATATTTATGTTTTTATGTAAACGATTACTTACCAAAAAAAATTAAAAAATATATTTCATTAAAAAAAATATCAAGTCGAAATAAAAGCATGGATATTGGAAACAGATAATTTAAAAATGTTTTTCTGGAAATGTTTTAATTAATATTGTTATGAATAATATATTTTTTTAAATTTTAATATACCTTATCTTCAAAAAACTCCGTTTATATTTATATACATATACTTAAACATTTTTTATTTGCAATTTAACTTTTATTATATTCTTATATACTTATTTATGATTTAAAAAACTAAGATTTGCCCCTAACAGGCACGTCTTCGGGAGATCAAAGAAAAAGTTTATTGAGGAAGATAAATTAAAAAAATAAACACATTTATTACATTACAAATATTGAAAATAAACTTATTATTACATACGCAAAATTACGTTTCCATATTTTTTTTGCTCCTTGTCTAAGAAATTTCAGGTTTTCTAACGTGAATCTCATGGATTTTACAAGCAAACACTTTTATCAAGAATTACATCCTCAGATATACGGTTATGGGCTGGTGCTGGTTACCTACTTAAGACCTGCTTTTAATTAAAGTTTCTCTTTATCAGTATAATTTTTGCCGTCTGAAAGAAAGAAAGTGTAACTTTGTTGTAAAATAAAGAACAATATTTCGTTGTAGTAAATGACAAAAATAAATAAAACACAATTAATATTCTAAAAAGTAATAATTTATGCGGGAGGCGTGACCATAGACATAAAAGAAACAGCGTGACGCCAATGAGGGGCGGTGCGATGTGGTGGGGAAACACAAACATTTTTGCTCGTTTTGGGGTACTTTATATTTATTTATATAGTTAAGATGTTAAGGTACTTCAAGGCGCTAAAGATCAAAAGTAAATAAATATATTTGAATCTAATTAGGAATTATCAATGAAGAAACTGGATAAACTTCACCTTTTGTTTAAAAAATGTTTTTTTTAACAAGTAGTACAAATCAACATAATATATTTTATTTTCAGGTGAAGGTCTTAATTCTGGAGAACACGAATTTGACCTCCGATTTGCCAACATTTCAATACCCGATGCGCCAAAGTGCATCGTTTCCATAGGTGACCAGGTAGTTCTAACCGGTAGAGGCCTAGCAGAGGCTAAATGTTGCGAACCAGCTGTTTTTACTATTGATGGGTCTAAAGCAAGCACAGGTATGGCAATAAGGCTAGTTTATTTACCCTCGTTTTCACAGCCTTATGTACTAAGGATTTTTTAAATTAACACTGACCTAATTTATTAATTGAAACTCTTAACTTAAACAATCCGACCATTTTCTTACAGGCCTTGTTTTGTAACGTAATATCTATTTGATGTTGTAATGCTAGTTCAAAGTAGTATCTTATTAACATTTGACACAGAAATGGTCGGACTGAGGTTTTGTGGCATGTACTTTTTGCTAAAACAATAACTTTGTTCGCGGTAAGGATGTTGAACCTAATCGGGACTATTCGCGTGCGTAGTAGGGTGAAGCGAAAAAGTTTTTTTTTCGAGTTTGTTAATCCCTGGGTGTAAAATAGTTGCCTTCTAAGGTCATATTTAACTAGAAAAAAATGAGATATGTTCAGGTCTCTTTTTGGTTAAAAAATTAAAATAAAAAAAAATATAAATTTTTATAAATAAAGTAGAGAGTTTAGTGTCCGTATAAGTAAATAGAAAGAACGTTTTTAGCGGCAGGCGGACAAAGTAGTGCATTAAGGTACATAGGGACGCCAAAGGTAATGGGTTCCCTGGGGTACAGCTAGACAATGACAGGCTGTTTCGTCCTTGTTAGGACTCATCAGAAAGCCAAAACTCGTAAGCAACACCGAGTACAGCGAGAATATTCTTTCAAGACATTTTTAAGAATAAAAATATGATGAAAACCTAGTAACTCCATCATCATGAGTCCTAGCAAGAACGAACCAGCCTGTCATTGTGTCGAATTTGTAACATTCTGAATATGAATATATTTTTTTTTAATCTGAATTTCTACTAAATCCGTTCACTACAACCTTATATTGGGCAAAATTGAGTTCTTATAGAAAACAATATCTAGCTTCTTCTTATCCATTTTTAAAATACTGAATTTGATTTTAATTATTCCAAAAAATACTCATCAATATTATAAAAGTTAATGTATTATCCAAACCTGCAAACCTGCTATAGTAGAAGGAGGTTTGGATAATAAGCTACTTCTAAAAATCCATTAATATATTTTTTATAATAATTTCCATTTGTTTTAGGTAACCCAGAAGTAACTCTGCACGCTGCCGATACAAATATTCCAGTCCCCGTTATGATAAGTTTAGCGGGAGAAAAAATCTGGAGAGCTTCCTATACAATAACGACTCCTGGCAATTATTTATTGTCAGTTTTGTGGGCAGGACGACCAGTCAAGGGTTGTCCTTTAATGGTAGAAGCAAAGGGTGGAGCTGATGCATCAAAAGTATGTATTTGTATTATGGTTGGACTTTAATATTTTTACATAGCTTCCCTAAGTGATTTAACATTTTACCAACATACATATTGTTTTTAGGTACTTTGCTCCGGTGAAGGCCTCCGTCAAGGCGTAGTCGGACGGGAAATCCGATCTTGGATTGATACACGAAGAGCCGGCCCCGGTGAGCTAACCGCACATTGCACAGGACCTCGAAAAGTAGCCTATTGTGAGCTCTACGACCATGGGGATGCTACGTTCACCCTCAATGTCAAGCCACAAGAACCGGGGAGGCATCAACTTACCATAAAATATGCTGGCCAGCATGTGCAAGGATCGCCTTTTATTTTGAAAGTGGCCGGGGCACCAGACGCCAGCAAGGTAAGTTTTTGCCAAAAAAAATATTTTCACTGTTGACAAGATATGTAAATAATGTTAGTTGTGATTATCTCTGATGATATGGTGCTGTATTTTGATTGTTTTTAGTCTGTTTTTTAAAATGTAATATGTATCAGTGTTATACTATTAATTTTGTGGGTGGAGTATTTGGCCGAAACGCGTAGGCACTAATTTTATTTATTATATAAATTTAAGAAGGAAGATGGGGCTATCCCCCCCCCCAAAAGAAATTGATGGTTCACTCACTCCCTCTAAATCGAGAAGGCTTTGGTAGTTAAAATATATTTACACATGGTATTTCTTTTGTGTTTACTTAAATTATTCTTTGTTTAAAAATTTGATGGTTACGATGCCACAGGGAACCCTATAGTTTTAGACAAATGAGATAATGTCATCGATAAGCTGATATACTGAAAAAATGTATAAAACAAACCTAATTTGGACCCGAGTTCAGTGTTGCTAGAACAGCAGCTTTTTGGAAGCCTTTACAGAAATGCAAAATAATTTGCAGACTTTTTATTTCGAAGTTATTTTTGGTCAGAGCTGAAGTTGTAGAGGAGGGACCACGACTTTTTTTTTTAGAATGACTTTTGATTGCCTTTTTTTTAGACACTTGTGATCGGGAAAGTTTTTTTTGTTGTAGTGGAAAATGAGCTTTTTCACTACATTTTAATATTGGCTCTATCGAATAGAGCAAGAAAAAAAATATTCTACGGTTTCAGTTTCTGAATTCTTTAATAATTATTTAAGAAAAAAATAATTAAAGAAAATACGATGATGATATATTACTTTAGCCTATATTATATTTTTGAATTTCGTCTACTAAGTAAACATTGACTGCGGATAACAGATTTCTTTTTATTAAAGATGTTCTTTTTTTAGGTTAGAGTCTATGGACCCGGCATAGAACACGGTGTATTAGCAACATTCCAGTCGAGATTCATTTGCGACACGAGAGGTGCGGGTGCCGGACAACTTACTGTCCGAGTCAGAGGACCAAAAGGAGCGTTTAGGGTTGAGATGCAGAGAGAAAGCCAAAAAGATAGAACTATTTTATGCAAGGTACGTAAAAGTAAAACCAACAATGCTTTGTATAAAGTTATTTATGATAAAAAGTTTAAAATTTACAAATGTATTCAAAACAAAACGGTTACCATGAAGACAGGACAAACCCAAACCGTTACTGATGATAAATAATAGCTATAATATCATTTTGCGAATATTTGAGAGTTTTTTTTAGGGCAATGAACTTTTGATAAAAAATTGTAGAAGGAATCTGCAAAATATTTAACTTAACTTTTGTTGTAAAATTGTTCAAAATACAATTGGGCCGTATTAGATTGCATCTAAAAAGTTCTTTGTACAATACAGGGTGTCCGGAAATTTCGTTAGTATATTTTAAGCAAATATTCTATACCTGCCTATATGAAAACATGAAAAAAAAAGTTCGTACGAATGTAGATTCTATAAAAAATAAGCTATGGCCGTCCATTCAAATTTACATGACAATTCGATAATCGTTTCTATTGTGATTTAAGTTTATTGTAATAATTAAAATAGCCCTAACGGATATATTTTTTTTAACAAGTTGATTTAATATCATACAGTAGGTTAAAATGGTTTATTTTAACGTTTCCATTGCCTTCTGTACCACTTACCATGTTTGACCAAAGTTTTAAACATTTAAGGAATCAAAGAAAAATTGATTTTTAAAACAAATGATAACACAGGCCTGCATTTTTTTAAACTTTGAAAGTTGATTTAAAAATTTTTAACTCGTTTCTGGTAATTGGGTAGCACTGATTTCAAATCTGCTTTTAGTTTTTTTGTATCACGTAAGGTTATTTTTCAAAACAGCAAAATCAAGAAATTTAGAAAAATACGATTTATTTCATTCATAAGCTAGTTTTATAATATATTAAAAAGAAAAATACAAAAACATACAAGATATGAAACGATTTGGAATAGTTGTTTTGCGCTTCTTAAAAACCGTTTTCTTTTTTCAGAAAAGCTTCTTTTTGGTGTTTTTCTGTCATATTCAGCTAAACAAAGATCTCTCCTCAATGTCTAACAGTAATCGGCCATCATTTTTGTGTCCCAACGCCCCTGGTATCTTTTTTCCATCTCTTTAATATCTTGATAAAATCTTTCACCTTGCTCTTCAGTCACGTCCCCAAGATTTTCCGGGAAATAGTCCAAATGGAAATGTAAAAAGTTTAGTGAATTTTTATGCTCATATTGCAACCAAGAATTCTGAATTTTTCCAGCATATTGTTAACAATCTCAACATAGTTTGTGTCTTAATAAATCCCTAGAAATTTATGTACCTACAACTTCTTTAAAAGCATTCAATGCATGTTTTCCTTATTACATTTTCAAATTCTCTATCTTTCATCAAGCTCCTAATCTGCGGCCCTACAAAGATTTCAATTTTGCCTCTGACAAAACAATAGCTTTAAAGCTCCTTTTTGAAGAATCAGGAGCACCGAGGCAAGTAATTAGATCAGAAATTGCTTGGCAGTACACAAGTGGTCCGTTTTGTGCAAAATATTCTACAAATTTAGCCTCACGATTTCTATACCAAGAGAAGGTAGTTTCTGGGGCAAGCATTTTTTTTTTTGGTTCAACCTATACCCCAGTACTTCAGATAGGTCTTTTGAAAGTCCCAAATCTCTTACCAAATCATTCAGTTCGGCTTGTGAAAATAGTTGAGGTTGGTTTTGACCTGAGGTTGATGGTTCCATGTCATGATCCATAGCCTGTACGGAGCAGAAAGTTAAGGAGTTTTCTGTATCATCTTTTAGTACTTCGGAAGGTGTAGGTACATCATCACTGTGAGGAACTGGTCTGATTGCTGATTTAATATTGTTTGGGTACAAAATACCTACGTTTCATCGTTTTTCTATTATGCCCCTTAATATCACAAATACAAAAGTAGCAATCATCATGATGATTTTGCGGTTCTCTCCAAACCATCGGTATTCCAAAATGAAGGCTTTTTCTATTACCTTAGGTCCAATGTCTTAAACCACATAAAATCATTTTTGGGTTAATACCTAGAATTTGAAGCACTAAATTTATTTTAAAATGTATTACGCCTATTATAAGATTTTTTAAATATTTTTTATTTTTTTGGGGGAAAAAAATGGTACCTATTTTAATTAGTTATTTTTATATAAAAACTGAGCTTAACAAACAAAAATCACGTCATCACAAATTTCATGCAGGCCTGTGTAATGTGTAATATGTCACTAAAAAATGTTCTATAGAAATTGAAGAGTGGTCAAGCTAAGTGATCTAAGTGCCATAATCAAAAACTACCAGAAAATGCAAAAAACTGTTTTAAAGCTAAGAATAAAGCAATAGTATATTTTTTTATTTATATTTTTATTCATAAACATATACAAAAACATTCGTTGGAGAAAATTTTAATATCAGTAAATCGAAAAAACGTTTGTTCATAAATTGAACAAAAAAATGTGGAAAAGATCTAAGTCCACATATCATAGACATTCAAAACGATTCAAGAACAATGATTAATAATCTAAAATAGATGTAAAAAATGCTTTGTTTTTCTCGTCAATGAATTCGAGCATTGCATGAAGATCTTTTTTCTTATTTTCGCTTATCTGCTGAACACCAACCAAGGCCAAGAGCTCTGCTGACTGTATATTTTGGATAATAACACCCTTTTTTAATACACGGCATTTCTCCCATCCAAGTAAAGGGTTAAAAGTTTTTTTGTGTAATACGACCCCTGGTTCTTTCTTAGTCACACGCAGCCACGATGCTTTACTTATGCCAAGTTTTGATGTATCTATGCATTTGGATGATGCTGTCTGAAAGTCAAAAAATACATGTTCACCCATATCTAACACATTATATGGCCTGGATGGTCTAGCTACCGCAATTACTGTTTTTACATCTTCTACTGTCTGTATTTTAGGCGAATCCATTCTCTCAGTTTTAAAAAGTTTATAAACAGAGCATTACAACTAGTCATAAACAACAAGCGCTACTAAACATTTGGGCACTTAGATCATTTAGAGGATATTATGTTGTTGGACATACAGACAACGCCATCTATGAACGCTTTTTATAACGAATAGGGTGAAATTGGCACTTAGATCTTCTAGTAGGATATTGGCATAGGTACATAGATCATATAAATAGAAAAAAAATTTTTTTTCAATTTTGGCACATAGATCACTTAGCTTGACCACTCTTCAATTAAGCATCGAATAAAAATGGCGGGTTTCCATCTTAAATTTAAAAGTTTACTTCATTTCCGGTTAAACCGGAAGTGGCTTTAAAGGTTTGCATTGGCCAAAAAAGGGCAATTTGCACACGTATTAAATTTTAAATCTTTACTTCTAGAATTAAGATGAGGTAGGATAAGAGGAAGTGGTTCTTATTCAGCTTGCAAGATTTGACCTAAACAAACTAACAGAAATACATTGCAAGTTAAATAAATGCTTTTAAAAATAATAAATATGTATAAAATATTCTACTGCATAGTATGTATTGTACCCGCGGCATTGCTTCCAAAGCGAATTGATAACAATTACGTGAGACGGATACCTGCTGTAGTTTATAATTAAATTGTTTATTTGTAATTTTAGAGGTTAAACTTTGAAAGTAATTCATACACTTTTTTTCCAGTACGATCCCACTGAACCGGGCGACTATAGAGTAGAAGTTAAATGGGCTGGAGAATTAATACCTGGATCACCGTTCCATGTCATGATATTCGATACCCAGGAAGAACTGAGAAGGTACATCGCATCTTTATAGTTTTTTGTACAAAACATTTTTATTTTTATGTGGATGGATAACTTATAGTATAGTACAAATAAAACATATGGTCGAAATATAAATATTCGTATATTTGTAAAGCTGAATAAATTAATATATTAAATGCAATGACACATTTTAAATGTATTTTGACATCTAGGTAGCCAATTTATTTAAAATTTTAGCATACTTATTGAGGTTTGCTTCAATAACAAAACCTTTTTCGAGAAATACGAAGTGACGATTTAAGGTTGTGAAGGACGGCAAATAAAAGCTTATTTTAAAGTTAATTATAACTTGGCTTAACACTATACTTCTTGCTTAACGAAATGACAACTTTAGTATTTCAACCGAAATATGACATTTTCTTTTTCTACGTAGAATCGCTTGTTTCAACTTCAAATTCAGTTATATAGCAAAATGCGGGTTTATAATACATTATGCGGTGATGCACTTTTAAACACTCTAGAGGTGGAAAGTTCTAGTTTTTCTGGTAAATTACTCCCCATCGCCTAAATATGTAGTTTGTTGTATTGTACCTTTTGTGTCAGTGTGGGAATTTTTAGGTAGGTTTAATTTTTATTTACACTTTTACTGTTTACTTTTCATTTCATGATATGCGACCTCGTTGATAAATCAACCAAAAAAACAAATAGTAAACTTTGTCGCTTATTATAGCAAAGAGACATTTATCATGGGACCCTTTTTCTTTAGCACAACATGATAATACAGGAAACAAGGATGGTTTTTTAATTGACAATACTTTTACGTCTTACGTGTTGTTTCCTAAACCTACAATTTTCTTAGGGGATTTTCTTACTTCTCCATAATTTAAATTTTAACTGACCACAACACTGCATTTTTTATGCCTCTAGCCAGGACATGAGATGATAGATTATCCAAGTGTTCGTAGAAAAATTAAATAATAATTCTTTCCGAAAATAAATAGGAAATATTAACATTTTTGATAACATTTTTGAAAGAAAAAGTCAATATTACCTTACACTTAGTCGTTCGGCAACGGAAAGTAACTGTTAGGAAATATTTATTATTGTACTGTAAGGAAATATTATTTCTGTACGGCTACTTGTATACTAAAGTGTGTTCTTGACAATTCAATATTACTGTATTTCCATAGTTACAACACAAATATTTAATGGCATTATTTGTAAACAAAGTTAATAATATTTATTTCAAAATTTTAACAAGTTGATTGTTATTGTAAGTTATGTCCTTTTAATAATTTTCTATTTACGGAAAAATAGTCTGAATGCCTCGTAGAAAAAGCTACTTTCCCGGACTCCGTATTGCCAGTCTCGGCTTGCGCCTCGACATACAATCTTTACGGTCGTCCGGGAATGTTCAGCTTTTTCTACTAGGTATACAATGTACTATTGTTACGCGTATCCCCTTTTTTGACATCCACTGTAGACCAGGAACTTTGTGCCATGGATATTAATTGATGTAAAATCATAATATGCTAAAATTTCAAAAAACTTTTAAAATGTATCTATTATAAAACTGTTGATTTACTTACTAAATGTTTTTATTTCTGCTGTTTCTATTTGGATTAGGTGTTATATCTGCCACTTATTATTCGATGGAATTTATGTCAATTTTATTAATTTATTAATAATTTTATTGTGTTAGTATTTGTGTAACACTTTAGTTTTTGTTTTATTATAATATGTTTAAATAAAATTGTTATCATTTAACAAGTAGATATTGTTTTTTTTTACATTTTTATACTAGTTTAGCGTATGTTTTGTCTCTTTTTCAACAATGAAGTCATTAATAATCAATTCTATATTTAGAAAACAATATAGTAAAACCTTAATTGTACAAGGTTTAAAAGAAACGTGCAGCATATCACAGAATAGAAGTGTAAAGGACAGGACAGAAGTTTTTTTTTAAATTTATACCAAGCTACTGTAAAAAATAATCAAATATCATCTATCATAATATAGGTATATCATATTATGCTCGACCAAGTCAAAAAATTAAATGAGGAGGAAAGTTTTTTGACAATATTAAATATTAATGTGTCAATACAGCTACCATTTTAGCCCTTAAAAAATAATTATGTTCGAATTAATATTATTAATTTAATCCGAATGTAGCTATGCATAATAGGGCCACAGTTAACTCCGATGGACAATAATTATAAACACTCGTGCATTTTGGCGTGCCCCAGCCGACCGTGTCCGTTAGCTCAAAACAAGTGAAGACCCAACGTCCAACATGGCTCTGATATTCACCGTTGCTATATGATTACGTGACGTCAGACGGTCAGTCACGCAAACAGCATGTAACAATTTGCATTATGATGAGAGGAAATTTAAAAATAGATCAGTCGTATGCACCATTATTTTAGCATTGGTTCGCGGTATTTATTTTGAGGCTTCGCAAAACTTACGGTTATAGATATCCTACTTACGTAATTTACTGTGTGATTAAAAAGTTTTGTTTTTATTTTTCAGTTAATTCAGTAATGTACGTACCTACATAGTTGTGTGTTTTAAAAATGAACCCAATTAATGACGTAGTTTGTAATTTGTTGGAAACTCCAATCAGTCGTTGGACAGATGAGGATAAGAGAGACGTTTTGTTACACGGGTTTTTAGTCAATGTTTGTTTAAGTACCCGCACTATACCTAGCTCTTCATCATTTTTTAAGACCGCGAGCCGCCACTGTGTGCAGTGATGCTTTGGTTAATTTTTTTGATCAACAATAGGGGGCGCTAACCGAATATTTTTATAATGTAACATGTTTGGTGGGAAGTAGTTATACGCCACTGGATTCTACGTAACAAACTCTAAAGCCCACATTTTGCTTTTATAATATATATATTGTTTTCGGTTTATTTCTTTTATATCATCGTGTTTTTAATTAATATGATTTTGCATTAAAATTAAAGTATATTGCTTTTAATTTATAGTTTACATACAGAACATATATTACTTATAAAAAAACATATTTTAGCTTCATACTCTATAGTTATGAAGCAGTAATGGCACCAGGAGATGGCCAGAGTGGGCACTGGCCTACCATAAAAGTAAAGGTGCCCTCCCATGGAATTATTTCTTTTCGCGGCGCGCTTTTTTACACACGGTAGCGACGAACTCTTTTGTTGGAACCCATGATCCTATGCCCACCTCAAAAATATCAGGATCATTTTTAAGCCCGACCATTAAAATTTTTCTGATGCCGCCACTTTACTGAAGATGGTTTAAAATTAACCAAAATATCAAAAATTGTTTTGTGACACTGTTTTTAATTATTTGTAACCACAAAACTCTATAAAAACACACTATAGTTATTTAATTAACGGCCAGGAAATATACAAATGATACCTTTAAAAATAACTGAAATACGAGGGGCTGTTCGAAAATTAAAAATTTCAAACAGCTTAAACATAAAAACAAAAAAACATCTGCTTGTTGCTTTTTTTTAAAGTAGTATTGCGAAAATTTCATAGATGTCTCCTTACTAATAAGGGATAATAGGATATACCGTAAAACGGGGTTGCTTTGTCACCTGTTGAACATATTTTTACTTATAACTCCGATATCCTTGGGAATTTGGGTGTGCAAAAATTATGACTATACCGACGTAATCATCCTCTACAACTATAAACTATGCAAAATTTTTTATAATAAACCATAGAAATAAAAAAAATAAATATTTAGGGTGACAAAGTAGCCCCGTAATTGGGGCTACTTTGTCACCAAATTTTAAATACACCTAAAACACCTGAAACAACATTATAGCGACAAAGTAGCCCCAGATATGGATGTACAATTTTTTGGGGTGGTATATATCAATTTTTTGAATGGCAAAATGATGAAAAACGCGAAAAATAAACTACTGCTTTATACAAAAGTAGCAAAATATTTATTTCTAGTAAAGAAAACTGTAGGTACATTTATTAGCGAATAGAAAACAGGAACTTTAATACCCAAACCTTAATGCTAGAATAAACAACAAAATAAATTTCAACTTAACATAAAACTCAACTAAACAAAAAAGTGAAAACCGAGCTAAGACTAATCAGTATGGCATAAAACTTTAAGGCACTAGACTTCAGATCCAGTTTCGAGTTAATCCGGCACATATTCGTCCTCTTCATCTGTTTGGTAGGGATCCTCATCTGTACATTGTTACACAGGCCACAAATCCATTTATGGCATTTACAGCAATTAATCCACTGAATAGGGTGTTTGTAGTTTTCCCACAAACAACGACATAATATGCCACATGTTGTTTAAATCCACTTTGTTTCGTGTCGATTTTCGTGGTGGGAGATATTTTTCTTTACTCTTAACACCCAACTCTGGTTTATTTCTCTGGCTCTTCCAATTTATTTTAGAGGTTGATGGTTGTGCACCATCATCGATGTTACTCATGGCGATGTGGTCTATTTCTAAAGAGGTGATGGCCGAAACATTTTGTCCTGCTTCTATTTTCTTTCCTCGTTTCCTTTTATTCTCGGGATTTTGAACTCCTCGATGTTCTTTCAACAACTCCACTAAACTTTCGTCTAATGATCTTCCAATTTCTTTTTCCTGTACAACAGCATCGGGAAGTTTTCTTAAGGCCTCTTGTGGATTACATGGATATAAGCCGGTGGTGCGAAATCCTGAAATCAAATTTTGCGACACTGTGTCATTAATGTCCACCCAAAGTCTGTTCAGTAATATGGGAAAGTGTTCTTTTGGAATTGATCCAGGATATCGACTCTCTTTTCGCCAGGAATCGAGTATCGCTCTTTTGATGTTTGAGGCTATTCGTGCAGATAAATTGTTTAGTTGGATGAAACCAGCAATCAGATCATTCCCAGGAACATTGTCTTTTAATTCCGGTATAACAATACCCTTTTTGTCAAGGTATTTTTGAATTACCGCTTTTATATCTGGCTTTGTTAGTGAAAATTCCCAGTCTGCAACGACTTCCAGGGCCCTTGAAATTAACTGCTCTTCTTCCTTACTAAGGACTGTGGGATGTCCAACGGACTTCTTCTGCCTTCCAAGGCATCTATTGACTAAGGTCATGCGTGGAATACCATAGGTTCGAGCGGCTAGTTTTTTGCTCATACCGTTTCGAACGGCCTCCACTGCTGCTTCCAAATTTTTTTACTATAGTTGCCATATGGTAGGCTGCCAGGGGTTTTTTCGTAGGTCATCATGCTTCAATTAGGTAGCTGGATCTGTTACACAAGAAACATCATTATTATTTGAGTCTCCGCCGTCCATTATGCCCTCTATATAAAAAAACATGGCGCGCCGCTGAAGGTGACAAAGTTACCCTGGGGTGACAAAGTAACCCCGTTTTACGGTACTCCCTTAAAAACGTCGATAACTAGACACCCTGTACACTCTGACAAATGGTGTCTGCAACAAAGCGACAGTTATTTTATTGTATACTAAAGTAAATATTTATATAACAAGTTAATAAGTAGCAGATGTTTGTTTAGGTTGTAAATTATTTATTGTATTCAGTCTTAAGATGGCCCACGTGCTTGTTGACATATTTTTCGGCGCGGTACTGTTTCATTTTGAACCATGACATTGTGATGACAATGACCGAGACCTTCACACTACCTATACTTATACAATACGTTCTATAAATTTTGTTTTAAGAATTTTATGAATAAAATATGGCAGTCCCATAATGGCAAAACGAATGTGTAGTAAGCTATTATATGTTCTTGAATACTTGTTGAACAGCTACTTAATTGCTGATAGGATACATTAGAACACTTTGTTACTGGATGTACGATGGTCCTTTTGTTTTTTTTGTATAATATAGCGCTACATAACGTAAGATTTAAAAAAAAGTGCCAAAAGTATGCTGTGGAATTGAATCCTTATTTAATTGTTACCGTAAAACGGGGGGAAGTTGACCGATAGGGTCAATAGTTGCATTGGGAAATCCTTAAATTGACAGGCCGAAAATTAGGTTTTCCCAAATTGTAACATCCCAATAATTGACACAATTTATTGTTTTTTACAAATTTATTCACAACTTGAGAAACTAAAATACTTAGATACTAAGGCTAAAGTAGTCAAAGAAAAAAGGGCGAATATTAGTAGTATATAAAATAAGTAGAATTTAAATTAAGTAACTAAGCTTCAAAAACGTCAACTTTTTTTTCAAAATTATATTTTCTGTCTCCAGATATATATAAGCATTTTGGGAGTTGGTAAGTTTCCCAAAAAGGCTTCTTTTGAAAACCTGAAACACCATTTTCATCAATCTTAAAATCAGTTTTCTCCTCATTAACTGCTTTCATGCGCATAGCTTCAAACTCCTTTTCCTTATCAAAAATACTTTGTACAACGCAAATATATCTAAAGTGTGTAGTTTTTCTCTTACCCCCTAAAAACCTAACCAAAACGTAATCTCCAACTCTAATGTTATTTATCGATTCTAAGGGACAAAAAGAATCTTTGTTAGGATCAAAAGATCAAAAATGTTGACATCATCCAGACTGTCGCCGCTGTCAGTCCAGTCAGGTTCTTCTGGTTCAGAATAGACTAAAACTTTCTTGCTCCTTTCAGCTTTCTTTTTTTCTTGAAGAATTTTTCTTTCGGCTTTTTCCTGTTCAAGTTTCCTTTTCTTCTCATCTTTTTTCTGTGCATATTTTCTCCAAAGACTGGAAGTAACTACTGAAGGAGTTATGTCAGTCTTCCTCTTTTTTGGGCCAGTATAGTACATGTTTAAAGGGAGAAGGCACTTCAAATGGAAGCTGGTTACTATTTGTACTCGGTTGGAGTGATGGTGATTTACATCTTAATATGCTAAAATATTTTCTTCAATTATTGACACCCCACGTACCAAATATTGACATAATTTGTCAATAATTGGATAGCGAATATATTTAGATAAAAACCAAATATTGCCAACATTGTGAAAATACGAGCTTTTAACCCGTATTAAAACCGTTAAAAAATTCAAACTTCCAAAGATTGACAGGGGTGTCAATCATTACAAAACATGTGTGTTTTTTTAGCCAATAATTGACATTCCCCTTTTCCTTCTGGTAATCATTCTTGTACTTTATCTTACAAAGGTTAACTTTAGGCTTATTTAGCTTAACTAATACCACAAATGTTTAAAAAAGTAAATATGTTATTGATTACATACCTTTAAAAATATTGAGCACTTTTATATTCACAATAAGCAATAACACTTAATATCACATGAAGAAATAAATGAGTCTTCTCAACAGGCATTTCGCCGATTTTCGTCATATTGTTTAAAATGTGACGTGGTAGAAGGTTGCCAGGTTGTAGTCTCTATGCGTTGATGCATTTAATTAATAGGTCAGATATAAAGGTTTCTTAAATTATGGTGTATTTTAAAACTTGTCAATTATTGGTTGAATGTCAATAATTGGGTGTTTTACCTTAATAGTCCTTAGTAAAATATGCCGAAAGTTTACCAACGAAAACATGGCTTCAAGCGGCTTAAATAGTACACTCAGGATACCTTATAGTCTTAGAGTTTTGTTTATCTGAGGTAGTAAAAGGAACATTAAGTGCTAATAGAGCTGCCAAAAAATATTAAAGAATATTTGTGTTGTCCGAAAAAGAAGACGTTGACGAAGTGCTTATATCGGACATTAAAAAGGTTTTAAATTAACCTCAGGTAGGCAAAAGGAGCGAACTTTCTTTTGAAAATGACTTGACTCCATTCAATATAATATAGACATGCATTTTTATTCGATATTTACAGTCTTTAATGAAGTTTTTGCTTTATTACTGTCAAGGGTTCAATAGTTATCTTAATTTGTTGTATTATTTTTACTTGTTTGTACCTAGTTTGTGTTAGTTGAAAACAAAATAAATGGAAATATTTAACAGTACATTTTTACGACTACTGCGGTAGTCAACTACGCCCCTCACTGTAATGCGAGCTATTTATCATGCAAATTCAATAGTCGGTCAAGTTCACCCCTGTGCTGGGTGAAGTTGACCATACAGATATATTTTAAATTTTTACCTCAAAACCTAAAGTTAACTGTAGTTAATTAATGTAGTATTAATAATATACTTCAAGGCCTATAATATAGCCCACATCAATACCCTTCTTTTCTAATTTTACACAAAGATAATTCCTTCTAAAGTTGCAAATCGGTCAACTTCTCCCCGTTTTACGGTACTCTTGAAAGGTTAAGTTAAGGCGAAAATACACAGTTTAATTTGGTTGAACAATTTGACTAAATTGAGCCGTATATTTTACGATTCAATGAAAGCGTTCAACCAAATTGACCGTTGAAAGAAGTTGGGAGAATTTTAATTTGGTTGATTGTTCAACCCAATTAAACCGTGTGTAAGAAAAATATAACTGTTAAATTCTGATGCATTACCTAATTTAAGACATACTCTGGAGCGCTCAGAAATATTATTTCAGAACGTTATTTTAGTCTTACGTTATTAGCAACATTTTTTTTTCTAGAGATATTAAATATTTTGTAGCGGCTGTCAAGCACCTATAAATTCATAACAAAAAGTCGGAATTACAAAATCGTAGACTGTCAACACCGGCAGAGCTGTGAAAGTTACTTTAGGAAAGTAACTAGTTACTTTTTCGATACTTTTGCACAAATGTATCTAGATATTTATAAGGAATAGTTACATTTACCTAAAAGTAACTTAGTTCTTAGTTACTTAGTTAAAGTAACTAGTTATAGTAACTAAGATACTTTTACAGTAACTAGTTACATTAATTGTAACTACGATACTCTAAAAGTAACTAGGATACTTTTGAGTAAGTAACTAGTTATTTTAATAATAACTACAAAACTCTTAAAGTAACTAAGATGCTTTTGAACTAGATACCATAAATTTACCAGGTAGTGATAACATGTAAATGAAAAGTTTTTATAACGAATACGAATTTATTATACTTACAAACTTAATACATTTCTAATAAAAGTAGAAAGAAAAGATAAGTAACACAAAACCTATTAAATAAATATAAGTAACAAAACTAAATAAATATAAATCCAAATATACTTTTATAAAGAACCAAAAAAATTCAGAACGTTTTTAAAATGCCCCGTTGGCTTTTAAAAGTACCAACCTTTTAAAATTCTCATTTAAGAGGACATGTCTTTTTCCCTTTCATTGATTTCCTTAACAAACGCAAAAATTACCTCCTACATGCACCTACGCCCTACATACTTTCCCACTCTTACTTACTATAATCTTGATAGTCTGATTAACGGCCGCCGATCGTCCCTTGGTCATCATCTGATGGACGGCACGTGTGCATTATTGGTATCATAGAGGAACTTTAAAAGTAACTTAGTTACTTTAAAAGGAACTTAGTTACTTTTAAAGTATCTAGTTACTTTTTAAGTGTATAGTTACTCCTAAAAAGTAACTAAATACAAGTTACTTTTCAAAAGTAAGGAAGTTACAGTTACTTTTGGCATGATTCCAAAAAGAACTAAGTTACTAAGTATCTAGTTACTTAAGTTACTAACAGCTCTGAACACCGGTAACCACATCTTTAAATTCCTTGAAAAGTAAAAGAAAAAAAGAGAATAAAGTGTTTGATTTAAAAATCCGAAATAAAATAGGTACCGTAATATTAAAAATTTAATTAATAAATCGCTATATCAATCATATTTTACATGTAATAATTGAAATTATTTCTACCTACGTAAATTTTAAATATCTCGCCATCACGCTATCCGCTTGACATGCTCAGTGTGCCGGCATTAGGTTGGGATATAGACGCGTGTCGTGGATTTGCCTACGAAATTAATGTTTCTTCAATTATACTTTAATATCTTTTTCACAGTTCACGGCCAACTAAGAAGACAAAGTGATATAGCCTGATTTAAATAATTTTTTAGAATTTTTAGTATTCATACTAAAAATTCGAACCGAACTTCAGTTCGAAAGTCGAGTCGTAGAAATAATATACTCAAGTGGATTGTCAATTTTGCGCTCGGAAGTTTGAACACACCTCGTGCAATATGAACATCATATCCACTGTTGTATTACATACACTAAGTATTGTTTAAATAAAACGCAAATGCAAAGCGCCGCTGATAAAAGAAATACTAAATATACGAAAAAATAAATTAAGAAAATTAGTATAAAAATTTAATGTTACAAAGAAAAATATTTCTTGAAAATTTTAAAAACTCATTTTTTTTCGTCAAATGTTTATTGTTGCCGGACTGGAAGGCAGTGCTTCAATTAGTAAAAAAATAAAAATATGAAATATTGCAACTAGGTGGACCATAAAATGGTTCTTTTAACATGCACCATCACAGATAATTTTAAAACATGTGTTTTATTTTTCGCACATTGCAAGCTTGTCGACAATTTATTATTACCCAGATCTCTTTTAGGCATTTTTATGAGGGCCTTAAGTATTTTTTAAAAAAGAATGTTGTGGCAAAAATAATGCCACGCGTTGTTTGACTTATATTTGACTTTTTAGGGGTCGATTTTGATTTATTACGATTAAAGGCCAGATGGCAATATGAGGGGAATCTTCTCTTTTCTTATCTAGGATGGAGTCAAAATCTTTAAATACTTAATTATTATTTGTGTTTATTTTTCAGACAGAATTTTGATTTTTAGTAAGTTACTTGGGGGTAGTTGCGTCCAAAAAATTGGTTTTGTTTCAGTGGCCGCTCGCGGTCTTAAAAATGGTAAAGAGCTAGGTATAGTGCGGGTACTTAAACAAACATTGAATAAAAACCCGTGTAACAAAGTGTCTCTCTTATCCTCATCTGTCCAACGACTGAATGGAGTTTCCAACAAATTACAAACTATGTCATTAATTGGGTTCATTTTTAAAACACACAACTAAGTAGGTACGTACACTACTGAATTAACTGAAAAATAAAAACAAAACTTTTTAATTACACAGTAAATCACGTAAAAACGATATCTATAACCGTAAGTTTCGCAAAGCCTCAAAATAAATTCCTTAAGGTTAGGCGGACCAAATGCTAAAACAATGGTGCATACGACTGAGCTATTTTTAAATTGCCCTTCATCATAATGCAAATTGTTACATGCTGTTTGCGTGACTGACGTCACGTAATCATAGCAATGGTGAATATCAAAACCATGTTGGGCGTTGGGTCTTCATTTGCTTTGAGCTAACGGACACCGTCGCGCAAAAATGCACGAGTGTTTATAATTATTGTCCATCGGAGTTTACCGTGGCCCTATTATGCATAGCTACATTCGGATTAACTTAATATTATTAATTCGAACATAATTAATTTTTAATGGCTAAAATGGTAGCTGTATTGATACATTAATATTTAATATTGTCGAAAAAATTTTCTCCTGGTTTTATTTATTTTTGGTTAAGAGCTCCTTCCCCTACTTCACCTGACGTGCCGCCACTGTTTTGTTCAGGAAACAAAAAAAGTTGATATTTGTTCTCCAGTGTCATTGAAAGTTTTTGGTCTCTGAATTTTTTTCATTCAACTTCATTTAGCTTTATGTCCGGGGGCCCCTGTAGGGTCGGGACCCCCGGGCACCACACCGAGCTGCCGTGTGATATGTCCACCCCTCTACGATGGAGCTATATACCCTTATGCTAACGGTACCGCCACTCCAATAGACAAACTGTAGGAATATAGGTTGTTTGCTAAGTTGCGGCGTTTATGATTGGCCCATTTGAAGGAGTTACAATAATGACGAATAATGAAGTTTGTATGGTTTATTTTGTTAAATTTATGGTATAATGTCTTCTGTTTCATATTTTCTGAAAGTATTGAATATACAGGGTGATTCAGTGGCGTAGCCAGAAAATATGCTCGGGGGGGCGTAAGTAGGACATTTTTTTTCTAGAGAGGGGGACAGTCGGGACTATATGTATTTCATGACATCGTACCTAATGAAGAAAGTGGAGAAGCGCCGCAGGCGAAAAATTTTCGAGACCACGCCCAAAGTTCGATTAAAATTCACCTAACTATACTATCAAATTTCGAAAATTAAATTATTACCTCTCCCCCTCTGCATGGTTGGATTAAATTTGTTTTTGTAAATGTTTTTTTACTTTTTTTTTGATATTCCTAGCTGGAGCTTTATTTAAAAAAAAACATTTTTTATATTTGTGAAAATATGAATAGGTATTGGTGACATTCAAAAATTTTAACATAAGACTCTAACCAGCGTTTTTCGGGCTTGGTTTTTCATGATTAAATATAAAGTAAATATCGCACACCACGCCAAAATTAATGATTTTTTCAGAAATCATATATTTTAGGAGCGAAGATCTAAAAGCAGTTTTTATTGCAAATGTTTAGGTTTAGAAATACTCCTTCTTAAGTGCCGTTTTGTATATTCATAATAAAGCATTCTCGCTTCTTCCTTCACTATTTTTTTATTATAAATTATCACACTTCTTTCATAAAACATGTTTCAATTAATTGTTATTTGATTTGTTGTGCAAATATTATTTTATTGCATTGGGTTATATTTCTAAAAAAGGGAGAACGGAAGAGACAAGTAAGTATATAATGGAAAAATACTATAAAGTATTATTCTTTTTACTCGTTTTCCTTTAAAATTGCAATAAAAATCAAATGCGTCTGAAACCTTAATTTCTATATTATAAAGTAGGACTTTTAGAAGGAAAAGTTTAAAAACTAAACATTTCCTACAAAGCCTTTGGAATCTAAGCCAAGAATACATTATTTAAAGATTTAAATTAAGTGTCCAAGCGTTCAAAAATTTGGTTGCAATTAGATTTTTGCAGCCGGGCTCCGAGGCTTGGGGGGATGGGGCTGCAGCCCGGTACCCCCCCCCCCTAAATACGCCACTGGGGGATTCCTAAGTTGATACTTCTTTTTTAGCTTTGTATAGAAGGCATTAAAATAAACAACATTTTCAAATACTAGTTTGTTTTCCTGACCGTTTTAATCGATTAAAATATTTGTTTTTCTTGGGTTTTCGGTCACTCTTGAATAAAAGATTTTTCTTTATAAGGGGTTAACGTTTCGGTTTTATTAGGAAACCATTATTTATATATATATATATATATAAAATTAAATAAGGTTCTGATGATGGTTTCTTAATAAAACCGAAACGTTAACCCCTTATAAAGAAAAATCTTTTACAGGGACAGGGAATTAGGAAACCATTATTTATATATATATATATATATATATATAAAATTAAATAAGGTTCTGATGATGGTTTCCTAATAAAACCGAAACGTTAACCCCTTATAAAGAAAAATCTTTTATTCAAGAGTGACCGAAAACCCAAGAAAAACAAACATTTTAATTTTCAAATACCTTTTTTCAAAAACTTAAAGATGAGCGAGATACAGAAGTTAAAAATCTAAGTGCGGGCCTGGTCATCAAAACGTAGCCTGCTATACTTTATAGTGTTTGTATTATTAGTCATGGTCAGATATTTGGCACTCCGCTGCGGTGTGTTTTCTGAAGCAAAATAATTATAAAATAGTGACACGTGAAAATGGTAAAATTTGAAAACAACGAACTAGTAGATATGATGCTAATTTACGGCGAGTGTCGTCAAAGTGCGGCTGCTGCTTTGAGGTTATAAGCAGAACGCTTATTTTCCTTGCGGGATCATCCTACACCCAGAAGTTTTCTTAATGTTATTCAACGGGCAAGTTAACCAGAACTGTATTTGATCCATAGGGTAACAAATGAATGTAAGTACCTTTATTTTGGAGTTTTTTGAAAAAAAGGTATTTTGAAATGTTGTTTATTTTAATGCCTTCTATACACAGCTGAAAAAGATCACCCTGTATAAAGCCTGTCTATGTCATTTAGATAAACAGATCGGTCCGGCCCTGTCCATGTTTTCAAATCGAAAAATAAACACATTACGGTGCGCATACGGGGACTTTACATAAAAGTCAATTATGTGGACGCTTTTAATGATATAGACTCAGGGGGGGGGCGATGTTGCTTTCCTAGGCTTTTAAAAAATGTGCAACATTTTAAAAACAGATGAATGACAGGTTCTATTTAAAAAAAACACATGATAACTTACTGTTTAATCAGCGTTATAAGTGTATTTGTATTTGTATGTCCCTAAAAATGTTTGCGTTTCTACGGCGTTTTTGTTTGTATTGCTTTACGATTTTAAAAATATAGTGCCTTTAAATTTCCCCTCAAGCAAATCCTAAAATGGCGCCACTGAGGCCCAACACTTTATCGGTTTTCAATAAAATTTACGCGGGCTTGGTCGCGGGCATAAGGTAAATAATAAAATTACCATACGTCCTCCTATGTTTGATTTCCGATAGACAAAACACGATTTCTCCTAAACCCTCCCGGCAAACGACATTTTTTCTTCGCCTGGTATAGCAGCCATTACCAGCAAAACAAATGCTAAATGTTTATGTGTTTATATACGCAAGCTCAGATATTTATCGTCTCAGGCTCGGCCGTCACAAATTTGACATGTTTGAATTCAAGCCATGCTGCCAGTTCCGCTGCTATAATAAAACACACAAAAAATATTTGAGACCGGATCCTTACGGGTGTTAAATTGACAGTGTAAGCGTGACAACGTATAGGCTGACACACGGTAACTAACCCGGGGCGAAAAAGCGAGGAAATATAAAAAAATTAAGTATAAAATTTTAAGTCAAAGCGGTTTGCCTATATCATTTTAATTAGAATAACATATTTTCTGTGTATTTTTTTTTTAAATATATTTTTACAGAACACTAAGAGTAAGGGTTGAGAGTGAACTGTCCTCTCCTGTCACTTTACGCGCAGGCCTTCAACAAGGTACTACACTAGCAGCCCCGCTATTTAACCTTTATACAGCTAACATTCCAGATTTTCCAAGCTCCAATCTGGCTATATTCGCTGACAACATACTAATGTACGCCCGTTCGTAATTTGCGAATGTAGCCAGACAACACTTCTCAAACCACCTGAGCATCCTTCTCCTGTAGTATGAGAAATGGAAGCTTGAAATAAATAAAGAAAAGTGTGAATGTCTCGTCATCACAAGGAAAATCAATAATACGCAGATAAACCATTATTTAAAAATAAATAATTAGATTAAAATAAAATAAAGTTAAATAATAGTAACACCAACAAGCAAACAAGAAAGAAACCCTATTTCCTATGCCACGTAGGTTAAAGTCATTGAAAGCCTTCGAGTGTAAAACAAAACCAATTGCCTCATGGCAGTAATAAACTACTGGAACTGCCCAAAAGATACGAAATCTAAGCCAGATTACCCTTGCCAAGAGCTAACACCAGCTCCAACGGGGGTTGCCTTGTTGTCGTATATATGTTACGTAATAATATAAGACGCACAAATATATTAAAATGTAGTATCTATAGTTTTTGTATCACTGTATGTAAGGAACTGACATGTAAATATCAAATAGCAATAAATAAAGATATTTTAAAAGTAAAGTAAGTGTAGATCGATATATTTAGTAGTGAGCCGCCAGCTTACAATATCGCTAACTTTTTTCTGCGTTCGTTAGGTGGTTTAGACTATACCCATTCTATGAGATGATTGGTCGAATTCGACTAATAACGTCTGACGTACGCTGTCTAGTTTACGTTGGTGCCGGTGGAGACTTGAGGTTTGTTCCCTCAAACAATCACACCACTGACAGTTTGACAGTTTTCTAACCAATCCAAATACCCAGAAATCCGCGTCCGAGTCTATTGCGCAGTATCCTGATTGTCACGGACTGTCCGTAACTGCTGTAACCCTATGTCTCAAAGTAAATCGGTTCTACTCACAAAGCAACTTGCATAGCCCAATCTGCAGGAAAAGATTGGTAGAAAAGTCAAGTGTTGTCCCAATTTATCAGAGGTTTGATATTTTCTGCGAAGCATCATATAGCTCTCTCAACAGGTCAAGATAGTTCTTCATAAATGAATATAAATGCTATTTTTGCATCAAGAACCTAATCTTCACAAACGAAGTAATATCTCAAAAACTTTCCGGACAAAAGTCGTTTTCAGATTCGTAATCTATATACGACCCAAAATTCATCATGAATTCCTGAAAAAGCATCAATTTTGATGTGGTGTTCGTATAATAAATAGTTACCGATAGTTCATTAACTTTTATTCACTGATCTAGGATAATAATTATCTTTAAAAACACTAAAAAATTTATTTTAAAAAATCTACCGTTATGTTCTAATTAAACAAATATTATCGGAATTTTTTTGTCAACGCACTGCGACCAATCATCAGTCGATAACGTTATTTTTACATACGCGTTTTGTCAGTCATGACAAGACAGATCAGATTGTAGGTAATTGCTTTCCGCCAAATTATGTACCTACTATTTACTAAATTTTTATTTTTTTTTTCAAAGTCAGTAACACTGGCTGTTGTAAAAAGATTTCAAAAATTGCATCGTGGTACTTTTAAAATAACTTGGCAATGCGTAAGATTATGACATTCATGGCGTAGACAATAATAGCTCAGATGGGATATCGCTTTAAGTCGTCCTTGTCTTATGTGTGTCTTGAAATTTCTAGGTCAAGAAACAAGGTCAGCAATTTCTCCTGTGTGGTAGGATTAAACTGCCTACTATACAGACGCATGACGATTATAAAGATCATTAATTAAATATACATATATTTTGCATCATAACAATTTTTTGAATTTGGAACTTTTAACAAAATTTAATTTGGAACTTAACAAAATTTACGGTAATCTAATAAGTTGACGTAAAGAAAATATGTTTTTTTGTCTTCAATTATTGCAAAAAACCTGTGTTAGCCAGTAATAGAAGACATTGACATAATATGAATATACAGGGTATTTCACGGTAGATGGAACGTTGGACGTTTATGAAAAACGTGTAATACTTTTTTTTTTAGTTCCCAGATAAAATACCATATTTTCGATATTTTTAGTTATGCGGCGTTGTCGCTTTTGCCCAAGACTGGTGAAAACCTTCTTTAACCGTCATTTTGGTTTAATATGTTAAACTGGAAATTGGTTTTAAATGGAGCATAACAAACTAAGATAAGGGGCGAGAACCATTTTTCTCTAAGATGAACCGTTCCAATGTTACAGCCTCTCGAAGTCCGAGAATTCAATATTTTAAACGTTAATATCTCAATTGACTTCAGACATATGGATTTACAAAATAAGCGTGGAGTCTTGTGGAGAATTAGAAAATAATTTAATATAGTGTGTTGAATTTAAAATAATGATGTTACCACATGTTTTGGGCAGAAGCGGCAAAGCCGCATTGCTGGAAATATTTTAAAATAATAGACCATGGATTTTCATCTGGGCAACCAAATTTCTACTTGCCTAATTATTTTTGAACTATTGGCCCCGGTAAATTGCCCAGAAGCACAAAAATTACTTCAGCATTACTCAACAAATAGATACATATGTATACAGGGTGGCCCATTTGTCTGACAAAGTAATATACCGTCTCTACTATTAAAGATATCAAAAAAAGTTTTTATAAAAGTTGTGAGGTATAAAAAAATATATGTTTTAAAATTATTTTTAAACATACAAGATGGTCCAAAAAAGTAGGACAATAAGAATATACATTTTTTTAAAAGGAACACCCTATATATTTTTTGTTTCCTTACAAAATTATCCATATGACGCCATATTGAGTTTTTTAATTTTTTGCAACGTTGCCAAACAAACTGTAAGATTCTTAAAATTTTGGAAAAAACAGGATAGTACAAAATTACCAGTATTTCTCAATAAGAGTATCGAAAAACGAAAATTTCTTGTAAGCTAAAGGGATAGAAAAACTGTCTTAAATTCTTAAGTACCGAAAATTTTGTACAGGGTGTTTTCTGTTGACATCAAAATATACAAAATTTTAAAATACAACAACTCTGTTTTTTCAAATGAAACACCCTATATTTATTAGGCTCGTCTGATAGATATTGCAAGTATCTTTTATTATTGTTAAGTCATACCTATACCTGAATTTACTAGTTTTGGCAATATTTCGATTTTTATTTAAATTTTGGTGAAAAAACTATAGTTTTTTTTTCTAGTAAGCCATGACCAGCAAAGTCAAAACAAATGTAATTGAATATAATGTCATATTTATATTTATAATGTTTGTGAACTTATTTTCAATATCAAGTTGCGTCATAAAAAATAAATTTTATTTAATTAAATAAATACGTAACTAACTATGGTTATCAATTTATTTTAATATGACATTATATTCAGTTACATTTTTTTTGACTTTGCTGGTCATGGCTTACTAGAAAAATAAAAACTATAGTTTTTTTCACCAAAATTTAAATAAAAATCGAAATATTGCCAAAACTAGTAAATTTGGGTATAGGTATGACTTAACAATAATAAAAGATACTTACAATATCTATCAGACGAGCCTAATAAATATAGGGTGTTTTTTTTTATTGTATTTTAAAATTTTGTATATTTGGATGTCAACAGAAAACACCTTGTACAAAATTTTCGGAATTTAAGACAGTTTTTCTATCCCTAAACTTAAGAGCTTACAAGAAATTTTCGATTTTCGATACTCTTATTGAGAAATACAGGTAATTTTGTACTATCATGTTTTTTCCAAAATTTTAAGAATTTTGCATTTTGTTTGGCAACGTTGCAAAAAATTAAAAAACTAAATATGGCGTCATATGGATAATTTTGTAAGGAAACAAAAAATGCTAAAATATATAGGGTGTTCTATTTAAAAAAATCTTTTTATTGTCCTACTTTTCTGGACCATCCTGTATATTTAAAAATAATTTTAGAACATATAGTTTTTCTATACCTCACAACTTTTATAGAAACTTTTTCTTGATATCTTTAATAGTAGAGACGGTATATTACTTTGTCAGACGAATGGGCCACCCTGTATCTTGAAATATAGGGTACTTAGTTAAAAAAAAAAACAGAATTTTGTTGTTATATATAAATTTTTTATTTATGGACCAATTTTATTAATTTTTGTCTTGGTTGAGAGAGAAAGGATTAAGGGAGACCGCTTATTTAATATTTTTGACATTTGCTTATAAAACAAAATGGCGGACACACCTCAACTTGGTTAAACTTTAAAACTTGCTGATACTTTTTTGAATATAGTACTGTATATCTTTACGTACAAGATTTTGAAATCTAGAACATTTATGAACAGAATAAGATTTCTTACATGCAAATATGTTAAAAAATAGCTGATTTATGATAAAAAAGATGTTTTAACATGTTGAATTTGATTTTTCTTTAGTTACTTTTCAAAATCAACATGACGTAATTATTCTTCTAACTTCCTTAAAAATAACTAAAAAACTATTATTTTTAATTTATTTCCATTAATTCTAATTTAATTGAATTTTTAAGATTGTAGTTTTGAAACTACTTAGGTATTGAAACTCATTTTTTATTTTAAACAAAAGGGAAATCAATTTTAAATAAGGAACACACTTTAAATATAAAAAATAAATAAGATATTTATATGATGCACTAGCCTCAACTAATAATTCCACATATTATGTCGTCTCCAACGGTCGATGGCTCCTCTGATGTGATCTTGACTAGTTTCCTTCCAATACTCAGGAATTTGTTGTCGAGGTTCTTCGACATTTTTAAGTGCTCTTCCGTTTTTGTGAACCCTAGCCTCCAAACCACCCCACAGAAAGAAGTCGCAATGAGTTAAATCTGGGCTATTTGGAGGCTTTTTGTGGGGTTTCAGAAAATCGGCAACTTTCTTCCTTAAATAACTAATGGTTTGGGCACTGGTATGAAACGTTGCGCCATCCTAAAACATGTTTTTATTTGACATGATCGTATTCCGAATCGTAAACCGAATCCCTCAATTTTGGGTGGGCACCCATGTTTTTAGGGAGGGCTGATGCAAGGCGCGGATCCGGGGGAGGGGGGGGGGGGCGAAGGCAGTGTCGTTCCCTCAGAGGTCACTTTTGAGCGTCAGAAGATTTTAAGAGCCGGGATATAGAGAAAAGACATTAGTTTTTACTTTAATATGTTTCTATTAGTTCCAAATATTTCCAATGATTCAGGAATTATTTCCGGAAATAATACAACACTAGTTATAATACAATATATAGGGTTATCCTAAGTTGATATATCTTTTTTAGCTGCGTATAGAAGGCATTAAAATAAACAATATTTTCAAAAAACTCAAAAATAAAGGTACTTACATTCTTTTACTACACTACGAATCAAATACGGTTCTGCCTAACTTGCCCGTTGAATAACATTAAGAAAGTTCTCTAAGTAAGAAGTTTCTGGATGAGGGAAAGCGTTATGCGTATAATCTCGAAGAAACATCCGCACTTTTACGACACCATATCTATTAGTTCATTATTTTTAAATGATACCATTTTCACGTATCTATCCCCAATTTAAAATTAAATTGCTTCCAAAAAATACACCGCAGCGCAGCGGTTTGCTTAACACTAGCCGTATGACTAATACTAATAAGAGATAAGAAAAACAACAGAAGCTACAGCAGGGTATGTTTTTATGACCTTCCTCTATCTCGCCTATTTTTGAGTTTTTTGAAAAAAGGTATTTGAAAATGTTGTTTATTTTAATGCCTTCTATACACAGCTAGAAAAGAAGTATCAACTTAGGAATCACCCTGTATACTAAGTACAGTAAAACCTCTCATAACAGATACCTTTGATAAGCGGACATATTTTCATAGTCCGGAACTAGGTATATGAATTCCATGAAAATCAACCTCTCTTGGATAGACGGGGACAGGCTGTTTTTATACAAATAGAGCGAAAACTCTCCTTTAAACGGCCAAAATTTTTTAAAAAGTATTTGGAAGACGAATAAGTAACGTGCAAAAACTGTCTGAAGACAGACCGGCAACCAATCGCGTATGCATGGCAGCGCGAAAGGGCTTCGCCGAATGAAAGAAGTATGATTCCCCGAAAGTTCGCTGTTTATTTGTGAGTTGTAAGAATAAAATCGTAAACAATGGCAGAAAAATGTCGCGATTTGAGTTTGAATAGGGAAAAACTAAGTGTAAGAGATTTGTACATACATATATGTAGTAATAATTTTACATTTACATATTACCTAATAACAAATTTCCCATGGGCGGACACCTCTATTAGGCGGCCACATTTAGACAGTCCCGTAGGTGTCCGCCTAAGAAAGGTTTTACTGTATTAGATAAACAATTCCAAATTTTAGTCAATTTGTTACGTTTAATTTAGGGAAAATAAACATTTTTATTTGAATTACTTAATTATTACTATTAGCCAATTTAAACATAAAGAATGTAAAAAAAAATTAAAACGATAAAAACTGTTATAAACAAATAAATTTTAAAATTTGATAATCAAAATATTACGCTAAAATTAAAGTGAAAAATTCAATGTTTTCCAAAATTCACGTAGAACAGGGTAAATAAATAAATTTGAAACAAACTCCCGAATTTTGCAATAAAATCCCAATTTCTGAAATAAAAATTACCCTGTAGTTAAGTTAACTTGTAACAAAAATTATACCTATTTGGATTCTTTAGATTGTACCTAACTCCCTTAAGATCCTAGTCCAAATAAAAACACACCCTGCAAAGGAATTACGTTTTTTAATCAATCTATTGAGACACTCAGTATTTAAATTATAATGATTTTATCTGATAAATAATTATTATTTTTCACATCTACACAATATGAATAAATGCAAATAAGATAAATAAAATGAATGCAACGCGGAAACTGGGACAACATTGCGCGTTGGTAGCAATCTCAGACTGCAAAACTTGTTCCGAACAACTCATCTGTTACTCATAAATATACATTATTATTAATATTTTCATTAATTATACAGATTGGACATATAAAATATAATAATTATAATTTAGGTCGTAAATTAAAAGAAGAACTAAAATTTCTTGTGTTAAAGAGGCTGTAAATAATTTTTTCTACTACCTTACTAGAAAACGTTATTTTCGACCCCGAACCAAGGGAGGAAAACATTTTTTTCCCTTCCTCTAACTTTATTATGTCTTCTAATAAGCAAGAGTTTTTCTACTGTTCTTATAATTATGCATATATTATAATTATTAGAACAACGTTAAAAAAAATGTACAGGGTGTCGTACTTCGATAGGCCACTATCGATATATGAAGAACCGTATATACGAACTTTCTGAAAATTTGATGGATTACTAAAACATGTGTGTAACTGTACATCCCACAATAATGTTTTCAAGATGGTGGCACTTTGTACCGGAAATAGTTACTAACTTTTTTATTTTAAATTAAACAGCCTGTATATTTTTACATATTTAAATTTTCCTCGAAATTCCAATACTTTTTCGTTAGAGCACCGTAGGACTAAATTGAATCGTTTTATATACAGTGTGTGCCTACTTAACTTGGCTACATATTGGAAACTTTTTTATTATTAACTTTACGAAAAAAACGTATTCTTCATAAAAAGTTCTGCATGGCCCAAAGCTATCAGATGTTAAATTTTTTCAGTCGTATACGAGGTTTGTCAAATATATGAATTTTGCCCAAGAGTAAAGTACCTTTATTTTTGACAATATCGAAAACTGTAATTATGAAAAGTTATTCGGTATGAAAAACTATGTTCTAATATGCAATTACACTAAAAAATATTTTTTTATTTTTACAAATTTTGTCTCAAAATACCGATAAATTTGTAAAAATAAAAAAAATATTTTTCAGTGTAATTGCACGTTATTAATGCCGAACAACATTTCATAATTACAGTTTTTGATATTGTCAAAAATAAAGGTACTTTACTCTTGGTCAAAATTCATATTTTTTGACAAATCTCGTATACGACTGAAAAAATTTAACATCTGATGATTGCATTTTAGGTTTTGGACCATGCAGAATTTTTTATGAAGAATAACTTTTTTTCGTAAAGTTCATAATAAAAAAGTTTCCCATTAGTTGTCAACTTAAGTAGACTGTATATTAAAAATTGGCAGTTTGTGGAAGAGAAAACCATTTAAATGGTAAGAGGACAGAATTATAAAGGCCATATTGAATATTTTAATTTCCAAGGCATTCTAGACGTATTAAACTAGAATGAACATTTTTAAACATTTGATCGCCCATATCTTAAAAACGGTTTTAGCTAATATAGACAAATTCTATATTTTTGGAATCAAAAAAGAAATATCTTCAATAAAAATAATAAATATACAAGGTGTTCCATTGAAAAAACAACAACTTTACTCCTCAGTTCGTTTGTTTCAAGCTAAGTGGCGTTTTAAATAGCAGTTTTAGATTCTATGGCCAAGCATAAACAAGATGGCTATATTGGTTTCAATAAAAATACAGGGAAACTCACAAAAAATGTCCCTGTTTAGTCTAGGTTGGATGACTCTATACATTGATTTTAATTTGAAGAAGTAGTCCATACTTGAAGTGAAGTGACAAGTTAAATGGGGAAAAATAATACTCAAAGTCAACCTTTACTACGATATATTCAATAAGAAATGTTTTACTTTGTTCTACATATTTCATCTTCAGGAGAAGTATAGTTATATTATACAGGGTGATTCAAGGTAAAATACAGGGGGTTCCATTTAAAAAGTCAAAGTTGCTACTAATTTTTGGTAGAAGGGGCAACAATGTATCATTAAAAATATTTTAGATAAATGGAGCATGTCCGTTTACGTAAACAACCAAATTTTCAAAACGATTCGTTAACTGGTTTGTCATATACTTTTAACGTACCATCCACCGTGAATCACCCTGTATAATATAGGAAATTGTGAGTGACACCCTCATAGAGCTTTTGAGGAAGTTATATTATTGAAGAATCTATCTATGTTAGCATCATATCAAGCAAGCAATCTATCTATGTAAGCAGTATTGTAGAAACACTTCATGGTCTCCTGGGCTTGCCTTTTTCCCCAAGCATGATGGAGAGTGCCCACAGGGTTCGCTCATTTAAGCCCAATTCACCTAGGCATATTATTGTAAAATACTCATCACGTAGAATGAGAGATGAAGTGTTGCAGGCGGCAAAAATTAAACGAAGCTTAAATAATGGTTTGTCTCTATCTATGGACGAGGGAACAGCCCCTAATAGTAACATTTTTGTAAATGAACATCTATCCCCAGAGAAAAAAATGCTGTTTAAAAGAGTTCGCGATGCAGCGCGTGCAAAATACAAGTATGTTTGGGTGAAGAATGGCAGTATTCTAATACGCATGGCTGAGAATACCCCTGTTATTCAAATTAATAGTAAGGATTAGATTGACAAAATGTGATATCATCGTTTCAAATTTATATGTGTCATACCTAACCTAATAGATAATTAGTCGATATTTTCGAACCCCTTTCAGCGTATTATCAAAACGTGAGAGGTTTAAGAACAAAAACCGTTGAATTTAGACTTAATTTGCTATCTAGTGACTACGACATTGTCTTTCTGACAGAAACATGGTTGAATAGTGGTATAATCAATGCCGAATTATTTGGTATCAGTTACCAAGTATTTCGCCGGGATCGTGAAAGCTCTGGGAGCACAAAATGTAATGGCGGTGGTTCACTTATAGGCATCAAGGATGGTTTGCGGGCTGTGAGACGACAGGAGTGGGAGAGTGACGCTGAGGACTTATGGGTTACCCTTTACACCAAGAATGGCGGTAAAGTTCATTTGTGTTGTGTATACATCCCTCCAGGTAATGACGCGGCACTGATATGTTTTGTTGATAAACTATATTCGCTCTTCTTAAGTTGTGGTGAACTTTTCATATATAGGTTGATTATTTAAAAATAAATGTAATTATTATCTTCCTGAAAATGTGGACTCTAAATTTAACACTTTCTATGACATGTTAAATCTCTATGGGATTTTTCAATTTAATGGGCTTAAAAATGATAATAATAGAATACTTGATTTAATTTTGTCTAATGATTCAATAGTTAAGGATCTCATAAGCTCATATCAACCCCTTGTGACAGAAGATCCTCATCATAAGTCAATTAAATTTAATCTTACTTGTTCATCACTACCACTGCTAGGCTTTAATAGTAATGAACCCATTACCTATAATTTTAAAAATGGTGATTATGAGGGCATCAATAATTATTTCGATAGTATAGATTGAAAGCAAGCGCTTAAAGCCCCCGATATTAATGAATCTGTTCAACACTTTTATAATGTAATTAATGAGGCATTAAATACTTACATTCCAAAAAATTTTTTTAACATAAAATACCCAATATACTTTAAACATAATACCATACGAATATTAGTAAATAAAAACAAGGCCCATAAAAAGTGGAAAAGGTCCAAGTCTAACATAGATTACAATTTTTTTTGTCAACTTAGACGACAGAGCAAAACGATGATTCGTAATGATTATATAGCGTATATTAAATCAATAGAAGATGATATTCCAAATAATTCTAAGCGTTTTTGGCAACTTATGTCTATCAAAAGTAAACATTTAGGTATTCCCAATGTAATGAATTTTAGAGGTAAGCAAACTCAGGGATCTGAAGTAAGCTCTTTGTTCTCGGAATTCTTTCAGGAAGTTTATCAACCTTACGAGCAAAAATTTTACTCTGCACCGAATATCAACAATACTTGCAGTCTTTCAAAAATTCGTGTTCAACCTCATGATGTTTTGAGAGCACTGACTTGCTTAGATGAAAATAAGGGCGGTGGACCTGATAAAATTCCTTCATATTTTGTAAAAAGATCTGCTTCTTCTATTCACGTCCCACACAATTATTTTTAATATGTCATTCGATCAGTGCGTATTTCCAGAAAAATGGAAACTGGCTAGTGTTATTCCAATTTTCAAAAGTGAAGTGAGAGATAGTGTTACTAATTACAGACCCATAAGCAAACTTAACATCTTTGGAAAAGTTTTAGAATCTATTGTCAATAACACAGTACTTAACTTTATAAAGCCTCACATTATTGAGGAACAGCATGGATTTTTTCCCAAACGATCAATTGAATCTAACCTAGCATCTTACTCTGAGTATATCCTCTCTTCCATGGACTGTCAAATTCAGGTGGATTCCATATATACCGATTTCAGTAAGTCATTTGATAGAATTGATCACAATATTTTGGTAGCTAAGCTGAGTCAAATTTGTGTATGTGGGGACCTCCTTAAGTCGATAACCTCTTATATATTTAATAGATCACAATTTGTTGCAGTGACCGGTCACCAGTCTCCTATCTACAACGTGACTTCTGGTGTGCCCCAAGGCTCCCATTTGGGGCCTTTATTTTTCATTATATACTTAAACGATGTGAAAAAATGCTTTAAATTTTGTAAAATTTTACTTTACGCGGACGATATGAAAATTTTTCTCAGCATAGGGAGTATCGGGGACTGCTTGCTGCTTCAGAGTGAACTAGATTCCTTTTTTCAATATTGCGTTTTAAACAAACTCTTTCTAAACTTAGATAAATGTATATTTATTTCATTCTCAAGAAATGTAAATATTTTTTCTTATGGTTACAATTTTAATGGGATATTACCTAAAGAAGTAGGTAAAATAAAGGATCTTGGTGTTATTTATGATAAAAAAAGAATCTTTAATAAGCATATTGATTATGTTGCTAACAAATGTAATCGCATGCTAGGCTTTATAATTAGATCATGCAAATTTGTTTCTTCTTTGCAGTCTTTAAAGGTTCTGTATTTTGCATATGTTTATAGTAGACTTAGTTTTGCCTCTGTCGTCTGGACGCCTCAGTATGCGGTATATAAAAACAAATTGGAAATTATTCAGAATAAATTTCTTAGATTTTTAAACTTTAAAAGCACCGGTGTCTTTGATCTTCATGTTAATTTACCAGAACTTCGACGGACTTTCCAGTTATTACCTCTTGAGCGCCAGCGTATTCAAGCTGATGTCCGTTTTCTATTTAAAATCGTCAATAACCATATAGATGCTCCAAATTTGCTATCCAGTATAGGTTTCAATATCCCCTCACGTACCTTTCGTAATACTCACCTATTGGCAAACTGTTTTTATAGAACTAATTTTGGTAAACACTCGCCTATAAGTCGTATAACCTCACTTTATAACGCTTCATACCATAATATTGATTTGTTTAATGTACCTCTACTAACTTTTAGGAGAAAGCTTAGAAATCACGCGGTTTTTCATAATTATTATTAAAATATAACTTTAGTATTAAGAAATCAAAATCTGTACACCAATTGTAATTCGTGGGTGCCGAATTTGGGTCAGAGGCCTGTTGGCATCCTATTTGTGCAAATAAATAAATAAATCATTTTCTCCAATAATATAACTCTCAAAAGGTCTATGAGGGTGTCACTCACAATTTCCTATACTATATAACTATACTTCTCCTGAAGATGAACATTATACATTCGAAACATGTAGAACAAAGTAAAACATTTTTTATTGAATATATCTTAGTAAAGGTTGACTTTGAGTATTATTTCTTCACATTTTACATTAATTTTAGTAAAAAAAATAAACTTTTTGTTTCCTGAAATGTAAAAGTGCGAGAAAATTTCTTATTTAGGTTTAAGGATTATTAAAATTATCATTTTAAATGCTCCACTATTAACAAAATAAATTAAGATACCCTAGTCAGTTAGTGAGTTAAAAATTGGTTTATCTTCGATTAGTTTTTTTATTTCTTTTAAACAAATAATATTCTACGGAACCTGCAATTAAAAAATAGCTTATTACAATAAACTATAAATCCAAGGATCATATTATATCTATCTGACAGATCATCTTTCCGTTTCACAATGAACCTAAATTTTCTTAGGAATATTAAAATAAATATATAATATATTTAGATGCATGCTCCTGTTGACGATTATGTTGAGCTTGATTCGCGCATATGTTGATTACATTCAAACAATATAGTGATGTTGAAATTAAACGAAATTCTCTAGGGAACTTTATTGTAAGGTAATTTCTCACCAAGTTTTGCAGCCACTGTGATTTACTAAATGGTTAAGCTTTTAATTTATTAACAAATTTTGATTAGAATCGAAATAATGGTATTGGTGTTCGGAACACGAAACCTTTCTAATTAAATAGTGCATTATTAATTAAATTCATATAATTTTCACTAACTCGGTAAGCCTTGTCTGAAAAGACAACGTTGGGCAAAACGAATTCTTTTTCCATTTTGGATGACATTTTTGTCAAGTCCATGACACGAACTTAAATTTAATTATTTATATTTAATTTAAGCCAAAATTGATAGCATTGATGATAAAAGGTATTAATATAAATAATATAATCTTCTGAAAGACATACATTTAAAACAATTATTAAACAGAATGTCGAAAAAATTCCGAATATCGGTAATACTTCAAAAACTGGATAACTGAACATCGAACGTGTCACGATAGGATGACCTCACATTTCATTCTAAGTGAGGCAAGGAATATTAACATTAAATTAAATGACAGGCTGGCCATGGTACCTCAAAACCCGACGTTCGATGTCCAGTTATCATATTGATCCTCTAGATTCCTTAGCTCATTGTTGTCGGTGACTTATTCGACACATAAGAGGTAGGCAGCTTGGCTGCTCCTGAGTTCTAGTTAAGGCTGATTAGGCCTTCTCTTTCAATCAAATTTTAAAAACTACTGATCATAATTTTTTGGATATTAAGAACGTCCTGTATACAGGGGGATTCCTAAGTTGATATTTCTTTTTTAGCTGTGTATAGAAGGCATTAAAATAAACAACATTTGATTGATTGACAATTGATATATTATATTGATGTATCGATCATTCTAAAAAGTGACTTCTAAAAACAATCCAACTTCTCCCCAAATATTCTCCTCAAATCAAAAGTGAGGCCCCGAAATTCGTCAATAACGATGTATTTTGAAAATTATCGATGTTTCGATACTTCGAATCTGAGCTCCATCGATGCTATAAACCATCGACTCTAATTCCATTGATGTTTTTCCCTGATGTATCGATGTTTTCATGATTTCGATGTTTACCATGTATTCTTAAAAAACATTGATATGCCAATTCTTAAAAAGTTAATAAGTAATTTTGGAAATATTTTTAATAAAAAATAAATAATTTGTAAACACCCTGTACACCAGTGTTTAGTCGATTTATCCAGTAAGTAGCACACGACACACTTCAACAAAAGCGAAGACTGCGAGGGGGGACGTCTCACGGATACGCTGCCTACATCAATGGACGTCGTTCATAGGCGCACTTTGTATAAAGAAATAACAGAAAAGTGATGAGATAAGAATAATTCAAGAAAAACGCGAAATGATTTGAAATTGATAAAATATGTAGAAACAACTTTTTTCAGTGAGTCTATATCTTCAATCCGAGAGTCTACCGGCTCACTGGGTTAACGTTTCCTCTTATAACCCAATTTGTAAAAACATGCTATACCTACTTATTAGAACCCTGTTTGTATCCTGACCTGTTGAAAAAGTTTATCTTGCTAAAAGTACGTTTTCCTCCATGGTCGCTAGTTATTGGCGACTACAAAGTAGATCCGCAGACACAAGCGACGCACGGCGCGTCCATCTCAATGCTTAAATCCTTATCTTCATATTTCGCCGCGCAGCGCCTCGCATAAGTGCGTGACAAGCTTCAGTCGTCGCTACTGAATCGTAGTCACCAGCGTCTAGCCATAGTTAGATAATAATATCAGAGGATCTTCGTGATACGCGACACAGAAGAAAGATTGTTTTTAGTGGGTAATATCAACCAACAAGTTGCAGAGAGGCCTGTGATAAGTGATAATAAAATGTGAATAAGTGAAGAAGTGCCGCAAGCAAAATTTTTCGGAAATTTTATGATCTTAAAACTTTAATAACGTTTTAGGAAAAATGAACAAAACATCTTGGATCGGAAAGTGCTCGGCTAAAAGATTTGTCTTTTATATTCTGGATTTTGAGCTGAATAAAAACTATAAGTACAAATAAAAAAACAGCCACAGGCGCTGACCGAAGCTTTTACTAAAATTATTGGAATTTGCAAAGTTTAAGAGTTGAAAAAAAAATTATTTTGTGGTTGTGATTCAAATATTTCACCTATTTTACTCATTGAAAACTAAAATACCCGTTTTCTTCAGTTACAATAGCGACTCTAATTTTTAAAAAATGGATTCTGGTCTTTGATGCGACCAGTCAAGGAAATTATTTTTTTTTATTTATGTCAATATACAAAATTGCTAGGTATACTTAAAATAAATATGTACACCCGTATTCAGTAAAGAAGTCTAAAATTTTAAACCATCGCAATATTTAGATCTAATAGTCTCAACATGTGTTCATCGTGGCAATGAGTATGTTACATTCAGGCTTCAGGCGTTTCCAGCGGCTGCCCTGCTTAGTAAGGAGCCCAACTGAATGTACCTCTGCTTGGACAGCAGCTGAGTGGTTTGCTCAGCGTAGAAAGTTCCTGCTTTTGACATTAATGACATTTAAAAATTGGGTTATTACTAAAGCTGAAACAATTAGGCAATCCAACGATGTGTCAAAGTAGCGGCTGGATGGCAAATACTGCTTTCTAATTGGTACACGTGACCCTAAAAATAATATTACTGGTGGCATTTAACGGGTGACTCAATGGTTTTTACCATCCAATCGCCATATTGAATCACGTGGTTTAGATTTCCTAATAATAAGAAACATAACCTTTACCGAACTTTATTGACTTAAAATCCACTGTCAATCAGCTACGCATTCAGTGAAAACAAAAGCACATTACAAACAGAGGTCACAGCTGCTGAGTGCCAAACGTAGCGTCTGGGACCGCCTGAATGCAGCCATTATTTTATATGTCATGTGACGCTTTTGTGTTAATTTGATTTTTTTGTAATTAAATCGTCTTTCCATGGAAAAAGAACACAGTACGTGCTAAATACGGTTTTCTTTACAAATTTAAAGTACCTAATCCAATTTTTTATAAGTTTTAAATTTAAAATCCTTTAGCGAATACGCCGGATATATTATATGTTTAGGGTAATTTGAGGGTATACGCAGGGCCGCGTTAAGGCAAATTGGTACCTCAGGCATATTTCTTTTGCAGCCCTCCTCTTACTAATAAAAATTCAAGTAAATTTTTTGTCACATATTTTTTTTTGCGTATTTAATTTTTATTTTTTACATTTTCGGATAGTATTTTCATTAAAAATTTTGCCGCCCTCCATCAACCTGCCGCCCTAGGCAGCTGCCTTTCTTGCCTAATGAATAAATCCTAATGGATAAATCGGCCCTGGATATAGATACGATTTTTTATTTAAATTTGTGCGCTACTGATGTCGAAATGTACTATAATTGAGGACACCGCGGCAGCCACCACCGCGCCGCAACAGACGCGGAATCGGAAACCAGTTTGCAGCATCTTGATCCGATAATGATAATTAATTTTTCACATCATACAACCTTTTGAATTAATGTAAGGTTTTTATTCCAAGGAAATATGTATAAGGGATTTTGTACATTTTCGAGGTAATACAATTTTGAAAGTATACACTGAAAAATGTTTTTTATATATAAGGTGACATTTTTGACTTGCGATTTCACACAAACAGAAAAGTCATGTTTCTTCGCTTTCAAAATATCAGTTTTTTGGAATCCACAAATAGATTTAAAATCAAAATTGTTTTTCTAATTTCTTTTTTCTTTTTTAAAAAAATAGTTCATAATCTTATTTACCCTACGTCTAATAAGACATTTTTAAAAATTTAATCTTATTGTGTCTTTTTTGCAGAAAATAAGTCTTAAATAAAACGATATTATAAGCTGATAAACGTCTGTATAAGAGAAAAGTGAGGGATGCATGCTTTAAAGTATGTTGATGTTGTTTCCAATTAAAACCAATAATGAGAATGGGAAAACAGTTTTTCATTAACCGAACTAAGTTTTTAACTACACAACTGAGAACATTAATTGTGAACAAGTTTATTATTACAATTATTTTTAAGCATGCTATAAGTTGGGGTTTCGCTCTTTACCGACTGTTGACGTTTTCTCAATTGAAGCAAACAATGGAAACCCCATCATTGTATTACTAAAAACGAATAGAGAAATGAAAAAACGGAAGAAAAAAATCGTTTGTTAACTTAAACAAAGACAGACAACTTATGGGGAAATGAGAAAAAAGGGAAATAAGAAATCGCTTGTTAATCTAAACAAAGAAAAAACCCTTATTTTAATTATTATGGTTGATACTGGGGTTTCGTTCTTTACGAACTGTTAATGTTTTCCCAATTAAAGCCAGGGCCGCCGCTACCATGTGTGCTAAGTGTGCACCGCACACGGGCGGCCAAAAATAGGGGCGGCCAAAGCGGACCCCACTGATAATACTTTTTGCCTAAACACCGAAAAAAATTAATTTAAATATTTAAATTCAGTAAAATAATTCTGTAAACTCTATAATTCCTACCTTACTCTATATTATAAAAGGTTGAAACTCATTTTATTTATCTTAATCCAAACAGAAATAAATCTATACATTTGAAACTGTCGATTCTGCCGTTTTACTAATAATAAAAATATCATAAATTATTTTTTGTCGCCTTTGTCGGTGTCGCGGTACTCGCTGCGCCATGTCATCGGGTTTCATAAACAAATGTAAAGCAATAAATTTAACTTTTTTATTTAGGGCGGCTTTTAGCTTTACAGTTTTAATCATAAGAAAAATATGTTCTTATTTTTTTTAAAATATTTAGTTACCTATTTATCGGCCACGGGTTTAAACGTTTACGTTTACACAGTATGTGTATACGGGTTATGATACGATTATTATTTAATTTGGACAAACAATATTACTTAAAGTGTTTTTGGCTTGTTTTGTTAAATAAGGCCTGTTTTGAAAATTTTCGTAATTATTTTAAAATGTCGGAAAGAAAACGAATACGACTTTCGGGTTTTCAGTATAGACAGAAAAAGAGGTAAAAACTGAGGAGAAAAAAAAACTTAGAGGTGCACTGGAATCATTTTTAATTAAAAGCAAAAAAGAAAATAAAGAAAGGGCAGATAAAAATTTAGGACCTTCAAGTTCAAAAGAAGTTCTTTGTGAAGGTGACAAAAAATAAATCCAAAATATCGAAAAAACTTCAGAACAAATTAATTCTTCTGCAGATAGTGATGGGAATGATGGGGCGTCTAATGACAGTGATAACGATAGTGAGAGTGCTGATGCTGAAACCACCAACCAAGGCGAAAAAAATGTTCAAGTTAATCTGACTTGCAGTTCAGAAAGCTCTAGCTTATACTTGGTTTCGAACGATCCCGGACAATCAAACATGAATCCAAGTAAAATTCAATTTATTATTGAAAATTTTCCTCCGCAAGTTAAAAACTTTAACTTTCCCAGAGATATAAATAACAGAAAATTTTCAGAAACCTATTATTATCGCACATTACCTAATCAAGACAAAATACATCGCCCGTGGTTACTTTATTCGGTATTACTAAACAGTGTTTTTTGTGCACCTTGTAAACTATTTTGTAGTGATGAAAGCAGCCGAAATGTACTAAATGGATTAAGTGGGGTAAGTGATTGGCAACATTTAGCTATTATTTTAAAAAGACACGAATCGAGTGCGGCTGATATAAGATATTCTCAAAAAATGTTTGAACTTTCTACAGCATTAAAGAAAGGATTATCAGTTGACTCTGCTCATCAAAGATTATATGAAATGGAAAAAAAACATTGGGGAGCTGTTATTGAGAGATTATTATCCATCGTAAAATTTTTATCTAAACAATGTTTAGCCTTTAGAGGATCATCCAATAAATTATTTGAACCAAATAATGGAAATTATCTGCAGTTAGTTGAAATGATTTCCAAGTTTGACGCTGTATTGTCCGAACATCTTCGCCGCGTGGAATTTAAGAATACAAATACACCACATTATTTAGGATGGGAACACCCGTACTTATTTTTGATTTTTATAAATTTCGTTAAATATTAGCACCTAGATGGGAAGGGGGCGGCAAATATTGAGTGGCACACGGGCGGCAATAGCCCTAGCGGCGGCCCTGATTAAAGCAAAGAATGAACTTCGTATTGCAAAACACTAATAGGGAAATAAGAAACAGGGAAATAAGAAATCGTTTGTTAATCTAAACAAACACGCAACCCTTATTTTATGCATTATGCTTTAAGTTGGGGTTTCGTTCTTTACCGATTGTTGATGTTTGCTCAATTGAATCAGACAGTGGAAACCCAGTCTTTGTATTACTAATAAGGGGGATATTACAAAAAAATAGTAGGGAAATGAGGAAAACGGAAATAAGAAATCGTTTGTTAATCTAAACAAAGATAAAACCATGCATTATGCTTTAAGTTGGGGTTTCGTTCTTTACCGACTGTTGACGTCTTTTTAATTTAATGAAACAATGGAAACTCTGTGTTTGTATTACTAAAAACTAATAGGAAAATGAGAAAAAGGGAATTAAGAAATCGTTTATTAATCTAAACAAAGAAAAAACCCTTATTTTAAGCATTATGGTTGATACTGGGGTTTCGTTCTTTACTTTATTACTAATAAGTGGGATATTACAAAAAATTAGTAGGGAAATGAGGAAAATGGAAATAAGAAATCGTTTGTTAATCTAAACAAAGATAAAACCATGCATTATGCTTTAAGTTGAGGTTTCGTTTTTTACCGACTGTTGACGTTTTCTCAATTAAAGCAAACAATGGAAACTCTGTCTTCCTCAGAGTGGGCATACACACAATAAAAAAAAAAAGGTGTCCGATTTTTAGTGGGTTTAAGAATATTAAGAAATTGTAAGTATTTTACGAATACTGATGTATTCAAGACCTTGTTCTTCACGCTTGTAAGAAGCAAACTGGAGTATGGATCACTGATATGGTCCCCAATTTATGCAAAATATATCATGATGATTAAACGAGTGCAACGGAAATTTTTAAAGTTTTTATCATTTAAAGAGACGGAGAGTATCCACAAAGAGAGACGGATAATGACCTTTTGTTACAAAGATTTGACATTGAAAGTTTGCAGAGCCGCAGAGACATGCAGGCAATAATATTCTTGTTTAAAATTATTACCGGAGCTACAGTCTGTCCATCCCTCTTGGAACAATTAAATTTCCTAGTACCCAGAGTCACCACCAGAACTGGCACTTGTTTTTACTTTCCAGCAGCTAAAACGAATGCAATGATGATGACGACGGGCTATAGAATGTGCTCTAGGTATAATAGGATAGCAAATTATTGTGATCTGAACATGTCTTACGGTAACTTTGTTCGAATCGCCCTCGCACACTTATAAGTGTACTGTATTTTTATAGTTGTGTTTTTAAAATTAACTATTAATTATATTAAGTACCTACATATAGGTTTATTAAAATTTGAAATTTATAATTATAATTTTGTCGGCCCTATTAATTACTTTCTGTCGGGCCTAAATGTATTAAATAAATAAATTGCAGGGAAGAGTGTAAAATGTATCATCACCTCATTCACGCCTGTAACCAGGCCGGATATAAATAATAACAAATTTTATCTGACAGATTTGTATCTTTTTGTAGTATTTTCTTAACCTCACTTTTGTTAAGTGTCATAAAACGACGCGTAAAATGTATGTGTACATTTGGTTTCTTTGTAATTGACCACTGTGATTATTCAGTTTCATATTCTATAGGATGGGTATGAAATTATATCCGTTCGGTTACCCGGAATAGCCCACTTATCCAATCACTTATAAAGGAAACATGGCGGTATATAATTAATACATAAGTGCCTAATATAAAGCTGTAACCAACACGATAATAAAATTTAATTTTCATGTCTTAGTATTTTAGAAATACCAATTTAAAATCAGCAGACTTCACACTGCCTGATATTTTAAAATGAAATGTATTGATCAAGTTTTGTAGAACATATAGATGTTTGTGTATACACAGGGGTGACCAAGAATTCTTTAACCAAAAATAAGGCAATATAGGCAAACTTACCTACATATGCAATGTTGTATCGTTTTGCCGCTACAGGGCGCTAAAGTTTTCAAAAGAATATCGTTTTTTCGGAATAATTTCTAAACGCCTTTAGCGATTTTCACTAATTTTGGGACTAAGAATGTCCACTATTAATAACGTGTTTTGACGTATGACCCATCTTTTTTAATACCTGCAAATTTAAAAATGGCGTGTGATTGGTAAACAAAAGTTTGTCTTTTTGTTATTCCCCGTATAAATTACTTTTAACTATTTCCGTGGCACTAGCTGACTTCATGCTAAAACATTTTTGTCTCTTAAAATATTAGCCAGACATGGAGTTTCTCTATAAAAAAATTATTTACGGTACCTTGTAATCATTACTGTTTATTCAGAACGAGAAAACATGAAACATTTTTAATTCCTAATAACTACTACCAACTAATTTGATAATTAATTAATTCTTTTCAGAAAATTAAACTCTACTGTACTTTGGACATCGTGTCAGGCTTGTGTTTAAAATAATCTGCAGTATTGATAATTCTTTTCAATTATTACTCTTTCGACGGGGAGCCATTCTATTATCAACGTACGAAGATTTTTAAATGAAAGATATCCTAATAGATGGATCGGAAGAGGTACGGATGCACCCATAAATTGGCCACCAAAATCTCCAGATCTAACGCCTCTGGACTATTTTCTGTGGGATGCTCTTAAATCAAAAGTGTATGCTTCCCCCAACGCTGAGGAAGATAAGTTATGGTCATTCTTAGTCCCAAGATTAGTGGAAATCGATAAAGGCGTTTAGAAATAATTCCTAAAAAACGAAATTAATTTTAAAACTTTAGCGCCCTGTAGCGGCAAAACGAAGCAACATTGCTATAGGTAAGTTTGCATAGATCGCCTTATTTTCGGTTAAGGAATTTGTGGTGAAGCGTTGTACAGTCATATCAAGGACAGCCTGTATATTAAGAAGAAACTGTTATTCAGGAAAATAAAAGTCGGCGTTTTAATTTTCTTATTAAAATAATGAAATTTATTATACAAATTATAAACATATTCAACAAATACAATAATAACAATAGTCAAAGTACTTAGTTATAAGCTACTTATAAATAATTACTTTGTATGCTCAAAAGCTTTTAATTTCTATATTATGATTTAGGTGCTATCACTACAAAAATAAATACTTACACTTATTATAAATTGTATATACATGATTATCACAAATAATCAAAACTAACTCAGTGAAACTAAATACTGAAAAAAGTTGTAAATCGACCAGCATCAGGTTTAAACAATACTTTTATACGAAAGGGTTTTATTTATAAACATAACATCTTAAAACTATGAACGTAACGCATCCACGAGATGAGTTTATCGTTTTATAAAATTCAAACGTTTGTTAAAAACATCTCACTCGCATTAAGCCGTGCGTTTTTGGCGCCTAGCGACAAAATCATATTTTAATGCAATGGTCTTTTATTATTATTATTATAAATGTATAGATTGACCGCACGCGGTGAGCGTTGTACATAATGACGTTCACAATAATTTGACAATGACGTAGAATGGTAATCGCTCTCAAAATAATTAAGACCCATCAGACGCCATATATCCGCGGCCTAAGATTGAGAATGAGCGCACTTACTTAGATGGTCGATAGCTCAGTCGTAAGTATTTTCTAAAGGAGTATTCCATATAAGCGAAGCGAGCGATGAGAGACGGAGACGTTCTTTTCAACGTTCTAACAAATTTATCGGTCGCACGTATCGGCTATGTTTTTACATGTATTTTTATAGTAGAGTAACCTCCAAAAATATATCATTTTTGTTTTAGTTTCCGTATTCTGTAAAAAACACCAGCAAAAAATATAACAAAGAAATCGATGTTCCCGCATGAATAATTTAACAAGTTAACTTGGACTACAGGAAAACCTACACTAATGAACATTCTATTGGCCTTTCGAGCTCATTTTCCGCTCCTCATTGGCTTAATTAATTAGAAATAAATCTTCGTGCAAAATTTAACCAATGATTTTTTTCCGACCGCTCGAACTCGAAGCACCGATATTGCTTCGCTTCGTTCTTATCTATATATTACGTTAAAAAGGGATAGCACAAAATCGTAATCGGCAACCAGCTACTCTCTCCTACTGCAGGTAAAGTTGTAACAAAAAGTATTAAGTCAAAAATTCATCATTACTTTATTTGATAGATGTATAAAATCCAAGAATCTCATCGCGTCCGTACACGACCAGATGTCAGTCATAAAATGATCTAAGTAAAACTATTCGTTAAGATAAATCACAATAATAATGTAATTATTTTGTAATAGTAATAAGGGAATGACGGTACTAATATTGATCATATAATTGAAAATTTTATACATTAATGGGGTTAATATTATTCAGGACTGTCAGTAATATAGGTCGTGTAGGGCCAGCAATAGTTCACAAAGAGGGTGCATTTTTTTGTTGGAGTTTTTATACAGAAAAAAAAATGTAAACAACAATGTTATATTTGCAGCTGTTACTCTACCTAGTAATTTGTAAAAATTTGTTTTATAATACATTATAAAAGTATAAATCGAAAAATTTACACTGCAAACTGAACACTACAAATGACAAACGAAAAAAGTTTTTGGGTCGGATTTTAAAAAACTTTTCATTATTTGTTAATAAATTTTCCGTATAACCTACACGATTTATTTTGTTTAGAAATAGTTACCCTATGGGACCAGTTTTTAAAAATATAATACCAACAGGCAAAAATTTGATACATATGGAAAAATGCACCAATCCTTAAATGGGACACTGTGTATATATGTTATAAGACACTTTTACTTTTTTTCAAACCGAAATATACATGCTTTAATAGCTATTTTAGTGTTTATCATACAGGACAAAATTTTAAATGAAACAATTTTTGTCCACCTCTTGTAAGTAAATCTATTTAAACAATTTTTGATTTGATAGGATTGAATATTTTTAAAAAGCTGCGAGCTTGCAAAATAAATGCATGCCAAGAACCATAATGGTATATGTATATGGCGAAGTTGATGGAGAGAATTCAGAAGTGTCAATATTGAATTGGTAACGCCTTAATCAACCGATACTGGTTTCATTCGTAGCGACGATAGAAACTTTTTTGATTGTTGAGTTGTCTGTCTGCGTTTAATTTGTCCGTATAGTAGTAGTAATAAGATTTATTTAGCAACATGACAATTTAACAAATTTTGTAGAATATTAAATAAAAAATATCGGCCTTAAAGTATCTATTTCAGAAGTTTAATCAGTTTTTAATCTAAACTCTTTAATGATTTTTTCAAATTAAAACAAAAGTATGATGTTTAATTGAAATTTCATAATTGTTTAGTGTCCTTTAGTATATGTTAAATGTTTTGACACCCTACCTAGACAAAAGACTAAATTATACCTAGCTGAATAGTTGTGAATTTCAAAGCTTTGAGTTATAAAATCTTTTAAACAGCGGCGGCTCCTTCTTGAGGCCGCGCAACCCCCTACCGCCTGCCAGAAATAGGATAATTTTATTTTATCATGGTTATTATTTAATTCGTTGGGAAATAATAAATACATTTGGTAGATCTACGGATTATTCAGAGGGACTGGCAACTCCCTTAGTTACCTGTCGACGCGCCATCATGTAATGCTCGATTGTGGCTCGGTACCGAATTCTCTGCCGGCAAAAATATTTTTCAATTTAAAAATTATTTATTTAAAAACTTTATTGTTTTCTTAAAATATCCAAATTATTATTTTGTGTAAAAGTTCCAATCATCTATTCAGTTTTTTAAGATGTTTGTAATGAAAGCGCATGGGGCATAAATGTAAAATGTAAAGACGTAGCCAACTGTGAAGAGTGAAGTCTAGTGATGCATTCGCCATTTCATTTTTTGATTAATATTATCCTTTTCATTTTATTCAAAAAAGGGCCAAATACCCCCTCTTGAGTAGCAACTACCTACAGTTTTAAACTAAAGATTTTTTGTTTAATAAATTGTAAAAAGCAAAAAAAGGAAAATTTCCGATATTTACCCATTTTTCTCATTCTGCTCTTAAAACTTTATAAATTCGTACTTGTTTAACTTTAAAATGTAGGTAATTATGTTTCAAATGTGGGTATTTGGCTGATTTTTGGATAAACAGAAAAAGTAACGAAATAATAATCAAAAAACGAAATGGCGAATGCATCACTAGACCTAACCCTTAAGAGCTCTAAAATAAATATTGTTTAAACGCTAGGCTGGCGATTCATGTATTAAAGATACAAACGGAAGGAATAAACGGAGGAAAACTCACCATATTTAACTATAAAAATATTATTTATAAATTGTTTTTATGTGACAAAAGGGTGCAAAGCAACGAGCTATTTTTTATCTTGAGATCTATAAATTGTCTATAAAAAATGTAGTACTTTAGGCGAGTTGGTACACATAAACTTAATATAAAGGTTTCCCTAATTAAGGTTAGTCAGAAGAATTATTTTTCGTAGGGGGATTTTTAATAAACAAATGTATAAGGAAAATTTTTCCGTTATATAAAAATACCCCTATTTTTTTACATTCTTGGATGAGCAAAAACTTAAGACAAAGTAACATATTACTAAAACTAATAAAGTAAAAAAAAATCTTATTGGATATCTGCATACTGATATATTGCCTCGGCCGACTCTAGACGTCGGTCGGCGTCAGCTGTGAGAGTGAGAGTACTAAAAAAAATTGTTTTTTAAATATTGTATATTCAAAAACAAAAATACAGTGAATGTGAATATATATTTTTTTAAATAGACATTACATATTCGGGGTTTAAAAATCCTGTTAAATAGCAATTAAAAGGCTGTGAAAAGATAACAATATACGACATTATGAACTTTTCTTTATAGTTTTGTAATAATTTGTTAAATTATCGTTTTAATCGTTGTTTGGTCAAATGAAAAATATTTTTCAGAAAAAGAAAATTTTTCTGCTAATTAATATATTGTATTTTTAAATCGATATATCAAACTAAATATAATTTTTATATAATATATCCATGCAAAACAACAAAAATGTAAAATATGTACAGTGTGTCCCCTAATCAAGTTTGCAAAAGAAAAACCCTTTTTATTATTGTAAAGGCAAGAAAGAGTTTTTGTTTATAAAGATTATGTAGAAAAAATTAGTCAGCCATACACAAATTTTTGACCAGATATACAGTGTGTTAATAAATAAATAAAGAAACTTTAAAAATTCTTTAAGAGAGAAGTACTTCTATTCAATATTTTAGACACATTTCATTCTTAAGTAAGTTTTGACAGACCGCTTTCACTGTTTCTGAAGAGCTTATGGGTTATGGCTTTCCGTAGAGTCCTAATAAGGACGAGACGGCCGTTATTGTCTACCTGTGCCCTAGGGAATCCATTGTTTTGGCGTCCCTGTGTACGTTAATACAAAACACAGATGCACCACTTTGTCCGCTTGCCGTTATCTTTCCTTTTTATTAACGTTAATGTTTATGCTTAAAAGTGAGTTGAAATACATGTGAAAAAAGTACGATTCAATGTTATATTGAATTATAAACAACAAAGAAAAGAAGCTTAGCGGCAAGCGGACAAAGTGGTGCGTCTATCTTTTGCATTAAAGTACACAGGGTGCGTCTATCTTTTGCATTAAAGTACACAGGGACGCCAAAGGTAATGGGTTCCCTGGGGCACAGGTAGACAATGACAGGCTGTTTCGTTCTTGTTAGAACTCATCACAAAGTTATAACCTGTAGACAACTCTCAATACAGCGAGACTGTTCTTTTTAAGGCGTTTATAAGAAATAAAAACGCGACGAAAACCCAATAACGCCATCAGTAGGAATCAACTCAATGCAAAAGATAGCCATCTAACGAGAAAACGTAGAAATAAATAAATCTGCCGCTAAGCTTCTTTTCTTTATATATTTAACGGACACTAAATCCACTATATTATAAACAACTTTCGAAGTATTCGTCCATTTTTACTCAAAGAGACCTGATATTTAATATTTTGTAAAAAAGAGAGAGTCTTTGTGTCTATTTTCTTACAAAATATAAACAACTTTATTTTATAAATATTATGTCTAAAATATGAATCTCTCTGTCTTAATTCATTTTCTTAAATTATAACTAAACTAGAAAAATTGTAATGTTTTTTTAACAACACAACAATTTTTGATAGAGAATTGGTTTTCACCATAAAATCAATGCTTAATATTTTTTTTCTCTTGTCAACTTCATCTGGGGATATACTGTATATAAATAAAAGTATTAATCACATCACAATGCTATTAAATACAATATTAACATTTTTATATATTTTTATATATGGAATACAAAAATGGGGATACAAAAAATAATTACGTATTGATGTCGGAGGTAGATTTACCTGATAAATATTAAGATCAACATCAACTGTTAATATCATGATTTTTATATTTTGGACCTGGTAATGATCCAATTTTAATTTAATCATATAAATAATTTAATTAAATCCTGATTAATAAATTTTAAAAAAAATTTCATTTTATGTGTACCAACTACATTAATCAAAAAAAGATTTTACAAACATTTGTAAAAATACAAAATACTCTACTTAAATATTAAGTACAATTTTATTTACCATCGTAAAGAAGGTTTAAGGAGACCTGAGAAATATTTACATTATGTTTTACATTTTTCTCTGGTCTAGAAATTAACAGCTAAAAAGTACAAAGATAACTATAAAATATGAAAAATAATTTAAATAAATAAATCTGGAGCTCTCGTCGATTACCAGACAATAAAGGCATGAAAATGGCGGCCAGCTAAAATATTTTTACAGCAAATTTAATATCTGAAAATTAACTAGCTACAATAAGGCCCATATTATTATATGATGAAACATATTTTATTTCATTCTGTATAGTGAAGCATCGTAAGCCATTATTATATTTTTCTTGTTGCACAGTGACAGCTTTTCTTAAAGGCCTATGATCGGGAGACGATAAGAAAATTCGGTATATTTACGATAAGTCGGGAGGATTGGCATCACTGGCCTCTTACCAACTCTTCCACAAGATTAGCTATTTTAGCTATACTCGTTGTGGCTGAAATACTGCTGGTTGAGACCGCATTTTTTTCGCTGCAAAGGACTAATCTATCAGTCTGTTTAGCTTTTATTGTAAGTAGTTCTTATACTTTTGTATTTTCGTATGATTGGTTATTTACTAAAATGTTAATAATAGTACCCAGTGTTCGCAATGTATGAGATGCCAATTTTGTAAGCTTTTTCTTGGAAGAAAAATTAAAAATAAAGGAATTGGGCAGGCCGGTCTCGATCTAAAGTTGACAAAGGTTAGTGAATGGAAGGCAAAAAACAGATCCTTCGCCTACTATTTAAAAACATTTAGGTATGCAAAAAAAACTGGATAGATATGTAAAGTTACTGAATAAATTCCGACTTTAAACTCGGAATTTAAGAAAAAAAAATAATAATATTCCGACCTTAAAGTCGGAATTTAGTAAAATTCCGATTTTAAAGTCGAAATTTTGTAAAATTCCGAGTTTAAAGTCGGAATTTAAGAAAAAAAACTACATGGCCCCTCTACGCGTTTGTAAAAAATACGTCTTAAATGATTTTTTGTGGGGCTTGCTTTTGTCATGTAAAAAAACAATTGGGACCCCAAGGAGAGGGCTAAGCTCTAACTAACTTTTTTTTCAAATTACAGGATACCACTTGTAGACCTTCTTGGAAAGCTTACCGAAAAAGGAGTTTATCCATAATTTTTTTACATCCCTCAAACCATGTGTCGGAAATTTCATAAAAACTAATTTAAGGAACAATTACATTAAGGGGGGTTTCTACCTTGTGGGATCAAAAAAATATTTTTTTTGTGCATTTTCAGACATATACATGTTTCAAGAATACTCTCTTAAATTTTCAAGTTGAAATCTGGTAAATTATGAAAGTTATTAGTTACTTAGCGGCCTTTTTAAGTGCATGCGTGTTCAATGAAGGCTTTTTACCTCTACTGCGCGTGATGGAGGTAATGGGGATCACGATTGGACCGTAGGCGAAAGCATTCGCAGACACGAAGAATGACACGCGCGTGCGTAAAGCTGAGGCAGCACATTCGGCAGCATCAGAGGGCAGACTTTCACGAAGACAGGAAAGAACAGCAGAAGACGAATTTTTCGAAAAGGAGGAAGGTATCTTGTACGGACCGGGCATAGCAGACTAGGCGTAAGTGTCAAGATTCAATGAAATTATCAAAATATATGCATCTCGGGAAAAATGTAATTTTGTAACATTTTTTATACAAAACTTGTTTAAAATAATTTTTTGTTAAATAATAGTACCAGATTTGAAATCAGTGATAACGAAAGCTATGGAAAGCATACGCATCTTGCAAAATGTGTGATTAGTTATAAAAAACAAATTCATTTTGCAAATTTGATGGCAGATTCGTAATCAGCGACCCCAAAAACATGAAAATGGAAACATAAAATAAACGAATACTTTAATTGAGATCCCTGGAATTCAACATACATTTTTGCAGTTAAAATTCAAATTTTCAAACGCGTTTTTCTCAAAACCACGTTATTCGAGTTGGTGGAAGTCCTACAGGGCGCAAAAATTGAGCAATCGCCATGAAATTTTTTACACATTTTCATCAGGAGTTTGTGCATCCGTGATAGTAGAATCTTTTAAACATATCAAAAATTGTTCATTTCAAAAAATAATTAGTAACAAAAAAAAAGCCAAAAATCGTTTTTTTTTTAAAAAAAGCTCATAATTTTTGCAATTTTCATGTTTTCTCCTTCGTTCTACTACCACGGATGCGGAAAAGTGTACAGATTAAGAAAATATTTTTATTTTGCGCTTCAGACTTTATTTACTACGGACGCTAGGACTTCCATCATGAGGACGAGTCGCCGCCGACCTGCTGCCATTGTTCGGTACCCCCTTTTTCGGTGATCCAAGTAAAGGGGGGCCTTTACTTGGATCACCGAAAAAAATTTGTGAAGCTTCAATAAGCTCTTTCCTACCACTGTGTGAAAATTTTATCCTTTTACCTATTATACTTTTCGAGAAAAAAATTTCCAGAAGAAACAGCAGGTTTTCGGGCCAACAAGGTAGAAACCCCCCTTAACAATAACTTTAAAATTGTAATGTCAATTTTTTGTTTCTGGTAGCATAGATCAAACCGATGGTAGAACCATTTTCTTACTTTTCCCTAAACTTCTGGCGTGAATTGTAATTGTAACGTTAATGTAATTGTTCCTTAAACTAGTTTTTATTAAATTTCTCACACATGGTTTGAAAAATAAAAAAATATATGGACAAATTTCTTTTTGGCTAGGCTTTCCAAAAAGGTGCTCCAAGTGGAAGGTATTCTCTAATTTAAGAAAAAAAGTTAGTTAGGGCCGTGCCACCCCCCCCCCCCCCCTTATTACATAATAAAAGCGAAGCCCATAAAAAATTAATGAGGACGTATTTTTAGATTTTAGAGAAATTTTATTACCAGAGCCGCTATAAGCAGCGTTTTTTTTTAAATCCCCACCCTGTAAATGTATAGAAATACTCTTTTTTTATATATTAAATGTAGAAAAATTCATTTTCTTAATGTTTCACCTATACTCGTTTTTAATTATAAAATTATAATAATATGGGCATATGGGCAAAAAAATGTAAAGGAAGCAAGGAATAAACTGTTTCGTTGAAATTTGCACCAACTCACTAAAAAATGATTGCACATTGTCCAGTTTTAGGAATATCATATCTTATACAATGAGGTACCTTTTATATAGCACGTTTTTTAAGACACCAGCATTGGTCCTGCAAATATTGCTAAGTCCGAAATCAAACCATTTTTTGAGAAAATTTAGAATTTCTTCTAATTGGCAAGAGGCAAAAATCATGAGGGACACAATTCTTACCTCTCTAATATAATGATGGTACCATAATATTGTATGTATTGTAGGTATATATAAAATTGTTAAAAATCACCAAAAGTTAATAATGATATGTAAAGTTTTGATTTAGTCAGACTTACCATATTCCGTATTTTTAAATTGTCAAAGAAATATTTGTAATAAATTTTAAAAAAGAAAATAGGAATCAAAGAATTTAAAACTAATTCTATACAAAATTCACAAAATATACAAGAAATATTAAGATACCCGTATCTCTTATTTACATTTTTTCAATATTTCTTGGACAACTTTAACACTCTTTTGACCTGGTGTATTAAAGTTTTCGAAGTTATAAAACATGCCGAAAAATTGCATTTATCCTAACCAGTCAATGCTTCTGGCGAGACTATTTAATATAAAGATAAATGTATAAAAGCATTTAAAATTCCAGCCTTTATCGGAATCAAGCAAATGTGGAGTTAAATGATTTTATATTTGACTAGTAATTTAATTTTATATCTTTGAAAACCTTAAAAATTGATAAGAATATTCGCTAATCTCTACCAATTCGTTTATGTATTTGCTGGTGTTTTAATAAATGTGCTTTTTGTCGAAACGCCTTGGCGCAAGTTTCACACCGAAAAGGCTTTTCTCCTGTATGAGTTCTAAGATGTACCTTAATATTGCTTTTATTTAGGAACCCTCTATTGCATATACTACACCTATGAACCGGTTTTTCCTTCCCTAATAATCCTAAAGTTTGGTCGGTAGAAAAAACTGTACTACTAGCCGCTTGTTGCTTCTTTTGAGCTCTACTTCGCGACTTTTTTGTAGAATTTGGAGTGGTTGTAGTTGTATGGGGATAATTTTGTCCCATAAGTTCGGGGCTTCGTATCCGATGATCATCATGCATATTGTGGATGCTGTACTGGGGTATAAACCTCCCATTTACTGTTAAGAGAAGGTTATCCGTTGTCGAGACCACATTCGATGGAGGACTGGAGGTCGTTATTAACCCATCAGTATAGTTGGTGGAATTTTGACCCTCTTGTTTTATAGGAGGACCATTTTGCAATCGATACTGAAGCAGCGGCATATTCCCATGGGTCAGCAGACTCTGTAACGTTGATCCACTTTGTTGACATTGTCCTTTATTACTGTTACCATATTCAACGGTGTTTTGTGATTTTGTATACTCACTACTCGTATTTTGAACTAAAAATTCAGAAATTCCATCGTGGCCTAAAGTAACGTTTTTTTGGTCCATGCATGCTCCATCTATCCATGCATCAAGGTCCATCCAGCTACCTCGAGACGCGTTAGGATCATCACATTCAGAATTGTTATTAGGTACAGTGGTATCTGCAATAGCAGAACCGATAATAGCAGCAATATCATCGATTGATGATATGTCATATTCGGAGATTTCAGTTTTTATTTGTGTCCCTGAGTCAACTGAAGGATGACTACAATCTTCAAATTTTATAGCACCAGAAACAGAATCCGCACTAACACAGTCCGCATAACTTAACTTGACTACCTCTTCTACTGTATATAAAGTTTTTTCATCTCCCGAGTCCGAGCCCACATTACATGTTGAACTAGACACTATATTATGTTCATTATAATTAGTATAGTTGTTGTTTTCTTCAGGAATGCTTTGGGATATAGTGTGATAATGATGGCCTTGAATTCCATTTATACTTAAGTTTGCAGTGTAGCCGGTAAACGGGGGCAGTGGTTTTAATTCGGCTAAACTCATCGATTGGGAAGAACTAAGAATGAGATTGTCCAATGCTTCCATTGTCGCTTTAGTTTCAATTTCGCCATCGTCTTGAATTGAAGCATCCAAAAGAAGTTTATCTGATCCAAGATTGCTGATAGATCCATCTAATATAAGTTTGTGTGTATCTATGAAATCATTACTACTTGAATTTTGCCAGCACGATGACGTAAATATGGAATCGACCTCATCAACTGAACTACTGCCACTAACTGCCATATTGCTTCCTGATAGGCTGGGATATTTCATTGTTTTCATGGAACAGGTGGATAGTTATGGAGGTTTTTTCTTTGTCATCTTATCATTTCGAAAAGCCGTTCCTGTAACAAAAACAAAAAAATATTTAGAAAACAGCTGACGTATTTTTGTTTAATGACATATGCTTTGGCAGAGAACGATTTTATAAACGGAATATAAATTTTGATTTTTGGGTAATGTATAAAATTAATCGGTTAAATCCTATAGTCATGGCAGTTAATTTTAATCGACACGACAATGACCACACAAGTTAACGAACGTAAAGTTTTGTTAGAACTAAATAACTAAAAATACAAAAAAAAAAAACGAATATTTATCTGCATGCATATAAAACTAGTATTTTAAATGTTATGGAATAATTTTCTTTCTTTACTTTAGTAATAAATGTTATAAATGATTAGTATTCGTCAATTATACTGGAAGCTACGTCTTCAGCATAAAACAGAGTTAGATCTATTAAAGATTAGGTATATTTTTTAAAGAAATTACATTTTTCGATGTTTGTTTATAAGGTCATTTGACACACCTATAAATTTGACCCACCTAATTAATTTATTTTTCAAAACAAATAAAATTGATTATCCTTAAAAAAATGCAAATTTTCCAAAATATGTCATACGAAAACTCCCCAATACAGATCGAAATCGAAACACCTTCGTTCGGTGGGGCCGTATGTCAGTATATCCCACGGTTGACCGTATCGGTTTATATTGAATTAGAAGATTACATAAAGAATGGAAGGATCGACTTTATATACAAACACACAACTACATAAAGGTAAGAGAGTTATATAAAAAAATAATAATAAAGTAAAGCTTTTTAAATGTCACTGTAAAAAAAAGTCACAGCAATAATGAAATTTAATTATTTTATGTTTTTTCGGTCAATTTCGGTGTGTATGTGTATTAGTAGGTAAATAATTATTCCTTTGCAAAATTATGCACTAATCTGCATTTTGCTTGATAGGTTACTGACATCAAAATTTGCACCACCTGTATATACCAATGTAGTCATCCTGTTTTTTTTTATGGGAATAATAGGCGCTAATTGTTTTATATTAGAGAAGACGTCCCTCAGTCACTTAAAGCTTGCTTCTTGAGTTATTGATAAATGAAAAATCACTTTTTTATACTGTGACAGGCTAAAGAATGATCGAAAGAGAAGGCTTAACCAGCCTTAACTAGAACTCAGGAGCAGCCAAGCTGCCTACCTCTCATGTGTCGAATAAATCACCGACAACAATGAGCTATAATAATTGGACATCAAACCTGTCACATTGCCAAGCCAGATCACTGATTAGCACCAAGAATCAGAAACAAGGATGACCTCACATTTCATTTTAAGTAAGGCAAGGAAGGGACGATGATGAATAACGCCAGTTGTCAGACGATCTATAGGCGCAGACCCCTTGCGGGCCGCGGCCTCAGGATGGTCGCGAGTCTCTGATGAGTCCCAGTAGGACGAAACAACGAAAGGATTGAGATGTTAACGGAAGAAGACAGGGCATACCGTTGTTAGCAGTGAGTTATATCGACCCGTAAACTGCCATTCCCCATTGACAAGGTGAGGGGACAGCGGGTGTTCTGTCCTCGTTTGCTGCTTATATATATATTTAGGTTTATAATTAATATTATTTTTAAGTTTAAAGTATAATTCTTATAAATATTTTTCTGATTATTATACCGATAATAAACGTTGCTAAACCTTGGGGTGGTTCCGGACCGGGAAGATCTGGGCGAGGATTAACAAAGCCAGCGCAACCTATGTTTTCACAGTCTTTTTTTTCTTTTGAGTGGCTAATAACGCCACAGCGGGTAATAGACGAAGGGGTGCACAGCGTGCAAACCCCGGACGCTCAACGCCGTGGAGAGCTACCAATAAACTAACCGTTTGCCGATAGGTACGTCCATCAAGTTTTTGAGTTACCATGGCTAGCCTGTCATTTAATTTGATGTTAACATTCCTTGCCTCACTTAAAATGAAATGTGAGGTCATCCTTGTTTCTGATTCTTGGTGCTCTTCAGTGATCTGGCTTGGCAATGTGACACGTTCGATGTTCAGTTATCAGGCTAAAGAATCTTTGCTAGAGAATCAAACGTGTGTGTTTTATACTTTATTAAAAATATCTCTATTTCTAACTTAAGTAAAACTATAAAATCCTTTATAGGTTTAACAGTTAAACTAAAAGTTAATTTTTTATAGAGAATAAAAACTATAATAATGAATATGCAAACCGCTTGTTTGTAAGTATTCTCAGCGCCGGATTTGCATTAGGGCTAAAAGGGCAATTGCCCTAGGGCCCCGAACGCTGCAGGGGCCCCACAGCAGTCGCCAAAAACCACTGAAATAAAAATTATTTATAACTATTTAATTTTTTGTTGTTGTTTCTTTTTAAACTGTATGCCTAGGTCCTGCCTAATCTAAATAAAAGTTAATCATTATTTTAAAAAAATTCAAATCAAACGGAAAAACAAATTCTGACAAAGACCTAAGGTCTGTTACCACAAGCAATCACGGACAAGTTATAGACAGTTTGACAGTTCTTTAACCAATTAAAGCAGCCATAAATCCGCGTCAGAGTGTCTATTGCGCAGAATCCTGATTGTCACGGACTGTCCGCGACTGCTGTGGGAGCAAACCCTTAATCGATCCGTTTACCGTTTAGTTGTCAATTTAAAACAATTGAATTTAGATATATATTGTGCTATATAAAATAGATGCAGAATTCCAAGTATAATTTAAAAAATAAATAATATATTATTGGGTGTTCCATTTTAAAATAATACATTTTTTCTTGTCGTGTCTTTTTGAGCCACCCTATAGAGTTAAAAATAATTTTACGTTATACCTCACTTACTGCCCTTCTATCCTTCTACTTATATTAACATTTTTAATGTATTTGAAATAGTAATGGAGCTATTCTATTTGCCACACTAAACGACCACCCTGTAAGTAGAAGTAATAGGTATAGAAAATATACAACCAACTTTACTGGAGTTGATTTCTAGAGTTAAAAAGTTTCCCTAATACCCGGTAATTCATTGAAAAGATATGTAACTTAACTTTGTAATATTTTATATCTTAGTTTTTGGACACCCCACACTGAAGAAACCAGGGAAATAATATTCATAGGCAATACCATAAGAGTTCGTCGAATTTTTCAGAAAATTTAACTAGAGCTATTTCTGTAAAATCACGAGAGCATAGCTCGAGAATAACAGAACAATAGCTTTAAGAGTATTGTACAATTCTATTTACCCAAAAATACTTTTGTGTCGTCAGTGGCAGCTCGTCAGGTGAAGTAGGTGTAGGGGCTTTTCACCAAAAAATGAAATAAAACCAGGAGGAAAGTTTTTCGACAATATTAAATATTTATGTGCCAATACAGATACCATTTTAGCCCTTAAAAAATAATTATATTAGAATTAATAATAATAATTTAATCCGAATGTAGCTATGCATAATAGGGCCACGGTTAACTCCGATTGACAATAATTATAAACACTCGTGCATTTTGGTGCATTTTGGTGCGCCCCAGCGACCGTGTCCGTTAGCTCAAAGCAAGTGAAGACCCAACGCCCAACATGGCTTTGATATTCAGCGTTACTATGATTACGTGACGTCAATCACGCAAACAGCATGTAACAATTTGCATTATGATGAAGGGCAAATCAGTTCTTATGCACTATTGTTTTAGCATTGGTTCGCCTAATCTTAAGGTATTTATTTTGAAGCTTCGCGAAATTTAAGGTTATAGATATTGTTTTTACGTGATTTACTGTGTGATTAAAAAGTTTTGTTTTAATTTTTCAGTTAATTCAGTAGTGTACGTACACTTCCTTGTGTGTTTTAAAAATGAACCCAATTAATGACATAGTTTGTAATTTGTTGAAAACTCCATTCAGTTGTTGGACAGATGAGAATAAGAGAGACGTTTTGTTACACGGGTTTTTAGTTATGTTTGTTTAAGTACCCACACTATACCTAGCTCTTGTGTATCGCCGATAAAACAAGAGTTATTTTCTGTTGTTACGCTACTGGACATCCGGTATTTAAAATATGGTAAAGTAATTCATCAGCAAAAAGATCAGATGTTTATGATAACTTACTGAAGAAAAATCTTGTCGTAAATAATAGGTCTTTAGTTACACTGTCAACCTAGATCTCAAATATGGTGTTATGGAAAGAAGTTAATAATAAATAGCAAAGAACAATATGTCTTTTAAAGTAATTTACAAACAATGGCCAAATCATTAGTATCATTTAACTGTATAACGGGTCGCTTATGCATACGTTTTATCTGTGTGGTCTACATCTAAACTGTGCGGTGTATTATCTGCAGTTGTAAAATTGATTGGAAAACCTGTGGGTTGGAAGTATAATTAAAATTTTGACAAAGTTATGTTTTATTTAATGTATTACGGTATTTTTGGCCCGCATGGGCGAATATTTGTAAATTATTTGGGTTAAGTAACAGAATTCTTTATTATATCTATAAATAAACATAAATTATTTATAAATGTATCCGTCAAATTAACAATAATATTTCGTTCTGCTTGCCTAAAAAATATAAAATATTTATGTGTGTTATAAAGACTATGGTTTTATAATTTTATTGTAGATACATGTTAAATATTTTAAGGTTTGCGGCGTAGCCAGAAAATATGCTTGGGGGGGGGGGGGGCTCAGTGGGTGTAAGTAATACATTTTTTTTTCTGGAGAAAAGGACAGTTGGGACTCCACAAATGTGGTCTGCCGACTGGGGAGTGTGAAACGGCACCTTCATTCTACGAGATATCCGATCTCATCCTGCCTGTCCGGCATGAATAGGATGGCTAGGTGTCGATTCATTTTACACTCTTCCCTGAGGCAAGAGCACGCCGTGTTCCCAAGCGGTTACCCGCCCAAGTACTAACCGACACAGCTTAACTTCGGTGATCTGCGGAAACCGGTGCTTAATATGTCGACAGGCCCTTGCCCTGGGACTACATGTATTTTATAATATTGTATCTAGTGGAGAAGGCGGAAAGCGCCGCAGGCGAAAATTTTTCGAGGCCACGCCCAAAGTTCGTATAAAGTTCACCTAACTACTTTCAAATTTCGAAAATTGAATTATGACCTCTCACCCTCTGCATGGTTGGATTAAATTTGTTTTTGTAAATGTTTTTTTTTTACTTTTTTTTTGATATTCCCAGCTGGCACTTTATTAAAAAAAAAACACATTAAGTATTTATATTGGTGAAAAATATGAATATTTTTGTCAATCCAAAATTTTAACATAAGACGTATATATATAACCCCGACCAGCGTTTTTCGGGTTCGGTTTTTCATGATTAAAAATAAAGTAAATAACGCTCACCACGCCAAAATTGATGATTTTTTCAGAAATCATGTATTTTTGGAGCGTAGTTTTTGGTGCAAATGCTTAGGTTTTGAAATACTCCCTCTTAAGTGCCGTTTTGTATATTCATAATAAAGCATTCTCGTTTCTTTCCGCACTATTTTTTTATTATAAATTATCACGCTTCTTTCATAAAAAATGTTTCAATTAAAATTTTTACTTTATTTTTCTTTTTAAAAATAAATACTTTATTGCATTGGGTTATATTTTTGTTGATTTAAAATAGCTCTAAAAAAGGGAAAACGGAACAGACAAGTATATAATAAAAAAATAATATAAAATATTATTCTTTTTACTCGTTTTCCTGTAATATTGTATCATAAATCAATAACGAAAACGATATGCGTCCGAAACTTAATCTCTATATAAAAAAGGACTTTTAGAAGGAAAAGTTTAAAAACTAAACGTACTACAAGACCTTTGCAATTAGACTTTTAGACCCGAACTCCTAGGCTCGATGAGCGCCACTGGAGTTGCTCCTACCTGTTGATAGTTATTATTTTAAAAAAAATTCTAAAGAATAATTTCAACTTTAGGCGATACAAAATAATATGTTTGACCTGTCTTTATTTGAGTTTTTGCAAATTTTTGTATTAAAACTTGTTAATGATAGTAAACAAAAATGCTCGATGCGATCGATATAGGACTGCATTCAGCTGTTGCATTTGAATAAACACGTTTTTTGATTATCCAGGGTCCTTCAATAGTGCGTCAGGCTTCTTTAACTACTATACGAATTTAATTCATATGCAGACTTATTTATACTGTATCATAGGGTGTATTTTAGGAAAATGCTTACCCATATACAGGGTGACCCAATAAATTGTGATAAAAAATAGTTGTATTTTTTAAATGGAACACCCAGTATTTTATTGCATTTTTCGTTCGTACTGGAGTCCTTTATTATTTTCTAAAATTGTATTTATTAGTTTAAAAAGAGTAATAAATTTAAAACTAAAAGAATAAAGTTTCAATCATTAAAATTCATTTTTTAAATTATGTGATTGGGTGAGATTAATGACAAGGGGTCTAGAGATATTATGCATCTAATCGTGGTTATCTATTTGATACAGGGTGTTCATAAAAGGTTTCATACGACACATTTTAAATATATTTACATATACATACAAGGATCGTATCAACCAACTCATCTTATTAAAATTAGTTTTAATTTCTTATAATTTATTCTAAACACCCCTAATCCATCCCTAGATACCAACTTCTCATATTTAGTAATAACAATACGTTTCGGACTTAAAAACCCCTCATCAATAAGAATAAGTGCCAATTAATTCATCTTGTTTCTTCTGTTTTCAAAGCCAACTCAAAATAATTTCGCTCTGAACGTCAACTAAAATCATATCCAATTTTTCTTCTCATGAAAATGTTCCATAATTTGTATTAAAAAAACTACACACATAACTCCTCAAAAACATAAAAGTTTTACCTCAAATAAATTAGATAAAAGTTAATTTGCACTAAACTATTCCATTGTCCTAAGTACCTGTCACAGCCTACCTAGTATAAAGTTAAGACAGATTAGGTTACGAAGATGAAAAATAAAATAGTTTCAAATAAAATGAATTTGCACTTATTATTATTGATGATGAGTTTTTAAGTCCGAAGTGTGTTACTAATACTAGGTGTGATTCGTCATTAAATTATGGAGGAGGGGAATTTAAAAATAATAAAATAAAATTTCCCGAATACCCCTACATATTAAATTACAATAAAAACATTGTAATTTGAAGTAGTCCATACTTGAAGTAAAGTGGCAAGTTAAATAGGGAGAAATAATACTCAAAGTCAACCTTCACTAAGATATATTTAATAAGAAAAATATTTTTTTGGTTACTTAGTTCTACATGTTTCGAATGTAGAAACGTTCATCTTCAGGAGAAGTATACTTATAGTAAAAAATGCTTACATCGAAGTAGCGAAAAAAATGGTACTACCAGGTACTGAAGATACATAGGGGAGTTATTTCAGTGTGAAAAATGAGAAACGTTCTGTGTGATCAAAAACTGTAACTTAAGTGGTGAAGTATATTGTTGAAAAGTTGTGTATAACGGAAAGATGAAAAATTATGAGCATCTGTCTTACCAATAATCATAATTTTTTACCATTCCGTTATACCACAACTTTTCAACAATATACTCCACCACTTAAGTTACAGTTACTTCTTTGGATCATTTACACACACCTTCTTTAATATAATATAAAAACAATTACTACCTACGCGTTTCGGTAAAAAACCATCATCAAGCCTAGCAGGTCGAAAACTTAGTCACTAGACAATCAAGACATAACACTGGTAGGTACCAGTTAACAAACAAACTACACCGTATTTTAAAAACTTAGAAATTTCTCGATGGTACCCACGGGCCACGCTTACCTGGGGAGGCATAATTAGGTGGGAAAGATCATCCACAAAAAACTGACTCATAAACTAGGGCTAAGGGAAAACCTCCCCCCATACTATCACCCGAACCAATGTCCTGAATATCTCCTATACTGGGACATGCCAACAATAACGGATAGAACAGTAGACCACGATCGTCTGGTTATTTTTCTTATCGAAAAAAATACCAAAAAAGTTTTCATAATCGATATAGATTGCCCACTAAAACACAACCTCTCTAAAACCGAATCGGAGAAAAAAACCAAGTACCTACTCTAATTTGGCGATAAAGATAGAAAAACTGGGCCTTTCAGGTTATTTATACCAACAAATTCAGAAAAGCTTAGACGAGGTAAACAGAAAAGCGTCATTCTCCAGACTTGACATATAGTATCGAAGTTTCTAAACAGTACAGATCGTTAAGATGAATTTCTTCTCTGTACTTTAAATCATACCAGTGGCGTATTTAAGGGGGGGGCTGCAGCCCCCCGAGCCTCAATGCTCGGTTCTAATTGCAACATAATTTTTCGTCCCACGCTTGGACTCTTACTTTAAATCATTAAATAATGTATTTTTGGCTTAGATTACAAAGGACTTGTAGCAAACGTTTAGTTTTAAAATTTTTCCTTCTAAAAGTCCTGTTTTATATAGAGATTAAGGTTTCAGACGCATATCGTTTTAGTTATTGGATTTATGATGCAATTTTAAAGAAGAACGAGTAATATTTTATAGTATGTTTCTATTATATACTTGTCTGTTCTGTTTTCCCCATTTTTAGAGCCATTTTTAATCAACAAAAATATAACCCAATGCAATAAAATATTTTTACAAAAAAAAATTAGGTACCTATTTATTTTTAAAGAGAAAAATTAAAGTAAACATTTTAATTGAAACATTTTTTATGGAAGAAGTGTGATTATTTATAATAAAAAAAATAGTGTTGAAAGAAATGAGAATGCTTTATTATGAATATACAAAACAGCACGTAAGAAGGAGTATTTAAAAACTTAAGCATTTACACCAAAAACTGCTCTTAGATCTACTCTCCTAAAATACATGATTTCTAAAAAACTCACTCGCGTGGTGAGCGATATTTACTTTATTTTTAATCATGAAATATCGAGCCCGAAAAACGCTGGTTAGAGTCATACATACGTCTTATGTTAAAATTTTGGATTGACACCAATATTCATATTTTTCACAAATATAAAAAATGTTTTTTTTTTAATAACGAGCCAGCTATCAAAAAAAAAGTAAAAAAAAACATTTACAAAAACAAAATACAGCCATGCAGAGGAGGAGAGATAATAATTTAATTTTCGAAATTTGATAGTAGTTAGGTGAATTTTAATCGAACCTTGGGCTTGGCCCAGAAAATTTTTCGCCTGCGGCGCTTTTCGGCCTTCTTCGCTAGGTACAATATCATGAAATACATGTAGGCCCGACTGTTCCTCTCTCAAAAATGTCCTACTTATGTATGCCCATTGAGCCCTCCCCCCCCGCCCTAGAGCATATTTTCTGGCTACGCCATTGAATCACACCAACAAAAAGCTGTTAAAAAGAACACTGAAAAAATATTACTTTCAGTATGTAGGTATTATATTAAACACATGTCAATGTTAAAAGTTAGTGAATAAAACCAATAACGATTTATCATCTTTAGCAACTTTCTTTTACGAAAATGTCTGCTGCAACATTTGGCAAACCCGCATTAGGAGATCCTCCGTCTGCTCGCGGAAGTGTGTCAGCAGTACCAAGTTCCCCCGCCAGCCAACGGGGGACGAGGGGGGCAAAGCCGCGGCAGTAACGGTACTGCTTTGCATTTGTGTATTACTTCCACTGATCTTGTAAGCGCTTCATTTACTGCAACTGACAATGGCGTGCAAAAGTATTTTATAATATGTCATACTGGGTTATCATTTAATACTAAAGTAGTATTTTTCTAGCCGACGCAACTGGTAGATACTGGACCTTTTCTTAGAACATCCAGTGGCAACATTGATAAAAAAGCCCGCAACTAAAACTTCTAAGGAAAAATAATACTTGTCGTTGTCATCCAAAAAAATTAATACTGGGCTTGGATGGTCTGGATTTGCATGCGCTGTGCCTGTAGTGCTATGCCCAGTGGCGTACTTAGGGGAGGGGCTGCTGGACTGCAGCACCCCTTCCCCCCGGCCTAGGAGCTCGGGTCTACAAGTCTAATTGCAACGTAACTTTTCATCTCACGCGCTCGGACTCTTAATTTAAATTTTTAAATAATGTATTCTTGGGTTAGATTATAAAGGTCTTGTAGGAAAGGCTTGGTTTTTAAATTTTTATTTCTAAAAGTCCTGTATTATATAGAGATTAAGTTTCGGACGCATATCGTTTTGGTTATTGATTTATGTTACAATATTAAAGGAAAACGAGTAAAAAGAATAATATTTTATAGTATTTTTCTATTATATACTTGTCTGTTCCGTTTTCCCTTTTTCAGAGCTATTTTAAATCAACAAAAATAAAACCCAATGCAATAAAATATTTTTACAACAGAAACAAAAAGCAATTAGGTATTTATTTTTGAAGAAAAAAATTATAGTAAAAAATGTAATTAAAACATATTTTATGGAAGTTTTAATTTAGAAGAATTTATAATAAAAAAATAGTACGGGAAGAAACCAGAATGCTTTATTATGAATATACTAAATGGCATTTAAGAAGGAGTATTTCAAAACCTAAGCATTTGCATCAAAAAAACTGCCCGACACTCCTAATACATGATTTCTGAAAGAATCATCAATTTTGGCGTAGTGAGCAATATTTACTTTAATATTAATCATGAAAAACCGAGCACGAATAACGCGGGTTAGAGCCATACATACGTCTTATGTTAGAATTTTGGATTGATACCAACATTCATATTTTTCACAAATATAAAAAATATTTTTGTTTAAAAAAAACAAATGTAATCCAACCATGCAGAGGGGGAGAGGTAATAATTTAATTTCCGAAATTTGATAGTAGTTAGGTGAATGTTAAACGAACTTTGGGCGTGGCCCCGAACATTTTTCGCCTGCAGCGCTTTTCGTCTTCTTTCCTGGATACAGTATCATAAATTACGTGTAGACCCTTTCTCCAGAAAAAAAAAGTCCTACTTACGCCCACTGAGCCCCCCCCCCGAGCATATTTTCTGGCTATGCCCTACCCATAACCGTCCTATGTGGTGTTGTCGATGTAGATGGAATTAAGTACTTTAATTGAGAGTTCAAAGCTGGATTTACCAAAACTAGCATTTGTATCAGCTGAGAAACACTCCCGGATTTTCTAAAAATATTCCGGAAAGAGTGCCAGTTACAGCACTCTATGCCACACTGTTTCTGTGTGTGGTAGAAGTACTTTTTTGAAGCTATAACTAGTAGATACCAGACACTTTGTATCAGTGACGGCTCCTGATAGTCGATACAGGTGGGGCCAAAATATCAAGTCAAAAATCTTTAATGAGAATACAGGGTGTTACAAATTCGATGCATTAACATTGCTATCTCGGTAACTATAAGAGATAGCGATTTGGTTAAATGGAGGTAAAGTTGCATAATTTAATGCTGAATTATTCGAAAAAAAAAACGAAGAAATAAATTTTTGTTTTGATTTTCTATATGACAAAATATTGATTATTTTAAAAAACCACAAAATTTGCTTTTTAGGCTCTTCAAGTAAATAATTTTATTTTTCAGATACGACGTTCGTTTTTTAAATGCCTATATTAACTTAACTTTTTTAAATACGGACCTGCATTTTTTTTTCGAATATCTCCGCAAGTCATCGAAATTTGAATATTGTTCAGGATTGAAATATGCAACTTTGCCTCTATTTAACCAACTCCCTATCTCTTATATAGTTACAGAGATATCAATGCTAATGCATCGTATTTGTAAAACCCTGTATAAAAAATCGAAAAAAACTTACCGACTAATTAAATGAAGCATTTAATAAGGTATTCCAGTTGTTCTAACAAAAAATGTTTATAAAACACTAAAATTTTCTTATAAAAAAGCTGCCATCTAGTAGCTAGAAACGGTAGCAAAGCCAAAAGCATAACTATATAAGTAGTGCCCTAACCCGATTGGGACTCTTTACTCTCGATAAAATAAAACATCATATGAGCATCTGGTCAGGCCAGGTCGATTTCTCTACGCGCCAGTAAGAGAGGGCGATATATTCATTAGTGTTAGTTTCTCTCTTTACGGGTTTAACATTGTGCCAAATGCAGGGTTTGCCGGAGCAGAGTGGCGGCAGGAAATTTTCGCGGCGTCACCCACACATTAGGGAGTTTTTGCATAGTTTGGCATTAATAGATATCAACGTCTTCAATTAAAAATTATTCATATTTATAAAAAGAGTGAAGCGTAGGAAGACAAAGTAATAATAATTATAAATGAGAAATAAAAAGTTTAGTGTACAGGTAGGTAGGGCCATGGCACTGTGGCCCTACTGTACGAGCCGCCACTGCTTTGTATAAAGTTTTGAGCTAATCTGGCTATTCTGAATAGTAAGAAAAATTTTTCTGCCAATGTTATTTATGTCACATTCAAAGTTGTCTGGTGAGTTAATTATTGTTTAAGATGTTTGTGCAATCCATAATTAGTAGGGTAAAAGTATGTTTCTGTTTCTACTGCCTGCAGTAAAATAAAATTGATAAATGACCAGGCTAGTTTTTATGGTTTGGTGTAACTAAGGTCGTTTATTTTTATTTTATTTCAGGCAATGTATTTAAATTTTATTACTATTGTTTTAAACTAATAGAAAATACGTTTTTACCGCTTTTAGTAAAATATAGTTGATGAATAGTATTGTTTATATTGAGTTCCTTGATTGGTTAAATGAAATTTGATTATTGGTAAATTAAATAGAACTTGCTATTATCTGCATATGGTTTCAAAATACCTAAATGATGCTACCAAAAGAATACTGTATTATGCAAATTTCGAATCTGCAGCCAGGTTTGGTGTTATTTTTTGGGGAACAAACTCTAAAGTACATACAGCATATTTTTGTAATTCAAAAACGCATTTAAAGATTACTGTAGAGAAATATTTTGGGCAAAAAGAATACTAATGATAGATGTATATTTTTCTTTTTTATAAGAACAACAATTCGTTGGTACACACCATCAATATAAGTATAACATTGAAATTAATGATAGAAATTACCCCATTCATCGAATAACTTTTTATGAGAAAAGCCCCTACTATAATGGGTGTTTTATAAACAATAAGATGACCTTTTTTTTATTTTTTTTTAGAATTCACTTTTGATTTGGGTAGTGCCCACTCAAAAATCATCGGGCCCATTTGTGCCCTCCCATCCCAAAAATCCTGACGACTGACCAGAAGTTTTGGAAACATTAAAGGATGATTTGAAGGTTGGAGACCATGATGTTTCTTGAATGATAGAAGAGTTTTGGACTTGCATTTTCTTTATTTGTTTTACATCACAACGTTTCAACTGGTAAGTATCTCCAGTCGTTTTCAGGTGAATACTAAATAAGTAAAGTAACTACAGCTCTATTTATATGGGTTCATCTCTCTCACTAATAATCGCCAACATTTACATGGAATGGTTTGAATCCGAAGCAATAAAACAAGCAAAAAAGAAACCAAAAACGTGGCTGAGATATGTGGACGACACCTTCATTATTTGGAATGGAAACGATGACGATTCAGGGAATTCCTACATCACATTAATAGGCTGACGCCGACAATCAAATTTACCATGAAGAGAGAAAAAAACAGTCAATTACCTTTTCTAGATGTGAACGTAAAGAAAAATGGCAATATCTGAATTGCACTTCAAATCACTCAAACAGCACAAAACAAGTCATAGTAAGAACGCTTGTGGATGGAGCAATTACCATTTGTAATTCAAATGAAGCCCTCAAACAGGAAACTAACTACATCAAGACCGACCTCAACAAAAATGGCTACCCCGGGCATCTAGTTGATAAACTATTGGAAATCGCAAAAATCGGCCAAATACACAAAAGAAGCAAATAGAGTCACCATCAACACTCAACATCCCCTATGTTAAAGGAGTATCTGAGGGAATTAGAAGACTAGGACAACGATATAACATCAATACGGTATTCAGCTCGAAAGACACTTTAAGAAGCCACCTGACGAAGACGAACCCAACAAGTCAGAAAGACAGGAAAAACTAAGTCTACCAGATCCCCTGCGAATGTGGCCGATCCTACATTGGTGAGACACTAAGCCCATTTGAAACTAGGGTCAAGGAACACAGAAACAACACGCTTAAAGGAGAAACCGAAAAATCAGGTGCAGCTGACCATGTCTGGACACACGGTCATCATCACATCAAGTGGACAGAAGCTCGAATCCTGCATATAGAGCCACATTGGAGGAAGAGGAAGTTCAAGGAAGCTGCTTCAATATACCAGAACCCAAATTGTTTTAGTAAGTCCTCACTAGATATAAGAAATATCTGGAAATCCTTGTTAAGTTGATGTAAACTTAAAATACCGCATACGAACTAAACGCATGACTGCACCCATCTCAGTCATGCTCCAGTGCATCTAGTTAGTATAAATAGAGCTGTGGTTACTTTATTTATTTAGTATTCACCTGAAGACGACTGGAGATACTTACCAGTTGAAACGTTGTGATGTAAAACAAATAAACACAATGCAAGTCCAAAACTCTTCTATCATTCATTAAAGGAAGAGTTACACCAATGTTTTGGTCTGTGCAAACAGATTTATGGGGCACATTTTCAACAATTGCTATGCTAAAGAAGTGACATTACAATTTTGAAGTTATTATTAATGTAATTGTTTCTTAAATTAGTTTTTATTAAATTTCTGACACATGGTTTGATATATTTTAAAAAAATATACCGACAAATTCCTTTTTCGATAAGCTTTCCAAAAAAGTGCCACAAATGGTATCCTCTAATTTGAAAAAAAAGTTGGTTTGAGCTGCGCCTCCACCTTAGTGTCCCAATTTTTTTTTACATGGCAAAAGCGAAGCTCATAGAAAATCTTTGAGGACGTATTTTTGGATTTTAGAGAAATCTTATTAACAGCCGCTATAAGAAGCGTTTCATTAAAAAAACTCCCACTATAAAAATAAAATGAGTTATTAGTACAAGTAATGTTAAAATAATACTTTTGTATTTCTTAAATAGCATTTTTAAAATTTAGTATTTAATTATCATATCCCGGGGTTGCAAAATGCATAATATGCGGGACCAAAAGGTAAAATTATTATTTAGATTAACCTGATTAACTACGCCTTTGAAGTCGTTATTTATGTAGGCGATCTTGTATATTCCTGATCCAAAGATTAACTTTAAGAGAAGTAATAAATTCAGGTATGCAAGAAAATAAATTACTCACGACTCAAAGATAACAATGTAAAGATTGGCATTAAAACAAGCTCATCAGTTACCTACTTTTATATTCTGATCTGATTTTATATGATAAATTGATATCTGATTTTAAATAAATAAATAGGTAATAAGGAGGGTACTCAGTGGCGCAACCAGAAAATATGTTCGGGGGGGGGGGGGATGTTTAGTGGGCGTAACTACTAAACTTTTTTTCTGGAGGGAGCAGAGGCAGTCAACTAGTCAACTAAAGTACTTACAGGTACTGGCTGAATGCGCGTTATTTTTATTTTTATGTCAGGTCTGAAATCAACTTTAAATTGGGCATTTCATTTTTCGCTGAATAATAAGACATATTTTCAGAATATGTTCCATATAATTATTTTTCACTTTCAAATTATTTTTAACACGTAAAATAAAAGTTCTTCGAAATGACAAAGGTTGTCAAAACGATTTTACGTCAATTGACAGGACCCTTTAATTAGTACCAGACCTACCTTATTTTTTGTTTCTGTTATGATTATGTATTTGCGAGTTGTGACGTGCATCCAGCCAGTAATTGGATGAACTATACTATCAAATTTCGAAAATTAAATTACTACCTCTATTCCCTCTAACTAACCCATCGTTGGAGTACAATTGGTTTTGTAAATGTTTTTTTTTTACTTTTTTCTTGATATTCCTAGTTGGCTCTATAATGTTATAAAAGATAAACATTTTTTACTTTGTGAAAAATACGAATGTAATGTTCCCAAAATGTTCAGATAAGACTCTAACCAGTTTTTTTCGGGCTCTGTATTTGATGTTTAAAAATAAATATCTTTTACACACCATGCCAAAAATTGTTGATTTTTCAGAAAATATGCATTTTTGGACCGTAGATTACGTATCTGAGAGGCGTTTTTGTTGCAAATGCTTAGGGTTTGAAATATTCCTTCTTAAAGTGCCGTTTTGTATAAAGGTTAAGTTTGGATTCGTAATAAGGCATTCCTCGTATCTTGCCCCCCCCCCCCCACCTTTTGCTGCGCCATTGAGGGTACTATTAAATAATACGTGTTAAAGTATGTAAAAAAAATATAGAAAACGTTTTTAAAAACTAGACGTTTTGCGATAAATAAAAAGTTTATATACCGGGTGGTCGACCGGCTTTATCTCAGAAACCATTAACCGTACAGCTTTCGGAAAAAAAAACTATGAGAAAAGTGGCCAAGAAAAATTGGTGAAATTTTTTAAAAAGTTGCTCAAGTGACCGTAATACTAAATCTTGAACAAGAAAACGAAGGTATTTCGTTAATATGACTCGTTAAGCCTTATTGAAAATTTACGTGTTGTAATCTTGAAAAACTTATGAACAACTTTGGTCCAGTACTTATTATTCCAGCTTCTCAAATAAAGGGATGGGGGAGAGACAAAGATTAATAAATAATCAATTAATAATAAATTGTCAAACTTAGTCTCGTTTAAAAGATATACAATTGTTTATCATTTGCATGCATTTTTGGTTTCTGCGGTGGTCGCTAGAGGGCGACAATTGAAATTTCTGGTTTTTCTTAAAATTTTTAAATAAAGTCACAAGTAGGTACGTTGAATAATTTTATATAGTAAAAATGGCAACTAAGATTGGAAGAAGCCAACGAAACCCGCTAGTTAATATCTCTTTCCTTGCTAAAGATATTATCAAAACATTCAGATAATAGAAAAAAATAGGCTTTGAAACCATTTTTAAAACTTTAATATTACCTACTCCTACGCGCATAAATTCTCTATCTCTCCCACATTGCGACGTTAAGTGCAAGGACGCTTTATAAGAAGGCCGGTATACATTCATTTCCTAGAGAGAGGAATTCGGCGATGTGTTACCAAAGCAGTGGCACCAAAATAAGTGGTCATCCAGGGTTTCATATTCTCTTAGTCCGCCACTGGCGTAAATAGATTTTTTATTTATAATCATTTTTAAAACATACATTTAAAAGCATGATGTACTCCTGCTTGTATTAAAACTTTCTGCTTTTAAGGCGTCTTTTTAAATATCTCGAAAAAGTTTTGTGACACAAAACAGTTTCTTAGTATTGGGATCAGAGGCAGCTGGTACATAAGTTCTGCAGTGTTGTAGAGCTCTAAAAAATAATTAAGTAATCTAGATATCTAAAATAATATGTTCTATTACCAAAAAGCAAATAATATAATAATCGGCTTTCACTTTGTAAATGATAAAAAACTGCTAGTGAAGTGTAAATTACGCAAGTAAAGTCAATCAGTGGAATAACCTACCGGCTCACGTTATCGCCGAGTTATTATTTATCAGGACCACACGATCGTACTTTGCGAGCTGCTTGAAATACCCTCGAAGTACTCCGCTTGCGCCGTATACGTCTGAAACACTAAGCCGTGATTTAACTGGAGAGTTCGCTGCATTAAATGCAGCGCGAGCGAGGTGAGGTTGTATAGATTTTTTTAGAGTTTTACGGTTAATAATATAGTGCATGCGTGTGGTTCTGTTTTTGTGGATCGTTGACAATAGTTATTAAATGTGTACTATGGAAGTGGCGTTTAATTTTATTAATGAAAAGGACTTTTTTATATTCATACGAAGATAGACATTACCAGATATTATTATCGAAAAATCTGGTGTAAGTAGAGGGAAAAGTTACACACGCAAAATTAATAGAGACATTTATTTATAAAATCAATGGTTTTGTGGATGTAAAAAAATGCTTTATACTGTTTTCGCTGCTTCCATTAAATGGCGCACTATCACTTCTAAAATTTTTAATAGCAAACAATCTAGGAGAAACGTTGAACGAGACTAGAATATTATTATAAATCGTCGTAACAGCTCTTACTCTCCATACTATCTAATGAAAAAAAGTCTCCGAAATAGACAATTTTAATGACAAATTGATTACTACATTTGCGAACAGAAAAGAACGTAGGATAGACTTAATTTATAAAAAATACATAAGTTTTTGGCAAAAATTTCAGAACATCTTAAAATTTTTACCAAAAGTCGTTTTTCATTGGGATATATTTCCGTTTTTTAATTCTATATAATTAAAATGATTTGTTTACTTATTTCTTTTTTAGCTTTAGGGGGAGGTGGGGCAGACTGATGCAGAAAAAATCAATTCCATATTTTGTGTCAAAAATATCTATTAAATGTCAATTCTTTTGCTTAATGAGAAGCATAACTAATCAGAATTATAATAGAAATCAAAAGTACCATCGAAGTTTAAGGATAATGAAAATATCATACCATAAGTAAAAAATGAGTTTTGTATGATTCTGTCCCGTCCTGGGTGCACTTAGATACACAGAGCGGGGCAGTTCGATACAACATAAGTAATATGCCAAAATTCAATAAAAAAAATATATTTCAAGAGGACATAATCGTTTTTACAAAATCAAAATAATGTCGTCAAAACTGACAGTTTTTTTTTCAAATATCTCAAACTTTATTACAGGTTTTCTTAACAAATTGACAAAATAGTATAAGAACTTAAATTATGTAGTCAAAAGTAGTTTTTTAAAAAAAAAACAACGTAAATGTTCACCTTTTATTTCACATAATATCTTTTAAGTCAATAGATAATGATATTCGAGAACAAATTATCAATTATTAATAAAACTACCAAACTTATTTGAAAACCACGTGTAATTTCTATTACTGGATGGAAAACCTTGTCTTTGTTATATTTTAATCCCAACTAAACGACGTAGAGCGTTGGAACATATTCACATTTTACGTAAATTTTTAGTTGGTTGTGCCAAAAACACATCTACTCACGTTAAATGTTAACGGGTCACTGATGGGCTGTGCGGTTTTAACTGTTATTTTTACACATATTTAAAGATGCTTTAGTGATATCGTGACACGAATAACGCTTCTCGATATTGATATAATAGTGACATTTTGCCAACCAACAAAATCCCGTTAATCAATTTTTCAGACGCTAAAATCTCCGCACTGGCTGATGCATGAAACCATTTTCGATTCGCTAATAAGAAATATATTGGCCGCTGAATACGAAACAGGTTTTTACAAAATTGTGTATGTGGATCCCAAGAAAATCACGTTTAAAATATCGTTTTATTTCATCCTGTCCAGTAAATTTACTTACCCTGTACTCATTTGCGGCCGGTAAATGGAACATTACAGTATTAGATACTGTAATGGGTTGCCCCTAGCAACAATTTTACAACAATTTTAAAAACAATGACTGGTTACTTTTGCTCTTTGACAAGTTGTCATTTAAAAGGTAATATGACCAATTTATTTATTCTTTTTAAAAACGATTATAAAGACAGGATGAAATAAAATATCATACGATAGACGTCCGTTAGGTGTTATTACAGCACTCGTTTATATTCCAGACTCGGCTCCTGCGTCGCCTCGTCCGTAAACCAACTCGTACTGTACCTACCGGCCCTGTAACGTATAATACTATAGCGGGATTTTGATGATTGGCAAAATGTTGCTATTACAGTGGCGGCTCGCGGTCTTAAAAAATGGTGAAGAGCTAGGTATAGTGCGGGTGACTGACATTGACTAAAAACCCGTGTAACAAAACGTCTCCCTTATCCTCATCTGTCCAACGACTGAATGGAGTTTCCAACAAATTACAAACTATGTAATTATTTGGATTCATTTTTAAAACACACAACTAAGTAGGTACGTAGTACACTACTGAATTAACTGAAAAATAATAACAAAACTTTTTAATCACACAGTAAATCACGTAAAAACGATATCTATAACCGTAAGTTTCGCGAAGCCTCAAAATAAATGCCTTAAGGTTATGCAAACCAACGCTAAAATAATGGTGCATACTACTGATCTATTTTTAAATTACCCTTCATCATAATAATGCAAATTGTTACATGTTGTTTGCGTGACTGACGTCACGTAACCATAGCAACGGTGAATATCAAAGCTATGTTGAGCGTTGGGTCTTCACTTGATTTGAGCTAACGTACACGGTCGGCTGGGGCGCGCCAAAATGCACGAGTGTATATAATTATTGTCCATCGGAGTTAACTGTGGCCCTATTATGCATAGCTACATTCGGATTAAATTAATATTATTAATTTGAACGTAATTATTTTTTAACGAAGTCGTATCTACTCTCCAGAAGGGATATGATGACTCAGAGAGTCAGATATATGCACTGTTAAAATGTATACCAATTTTTAATTTTTAATCTGTTGATTGTCGTTGTTTTCCAAATTTTAATTTTTTTAACAAGTGTAAATGTGTTTTTCATGTAAAACAATGTGCCAAGTGTTTATTTGTATTAATTGATTTGTTGACTAGAGTGCGTCCTGCTTGTGGTCTATATGTGTTGACCTTATTACTTCATGCCCTGATGATGGCCTTGTAGGCCGAAACGCGTAGGTTGTAATTAATAAAATATTTTTTGTAAGAAGGAAGATAGGGCTGTCTGTTCCCAACCCTACATAATTATTTTTTAAGGGCTAAAATGGTAGCTGTATTGGTATTATTTATTATTATCGAAAAACTATCAAAGTGCCCCTTGCATCCATCTGCCCCGCCTCCCCCTACAGATGAGATTTCTTGCTATACGCCATCCATAAAAAAAGAGACTTTAAAACAGGAGCAACTCTAGGGTTATTATTAGGATTTAATTTTCCCACACTAGGACACCAAGCTATAAGCTAATAAACCCTATCTTTCATAGTAAATAACGTATTGATTATTTATCAATTCGTGTCAATTAAAAATGTTATTAATTTGCCAAAGCGCCATTTTGTCGATGCAAATGCTAGATGCGTCAACTGTCGGTGCATGCATGTCTAATTGCTGGCCATTAAAAATCTATAATAAACAAATAGTGTTATTAGAAGAGAAAGTTTGCGGACTCGTCAAGTAAATTTAAAACGATGTTGACCTCAAAACATGCCACATCAAATGATATTTATATATTTTTTTATAGCTTCTATATAACACTTTTTATAATTTAAATGTGCATTGTTAAAATCATAAAAAAATATGAAGACAATTTGTTAGTAACTAACAGGACCGGGGGTCGCAATAACTAGAAATAACTTTAGTAGTCTCAGTGGGTCGCAGGATTAAGTCAAGAAATTATTTATGGACATCATATTATATTTTAGAGTTTCTCATAAGTTAATACTGAAATAAGGAGTGTAATTCGAGGAATAATTGGACTAAATGTTTTTATCATGACTAAGTTTACAAAGGACTATTAAATATTTTGTAAAAAAAGGCACAAAGTCTCGGTCTTAATTAAATATTGCCCTGTCTATTTATTTCTGCAACATGTTTCGCCTTAAATTGGCATCATCAGATTTTATAAACAGTTAAAAAAATCAAAAAATGTATTTTAACAAACATAAGTACATACACATGTTACTAATTTATTTATAAGATCTGATGATGATTTTATATGACAAAAATGGCCAAGAGAAATTGCTGAAAAATATTTTTCAGTTTCTCAGATTAGTGGCGTGCAATGCTGTTTTAACCAGGGTAGGCAAAAATGTGATTTAAGACAAAAACTTACCTTCCGTAGCAGTCACGCATCTAAATTTCAAATTTTGTCACAAAATGTCTTGTTTTTGAGTTTGTAGAAAGAACACTGTGGCAGAAGATGAATAAAATGACAATATTTATTAATTAGTTCAACACGGCGGTGTTTACGTAAAAATTCTTTTAAAACATCGTCATAAAAATTGGTTTTGCGTTTTAAATCTTGCAAAAGGTCGCTCTCCAGTGAGATTATTGGTTATAAAGCCTGTCTCTCCCTGTGTGTTTCGTAAATAGGCATGAATTATTTTTAATCCAGATAAGGATTGTTCTACAGACGCGCTGCTAGCTGGAATAGTAACATTTAACGCCAACATATTTATTTTTTTCCCGAAACCCGACGGCCCGAAGTCTAGCAAAAGGCCGAAAAAACTAATTATAAATTTAAAATCTATCATCCACCTGATTGAACCATGAATCAATGTTGCCAAAAACGAAGTCAATTATTATGTGAAATATGATGATACTTATTAAATATTATTTTAATTGTCACAAAAGTGGTTCCTATTTTACGATACATTATCCGTTATCCCTAACTAAAGTTGGATTATACGGATAAAAACTAAGATACAAAAAAAATTGTCTGTTTGTTTTATTGTTCCCAGGGTAAGCAATGCTTTTTTGCCTATATTGTATGCACGCCACTGTCTCAGATGGCCACTAGAGAGCCTAATACTCATGCTCAACTATGAAAACAAAAGTTTCTGCTTAATATACCTAGTTAAGCCTTATTGAAAATGTATTTGTTTTAATCTTGAAAAACATTTTTTGGGAAAAAATTAAGCATTTTCGGCACTATGGGGATTTAAAAAAAAATTTTTAATGGAAACATAATGTCGAATTTTACGTAGTCAAAAGGAGAAACAAATTTTAAAAAAGGTATTGAAAAGCTCAAGTTAATATCGCTTTCTTAGCTAAAGTTATTATTAAAAAATTCTGAAAATAAAAATATTTGAATTCCGGTATGTAATATATTGATCTACTTCCATGGTCAATAATAAATGTATTCTTTGACACAAAAATTGTAAAGCAGACAAGTATTCTTTGGAAACAAATCGCAATTTTTTACATGATATTTATGTGCTTTTCATAATGCTAGTACTAAACGAAGAAGCATATAATTGATATGCTGCAAGAGTATATGATAAAAAAGCGTGGCACTTTTCCTATCATGAGTGACATCTAAATTCCCAGGATCCAGGGGAGTACCGCCCCTCCCCCCTTATAGCGCCCAATCAAACCTTTACTTTTTAAGTTTACAGTGTGTTTTCTTAATAATTATTGATTATGCTTTAATGATATCATAAAGAAAATATAGTAATTTACTTAAAAAGTTCCGAAAGTGATATTTTACGGGATGAGTAGGAACTTTCCAGGACGAGCCGTAGGCAAAAAGGATATCGATGGATAATAACGTATTTATGAACTTTATAGCAGATTCAATAATATCATGTGGAACAGTGGAAAAGTATATATCCAAATATACATACTTTGCCTAAAATTTTTTGCACCTTACCTGTCAGAACATCAACCGTAGAAAGGCAATTTTTAACCTTGAAACTTCTAAAATCGTACCTACGCAATACAACCAGTGAAAACCGACCTAATGGATTATCACTTTTATACATTTATCCCTCTATTTCGGTATCACTAGTTCTCGCAGAAATGCAGAAAAAAACAAGGAAAATAAACATTTTGAGTTAAAAAGAAGTAATTTTCTCTACTCTATGTTTGAATTTGGTCTTTTTTGTTCCTTTCTTTCAACTTGGATTTGATTAGACTGTATTAGATATTAGATATAAGAATAATATTTACAAATTTTATTTGAATATTTTGTGTTTATCTTGTCATATTCTTATTTAGGATTTGTATATTGACATATTCTTATTTTGTTATTCCTTTTTTAAATGAATTATTGGTTCCTGTTTATTCAAAGTTGTTGGTTGTATTTAGTATTTGTTTATTTTTGTTGTATCAGCATTTATTGGCTATTTTTGACTGTTTAAATTTATTAGGAAACACTTTTTTACTTTTTATGTTTTCTAATTTTTGTTTAACTTTGTTAAAAGCTATTAAATAATTACTTGGATTAAACTGATTTTATTATTATACAGAAATTGGTAATTTTGCGAATCGTAGTACGAACGACAAAAATGACCCCCCCCCCCCCCCCCCATAACATATGCTGGGCCACTGATGTGGAATCATTTCAGCCTCACTCTCACTGCTAATTTGCATTTTTTGAATTTGAAAAGCGAAAAAACACACACCAATGTAACGTGACAAGAGCTGTCATAATAAAATACAAAGTTTATGTTATTGTCAAAGCCGCCTACATAGATATCCTAAATCGTTCCGAAAGTAACAAGAATCGTCCCGAAAGTAAAGAAATCGGTATGAAAGTGAAAAAAATCGTCCCAAAAATAGCTACTTTCAGTACCATTTGTGTAAAGTGATATTTTCAACAGTAATATACCGATAGAGGAGGCGTCTTATCGGTAATACCGCTGTTTTTTACAAGAAATCGATTTTCTGACAAATGTTCACGAAATGTAATTTTTACTTATAATCTGATAAGATCCCGAGAGCTTTAGCTCTCTAGCTTAGGGCTAATTGTATGGATATAAGATTACGTTAGTGATTATATTTTAAGTTATGACAGGAAACCCATTGATCAGCCTTTTACCCTCTTGTAAACTTTTGAATAAACCGTCGCCGAGTATGCTACTGTAAAACAAAAAGTTACATTGCGGAAAATGGGGAAAAACTGAGCACACAATAAAGCTCAAAATGCTTCTTCTTTTATTTCCATCTTAATAGCGGTCAGCGTTTATATATACGATTCTTGGGTAATATGAGATTTTGTTTTGAAATACCATCAGGATCAAAGATCAAAACTTTATATTTTATATCCGTGGTGGTAGTGTTACTCACCAACGCTAAATCTGCCCACAATATTTAATTTTTAAGCGTTCATCTGCGTATCGATTCGATTCAACTTGGTTTGAGTGCGGGTTATTTTCTTACTATTCTTTGATCTTTAAAAGTGATCACAACCGAAATATCTCATAATCCATCGAATCAATTATAATTTGTTTACAGTGGTAAAACAATTCCATTGTTTCTCTTGAGAAAATTTCCTTTTGCGGCAAATAGCAGGCGTAAAGCATCCAAATAATCAAAGAACCGTACAAGTAAAAATACCGCCGCAAACAAACAATAATGCGAAATTGGAGTAGGCCAAGAAATGAGTCCATTAGGTTCACTTTCGATTAACGGATTTGAAATCGGCGTTGATGTGAGCGACGAGTCTGAAATTGTGACGCGTAGAGTACCGTTAGGGCGGCGTGCACCATCCTCCGTAATTACGGATATTTTCGTTAAGCTCGAACGTGTTTTGGCGCTATTGCCAAGTATCTATTTTTATTAATAAAATCGGATCGCTATTAGTCAACTAGTGATGTGAGTTTTCGTTGCTTTCAAGGACTTGGACCCAGACACGGATCCAGGGGGAGGGGCAGTTCCCCCCCCCCCCCCCTGAGCCTTACAAAATGGGTATTTTTTACTCTGAGCCTTGAAAATTGTAGGGCAAAATTTTGAATAGGGCCATATTTAGGGCCGGGTTACGTACTTTTTTTTTGTCCCCCCCCCCCCCCTCAACAAAATCCTGGATCCGCCACTGCTTGGACCGATGCGTTACTTTGGGTATTAGGACTCGTTACTCAGAACTCGTTACTTTATGTAAATCGTTTTTTATTTTAATTGTGTTATTATTGTTATAGCTTTGATCGATTACCAAATACTTATCATTTTCATTTCTTGGCATTCTTTCGAGTTAGGCTCTTTCCCTCTTCGTTCGCTGCCAGGGCCATCCCCGTGGGGACCTACAGTTTAACGTGGGTTCCGAACCACGACCCTGAGTCATGTAACCCCCCCCCCCCCCCCCCTCAAGGGCTAACCCTCAGTGTCTTACGCCACCTACGGATTTGGGAGTGTGTGTGTACCTTTTTTCGCACGCCACGAGATATCCGATCTCATCCGCCTTGGTTACCGGCGTGAATGGGGTGGGTTGGGAGATGATACATTTTACACTCTTCCCTGCATTCTTAAAACCTACTAATATTCAGACATACTTTTTTATTGTGCGTATGCCCACTCCGAGGATCGAACCCCACCAAATACTTATGTTTTGCAGTATACAATATATACGGAGTGTCCGGAAATTAGCATGCAATATTTTTAGGGCATGAAGTACATAAAAAATATGACAAAAATGTCCTATAAACAGACCCCCAGAATGCTTCCTTAGGGGGCTAAAGCCCCTCAGAGAGGGTCGCGGGGAAAGTTTCTTTGTAATAGCATGAAAACTGCCTTACAACCGATAAATTGTAAAAACAGTGAATTTAAGTGAAAATATTTCTCCCAGTGGCGTTGCAAGGCGTCCTTTTAAATACTATTTTTGTAAAGTTTAGAGTTTGTTATTAAAAAGAAGTAGGTATTCTTGTCGTATTTCCATAGAAAGCACAGTTTTCGAGTAAAATTAGGTAAGTAACTTTAAAAATAACTCATTTTTTAAAAAGAGGGATGAATAATCCATTCATATGGATGAGTTCAGATAATTTCGAAAGTTACCCTTAACAATAAAGCAATGTCTGAAAGGTCTCAAAATAATTTAAAAAAATCCTATAAACAATGTTCCGAGTATCATAAGTTGCAAAATATATCTTTTTTAAAGGGGGTGTGCGCCAAAAATTAAAGTTTTAGTACAAAAAAATCTAAGAATAACGGTTCAAACCTCGTCATTCTACGATTAACCATTGCTGAGAAATAGCGGTTTAAAGTTTTACGCGTCGATTTCGTGACGTCACAAAAGCCTCGGCTAGCGGCGCTCTGTACAGTGCTTCCTCGCAAGTGACAATAGATACGTTCTTCATTTCGTACCGATTTGTTCTAGTCTGTGCCCAATTTATTGTGGAAAAATTTATTTATTATTAAGGAGTGCTAGTATTTGTGTAATGTCTTTTGGGTTTGAGGTTTCGAAAAAATGAGCTTAAACGAATGAAAAAAGAAAATCGAGCAGTCAACATACCAATAAGTAAGAAATAAAGTAAATTGGTGTAAATGCTCGGGGTGTGTATTAATGCCGACTGAAAAAGAGTGCGTTTGCGTAATGGGAAAATGGCAAACACCTCAAAACTTTAAAAGTGTCAATAAGGCCGTAATCTGCGCTAGTATAAACTGCAAATTTCCTAGTAGTCGCTGAAATTTTTTCTCAATTTGATAATTTTCAGAATTGCCCTTTTTCTCAATATTTTCCAGCACTTCAGATTCACAATCACTAATGTCAGAAGAAAATTTAAATTAAGAGTCCAAGCGTGAGTTCTGCCCCGCTAATCCGCCATTCCCACCAACCACAACACCAGGCAGGTCCCTACAGGCTACCACGACAATGAAGGACCCAGGTTCAAACCCCTCGCACAACACCAACATAGTGTACAAATGCGTAGCAACCGCTGTATCAGCTGTATCAATGATACAGGGCCCACTGGCCTGGGGGGGGGGGGGGGGGCACCAAAAGGAGGAAAAATGTTTTTGCTGTTTAGCAAATATCAGATATTTAGTTTGGGCCCACCACCTGGCTCTTGATACAGGGCCCATTCAACGCCACTAATAGTGTACTAGTTTTAAGCTAATGTTTTGTCATTAGTCTCTCTCAAAATTGTAATCATTCTAGATCCTAGTCCAAATGTGAGACGAAAAATTAGGTTGCAATTAGACTTTTAGACCCGAGCTCCTATAGGCTCGGAAGGGGGGGGGGGGGGGACTGCAGCTAGACCTGCAGACCTGCCCTAAATACGTTAATGAAAGAGATTTTTGACAGTGAACAACATGCAGGTTAACAACCCGATGACTGTAAGCGCTACAACTTACGTAAATTCCATGCACTATACTGATTTATGCAGCGCCATGTTTTTGTGACGTCACACGCTGAAATATGACATCTTTGAAGAGGCATATCTCCGTTATTATTTGCGATAGAAGGGTGCGGTTTAGACTATTATTCTTAGCTTATTTTTCTTTATTTTTTGAAATAAAGTTGTTTTTTTGGCGCACACCCCCTTTAACAGAACTTTCGGAATTACCTGATCTCATATGGATCATCCTTAAATACGTTATTTTTAAAATTAATTTATTCGAAAACGGTGCTTCGTATCGAAATAAAACAAAAGTATTATTATTTAAGAACAAACTCTAGACTCAAAAAATTACAATTAAAATTAAAAAATCTTAGAAATAAGACATACAGAATAATATTTACCGTAAGCCCCACTCCGTGCGACGCCACTGGGAGAAATATTTCCACTTTAAATTCACTGTAATTCACATCAACTTTTTGGTTGTAAGGCATGTACCATTTTCATACCATTATCTTAAACGGTATCCATACTATTACAAAAAAAAACTTTCCCCTCGACTATCTTTGAGGGGCTCTAGCCCCCTAAAGAAGCATTTCTGGAGGTATGTTTATAAGACATTTTTGTCATATTTTTGGATGTACTTTACGCTGTAGAAATGCACGCTAATTTCGGAACACTCTGTATATTAAATCTGGGTATCAATTATTGTCAAATATGAATGTGATTAAAAAGCATACAATATAACAAAAAAAGAAAAAAGCGCCGTGAAATTAGAGAAGATTAAAATGATTTTGATTATTCATGAGAGGTAAGCGCGGATCCATCCAAACAGAAACAGAAAATTTTTTATATTGTTTTGACTAACTCTGCAGCGTTGTCACAAGATTCATGGCAACAACATTAAATACTAATAATAAATAAGATATATTTTTTCTATTCTTTGAATTTAAAAATAAATATCTAAATAGGTATAAAAAAAATATTTTTAGAAATACCTAACTGCTTCCTAGAATTATTTTAATAATACTCTTTGAGTAACCGACAGTATCAAAGAGAACGGATGTGCCTTCGGCCTACTGTGGCAGCAATGCCGAGAACGTAGAAAAAAACACTAAAGAAGCCGACAAGCCTTCTATCGCGATTTGCTGGACCTTCTTCCTAGTTGTTGGTTTTTAGAATTTAAAAATATATTAATTGTCTTTAAATGTGGATAAATACAATAAATTCTGAAATTTTATAGAATATTTTTATAATAAAACGTAAGTGTAATATAAAATATAATTTTATAACGAAATTTAATGTTTTTATCAACGAAGTCCGTAAAATTTTAAGTATGCCCGCCTCCGACGGACATAAATCAAAGCCAATGCTAGTATTACGTATTATTCTTATTTAGGGTTGCAAATAATAAAAAAATTACATAGAAAATAAAAAGTTTTTGTAAAAACACGAAATATGATGTTAGCGGCATCATAGAGTAGGTACCTATGTGATTCAAATTTCGTAATTTAAGAAGCAATGCTTTTTTGCCCTAAAATGTTTATGTATATTTTTTATTATTTTATCGAGTGAAGAATTTTTTTGTGTTCTTAATACTAGGTAAGTATCAATGTTTAAAAAAATATTAATGTCGATAACGAACCTGGCAATGTTTCTTATAAGATAATTTTTCGCCTGTGGAGCATTTCTTGTCGAACATTGGGCGTGGCCCCAAACTTTTTTTTTCTATATTAACATGATTTGACCCCCCCCCCCCCCAAACAAAGTTCTAGATCCGCGCCTGATGGGAGGTCATGGGGATAAACACACCCTCTTCCCCTTTTCTCCACCCACTATAAATATGCCATTCATTTGCTATAAACTGTACCATAAAGTATCTAATCATGTAATCAATGATACTATAGACCTCATTTAATACGACAACATTTAAAAATCAATTATATAAAGCCTAGATGGGAAAATAAGGTACTTTTGAGGAGGCTAACTAAAATATCAGTTCAAACATTGTGCCCGAAAAATACTCTCACTTTCTAATAGTATTATTAGTTCCGCCAGTTTTAATAATAATTCTTAAACATTCTCGAGAATACACAATTGCAAAATAACACGAATATTTTGCGTGTCTTCGGGTTGACTTGACTTATGGTGTTGAAATTTCTTTGAACTTCAAGAAGTCAATGGCTTGTCGGCTGCAATTCTCGAAAAGTCGCAGCCACTTTCTCCAAGCCATATTCGATGCATGGTTCAAAGAAATGTACGCAATTTCAATTAATTAATGAGTTTGTTGTTTTGCCTTTAAGAAATAGTTTTTTTAAAAATTTTAGCTATTAAATGGCCATTAATGTGTGCAATATCATAAAACGTGTTTATAAGAATGTCGTCATTTAAATTAGGGGCCATAGTTAAGTGTAAAAATTCTAATTATTCCGAATGCTTCGGAGATATCCGAAAAAACCGAAATTTCCATTTTTGGTTTTTAATTTTTTGTGCTTTTATTTTTGATTTGGGAAAAACATAAAAAACATTTTTCATAGCCGTTTTTATGTTCTACAAGATGGCGTTATTAGTTTTAAAATTCGACGTTTCGTTCTTTAGTTACCAACCCTAAATCAATTTTTTTTAAATACGGACCTGGAATTTTAGGTATTTCTAAGCTTTAGAAATTTAATACAATGTACAAGTTTTTAAAATTTTAACGTTTTGTCATCTAATAACTTATCTTTTTCATTTCATTACGGTCCTGAACATTTAAAACCAAACTAAAAGAACAAAAGATTTCTGATTTGAAAAGTAGGTTCATTTTTACTCAATAAGGCCTGATATTTGATATTTTGTAAGAAAAGAGACCTAAAGTCTCGACATATTTTTCTGTCTGTTTATTTTTGTTACATGTTTCGCCTGAAACTGGCATCATCAGATCTAAACTATAAAAAAAATTTTAAATTGTTTTTGAAACAGACATAAGCGCATCACAGTAAAATAACTAGACTACGCTCCTTACCTTTTCTTCACTCGGGAGCATTATTTTTTTTTCTGTTTTACAGTATTTCGGTCTAGGTAAGGTAAGGTAAAAACCATAGGACTTAAGATATACCACGTTATATTAATAAAATAAATTAAACTTACTAATAAAAAATAGGAATCCTTCTCATGTCTTAAAAACTTATTTACTACGGTGGTTATTTAAATAATAAACGGCCTAAACACCTTCCTCTAATGTAATTTCAATATTTAAGTTATCCTAAAAATAATTGCCAGGGCCGTAATACTAAAAAAAGGATAATTTGAAATGCTGGTGATGTGTGTGTGACAAAACATTAAAATTTTAAAAACCTTTATATTGTATTAAATTTCCAAAGCATAAAAGTCCTTAAAACTGTTTTAAAAATTCCAGGTCCGTATTTAACAGAAATTAATTGAGGTTGGTATCTAAAGAACCAAACGTCCAGTTTGCAAACCTATAACGCCATCTTGTAGAACCTAAAGAACGGCTATGAGAAAGTGTTTTTTGTTTTTTTCCTAAGTCAAAAATAAAGGCGCAAAAAATTAAAACCCAAAAAATTTCGTTTTTTTTCGGAAGGTATCAGGAATATTTACAATTTTCTTTCACCAAATTATTAAGCCCCAAAATACGCAACTTTGCCCAATTTAGCCATCTTCGTATCTCTTACCGTTTTCCCTTGTACGCATTCAAATTTGTAGCACCCAGTATACTACGCCGGATATTAAATTCTATGGAAATCCTTTTGTTAATCCATTTTAATCTGGAAGCCCTCTTGTTTGAGAAGTTAGTCTTAATTTCTTTTGCAAGACGTGACTAAAATGCTGAGCTTTATATAATTTTATACCTTACTTCTTCCAAAACAACTATCGGCAAAAAGTGGTTGAACTGCTCATACTTAGGGCTGTCATCCATCTCGATATATCAATACTGTCACAGTTATTATTGACCTTCATGTCCCGATGGCCGGACTATGTCGTAAAAAGTCCCGTTAGCATGCTATAAAATCATTGGCGGATCCAAGGAGATTGAAATTAAGGTAATGCAAAGAAAATGGCACACGGAATGCCTAATTGCTGTGACCTTGAAATGGCCAGTCTAGCTTAAATTTCCCTAGATTCATGGCAAATTGACGCCCAACTTATAGTTTAACAACTGAAAAATTATTAGTGACGCGTAGCCAAAGTTTTTTTTATTTGAAAAGGTTTTATGCCTGCTATATGCTAGAAATTGAACCCAGATTCTCTTGATCATCAATTGAATGCTTTACCAATTGCTCTACGGAGTCTACGGGGACTCTGATATTCTTTCTCTCTTATTCAATTTGTATGTTAGTTATTGTATACAGTTTGGAATCTCCTGAGTTTTCAAACCGAGTAGGGTGATAATTAAGGGAAAAGGAACTCACTCATGACCACTGATCATTTATATCTATTTTAACTCTTATCCAGAGGCGTCGTTGATTTTATTGCGACATCTGTAGGAATCTGATATGAGACTTTTGAATAGTGATATCTAATCCTGAGTGAGTTTCTTTTCCCTTAATAACACTTTCTCCGGTTTGGAATTGCAGGAGATTCCAAACTGTATACAACTAGGATTAAGAGACTTTGTGACGCAATTATTCGTAGAGCTTCAATTCCCAGTACAAATTATAATTGAGGAACGATCAGACAAAATCCATTTTACATAGTTTTGAGCGAGGTTTTAAGTAATTGATAAAAACCTGATAGGCAAGAGACCTCTAGAATCAGTTGGAAAAATGAAAAAAGCAATCAATAGATTTAGTTAAGGACCTCAAATTAGGAAAATGTAAAAAAATATATTCTATAGGAGTTATCGCGATTTAAAAAATGAATTTATCTTGCTTTACTTGATCGATGGTTTTATCATAAGACATGATAGAGCTATGACAGCTGACACCACGGCCTGGTTAAAAACAGCTGATCGACGACGAAATCGTCGTTTTTCTATAAGAGTATGTTAATTTATTGGCATTTTTCTTAGTAGTTTAACGGGGATTAGTGATTTTGTCTATTTAATTAATTATTTTTAGTAAATTTTACCTGTGTGCAGTTATATTATACCTATTATAGTTACCGTTTTCATAATAGAATCGAAGGAGTGTTAAGTCGACCTTGAGTGATAATTTTAAATAAATAAATGTTTATTAACGGACTTGCCATTTGTAAATTTACAAAAATAATATTTATACTAAAACTAAAACTGAAAACAGCGAAAGAGCTGCCGCAACAAAACATTGCAACCATGAGAACATGCATTAAAGAACTACTCTTTTGAAATTTGACTTCATACCTACATTTTAGTGTAAGGTTGAAAAAATCTATATTTGCAGGCAGTTCATTGGCTTTTCTACAAAATCGAGAAATTGGGCTGTGATAGGTATAATTAACCCTATGATAATCAATACCAAACAGATAAGTTTGTCTGGTTACCCTTGATTTTTTTTTCTTAGATTGTTACCATTTTTAGCTAAAAAAATATTTATTATTAAAAAATATGATTTTTATAATAACTACAATAAGTAATGTTTTTTTTGCATGAACGCTAAATTTTAAAACGATTTATCTCAAAAACGGTACATTAAATTGTATCAAACCATAAATACCTTTTTCTTGTAAAAAAAACATTATATTTCTTTAGTCCAGAATAAAACATTACAAAACTGAACTAAAAAAAAAAGTTGGTCTATTTTTACTCCACTATTCCCTCCTTTTGACGCCATTTATAAATTACCAACATTTTAAAGATTACAGATTGACTCAGTGCACAAATCTTACCAAAACTTCAACATCTCGTATTTTTATCTTTGAAGGTTTCGAAAATATTAAGTGAAAACCATCGTCAGATATCCCCTTTAGGGGACTGTAGCTCGGTAATTAGGAGACATTGGAGAACATTTTATGTAAAGTTCTAACAATGGTGACATTTTGCCAACCAACAAATTTCCGCTAATCGATTTTTCAGGCGCTAAGATTTCGACAGTGGGTGATGCCCGAAACAAGATTTTCGATTCGCTGGAAAGAATTATGCTTTCCGTTGAATATGAAACAAGTTCTTACAAAATTGTTTGTGTGGATTCACAGAAAATCACTTTTGAAATATCGTTTAGCGGGATTTTGTTTTTTGGCGCTCTTATTTTAATCCAATCTCCCTAAATTCTAATTATTGGCCATACTTTTTAGGACACGCTGTATATTAAATATGTAACGATTTTTGTTTTTATTAAGGTTGTGCCTTTTGTGTTACTCTTGGACATTTTAGGAGGGTTAAATTTTTATTTACCACTGTGACTGGAAATGGTAAATTTTCTCGTCTATTATAGCAAAGAGATCTTTAAAAATACGTCACTACAATTTGTTTTCATATTAAGATATGCAGTTTAAAATATAATAAGTGATTTCCATAACACCCTGTATATAACGCAAACTCATTCATTTATTCATAAAATATTATTTAAATGAACTAACAGCAGGTCTAATAAATTTTATCGTTGAAGAGCGACTTTCTCTAAAGTGCTATTAAGTTTGATATGCAATTTTTTCAAGATACGGTTTACGTTAAAATAATAGTATAGTGGCAAGAGCTAGAATGATGCGGGATGCAATTTACGAGTTTCCGGGCATATACTACTGAGTAATTACAAATAGAGAGCTTGTAAATGTCTCCACAAATACATAGTTTTGTATTTCAATTTACATTAGAATTAGCAAATTTTCCAGTTCCTTGAATCTATAATATTTCATAAATAATTATGCCTTAAAGTTTGACATAATATAATATAGGGTTGTGATAAAGAATCGCATAAGCTTTTTACACAGAGTATCGCTTACTTGATCAAGATATTGGACATCAATTTAATTTTTTTATAATGCATTTTTTTTATGTCAGGTAAAACAGAAAATTGCTACCTGCATCAACTAAACTTTTTTTTAAAGGAAATGCATTGCAGGTATATTAAGTATTTATAATATTCTCAGATTCTGCAATCAATTCTGGACTTCTTTAAACTTCATTGTCATTTAAAAAATATTCATAATGACGTTTTTTATCTATTTATTTTCCAACTTGTGACAAAATTATATTAATAATTCAGACTCGCTTTGGTTATATTCTATAGGCTTTTTTAGACGACTTTATTTAACAATATTTAAGCAATATTCCACAAAAATATTTTAGTATTATATTACATAAACACGATAATTAATATGACTCATTGAAAATTCTTGTTATTGTTTTTAGGTACTAGAAATACCACGTTTTGCAACATTATGTCTTTCCCGTCATATTTGGAGAAGGAATATAGTCAGTGATGCAAATTTTAAATAGTGTGCTTGTGCCAGATACTGAAACACATTAAAATAAAAATATAAGTTTTCTGTTAATTATTACTAAAAACATCCACAGATATAATATGCAATTCGATTTATGTTGTGAAGCTTATTGGCAAAATATACTCTTTACAAGTTGGAATTGTTTTATTAATTATTTTTAAATGTTCCTTTAAGTTAGCTTGTGTATCCTTTATGGATGCTTTTTTTAATAAAGAAGAGATGAAAATAACTTTTTCTACTCCCACACGGAAATTTGCTATTTCATTTACACTAAAGTGATTGGAAAAGTGGGCTTATTCGAGTTAACTGAACAGATATTATTTCATATCCATCTAAGTTAGAATATGAAACTGACCAATCACAGTGGTCATTTACAAAGAAACCAAATTTATATGTTGTTAATTTTACGAGGCGTTTTCTGACACTTGACAAAAGTAAGGTTAAGAATATACTTCAAAAGTATGCAAATCTGTCAGATAAAAAGTGTTATTTTTTAATTTGAATCAAAACATTTATCCCAGAGTCTGTACATACACAATTTTTTCCCAAAGACTGCACGAAATGATGCAAAAATTGAAGGTATAATACCAAAATATATTTTTACCGAACTATTGTTATTTTTTGACGGAAGTAAAAATTTGCGCACTGATGCACTTTCTTATTTCAAAAATCTATCGTTTTTCATTCATTTTTAGATAATTACTACAAGACTTAACTCATAAAATGTTTGTTTTTTACCAAACCTGTTTTTTTTTTTAAATATTTGTCCACCGCAATATTTTTTGAAGGGGGATCCAACCCCAGTCGACCTTAAAATTTTTATGTTAAAATAACTGGTAAATCTTCCTTGAATGGTGGTACTTAAAGATGAGTACATAAAATCAGATAAAACAAACGAACTTATAAGATTTCTAGAAAAAAATTAATTCCATTTTTTCTAGGTTTTAAGGTTATGGTATTTCTACAGTATTGCCACTTCTCTTTCCACGTTAACAGTGTTGCTAGTTTGTAAATTGGCGATTATTTTGAAAAACTTTACCATAGCGAACGTTAAAAGTTCATACTTTCCATTTATTACTGTTTAAAACGGATTCTACAGCTATTTTGTTGTACTTTCGGAGTTATAATTCTTGCCCAAGCATCAATAAACCCAACAAACCTTTTTTTCTTCTCTGCATTTCAGCAAAACAATTAAATGACTATGGCTGAGAAAAATTAATTGTTCACTTTCATTAATAAACATATAGCTTTTTGTCTGGTATTCTGCAAAAGGTCGAATATCAAAAAGATAGACATATTCAAACTGATTTTGAGTAGATATAAGAAATGACCCAAATCGATAAATATGTTACAGTGTAATTTGGTCCATGGATTTGCCGTCGAAATACATTTTTCTTCAATAATTATTTTTTATTATCTCTCTCACAAGGTTACGGCCAACTTAAAAGACAAGTTATGATGCCTAATTTAAATGATTTTTTTAAATTTCTAGTATAAAGGTTGAAAGTTACGTCCTTTATATGATATGGACATAATATCCACCCTTGTTGAACAAACTACTATTTTGTTTCTTTTCCATCTGCTGGCACACTATACTCTATGCAACTAATAATGTGTGGGCTTCCGTACCATCAGTGGTACGAGTACTATTATTTGATAAAAATACATTATAAAGATTCCATACATAAAAAAATAAGTTCTTTATAATAAAATCGTACAGAATTTTCCATTCAAATTTATTGGAACATAAATGATTTCAAAAGTGAGTCGTTATTTCGTCTTTAAATGCATGAATTAAAAATGAAATTTAAAATATGACCAATATGCCGATCCATTAAATTAATATTTAATACGATTAATTTAAGAGAAAGTTGCGAAACAAGAATTATATTTTCAAGCTGTCGTCAAAACAATAAATTTAATATTGCTGTTTAAAGATCGTAAAAACTAAATGTGTTTAGTTATTCATAAATAAATTGTTACTTAGTGTGTTTTAGCTTGCCAAATACTCTATAATGACCTGAACAAAATAACAGCAGGCATCAAAAACTCTGTATTAAATTAAAAGCTTTAGCAAAGGACTAAATAAACATAAAAATATGTATAAATTCTTAAAAATAAATTGTAACGCCTCTAGTTATCCGATGTTACACCTTAATTTCACAATATTTACTGTATTTTGTACGCTGTGTAATCAGGAATTATTTTTTTTACTATATTTAAAATATATTTTCATCGGTAAGTAATATTTGATTCAAGATATTATAAATTTAAAATTTTTTTAAAAATCTATTTGCAGAAAATTTTTTTCTGCTATTTGTTAAGTAAAATGACAGCTATTTATTTTTTTTAGTATTCATGATGAAAATTTCGTACCCACTTTTTATAACGGATTAGAAGATTTAATTTTAAATCATTACCATGGCAAATTTCCAAAAAATTCCGGAAATATTCATGCTATGGTATTTCGAATTTTTATCTAATTTTTAAGATAAAGGAGAAAATGAACTTTACTCTAGCATTGACTCACCCTGTATATTGTTTTTGGTAAATTCTGGTAAGTTACAGGCCTTTTAAAAAAATAGGCCTGTAGGTATATATACAGGGTGTGTCAGTAAGGTGTCTGTCTTAGATAGCACCTAAACTATTAAAGATAGGGAAAAAAGTGTAATAAAAAAGTTAAAGGCTTGAAGAAATAGTCCATACTTAAAGTGGAGTGGAAATTCAGAAGGAAAGAAATAAGAACACAAAGTCTTCCTCCACTATTATATTAAATTAAAGAATCTCGTATGTTCAGAGAAACTTTTTATCTCTACATGTTTCGAATGCAGAAGCATTCATCTTCAAAAGTTAAAGGGTTTCATATAAAAGTTAAAAGATTTTTTAGGATGCATAATTTAAATATATTTTAAAATCTACAGGGTGGTCCTAAAAAGTGATACTGAATAATAAAAAAAAATTAAATGGGACACCCAGTATAATTTTCTAGAATATGATTCAATGGAATAAGGACTTTGCAACCATATTAACATTTTTGAAGTGAAATGCAACGTTGCCAAGTAATTACTTTTTTTCCGAAATTTTAGTAATTTTAAGGGTATCGTTAAAAATCACAGTAACCTGTGGATTAACCCTAGGCAAATATAATTTACATTGCTTTAAGGTATGATATATTGATCTACAATAATGTTTTTTAAATCTCTTATACAGAGTGTTCATTATAAGTTGGACAACTCGATAGTTTTAAAAAATGCTTTATTTCATTTTTTTTAAATGGGACCCCCCTATTTTTTTTTAGGCAAAATGATTTATCTTTCGAAAACCTTAATTTTTTGTTAAACATGTCATATGTCTAAATATCATAGTTTTTAAAATATTTTAGAATTTGTCCTAACTCAGGGTAAAAAAGGAAAGTTCTAATTACACAATTTAGTCAAGATTGCTTTGGAAGAAAAAATAAATAATTTTCTTTGTCAAGCTGTCATTGCAAAATTATTTTGCCAACATTTTGTGCTTTATTACTGTTTAAATTTTAGTTTCCTGAACTAATTTTATTCATAACTCATATTTTTCTTTTATTTCTAATCTTTATATCACTTAAGATTACTCAATTTTTATAAATCATTGTTTTTATATGGTATAAATTATTACCACCCAAGGGTGGTGTGTTGACTTACAACCCGTCGTCAAGGGCAATCGATACCTACCTTTTTGGTAATTGTTACTTACGTCCTGCGCCTCACCACCCGTCTTTTATACTTTACCTGTATCCTAGGGCGCATTTCAGGAAAATATTTTTATTTATACAGGGTGTTCCAAAAAAGTGTGACGTCAATAGGATCTATTTTTTAGATTACATGCCATAAATATTTTTACCTATTTGGATGCCTCTTATAGTTGCTTTCATACCGCTAAAATTTTAATGAAATCGGTTCAGTATTATAGGCGAAAAAAAATAAAAACTAGTAAATATTAGTTTGGTTTTAAAAATTAATACAAAATAAAAATAATGCCTCGTTAATAAAATTATACAAAGTTACGTAATAAATAAGGTCGAACAGTCTCGTTAACCAAGTCTTATTAATACGAATTGTACAGGGTGTACAAAGTTTAGTGTCAAACTTTGAAAACTTTAAATAAATTTATTTTTCTTATTTCAAATTGGAACCCCTGTATATTATTATGTCATTCGATGCAGAATTAAAAATCAAATATTTGTTCTAATTACAACCCTATTGCAATTTCTGACGCATCAAGACTTATTTGCAGAAAACTCATTTTATCAACAACTATTCCACCAGTCATTATCATAAATAAATATCGACGATGGCTTTGCAAAACGATTTATTAGTATAAAAGTTTATTAAAACGACAAAAGCCCATTTTGACATTAGTTTTAAGTATTGTTAGATTATTATTAATTATTTAAGCTATATTATTTTTGTGATGGTATACAACCAAGAAAAGCTCGTAGATATGATTTTCATATTAGAAGCATGCGAAAAGAATTCTTTTTTGTCATTTTAGTAAATGTTAATACCAATAAATTGTTTTTCAAAGCCACCTTCGATATTTTTTCATGATAATGACTGTTGGAATAGTTGATAAAATTAGTTTTCTGCAAATAAGTTTTAATGCGTTAGAAATTGCGATAGGGGTGTAATTAGAACAAATGTTTAATTTTTAATTCTGCGTCGAATGACATAATATTATACAAAGGTTCCAATTTGAAATAAAAAAAATAAATTGATTTAAAGTTGCAAAGTTTGACAATAAGCTTTGGATACCCTGTACAATTCGAAACTTAGTTAACGAGACTGTTCGGCCTTATTTATTGAATACCTTTGTACAATTTTATTATCAAGGCATTATATTTATTGTTTATAAATTTTTGAAACCAGTGGTGCAAAACAGATTTTTTAAAAAATTTTTTCGCCTATAATACTGAACCGATTTTATTAAAATTTTGGGGGTATGTAACCAACTATAAAAGGCATCCAAGTAAGAATATACATATATAGCATGTAATATAAAGAAATATATCCTTCTGACGTCACACTTTTTTGGAACACCCTGTATAAACAAAAATATTTTCCTGAAATGCGCCCTAGGATACAGGTAAAGTTTGCAAAGTATCGAAATCCTAACTTCATTAATAAGTGAGCTATAGAAGACGGGAGGTGAGGTGCAGGACCGTGTAAAGGGAGGAGAAAAACAACGTTTCAGCATTTAAATATTTAATTTAATATAATTTACTTACTTACTTCGTCTCAGAAATCACAGCCAACTTAATCTTAATAAAAATCAAATTAATGTCATGTTAATAAACAAAAAGTATAAAGATATTTTATTCTCTTCCGATATCATCAAAGACCGGAGTCTCAACATTAACAATGCGCTAGCAAAGTGGGTCATCGGCCCACTTTGCCCTACTCAAAGCCGGCTCCGGGTTCCCCCACGGCCGTCACGCGACCGACCGACTCTTCCGGTTTCGGCCGCCATTGGCTCGCATGATCTGCATGCCGCAGCAGGACGGTCGAGAATTCATTGCAGAAATACTCTCGCTTCTTCATTTTTATATTGCACTTTGCTTGCTTAACGGAATATGAAAACTGCAAGCAATATGACTCATCTAAGACTAGTAAGGGAATTAGAAAACCTCCAATAAGATGTTAAGAATGGTAACGGCTGTCTATCGTGAACGTTTCTACTTGCATGGATATTTTTCGAGCATATTTTTGGGAAATTTAAATTTGAGAATAAGGTTTGCTGAATGGTAAACAAGAGAAAACAAAAGATCTTAAAAGTCCACCTTAAAAAGTTTACCTAGTAATGTCGGTTCGTTGAATGAAGTCCGCTAAGCAATAAAACCTCTTGAGCACTGCAGTCAGTGGCTCTCAAATAATAAATTATATTTTAGGTATTTTTGGAACTTTTGGACAACATAGTAGTTTAGGCAAAGAAAAATAATTATTTTTTAACTTTTATAGTATTAGGAAAATTAGTTTCACGTATTCTTTTTTATAAAGTTCTTCCTTTTTCGAGCTGCTTATAAGAAATTTCTTTTCGTATGGTAAGAGGCATTGTCTAAAACAATTAACAAAGGGTTTTCTACACTTTTTAAAAGTTTTTCCTCAAACCAATAATACTCAACAATTTCAGCATCCATATTTCCGTGATAATCATTAGTTTTTCGTTGAAGAAAATATCAAACTGGCATTTAAAACAAACCCTTCTTCATTGCCAGCATGTATTATTATATACCTTTTTCATTACTTACACGGGCACTGGAATAGCAATGTTTCGAATCATCCTGCCAAGACGAATTTGTTGAATTTCCGTTTGCAAGGACCCATGTTTCGTCAAAAAAATAACTTGCCTTGACAATTCCGTTTTTTTGTTTTTTAAATAATTCCTTAAAAATTGCCCTCCTTCTGAAACAATATTGGACAGCTTGCAAAGGCACTCTTCTGTTGTTCGGTTTTTTTTATATTTGAAGCCAATATTTTTTTAAATTATAGAGAAACTGGAAGTTCTAATATCACAAGTTTTTCTTCTTTATCTTTTCAAGATTTGCTTTGAGGGTAATATGTATATTACTTGGCTGTATACATATCATAAACAATATTCCTAATTGATAGTTTATCCTTTGAGATAAATCAAAGGTTTTAAAATGTAGTCGAACACTTTTATATGGTCTGTTCAATTCCTCTTCACTCTTTTTCGAAGTTTTCTTAAGGTGTTATCTGAAATGAGTTAATTTTTTTCTAAAGTAAAATAACGTTCCACTTGTAATACCAAACGGCGTTCACCTGGAGATAAACACCTTCTAGGCATTGTGTCACCTTGCTGAATATTTTCCATAACTTTGCTTTATAACTGCTTTTAATTGACACGATGAGAAACAAACTAAAGGCATACTTAATTAAAATACAACTTACCATCCCGCATTTGGGCTAATTTTAATTTTTTATTTTATTTATTTATTTTATGGAAAATAGTGATTATTTTCAGATTTTACTAAAATGACCGCAAAATAATTAAGTTCTAGGAAAAAGTACCTGAAAAAATCTTTACCTTATTGACGCAAAAAGTTATTCATTTAATAAATAAAAAAACTATGAGCGAAAAATAAAATAAAAATATTTATCGCGGTACATAACTAACGTGACCATTTATTTTTCTCCTCAAAACGGGACCCTGCAAAATTTTTTTTGGTTTGTTAAAGTAAAGCACAAAATTGAAATAGTAGTTTGTACAACAAGAGTGAATATGATGTCCATATCGCACGAGGAAGTAAATTGAGCACGACGCCGTAGGCGGAGTGCTCAAACTTCCGAGGGCAATATGGACAATCCACTCGAGTTGAACAGTATATTTTTTTACGACCAAAATTACAAACCTTATGCTAAAAAATGTAAAAAAAAGTTTTCAGGTTGCCGGGCTCGAACTCACGACCATTAGTTCCATAGTAAAACGCTCAACCTCTCGACTATCGAAACGTTAAACTAATTATGGGAAAACCAACTGATAAATGATGCTACATGAAATTAATTTTCTACGCACATTCAGCAGGTTGCATTATTGATAAATCTATTATAAATGTGATAAATAAGATTTTACTATATTGAACAAATTAATAACAAATTGTACCATATGCATTTAAATTATATAATTTAGTGTCTTGAAAAAGAAGGCGGAGCCTCAGTAAAAATAATATACTGTGTGATTGGTCAGTTTCATTACCTACAGTTAACTGGAATAGCCTACTTTACTCGGCACTTAAATGTAAAGGAAACAGCAAATTTCCATGTGGGAGTAGAAAAATGTATTTTTAAGCAACATTATAATTAATTAAGTTTGGTATTTCTCAGATGAAGAAATTTTTTTAAATATATTAGGTGACGAATTTAGAAAAGAATGGTATTCTTGACAGGTTTTATTCACATTCACCTTCATAATCAACATCGCTTTAGAAACTGATACTTGCAATTGACTTTTATATATACCGACATCGCCCACTTTTTTTTTGGGACAACGGGACTGAGTGTCAAATAACGGGACTGTCCCGTTCAAAACGGGACGTATGGTCACGTTATTCATAACGCGTAATTCTAAGATAAGTTTGTTTCGGAACCACTGATTTCGCCTAGTAACATTTTGCCGGATACAGTGAACCAGTGAGATGTTCGGTACGATCAAGTACAGCGAAGGTACTAGCAACTTAACCGAGTTACTGCTGAACTTCCCTGATTGGTAAATTAAAAATTAAGATAACCGGGCTATATTCTGATTGTGAGAAAAGTATTTTTGCCAATGTCATTTAGGTTACCGTAAAAGTAACTGGTTATTTAATTATTATTAAAAATCTTTGTGCAACCCGATGTAAGATGCACAATTGAAATGTGTAATAGATATTTAAATATATATTAATATGCAACTTGTTGCAGGATAACTAAGATTCCATAACCTAATAACGTTTCTTTTCGATCTTGCCTTAATCAATCTTCTGATACCTACGATATCCCAAAGGGGAATGTATGACATTGGTAGCCCATATATACCCGGTGTCCCATTATGGATGGCCATCGGCCGTATCTTGGAAACTACTGGGAAAAAAAATGATAACTAAAGGGGTAATGAGAATATCCTGGAAATAATTTTTAGGTTCCGCATTTTGCCGCAAGAGGGCGTAATTGAAAAGTAAATTTTAAAATTTTACATATCTCCGAAAATTCCACATTAAGGTATATCTTTGGTAACACCATTAAAAAGCTTGGACAATTATGCATTATTTTGGTCATATGCTCATTGGCGTACTGCCTTTAATAAGAGAGGAGGAAGCTGTGGAAAGTGTAATCATTTAAATCGCTGTAACTTATAAACGACTTATCCGAAAAATCCATGCATGAACCAAATTACACTGTAACATATTTTTCTTATATTTACACAAAACAACTTTGAATATATCTATCTTTCTAACATTAGGCCTACAATTTAAATTCGGTAAAATTAAGAAAAGTGGGAAATTGAATTCTATGAAAATTCACTTGTTCATTGTATTCAAACCCGTTGTTACTCCTTGGTGACTTGCTGTTTTTCTAAATTCATCATAATTCTTGTCATTTTTTTTACCTTTTCGTCGGAGTCTAAATAAAATTTTGATATCCGATGTGACACTTGTTTAAATGAAAAAAAAAGGATTGTTATCGATACACTGTTCTTAGCCGCAAAGCAAAACCATTGACCTAGTTCTTTCATTCAAGCATACAAAGACTGGTGGCGGATGTTCACAGCTTCTGGTTTTTCTGGTCGTGAGATTTGAATCAAACTATTTATTGTTTAAATTAGTTTTTTTAACCTAAATATAAAACAAAGTACTATTGGGTGTGCTATTTATATTTAGGTATAATTATAACATGGGAGCAGTGGCATCATTGCAACGGGGGGGGGGGGGGTCAAAAAGAGGGGACACCCTTCTGTTTGGCTCCCACCCGCCTTGGGTAACAGAAAATTGGCAGAAATATGTTTCTCATAATCAAAGTTGCCCCAATAATTAATTTTGATTTTACTAATAAGGTAACTTCGATTGTCAGTAATTACTATTAATGCATCCCAATATCTTTTATGCCACAGTTTAAGTTGCTGGTTAGTTAATTATTATTATTTAAAATCTTTTTCTACTCCCACATGGAAATTTGCTGTTTCGAGTAAAGTAGGCTATTCCAGTTAACTGTGCGGGAAAATTTCATATCAATCCTAGATAGGTAATGAAGCTGACCAATCACAGTAGTCAATTACAGAGAAGCCATTGTTGTTCTTAAAAGTACTGACCAAACACAATATATTATTTTACTGAGGCTTCGCCTTCTTTTTCAAGACACTAAGTTATATAATTTTTAATTATTTTTATTATTAATTTTTTATTAGTTATATAAAATTAATTAATTTGTTCAATATAATAAAATCTAGACGCATTTATAATAGATTCATCAATAATGCAACCTGCTGAATGAGAATAGAAAATTAATTTCATGTAGCATCATTTATCAGTTGGTATTCCCATAATTGGTTTACCGTTTCGATAGTCGAGGGGTAGAGCGTTTTACTATGGATCCAATGGTCGTGAGTTCGAGCCCGGCAACCTGAAAACTTTTTTTTTTACATTTTTTAACATAAGGTTTGTAAGTTTGGTCGTAGAAAAAATATACTGTTCAACTCGAGTGGATTGTCCATATTGCCCTCGGAAGTTTGAGCACTCCGCTTACGGCGTCGTGCTCAATTTATTTCCTTGTGCGATATGGACATCATATCCATTCTTGTTGTACAAACTACTATTGTGCAACTCGAATGAAATCTTATATCGGGTCTATTCTATACACTCTTAAAGATTTTTACTATATATTCTACCATAATTTAGAACAAACAGAAGAAACGAGAATTGCAATAAAAAAATCGATGTTCAAGAACGTTATGGTTGCAAACGGCATACGCCAAGTGTTACACACAATACATACGTAAATAAATTACTGGCTGGATGCACGTCACAACTCGCAAGTACATAATCATAAGAGAAACAAACAATAAAGTAGGTATGTCATTAATTAAAGGGTCCTGTCAATTGACATAAAATTCATTTTGACAACCTTTATCATTTCGAAGAGCTTTAAACTTCCGTGTTAAAAGTGATTTGAAAGCGAAAAATAGTTAGCTGGAACATATTCTGAATATATTATGTCTCGTTATTCAGCAAAAAAAGAAATGCACAATTTGAAGCTTATTCATGGGCGAAGCTAGGTCCTTGGATCTGGGGGGGGCTAAAGCCCCAATACCTGTTCTCTATTAGAAATAAATAAGTATATATAAATATATGAAATTCTTTAAAAATTTAATTTGAATAACTTTTAATAACTAAATAACTTTTTATTTTTTTATTAAACTAAATAAAACTAAAACAAAACGGAGAATTAAAAAAAAAGCATTTACATCATATTTATCTAAACACAAAGGAAAAAAATAAACATTAATAAAATTGATTATTGCAGAATAGGTTTTCGATTTCCGCTTTTTTATTTTTGGTTCAGTCTTCTGTAATGTGTGTTCAATTATTTTTGGGTTATTGGAAGCTTATTGGGTTTGGTGGCTAATTCTGGACTTGGGGGGGGGGGGGGGGGGGCTTAGCCCTCCTCCCCCTAGCTTCGCCCATGAGCTTATTTGAATCCAGATATAATTGAAAAAATATTCGATTAAGAATTACGTCAGAAGCTGTGCCGTGCATCCAGCAAGTAATTGTACGGACTTGAGTTCTCTCCATCCTTTAATACATACATTATGTGAATCTAACAATAAAATTGAAAACATGGCTCCCGTCTCAAATTATTTCCTCCCCAAGAGTCTGGCTACGTCATTGTATTCCTATATAAAATAAAAGTGAAAAAGTATGCCAAATTTGAAATAAAAAAATACCACCATGATAAATAATATGAATAATTTCTAATTCAGTAGAGTATAGATCATTATCATTATCAAACAACTGAATTTTTGAAATTTTGATAGTTTTAGATTATCTTCCGTATAGTCCCGATCTAATGCCATGTGATTTTGGATTGTTTTCATCCATCAAAGATCAGTCAGAAGCACGAAAGTTTTCTGACGATGCGTAGGACAAAAGGGCGTCTAATTCCAAGAAAAGAATGAAATTACATTTTTTAACGAGTTTTTTATCGACGGGTTTGTGGTTTATGAGAATGTGTATTACTGTAGTGGAAATTATTTTGTATTGCAAAACTTTTCAAGGAAACCAGGTATAAATATAATTAAATCGTAATTAGTAGACTAAACCGCAATCCACACCCATTAAACGACCCATTAAAATCAGGTAGATATAATTAAATTTCAATTTTTGACCAGGTTACACAGACAAAATATAATTTGCAAAAATCCCGTAACCGATTGGATTTTAAATTAATAATTATTTCGATAATGATTTAGTTACTTTTAATACCGTTAAGTATCATTAGTGGAGTATTCAACATTCCTATTGTTTTCCTTTGAAAGAAATATGTATATGGAAAGAAATAAAATTACAATATATTTTTTAATGAAGGATCACTTATTAGGAACGTAGTTAATTTAATTTTAGAGCTAGTACACATAACATTCTTAATTCCATTTCGTAAAGTATTAATTAAGTATTTTTTTAGGGAGAAAACAAGGCCCTACAGGGCGTTACACATTCGATGTTAATCATCGAGAAGTCCTAAAGAGTTATTATTACAGCGAAGGTTAAATTAGGCACAATTTGAGACGACTAACAATCCAACAGCTAAAAATATTGGAAAAAAAACATACATTTTAACTGTAACTTTTTATTTTTAATTATATTGGTATTTAGTGACGGCATCTTTTTAAGCGCGGATCAAGGGGGGGGGGGGTGTCATGGACCCCCCTTAAAACAGAGAAACACAAACAACTTTACATTGTTTTGACCGAGGTTTTGACTTACTGCAGCTTTGTCACAAGATTCATCGCAACGTTACCAATAAATAAGGTATATTTTTTCTATTAATTGAATTTAAAAATAAATACCTAAATAGGTATAAAAATTTTTTTTTCAGAATATTCAGAAAGAACTCCTTCCCAGAATTATTTTAATAATACTCTTTGAGACGCCGCACCGCCGGTCCCGCAGGCGAGGTTAAGCGGCAGTATCAAAGAGAACGGATGTGCTTTTGGCTTACTTTGGCAGCAATGCCGGGAGAACGTAGAAAAACACTAAAAGCCAGAAGCCGACCAGCCTTCTGTCGTGATTTGCTGGAACTTCTTCCTAGTTGGTTTTTAGAGATTAAAAATATATTTGTCTTGTTTAGAACGCCTGAAAGTTCATAAATACAGTAAATTCTGAAATTTTATAGAATACTTTTAGAATATAGAAAATAAAAATTTTTTGTAAAAACAAAAAATATGATGTGAGCGGCATCAATTCAAATTTCGTAATTTAAGACTCAATGCTTCTTTGCCCTAAAATGTTTATGTATATTTTTTATTATTTTATCGAGTGTAGACTGTGTAGAATTTTTTTTATTGGGTATCAATATTTAAAAAAATATTAATGTCGATAACGAACCTGGCAATTTTTCGCCTGTGTCGCATTTCTTGTCGAACATTGGGCGTGGCCCCAAAAATATTTTACTGCATTTACATGATTTAAACCCCCCCCCCCCCCCCCACACACACACAAAAAAGCAAAGTTCTGGATCCACGCCTGATCCTGAATCGGTTCAAAATCCTTACCGCGAACAAAGGTTGTTATAAATGTAGTTATTTATGGGAGAGAATACGTTCCCAAATCACCTAAAACTTCAAATACTTTATTAAATTTTAAATGTTTGTTGTTCACTATATAACAAATAATACCTATTAACTTTAATGTGATCGGTATGTAAAAATCTAGTTTTTGGACAAGAATTCCGTTAATATTGCTTACCATTTATATGCATAAAATACATTTGAATGGTCTTCAAACGGTTAACCATTATTTTACAAATAAAAAATTTTGTAAATTTAAAGTTAACAATAAAAAGTAAAACAAAATTGTCTTCTATTTGTAATGGTCTAATAACTTGCAGGCTCAGTTAGGTGGCAACAGTTAATTAAAATGGTATGACGACACAAAATTCTTTGTTTCTCTTATTTATTTTTTGTAAGTAGTGTTTGTTCGCGATTTTTCAGGATCAAAGTTAGTTTTATTGGTATAGTAGGGGTACTCGTTGAATTGAAATATTTAACTGTCTAATGCAGTTTTTAAAAAACTATTATTCTAAAAAAATGCGTAGATAGAAAATAACAAATTTGATCTAAAGCTTTGCATCTTTTGGAAATATATTCTTAACTTCACTTTTGACCGATATCATAAAGCGACGTGTAAAATTTACAAAGTCTGCAGCGGAACTATGGAAAGAATAGAAAGGAAATTCCTGTCTATTTTCGTTTATTTTCTTATTTGGCACATGTAAGATGGTTCGGCTACATTCGCCATGGCCGAAAGGCGACTCGCCCCATAGAAATGGGAAGAACTTCACGACCCTTTCTAGTCGTCTTTTTTTGTCTTTTAAATCAGATTTTGCCTATTTCTGTTTCATTCTAAAGATGAAGTCTTCTTGTTCTGTGATTTTTATGTTATGTCAAGTTTGTTATTTTGGATAGGTATGTAAAACACGGAAAATCTTTATAGTATAGTGCCAAATAAATTTCCTCTCTATGTTTTTTCTGTTTTTATTTCCTTGTTTGGTCCCGCTGCCAGTGGCGGCTCGCCAGGTGAAGTAGGTGGTAGGTTCACTAAAAGAAATAAAACCAAGAGGAACTTTTTCGACAATATTAAATATTAATGTACCAATACAGCTACCATTTAAGCCCTTAATAAATAATTATGTTCGAATTAATAATATTAATTTAATCCGAATGTAGCTATGCCTAATAGGGCCACGGTTAACTCCGATGGACAATAATAAAATTACAAACACTCGTGCATTTGGGCGCGCCCCAGCCGACCATGTCCGTGCACTACTCTCGGTCCGTAAGCTCAGAGCAGCAAGCTAGTAAGTGAAGATGAAGACCCAATGTCCAAGTGGCTTTTCACCGTTGCTATGGTTACGGGACATCAGTCACGCTAGAGCATGTAAAAATTTACATATGGTGATGAAGAGCAATTTAAAAATAGATTAGTCGTATGCACCATTATTTTAGCATTGGTTAGCCTAACCTTAAGGTATTTATTTTGAGGCTTCGCGAATATAGATATCGTTTTTACGTGATTTACTGTGTGATTAAAAAGTTTTGTTTTTATTTTTCATTTAAATCATTAGTGTACGTACCTACTTAGTTTGATTTTTATTGTGTTTTTGTACGTAATAAAAATATAAATTAGTCAATGTTTGTTTAAGTACCCGCACTATACCTAGCTCTTCGCCATTTTTTAAGACCATGAGCCGCCACTGCCCGCTGCTGATCTCTTTGTCATATTTATTAAGTTATAATGATTTGACCACTGTAATTGGTCAGTGTCCAGTTTCATATCAGAACAGGGATAGATATGAATTTATATTCGTTCAGCTGGTATAGCACATTTATCTAGTCAGTTGATTTTAAGGGAACAGACAATATACATGTGGGAGTAGAAAAAGTCATGTTTTGACAACTTGACAAAGAAAAATCTAACATAATTGTTCGCCCAAAAGTCTTTGGTAAATATAGAGATATTGTACTACGTTTACAATTGAGTTTATTATGAAAACTGAGATGCTTTCAACTTCCATTTAGTTATCAACTAGAACTTTGCATTCGAGCTTACTATGTCTGGTGCTTAAAAATACAATGATATCTCTATTTGCTTGAATCTATTGTTGTTGTATTTGTATGTTACAATACTGGTAGGAGCCTTGTCACTACAGTACGATTTGTTTTACGGACGAGGTGACGCAGTAGCCGAGTCTGGAATATGAACGAGTACTGTAATCATACCTAACGGACGTGTATCGTATGTTATTTTGTTTCATCCTGTCTTTATAATCCATTAAAAAAAATTGTTTATTAGAATAGAAAAAATTAAATCATATTAAGGTAATTGCAATTAAGCCATTGGGTTCCATAGTTAAATATGATTGTTGTTTGCTTGTCAAATAGTTAATATTGTTATTTTAAGTAACGACTTATCAAAAATCGAAAGTAAAAAGTCATTGTACATGGTCGCTATAGGCAACACATTACTACTTATTAAAAACTTATAGTCATGTACTTATGTAAAAAAAAATGAACAAAAATGGTACATCTACAGATAACAGTAGGTACCCACTTCCAAACTTAGTTTGAATAAAGTAAGTGAACTTATAAAACAAGATTTTTCCCAACTATTGATTTCTTGCGATTAGTTTTCCAAGTACATAAATATGCACTTTTGAGACGGAAAACACTTTCACTTTTAGTCTATAACGAGGTTTATAACCTTTGTGTCGAGTGGCAAATTTGGTTATTGTATGGTTAGGGGTTTTTCCACATAAAAACCAATAAATAGGTTTTCTATGTTTATATGTATTGAACAATTCCTATAATCTTCAATAAAAGTTTGGTAAGGGATAAGTAAAGCTGTAGTATAGCAGTACATCATAACATACAATGGTGACATTTTGCCAACCAACAAAATCCCGCTAATCGATTTTCAGGCGCTAAAATCTCGACATTGGTTGATGCTTGAAACAGGATTTTTAATTTTCTGGAAATAATTATGCTTACGGCTGAATATGAAATAGGTTTTTACAAAATTGTTGGTGTGGATTCAGAGAAAATCACTTTTAAAATATCGTTTAGCGGGATTTTGTTGTTTGGCGAAATGTCGTCATTATGTCAGCGGACACGCGCAAAAGCACAAATATAGATGAAAACATTTTAATTCTATATTTCCTTCAAAATATGGTCTAATAAATAATTATTTTTCGCAAATATCTCTATGTTCGATACGCGGAGTTTTATGAGTTGATTTAGTGAAATTTAATGAAAGCAAAATATTACTCAGTCAAGTTAGCAAAACATCGGTACGGAAATTTGAAAGATTTATGACATTTTTTGAATCGTAATGTAAAAAATAATTCAAATTTTGGAAAATATGGTAATACAAACCTGTATCAAAAGTCAGATTCGAAAATTTTGCCTAAAGAATAGTAGTTTGTATAACAAGAGTGGATATGACGAAGGTAACTGATCAAAACCAAAACTTCCGAGCCCAATACGGACAATCCACGACTCACTTCCAAACTTCATACTAAAAATTTAAAGAAATTATTTATAATAGGCATAAAAAATTGTCTTTTTAGTTGGCCGTTAACTTGTGAGAAAGATAAGAAAAAACAATTCATTTCGTTGGCAAATCCATGGACCAAATCACGTCTGTAACACATTCATCGATTTGGGTCACTTCTTAAATTTACACAAAATAACTTGCCTTTTGCAAAATAAAAGACAAAAAGCAATATATTTATTTATAAAAATGGAAAATTTATTTTTCTCAACCATAGCTAGTTTGATTAAATTGTTCTGCTGAAATGCACAGAAGAAAAAAGGATTTGTTCGGTTTGTTCTGCTTGCGTAAGAGTTATAACTCCAAAAGTTCAACAAAATAGCTGTATAATTCGCTTTAAACAGTTAAAAACGGCTTTTGTGCTTTAATATAAATAAACTTTTCATGTTTGATTTGGTAAAGTTTTTCAAAATAATCGCCAATTTACAAACTAGCAACACTGTTAACGTGGAAAGAGACGTGGCAATACAGTATAGAAATAATATGACCTTAAAACCTTTAGTAAAAAATGGAATTAATTTTTTTCTGAAAATCTTATTATTTCGTCTGTTTTATCTGATTTTATGTAGTCATTTTCATGTTCTACTATGTAAGGAAGATTTACCAGCTATTTTTCTATATTTTTTGCTTAAAATTAAAGTTTTAAAGTCGATTGGGGTTGGATCCCCGTTTAAATTATATCAGAAAATATCGCGGTGGACAAATATTTGCATGGCAAAAAATCAAAAAAAGTTAGTAAAAATCCCGAGATCCATCCATAATAAACAAATGTAGGAAAGAAAATAGATTTAATGAGGGTTACTTGCTTTTTCGCCTGTTCAAATCTTCTTACATATTTTCATTCGAAACATTTAAAAATTCACTTTTATATCTATAACGTTAATGATTGTCTCAAATAGAAACTTATTATTGAGCCACCATTTTTTTTTAGAATATAAGTATTATATTATTCAGATAAAAGCAGCAAGTAGCAGAAAATAGTGACATTTTGCTAAACAACAAAAATCCGCTAAACGATATTTCAAACGTGATTTGTTCGGAATCCACACAAACAATTTTGCAAAACTCTGTATTATATTCAGCGGCAAGTATAATTCTTTCCAGCGAATCAAAATTTTTTTTCAGGCATCAGCCCCATCCGAGATCTTACGTAACGCCTGAGAAATCGATTAGCGGGATTTTGTTTGTTTGCAAAATTTCGCCAATAATCAAATTTTAAGAAATAAAGAGAGTTTTCTTGCTGACAGATTTAGTGTATACCACAAACCAATATTTTATAATTTTAAAACAAGATCTGACGACGGAGTTTTTACCTACAAGGCATTTTTAGCATTACAGTTTGGTGAAAAGCATAGGGAATCCCCATTAAAGTATTTATGTTGTACCTTCGAGACTACTATGCAGTGGCGCATCTAAAAAATATGTCTGGGGGCCAAGATATGTATATTTGTCATTTTCAACTGTTTAAGGTTTGTTTGCTGATCTTTTGGCTTTGCAAGCAAGCAACCAAGAAATATTCCAACAAAACAATTAATCACACTAGTTATGATTAGGAAACATAACTTGTTCATTTTATTAATAAATATATCGCTTTTTGTCTGTTATTCTGCAAAATGCCGAATGTGAGAGAGATGGATACCTATATTCAAAGTGACTTTGTGTAAATATAAGAAAAGTTCCAAATTGACAAATAATATGTTATAGTGTAATTTGGTTCATGTACTATTGTGCCGATAAAAAACTGGGACAAGAGATTTACAAAAACAATGTAAGAAATACATATCCCCTAGACTATAAAAGGTGTCTAGAGCTAAAAAGGAAAAACATTCAAAATTTAAAAAGTAACCTAGGTTACATAATGGAATGTTTTGTATTTTTCGATACGGGGTGGAATACAGGTAATAAAGTAATTTAATAAAAAGGAAAAAATTGCGAACACAAAGTTAGTCAAAACAACACAAAATTAATATTTGGTCATAGAACCATTTCTGTTTATTACTTTTTGGAGCCTTTGTGGCATACTTAAAACTAAGTTTCTACATAATTCGACAGTTATTTCATCCCAAGCTTGATTTATCCTATGACGTAATTCATCCCTGTTTCTAGGTTGAAAATCATGTTTATACATAGATTTGACCATGGCACCCCAAATGTTTTCTATCGAGTTCAAATCGGGACTCTTCGAAGCCCAGGGAAGAACTGCTATGTTATTTTCTCGGAGAAAATTTTGTACAATGCGCGATGTGTGTATTGGAGCATTATCATGCTGAAATGTGTAATTTTGACCGTATACAGCGTTTACCGATGGTATCATCACTTCGTTTAGTATATTAACGTATACTGCTGCAGTTAGTCTTCCTTCGACGATTTGGCAAAGTCCTGGTCCTCTAGCGCTAATCCAGCCCCAAACATTTATGGAGAAACGCCCACTTTGGATGGTTTTGTGGGTGAATCTCTCATCATACCGCATGCCGGAAGGCCTATACACCCGAATTCTCCCATTATTGCATGACTGAAAAGTTTTCTCGTCAGAAAATATAACTGTTTCCCATAAATTTATTTGATTAATATATTCATGTGCAAATTCTAACCTGCCCTGTTTATTTATTTCCGTTAAAAAATTTTTATTGGCAGCACAACGGCTTCGTATATCGGAATTTCGAACCCTGTCTCTAGCGGTATTTGCAGAACCTGGAAAATTCGTCTCTTCTTTTGCCTTGATTGCAGTTTCGAAGGGATGATCCCTTAGATAATTAACCAGTCTTCTATCATGATCATCAGTAGAAATTTTAGGGGGACCAGAACCTGCATTCCTAATAATTGTCCCATGTCTTGCTATTTTTTGTTTTGCCAATAGCACGGTATTCTTGCTTACTCCCAGTTCATCTGCAATATCCCTAATAGCAACACTATCTCGCAACCGACTATAAATAATTGCCTTTTGCTGGGGGGTTAATTGTGGCATATTTACAAATAATATATGATTGTATGTTTGACGAGTCAATCATAAAGTGACAATCTTTATTGACATGCAAATTTTCATGACATTTTATTGGTACCAGGCTTGATGTAAAATTATTCTTAATAGTCTAGGAGAAAATAGAAAAATTTCCTGTCCCAGTTTTTTATCGGCGCGATGGTACTTGCCAACGCAGTCAATTTTTCTTCAATTGTTTTTTATTATATTTCTCACAAGTTCACGGTCAAGCATAATGTCAACTTATAATAGCTGATTAAATTAATTTTTTTTTGAATTTCGGAAGTTGAGTCGCAGATAAAATATACTGTACAACTCGAGTGGATTGTCAATATTGCGATCGGAAGTTTTAGGGACTCCGCCTACGGCATAGTGCTCAATTTATTTCCTCGTGCGATATGGACATTATATCCACTCTTATAGTACAAACTACTGATTTAGTATTATCACTAATACATTTTCAGTACTCCTTGTATGTCATTAGTTAAGAAGTATACTTAAAAGCCTTAATTCAAATTCAAAAAAGGGTTTTTATTACTTATTAGTTTTAAAAGAAGATCTATTTATGACAAAAATATTAAAATATGCAAAAAAACCACGAATTTTTTATAAAAATTTAGATGAAACAATAATTTCTATAATTACTTCCTAGGCCCATTTTGAAATCTTACAAGTAATAAAACTCCATTTTATTACATACTGTATTAGGCTTACAATACGTCTCAGGTGCTATACGTGGGTGTATAGATATTTATCAAGAAAAGTATTAATTTGTTCTTGCATTATATTTCAAATTTATTTACAAAAGTATTATTTTCAAGCATGAGGCAGTTATTTCCTCCTACATCTCTCAGAATCTCTATCAAGTATCCTTTAGAGGGGCCCAATATATTATTCTATAAATTATTTAAGAATTTATCGCCACATATAAAATAACCCTATTATTTCATTTGCTGTCAATGAATTTCTCCAATTTGGGACAAACGAATTACTTCTAAACTATGCGCCATCATGTAATGCGCTCGGTTGTGGCTTGTTACCGTATTCACTGCGGCCGTTCCTTCCTGACGAACGCGTAAAATCAGCGATCTCGCACGGTCTATTCCACCAGCTGTGTAACTAAAAACACACTAAAATTTCGTTGGTTAATCCGCGAATGTATCGCAGCTTCGGCTTAAAATCGAAGACGCGGCAAATGGATCCGACCTCGCTAAAATTTGGCATGTCAAATAGCGGCTTCTGTGACCCGAATTACAAGAAAACCAAGCAAGATATTGAATTTCTGTTTTTACCAATGAAAAGGCGGTTATTTTCATGTAAAAAGAAATTCCAGGAAAAAAATATAAGCCAATAAAAACTATTAAAATTATGGTGTAACTTCATTGTATCGTTAAAAATATTAAATTTTAAATAGCTGTTTCTAAAATAAAGAAACGTGAATCATATCTTGGCCAATTTTCTTAGCTAATATTTTCGATTTCAATTAGTAAGTCATGCATTTTAAACATTTCCTGGAAAAATTGGAAAAACAACCGCAGGCACTCAATTTTGCGTATTTACACAGATCTGCGCCCTACCATACTCAATATCCACGAACCGCCACTGGTCGTATATTATTTCCGATATAACGCGACAATTTTATGTCTCCGTTTGTAAATTACACAAAAAAACAAGTTCTTAATAAAACTTGTCACAATTAAATCATTAAACTCGTATCTTAAAGTAAGCACGTTCAATGTAAATTCCAATCTCGTACTATAAAGGAACTATAATTTTATACCCGTCGTCCTTCACCCACTGCCAAGGCAAGTCATTGCTCTTTTTAAGTTAAAACAACCATATATATATAAATTAGTTGAATAAATAAAGTAACAAAACACATTAAACTTACCTAGTGTAAAGGTAATTCCAAATAGTTTAAACAAAAATATAGGTCACTATTGTATGCTATAGTTTCCGCAATTTACACTGGTACACATCCGTTTTTCGTCTATTGTTGTCCACCGTTAATAGTGTCACTAATTTTTTATAGATATATGCACAGTCTATTTATTTGCTAACAGTAATTTTTAAGTGTTTAACTTTTTTGGGGGAGCGAATTTAAATGGTCAGTCACTTCTTTCAGCGTATAACTAATTTATTTTATGTTATGTCCGAAATTAGAACACTCGAATTAGTTATTTTGGTCCACTCAGTTTTACAAAACAAAACTCGAGGGAATTTTTTCAAAACAGCAGAAGGGATCAATATGTCAGTTAAATCACCAACTGTTAGTTGCACAAAATGTTAAAAAACTACATATGTCACAAGTTTTTCAGCACTAATATCGTTAATGTATCCAAATGTGTGTTTTGGTGTCAAGAAATAATTCTGCGTCCCTGATTCCTCGTTCTGTGAACTACTTCTTGCATCGACAAATTCTTGCTGTCGATCAACATAACTAACCGTTCTTTGGTAAATATCCCGAAATGTCAAAGTTCGATAACTACCCTTTGCGATAAATAATCGTTATTCGCAACCAGTCAGTCAAGTTGACGTTAAGTCAAAGGTAACGCGCCTCACGGCAGAAACAAATCAAAATCGGTAAAGCGAAGTAAGCGCGCACTCTCGGGGTGATATTATCGAAAGGGGTTGAAATTTCGGTACTTTCCGACCCCGGAGCGTTCTCTCGGTAACATAGGAGGCAAGACTGGACAACGAGGACCATACCAAAGAACACCGAATCCAACGGCCCCCACCTACTGAAGAATAACTGTACCTGTTGTAGATTTACACCGAGGTAACCTACTTCTTCGCAGAGGGGCCTGCCGATGGCTGGTTAAGCTCTTGAAGATGAGGTTTTGGTGCGTTGATGACGGTGTTCTTATTTTTGTACAGGTTTATTTAAATGAGGGACAAATTTGGACATATCAGACGAGCAAGATGTTGTTTTTATTATAATAGCGGATATATTGGTTTATTTCGTTACCGCGGGCAATGAGTAGGGGGTATTTTGCCAATGCCAAGCTAGGGCAGTAAAAAAAATTGAAAGTTTTAAATTTTTTGATTTTAATTGGTAAGAATAGTAACGGGTGAAATTGTTACTTACGGTCATATTAAAAACCGAAGTGTTTTTGATGCCAAGAGCCCCGAGGAAGTACTGAGGTAAAAAAATCCTTAAGCTTTCATACACACATTTTGCCAACTAACAATATCCATATTTCAAACGTGCTTTTCTCGGAATCCACACAAACAATTTTATAAAAACCTGTTTCATATTCAGCGGCAAATATAATTATTTTCAGCGAATCGAGAATCCGGTTTCAGGTATCAGCCAGTGCGGAGATTTTAGCGCGGATTTTGTTGGTTGGCAAAATATCACCAATAATGTAATTTTCAACAGTAAATTTAGTTAAGGGCATTTAAAATTACCGAAAGTCAACTTCATCACTCACTTGAAGGTTTCTTTCCCTAAAAACAGCTTAAACGCCGCTTTATTGTTGTTTGACAAAAGTGCCAGGGGAGAGCATTTTTTCAGCCAAATAATAATAAAAATGCATGAATGCTATTTCTTTAGAGAAACAAACCTGAATGCATGATTTTCGAATGATTTTATGTGCAGGAAACATTTGATTAAAAAAGCTACAAAATCATTTTAAAGAATGATTCGATGACATATCTGACAGAAAAAAAAATCTAAATTGAGGCGGATGTGCCAGGGATTGTAACCAAGGATGGATATTTTAAGGACGCTTTTTTAAATCTTACGTTACATGCGTTATTGTTATCAAATAAACTACTGCCACTTTGACAAAAAAGGGAAATTTTTTTTATTCTATTTGAATATAATTATCTCAGTAAATAATAAACATATTTGAACGCGGTTTAAAGCATATCAGAGTTTATTGTTTAGTCTTAAGGCAGATTGATTAGTTTTCTATTGTAGAAACTATAATTCTACAATACATGGTGGTAACTGGTCTATTTAAGAAAAATTCACGGCGTCGCCATTTTTTTCGAAAATTACTTTTTCTCAATTTTTGGGTTGTATAAGAATCACTGGTTCAATTGTAAAAAAGAACTTTTGTTTGTGTTTGTACTATATTTAGAGTTTTATCGAAAAACCACCCTTTCCTATTTTATAACCCTGTATCTGTCTCTCAATTATTAGAAAAAAGGTTACGCCAAACGTTGTCTGTAATAAATATTAAGCGAGCGCGAATATCCGTCTAAAGTCACTTCGCTATTCGCCATTTACGTCGAGGCCTTGAGTCATGCTTTAGCCCATTTACGTGGGATGTCTAGGTTTACTTAATTCATGGTAAAAGTGAGGTTAGGAATATCCTTTAAAACTATTGTTAAGTATTTTGTGACCGAACTAATGATTTGTTCTTCGCTTATTTCTTGACAATTGCTACAATATTTAAAGCATAACATTTATATACAAAATAAACGTTTATTCTTTACTTTTTGTTTTTTTTAAGATGTAAATAAATTGCCACGAAGATTTTGCCACTGATTTCTGGTATTTTCAATGGTGTCCTAAAATATTGTGTATACATAGACTCTGGAATAAATGTTTTAATTTAAATTTAAAAAGAACAAATTTCATCTGACAGATTTGCATATTTTTTAAGCTTATTGTTAACCTAACTTCTCTCAACTGGCAGAAAACGAATTTACAACATGTAAATTTGGCTTCTCTGTAATTGACTAACCCAACTAGGATGGATATGAAATTTTGCCGCACAGTTAACTGGAATAGCCTACTTTGCCCGCCTTAAAACTTTTATTATACGCAACAGGTATAGAAAAATAACTTACCCCAAGTGATGGAAAATGAAGCTTAGTACGTAAAACCAGAAAAACTACGTAACAGGTATAGAAAAATAACTTACCCCAAGTGATGGAAAATGAAGCTTAGTACGTAAAACCAGAAAAACTCACGTAATTATAAGATTTGTAGAAAAAAATTAATTTCAATTTTTAAGGTTGAGCTATTTTCTTTTGTTTCGATTTAAAGACTGTATATTAAAACAGAGCAACTACGCCCGGTAAAATTAGCAACTTACGAATATTTTTCAGTGAATTTGTTTGGCAATTTTTTACTCCGAAGTTGTATGGTTCTCGAGATACAGTCGCTCGCCATTCTCAATGGATCACTCTGTAAATATATTCAGGTATTTTGAAATTGATATCAGTTAATAATAGCAACTTATATTTAATCCATGCACATTATGTTTTTTTATGAACTGTGTATCTTAAACCTTAAGGGCCTTAAGTATTATTTTTCAAGCAGAAATCTACGCCATATTATAGTGTGCGTATAAAAACAATAGGAGAGCTTACCTCAGTAAACGGAACAATAGGCAGAGATTACACCATAGTAAATACTTTATTGGGGATCCAGACCCGAGCTTAACGAAACAGCTGCTTGAAATAAACAGGAATCAGCTGGGACCTATTACAGGAATTCTGACAGGACACATGGCTGTCAAGAATTATCTGCACAGAATGCAACTGTACAATAGAGACTTTTACTGCAGATTATGCGAATAAGCTAGGAAAACAGTACAGCACAAAGTTTGCCATTGCGAGTCACTAGATCGGAAGAGGCAACGAATACTCGGACACCATGAAGAAAGCTATTAACCAACAACTCCTAAAGCATCTGGAAGGGCTTAACATTATCAGCGACCATCAACACGGTTTTCGTAAGTCCAGATCAACAGGTGACCTTCTGGCATATGTCACCCATCTTTGGAGTAACACCATCGAACATCATGGAGAATCCCGGGCTGTTGCACTGGACATCTCTAGGGCTTTTGATCGTGTTTGGCACGATGGGCTTCTAAGTAAATTGCGATCCTACGGTATGCCTAATGGATTTTGTTTATGGTTAACCAGCTTCCTTAAGAATCGTTCTCTGCAAGTGGCGATTGACGGGTTTCTCTCAGACACCTTCACCATCAATGCCGGTGTTCCTCAAGGGTCCATATTGTCGCCTACCCTCCTTTTACTGTATTTTAACGACCTTCTAGTGAAAACCCAAAATCCAATTTATAGCTTTGCTGACGACAGCACACTTTTACCTTGACTCCCCAAACATCCGCTGCCGACGCACATCTTCGCAGACAGCATAAAGTATTGCGCCTCAACAAGGACCTGGAAGAAATTTTGGCTTGGGGTGACAGTAACCAAGTCGAATTTAATGCTAAGAAAACCCAGGCAGCAGTCTTCTCCAAAAAGGTTAACATTGCAGAACCGGATATAGTCATGGCAGGACACGCAATTCCCCTGGCACCGTCTATTAATTTGCTGGGGGTCAATCTGGGAGGTAAAATGTCTTGGCATGATCACGTTGCCGCAATTGCCAAGACAGCTGCACAGAAACTTGGTGTACTTTTTCGCACCAAAAGGTTGTACACACCTCAACAACTTTTGACACTCTACAAAGCCCAGATTCGACCATCATTAGAATATTGCTCTCATGTCTGGAGCTCTGCACCCAAGCACACCCTTCGGCTACTGGGTTCCATTCAAAGGAGAGCCGTTCGTCTGATCGGCGACCCCGAGCTGACCAAGACCCTCGATAGCCTGGAGCATCGAAGACAGGTTGGTGATTTGGCTCTCTTTTACAGATATTTCCATGGCAGGTGTTCGACTGACATTGCCCACTTGATTCCACCTAGAGCAATGCAAAACAGAAATACACGGCGAACCACTGCCGCTCATCCATATTATTATGTTGTTCAGCTTAGTACTCCTCGAACTTCATTGTTCAATAATTCTTTCATCTGGAGAACGTCATCTTTGTGGAATGATCTTCCTGAGGTCGTGTTTCCCAATGAATAGAATCTTCAACGTTTCAAGACCAACGTTAATCGCTTTTTTCGCACTCGCACCGCTCCCAGAGCGCCTTAAAGGATTTTTCCTACAGTGCAGGTGTTTGATCATAAAAAAAAACAACCCAAAACTGGAACCAGAGGACATCCTGATCCTCTCAACAGTTGACCTACATAAACTACTGCAAGAGATTGGAATCACCAAGTGGATGTGAAAAATCAAATAGGGTGATCACAATGGGCCAAACCTGGCCTAGGTGCATCCGGCATATTCACGGGCCCTTGGAATTTTTTTTTTCAAACTTAATCTTCAGGCAAGTTGCCTATTACCAATACTTTCCGTCTTGTGAGAAAAGTAAACAGGAACTCAGGTAGTGGGCATTGAGTAAGTTATTATTAGCACCATATCATTTGCGTGTAAAAGATTTTTGAACTACCCATTTTATAATATTTATGATTTTCTTTTCGGTAATATTTTTAAATTTCTATTATTGGGCTCTTAAATACACTCATACTACAAGAATAACCAACAATTATTCTTGTGCTCGTACGACACAGAGTTAAAAATGCGTAGGTAATCATAATCAATCAAATTCTTTTGTTGTAATAAGGTCACGTCCTAATGCTTCTAACACTGGTTCTCAAACTGGCTCTAAAAGCGAAGAAGTGGAGATCTTTCGGATGCCCTTATGTAACCTGTTGTGGTCAATGGACAAAAAGTTAAGATTTTTGAACCACGGTTGAATAACCTGGCAACGACCTTAGTGTTTTAAAAACAAAATGTTGACGTAAAGTATATAAAGGGTTGTTAAAATATAGGTCAATCTTCTAGGTCTTACATTTTTTTTGTAGTTTTGTATGTGGATTTTATTTCACAGTCATTGCATGAATTTTTTTTTTTCATGGTTGTATTTTCCGATAAGTTGAGACCATAGATAAAATTAACGAAAGGTAGAATGCTGAATAAATAAGGCCTATAACTACATTTAAAAATTGCATCACCTTGGAGCGAATATGGTTTAGTAATTTTCTGCTAAAGCAGTTGGTACTACTGGCAGCACCGTAAATTATCATAGATAATATAACAAGTGCATTGATAATTATCGGTCATTTTTGCTTGCTCCAAATTGCATTTAAGCATATTTTCCTAAAATGACCGATAAATTATCAATGCCAGCGTTATATTCGTAGAAGAATTTCATGAACTGATTTTCTTGTTTGTGTATCATTTGACTGACAAAAAAAAATATGTCAAACAATTATGATGATCATTTTTTGACTGTCAAGAAATTATCGCGATAATTTTTTGCAACAATAAAATAACCATGGTAACACAATAAAATTATGGTATTTTATTGTTAAAATATGGAGTTTGACAGGTAAATTAAATTCTCAAGAATCAATTTTATCGGTCAAAATTGTTGCCCCCCGTTTAAAATGGTAATTCATAATTTAGAATCATATATCTGAGGAGATAAAGAAAAATCTGAAGTTTTAAAGTTCCCTGGGGAACAGATAGATAATGACAGGCTGTTTCATCCTTGTTAGGACTCATATGAAAGCCAAAACCTGTAAGCAATTTCGCTGTATTGGGAATTGCTTATAGGTGTTGGATTTTTGATTAGTCCTAACAAGGACGAAACAGCCTGTCATTGTCTATCTGTGCCCCAGGGAACCCATTACTTTGGCCTCTCTGTGTACCTACTTTAATACAAAATACAGATGCACTACTTTGTCCACCTGACGCTAAAAACTTTTTCTATTTTACTTATACGGACACTAAACTCTACGCTACTTTTTTTTTTATAAACACGGCATTAATATCATATTTTATCAATAAAATACATAAACTAAAGCCTCAAGACATAAATGTGTAAAGGTACCGCAAAAAATTATATCATGCGGTACAAATAGATTCCGGCTGGTCCGATGAAGGTTAGGAAATGTATATTAGTTATCTCAGGTCTGAGAGGACCACTGTATCTACTCTTGTCTAAACTATTAATCCTAAACAAACTAAAAGCAATAACGCTTCGTAAAAAGTATAATGGTTTGACCTATATTTCAATAACCCCTAGTAGATGCAAGTCATTAAAGGACCATCTTCTTTTTCTAACACAACGAGGTCGTTGCCAGGTTATTCAACTGGGCATTATTAAAAAATCGTAATTTTTTGGTTAAGTTACCACAACTGGTTACATTGGTGTATCCGAAAGATCTTGCTTTATCTTAGAGTCCATTGACGAAACATGCCACAATTAGAAAGAATGATATACATGGTCCTGCAATAGTGCGGCAGGCTTCCATAGCTCCTATACGAATTAAGTTAGGAATTTCATTTATATGCTGACTTAAACTATATCATGGGGTGCATTTCAGGAAAATATTTTCTCATATACAAGGTGTCCCAAAAAAGTGTGACAATAAATTTTTTTATTTTTTTAAATTGAACACCCAGTATATTTATGCATATTTAGTTTCGTATTACTGTCCTTTATAATATTCCGAAATTTTATTTAATTTGCTCTGGTTTAAGAGTAATAAATTACAAACTGAAGAAAAAAGTTTTGCAGTCCTAGAAAAAAAAACAATAAAACAATCTAATAACGTTTTTAAACCACAGCATTAGGTGAGATTTATGACCAGAGGTCTAGAAATACTATAAATCTAGTAGTGTTCATTTATGTTATACAGGGTGTTCATAATAAGATTTCAAAAACGACACATTTTAAAATATTTTTTCTCGAGTTTTTTAAATGGAACACCCTGTATATTATTTGGCTAGTGGATGTAGAATTCTAAAGCCATTTTTTTTTATAATACAAGCCTGTAAGTTATTTCCAGCCGTTTCCGAAATATTTGCATATTTCATAAATTATGTTGTTTAAATGGATTATTTATTATTAAAATTAAGCATAGGCGACTAGAATAATCATTGTAAACTACAGTAAATGTTCAAAATGCCTTCCATTTTGATCTGTACACACATCAACACGTTCTTGAAAATATCTGTTCACATTCCGTAACATCTCAGGTGAAATACTAGCAAAATGGTTCCCTATAGTAAAGGTTATGCCTAAAAACCACGGTAGGCTTTGAAATAAAATAAACAATCATTTATTTATTATAGTTTGACAAGTTCTTAAGTCAATTTTCAAAAGTTGTTATTGAGGGCGAATAAGTTATAAGATATTAAAATGAACTTTATTAAAAATGAGTTAGTTGATATCATCTTTGTACTTGGTGAGAGCGAAAAAAATTGTTTGTTAGCAAATAGAATTTATGCGTCACGTTATCCAGAAAGAAGACACCCGGAAGAAAAAAGTTTCAAAAGATTATTGTTAAGATTTGTTGAAAACGGGAAATGTTGTGTACACAAAAGAAGAAAGAACAAAGACTGCTACCAACGAGGAAAATGAATTTGCGGTGTTATTAATTTATGAGACAAGTTGATCGACAGCACCGGTGGTCATTAAATGTGTGGGGTGAAATCATTGGTGATATTTCTTTGAAGGTCATCTTAATGGGCCCATGTATTTAAACTTCCTACAAAATAATTTACCAGGTGTATTGGCAGACGTTCGTTAATATACTAGGAATAGGATGTGGTTTCAGTAGGATGGTGCTCCGGCACATTTTGCACTTAATGTAAGAATTCATTTAGATGATACTTTTCGCAACCAGTGGATTGGTAGAAACGGACCTACCGTCTGGCCAGCTAGATCGCCGGATCTAACAAAACTTGACTCTTTTTTTATGGGGACACGTAAAGCAAATTGTTTATGAAGATGCTCCAACAACTGCAATTAATATGCAGCAAAGAATAAGCGACGCATTTGCTAGTATTTCTCCTGAGATGTTACGAAATGTGAACAGATCTTTTTAAGAACGTGTTGATGTATGTACAGATCAAAATGGAAGGCTTTTTGAACATTTACTGTAGTTTACAATGATTATTCTAGTCGCCTATGCTTAATTTTAATAATAAATAATCCATTTAAACAACATAATTTATGAAATTTGCAAATATTTCGGAAACGGCTGGAAATAACTTACATGCTTGTATTACAAAAAAAAATGGCTTTAGAATTCTACATGAAATAGTAAAATAATATACAGGGTGTTCCATTTAACAAACTCGAGAAAAAATATTTTAAAATGTGTCGTTTTTGAAATATTATTATGAACACCCTGTATAACATAAATAAACACTACTAGATTTATAGTATTTCTAGACCCCTAGTCATAAATCTTACCTAATGCTATGGTTTAAAAAACGTTATTAGATTGTTTTATTGATTTTTTTTTTCTAAGACTGCAAAACTTTTTTTTTCAGTTTTTAATTTATTACTCTTAAACTACCAGAGCAAATTAAATAAAATTTCGGAATATTATAAAGGACAGTAATGCGAAACTAAATATGCATAAAAATACTGGGTGTTCCATTTAAAAAAACTAAAAATTTTGTTGTCACACTTTTTTGGGACAACCTATATATGAAAAAATATTTTCCTGAAATGCATCCTATGATATAGTTTAAGTCAGCATATGAATGAAATTCCTAACTTAATTCGTATAGGAGCTATAGAAGCCTGATGCACTATTGCACGACCCTGTATTGTAAAATGCACAATAAATGATAAAATGATATTTTTTAAATTGAAACACTCTTGTTGAATTAGATAAAGATTTTTAACAAAAATTAACTAACCAGCAACTTTAACTGTGACATAAATAACATTGTCAGGCATTATTTACTCCTAATCAAACTTGCATAATGAGTAAATTAAAAATAAAGACACAAACCCAATCAAAGATGGCTAATTAATAAATTAAAAATTAGGATAAATAGGCAACTTTAATTGTGAGAAAAATATTTCTACCAAAGTCATGTTACTATGTCACCGTCAAAGTTGCTGGTTAGTTAATTATTGGTAAAAATCTTTATGCAACCAGACTTAACTATTTATTTATGGGATTTTTTTTGGTTGCATAAACATTTTTAAGCAGTTTCAGCAACTAATAGCCCTCACAAAATTTAAAAAAAATATATATACAGGGTGTGTAAGGTGTCTGTCTTAGATAGCACCTAAACTATCAAAGATAGGAAAAAAAGTGTAATATAAAAGTTAAAGGGTTTTTTAGGATACATAATCTAAAAATATTTTCTAATCTACAGGGTGGTCCTAAAAAGTGGTACTGAATAATAAAAAAGAAAATTAAATGGGACACCCAGTATAATTTTCTAGAATATGATTCATTGGAATAAGGACCTTGCAACCCTATTAAAAATTTTGAAGTAAAATGCAACGTTGCCAAGTAATTATTTTTTTTCCGAAATTTTAGTAATTTTAAGGGTATCGTTAAAAAATCATAGCAACCTGTGGATTAACCCTAGGCAAATATAATTTACATTGTGGGTACTTTAAGATACGATATATTGATCTATAATAATGTGTTTTAAATCTCTTATACAGAGCATTTATTACAAGTTGGACAACTCGATAGTTTTAAACATGCTTTATTTCAATTTTTTTAAATGGGACCCCCTAATTTTTTTAGGCAAAAGAATTTATCTTTCGAAAACCTTACTTTTTTGTTAAACATGTAATTTATCTAAATATCATAGTTTTTGATAAAGTTAGTTCAGGAAACTAAACTTTAAACAGTAATAAAGCACAAAATGTTAGCGAAATAATTTTGCAATGACAACTGTGACAAAGAAAATTATTTATTTTTTGTTCCAAAGCAATCTTGACTAAATTGTTTAATTAGAACTTTCCTATTTTACTCTGATTTAAGACAAATCCTAAAATATTTCAAAAACTATGATATTTAGATATATGACATGTTTAACAAAAAATTAAGGTTTTCGAAAGATAAATTCTTTTGCCTAAAAAAATTAGGGGGGTCCCATTTAAAAAAATTGAAATAAAGCAGTTTTAAAACTATCGAGTTGTCCAACTTGTAATGAACGCTCTGTATAAGAGATTTAAAAAACATTATTATAGATCAATATATCGTACCTTAAAGTACCCACAATGTAAATTATATTTGCCTAGGGTTAATCCACAGGTGGCTATGATTTTTTAACGATACCCTTAAAATTACTAAAATTTCGGAAAAAAAGTAATTACTTGGCAACGTTGCATTTCACTTCAAAAATTTTAATAGGGTTGCAAAGTCCTTATTCCATTGAATCATATTCTAGAAAATTATACTGGGTGTCCCATTTAATTTTCTTTTTTATTATTCAGTACTACTTTTTAGGACCACCCTGTAGATTATAAAATATTTTTAGATTATGTATCCTAAAAACCCCTTTAACTTTTATATTACACTTTTTTCCCTATCTTTGATAGTTTAGGTGCTATCTAAGACAGACACCTTACTGACACACCCTGTATATAATATAATTTGATTTTTTTAATGATAAAAAAGATTGGCTAATTTTTTTTTGATAAACATGGCTTATACTACACGTACCAAGCGGGTTTTAAGTAAAATACCTTGTATAAGCATAGAAAAATTGGACTGATTCCCTTAACATATTTCAGTATAAAAAACTCCTTCAGTGCTTTTAATTTTTTATATCCTTTAAAGTCCAATAATTTACAAAATAATTACAATATATTATGTGCAATGCTCACCTCATTCCATTTCCATTTTTTATTTACAACATCTTCTATTTGCTTGACTTCATTCTGTAATTCAATACATTTTTTCTATGGATTATTATATTAAGTTATTTCATTGTACTTAGTTAATTTAATTATTGACGTATTTTATAACAATGTAGGTGTAAAAACATTAACTATACGGTAAAGTATATCTTTTTGTAATCAGAAATACAGTTTTTTTTGAAGTTTTGATATAAATAATAGAGCTAAAGAAAATTTTGATATTTTTTAACCCACCCTCTAAGCTTCAAATCAGGACCTTTTTTTAGAGTTCAAAATATTTTTTGAAAATTTTTGGTTAACTGGTAATCAGAAATTGCAAAAACTTACCTAGGTAATTGTGGATTCCTCATCTCTTAATAATTCTTAGAAATTAATGGAATAAAAAACTGATTATGGTGAAACATAAAGATGAGTATATAAAACCAGATAAAACAGACGAAATTATAAGATTTTTAGAAAAAAATTATTTCCATTCCAAGGTTTTAAGGTTATTTTATTTTTACAGCATTGCCACTTCTCTTTTCACGTTAACAACGGTGCTAGTTTGTAAATTGGCGATTATTTTGAAAAACGTTACCATAGCAAACGTGAAAAGTTCATATTAATGCACATAAGCAGTTTTTAATTATTGTTTTAAACGAATTCTACATCTATTTTGTTGTACTTTCGGAGTTAAAATGACCCAAATCGATTAATATGTTACAGTATAATTGAGTCCATGGATTTGCCAACGAAATGAATATATCTTCAATTGTTTTTTATTATCTTTCTCACAAGTTCACGGCCAACTAAAAAGACAAGTTATAATGCCTAATTTCAATACTTTTTTAAAATTTTTAGTATGAAGTTCGGAAGTTGAGTCGTAGAAAAAGTATACTGTACAACTCTAGAGTGGATTGTCCATATTGCCCACGGGAGTTTGAGCACTCCGCCTACTGCGTCGTGCTTTATTTACTTTCTTGTGTGATATGGACATCATATTCACTCTTGAAAACTGGACATCCAACGTGTCACATTGCCAAGCCAGATCACTGATGAGCACCCAGAATCAGAAACAAGGATGACCTCACATTTCATTTTAAGTGAGGCAAGGAATGTTAACATCAGATTAAATGACAGGCTAGCCGTGGTACCATCACAAACCCGATAGATGTACCTATCGGTAAACGATTCGTTTATTGGTAGATCTCCACGGCGTCGAGCGTCCGGGGTTTGCACGCTGTGCACCCCTTCGTCTATTACCCGCTGTCCCCTCACCTTGTCAGTGGGGAATGGCAGTTTACGGAGGTTTTAGACTCACTGCTAACAACGGTATGCCCTGTCTTCTTCCGTTAACATCTCAATCCTTTCGTTGTTTCGTCCTACTGGGACTCATCAGAGACGCGCGACCATCCTGAGGCCGCGGCCCGCAAAGGGTCTGCGCCTATGGATGGTCAATCGTCTGACAACTGGCGTTATTCATCATCGTCATGAAAGGTATCAGTCTCCACACTCACGGACCTCTCTTCAAGGATCCGGACTGGGTCGGCTTTTGGTGAGCTTAGTTAAAGCCAATAGTTGGTCTCGAAAGAGAACTCAGTTTGTTCGTTCAGCGGCAGCCTAGCTCGACTGTCGCAAGGACAGAAAACGGTGAGCCAGGTAAAGGACCTGTGGAACTCTGGGCAAGGACTACAAAGTACAAAGATTGTAGTATTGCACGATCGAGAGTGCAGGGGTGATTCCCCTCTCGGCACCAGAGAACCGCCGGTTGCTCCTTGGCAACAGACGGGCCGCGGCCTCAGGATGGTCGCGCGTCTCTGATGAGTCCCAGTAGGACGAAACAACGAAAGGATTGAGATGTTAACGGAAGAAGACAGGGCATACCGTTGTTAGCAGTGAGTCTAAAACCTCCGTAAACTGCCATTCCCCACTGACAAGGTGAGAGGACAGCGGGTAATAGACGAAGGGGTGCACAGCGTGCAAACCCCGGACGCTCGACGCCGTGGAGATCTACCAATAAACGAATCGTTTACCGATAGGTACGTCCATCGGGTTTGGGATGGTACCACGGCTAGCCTGTCATTTAATTTGATGTTAACATTCCTTGCCTCACTTAAAATGAAATGTGAGGTCATCCTTGTTTCTGATTCTGGGTGTTCATCAGTGATCTGGCTTGGCAATGTGACACGTTCGATGTCCAGTTATCATATTGATCCTCTAGACTCCTTAGCTAATTTTTGTCGGTGATTTATTCGACATATGAGAGGTAGGCAGCTTGGCTGCTCCTGAGTTCTAGTTAAGGCTGATTAAGCCTTCTCATTCGATCATATTCACTCTTGTTGTATAAACTACTATGCTTGATCGTGTTTTCATATCAGTATTTACTAGGTTAAGTATATTGCGTCAATTCTATCATACACTGTATATGTAAGATATTTACTGTTAAAAGACAGAAGTTACATTAATTACGTTGTAATTTAAGGCATTTTTACATTAGATGCAAGTTACAAGTGGTAGTTTTCCCATTTAAAACTACCATTGACTTTTACTTGCACTTGAATGACGTATGTAATGTAAAAAGGCCTTATAGGGTCGTAGTTGCATTACAGCGATGGTAATAAAACATAATATTTTAATGTTAATATCGGAAATGTTACAGAAAAAACTAACTTCACCCCTACGTCGCTAGGTTATAATCTATTTTCGAAAGGTGTAAAGTAATAAAATGGGAAATTCCGTCCAGTTCGGCTCAATTTCGGTGTCGGCCATAGGCGCAGGTAAAATTTGTGCATTAAATTATTTATGATAACTAACCAAAAATTTTAGAGAATTAGGTTAACGGGTATTAAGATAAAATAGGATTGTTTGTAATATTAAAATTTCAAGTAATTGCATAATTCGATTCGGGAAATTACCACGAGGACATGAATTCGAATGTTTTTGAGAACTTTTTTGGTGAAATGATAAAATATCTTTCAGCTGATTTAGTAGTAGTTATGGATTTAACGCCAGCTATCACACATTGGCGTAGCCAGAAAATATGCTCGGGGGGGGGGGGGGCGTAAGTAGGACTTTTTGTATAGGACTATATGTATTCTATGGTACTGTACCTAGCGAAGAAGGCGGAAAAGCGCCGCAGGCGAAAAATTTTCGGGGCCACGCCCAAAGTTCGTTTAAAATTCACCTAACTAACTATCAAATTTCGAAAATTAAATTATTACCTCTCCCCCTTTGCATGGTTGGATTACATTTTTTTTTAATGTTTTTTTTTGATATTCCTAGCTGGCTCTTTATTTAAAAAAAACATTTTTTTTAATTGTGAAAAATATGAATATTGGTGTCAATCCAAAATTTTAACATAAGACGTATGTATGACTATAACCAGCGTTTTTCGGGCTCGGTTTTTCATGATTAAAAATAAAGTAAATATCGCTCACCACGTCAAAATTGATGATTTTTTCAGAAATAATGTATTTTAGGAGCGTAGATCTAAGAGCAGTTTTTGGTGCAAATGTTTAGATTTGGAAATACTCCTTCTTAAGTGCCGTATATTTATATTCCTAATAAAGCATTCTCATTTCATCCCGCACTATTTTTTTTTAATTAAAAATTATCACATTTCTTCCATAAAAAATGATTCAATTGAAATGTTTACCTTAATTTTTCTCTTAAGAAATAAATACCTAATTGTTTTGGTTGTAAAAATATTTTATTGCATTGGGTTATATTTTTGTTGATTTAAAATAGCTCTAAAAAAGGAAAAACGGAACAGACAAGTATATAATAGAAAAATTCTATAAAACATTATTTTTACTCGCTTTCCTATAAAATTGCATCATAAATCAATAACTAAAACGATATGGGTGTGAAACCTTAATCTCTATATAAAACAGGACTTTTAGAAGGAAAAGTTTAAAAGCTAAACGTTTCCTACAAGACCTTTGTAATCTTAGCCAAGAATACATTATTTAAAGATTTAAATTAAGAGTCCATGCCTGAGATGAAAATGCAGCCCGGCAGCCCCCCCCCCCTCCTTATATATACCCCACTAGGGCAGAAAAAAATTTTTGGTAGCCTTTGCAAGCAAATAACGCCACAGCCCAAAATTTTTTAGGATCATGCTCAAATTGTATCAAATTATGTAAATAATAAAGCACCCGGAATTTTTTTTATCAGTGGCATGAATTTTATAGTTTTTTTTAGAAATGTTGGGGGGTCCTGGCCCCCCGTAGAAACGCCCCTGTGACGCACAGAGAAGATTCCAACTTCATCTTGGAGAAAACAACAAATTATCGACTGCTTACCCACAAAAAAGAATTGAATTTAAAGATAATTTGATAAAGAAGGAACTATTAGCTACGGCAAATTTACACAAACATCGTTTTATGAAATATGCCGTGGAAGATATAGCTGAAAAATGTAGTGTCACTGTGCTGCGCACACTGCTATATCATTGCGAACTAAATCCTATAGAACTTATATGGGCGCAAGTGAAAGGATTTGTAGCAAGACATTTAACACGACATTCAAAATGAATGACGTTAAGCTACTGTTTGATCATGCCATTAAGGAAGTGACACCAGAGAACTGGCGAAAAGCAGTCCATCATGTCATTAAAGAAGAGGAGAAAATGTGGGATCTTGACCACCTGATCGATCGGACCGCCAACCCGTTAATTATAACGTTAAGAAGAGATGACAGTTCGTAAGATGACGAAAAGTATAATGATTTTTTACAATTTTTTGTATTTTTTTTATAATGTTTAATAAAAGACAAGTGTACCTAATACTATGTACATAATGCACGCCTTTGTCGCACTATTTTCAGTGTTTGTGAATGGATAACAATAGGCAAAACCCATAAATTGACCCAAATCCGGGTGGTACTACCTGCACTTAATGAAAATAAAGAATTTTGCAATGAAATCAATGCCAAATTATGAAAGTGGCTTAAATATTTGTTGAATCACTCTGTAGTTCTTTTGAATACCTAACGGGCTTTTATTACTCTACACCTTTCTGAAATAGACTATAGCTAGGATAACAACCAAAAATGTATATTACAGTAACATATAAAACCACGAAGTATAGGATTTATTTATCTTGAAGGCCAAAATTTTAATATTTTAACCTTCATTTAAAATTATTTATTTAGAAAAATGGACAACTATTTTCAACAAAGGATTTGGAAAAAGAATACTAAAATTCCAAATGGTTACCAATAACACAATAAAAACTAATTCAAATAATTAGAGAATAAATATTATTATCAGAAGATGCAAGAGATATGGTGTGTACAAAAGGATTTTCGAAATAATGTAATCTAAGATATGCAATAGGTTTATTAAAATATTGGGAAGGCATATGTTCTGTTACGCCTTGTGATTTTTTACTTTTACTTGTGCTCTGAATTGTTTTAAATTAAATAATTAGCAGATTATATGATTTCACCTGCTGTATTTATAAAGTTTGTATGAAATGTACGATATGAATGATACTATAGTTTCAGGGACATCGACAGAGAGGCAGTGGCGGCTCGCGGTCTTAAAAAATGGTGAAGAGGTAGGTATAGTGCGGGTACTTAATCATTGAGTAAAAACCCGTGTAACAAAACGTCTCTTTGATCTTCATCTGTGCAACGACTGAATGGAGTTTCCAAAACAAATTACAAACTATGTCAATAATTGATTTCATTTTTAAAACACACACTTAAGTAGATACGTATCTACACTACTGAATTAACTGAAAAATAAAAAGAAAACGTTTTAATCACACTCTAAATCACGTAAAAACAAAACACTATCCATAACCATATTTTTTTTAATGGATTATAAAGACAGGATGAAACAAAATATCATACGATAACGTACATATACTATTAACAAGCAAAGGATCAAGCAAATAGAGATATTATTGTATATTTAAGCGTCAAACATAATAAGCTCGAATGCAAAAGTTCTAGTTGATAACTAATGTGTGAATACCGTAAATTCTTCCGTAATTCTTAGTAGGGATTGCATTTATGTTTTATTTGCTGCAGGGATGTCATCCCTGTAGGTTAGATGATTTATTGTATGTTTTGGTGTGTTTTATTTAAAATCTATATAGTGTATTGGATAGTGGATTGAGACATAGGCAGAACCATCGAACGCTCACCTCAAAAAATTCCCCTTTGAATCACAATATCGTCTGTTTGTATTTGTGTCTTATTTTTTATTAGGTGTATCGTTGTTTTCCATATTTGCAGGATTGTAAATAGAAAGTTTTGTGTGTGTTTGTTAATTTTATATATTTTGTTGTAGTATATAAGTATAGCAAGTTGTTGTTCTGATTGTTTATGTAATGACTTTCTTACAAACTTGACTTTTTTGACGAAATCCGTTTTGTTCTTCGGCCAGCAAAAATTGCATTAAGACAAAAATGTACCTTCCATAGCATTCAAGCATCTATATTTCAAATTTTGTCACAAAATGTCTTGTTTTTGAGTTTGCGGAAAGAACACTGGCAGAAGAAGAATAAAACTACATTATTTGTAAATTAGTTCAACACGGCGGTCTTTAAGTAAAAATTATTTTAAAACATCGTTATAAAAATTGGTTTTGCGTTTTAAAACCTGCAAAAGGGCGCCCTCCAGAGAGAATATTGTTAATTCACTTAAGCGTGTCTCTCCCTGTGAGTTTCATAAATAGGTATAAATCCTTTTTAATTCAAAAAAGGATCGTTCTGCAGACGCGCTGCTAGCCGGAACAGTAACAATTAACGCCTCCATATTTATTTTTCTTCGAATTCCACGTCGCGAAGACTAGCAAAAGGGCGAAAACACTAATTATAAATTAAAAATGTATCATCCACCTGATTGAACTAATGGTGTTAAAAACGAAGTCACTTATTATGCGAAATATGATGATCAACTTACTGATTATTAAATATTATGAAACCAGCAGCAAAAACTATTCAGATTGTCACAAAAGTGCTTTTTATTTTACGATACCTTATCCGTTATCCCTTTAAAAATATTCTAACTAAACTAATTAATAATAAAACTTATAGAGGCGTGTTTCATATTTTATATTGAGAAAGCGAAGTATTTTTCAAACTACGGTAAAACTTGAAGATTTGCACAAATGCACTTAGCGAACGTGTGCTTTCTTGGCACGAGCAGACAAATGAAGGAAGGTCGAAGGTTACCACGGGTTTATTTGTTATATATCTCTTTCTACCCTACTGCTTACCGGCTCTCTCGCTTGCTTTCACTCGTACAAAAGCAGTGCTTTTGTTTTTGCATAAGACGCTAATGTACAGCGAGTTCTTTGCTTTTAGAACGGTCTTACGGAATGCTTACACAGGGATCTAGTTTAGAATATAATAAGCAAGGAATGCGTTCGTGGAAATGATATAAGATTCATTTTTCGGTCCTATATTATTATTTATTATATTAATGTAGAGATACATTGACAAAGTTGGATTACACGGATAAAAACTAAAATACAAAAAAAAATTGTTTCAGTTTGTTTTATTGTTCCCAGCGTAGGCAATGAGGCTCCTGAGTCCGCCACTTCACAGACAGTCAAAATAAAAAGTATCCCCCACCTCTTGCATTAAAAATTCTTTTCAGCCACCAACCTACAAAAATCTTACCTTGAAAACATAATATTAGGAAATGATATTTTTAACCTTTTTATTAACCAATTTAGCACACCATCCATAAATCTACAATTTGCTTAAAAAGATTTACTGCTCTACTTTACCTCGATTAGAAAAAAGAATTATCTACGGTTGGTTACATTTCGCCACAAGTGAATTGTTCTTTGGTTTTGCACCTATATTTACTTTTCTGGTTCACCGCTGTACCTGTCGCTCTCAATACAACAAAAAGACATTTTGGCTTATTTATTACTTTTAAATGTAACAGGTAGTTGTAAACATGGTTTCGCTTAATATAGAACCATAAACATTGAAAAGTTAAAAGATAACAATACCATCCTCTAAAATATCTTGGGCAAGGTATCTCTTACGCTTATTAAGAAGTTAAACTAAAAAAAGCTTTGTGGCTTTAAGTGTTTACGAATACGTTTTATTTGGACCCGTAAATTCTGATACGGCAATATTCTATGGACCACAATCAATGGTGCCTGCTTGGTAAATGAAAAATTAAGGTAACCGGGCCAGTATGATTGTGAAAAAAATATTTCTGCCAACGTCATGTACAGGGTGGCCATCTAAGAATGCGAGGTACTATTAAATGTAGAGGCTTGCGGCAAAAAAAAAAATATTACTAAAACGGCCAAGGGAAAAACCTGAAAAATATTTTTAAGTTTCTGAAATGGCCGCTAGGGGGCGTAACTGCAATCTTAAATCTAAAAAGTCATATTTCTGTAAATCCCGCTATACTAACCTAATTAAAAAAATTCTGATTAAAGTTGAGGATAATGTGAACCTTTTTTGTTTAAGACTTTTTGCAGTATATCTAAAAATAAAGGGGTGGGGGGGTATTCAAACGTTTCTGTAAATAACATCCTGTATCTTCAAAACGGCTAAGCCGATTTGAACAATGTGTTGTGCTGGGCAACAATCCAACTGCAAAAACAAGTTTTGCCTTGTTTCCAAAGGCACATCTTCCAACAACAACCTTAATTGATTGGCCAAAAAGTCAAGAAAGATTTTGCCATTTAGGGATTGCTCAAAAAAATATGGCCCAATAATTCTGCCTTCCAGTATGCCACACCACACATTTAAACTCCAACGTCCTTGGTGCTGAACTTCACGCAACCAACTCCGATTTGGATATCGAGCGGGGTAAACTCTTTTTGCTACTGCGGCATTCTGAAGACATTCAAAATAAACCGCAAGCATATCAACAGCTTCATCATTCGTAAAATGGATTTTGTTAACACAAAAATTACTCAAAGTAACGCAAAACTTTGACAACTATTGACAATTTGGATTATATTAGGTTTTGTTTCCATGGCCTGCTTCTGTTAATTGTCTTTCTTGTGCATAGAACGTGATATTTGTTTTGATTAGGTTTTGTTTCCATGGCCTGCTTCTGTTAAGTGTCTTTTTAGGGCCACAACTTACATAATAGAGAGAATTTCAGAAAAATATAGTTACAATAAAATAAAAATTTAAGGGATTTTCGTATAAAATTTTCTATTGCCGATATTTTGGGTTAGGAATAAGATATCCAAATGCGGTTTTCGCGAGCTAGTTTAGGCATCATTTAGCTAGTTTTTCATAAGAAAAAAATTATACCAATACATTTTATTTTGTTGAGCAAATTAACAATTTCTGTAGGAATGTCGAAAAAAGCCCTCTAGCGGCGATATGTAAAACTTACAAAACATTAAATATATTGATGTTTATAGCCCAAGAATAGCTACTTGTAACGAGCCCAAGTTTGTTCAAATCCGCTTAGCCGTTTCGAAGATACAGGATGTTATTTACGGAAACGTTTGAATACCCCCAACCACTTTATTTTTGGAGATACTGCAAAAAGTATTAAACAAAGAGGTTCACATTATCCTCAACTTTAAAGATCAGAATTTTTTAAATTATTTTAATTTTTAATTTACAGAAATATGACTTTTTGGATTTAAGATTGCAGTTGCGCCCCCTAGCGGCCATTTCAGAAACTTGAAAATATTTTCCAGGTTTTTCTCTTAGCCGTTTTAGTAATAATTTTTTTTGCCGCAAGCCTCTACGAGTAATAGTTTCCCAGATACAGTACCTCACATTCTTATCAAGGCCATCATGGAACTATTAGAATGTTGCCTGAATAATTCTTACTTTCAGGAAAAAGATAGGTTTTTCAGCCAAGTTGACGGACTACCGATGGGCTCATCTCTCTCACCAATAATCGCCAACATTTACATGGAATGGTTTGAATCCGAAGCAATAAAACAAGCAAAAAAGAAACCAAAAACATGGCTGAGATATGTGCACGACACCTTCATTATTTAGAATGGAAACGATGACGAACTCAAGGAATTCCTACACCACATTAACAGCCTGGCGCCGACAATCAAATTTACCATGGAGAGAGAAGAAAACAGTCAATTGCCTTTCCTGGATATAAACGTAAAGAAAAATGGCAACACCATCCATACTTCAGTGTACAGAAAACCCACGCATACAAGTCAATATTTGAATTACACCTCAAATCACTCAAATAGCACAAAACATGGCATAGGAAGAAGGCTTGTGGATAGAGCAATTACCATCTGTAATTCAAATGAAGCCCTCAAACAGGAAACTAACTACATCAAGACCGACCTCAACAAAAATGGCTACCCCGGGCATCTAGTTGATAAACTAATGGAAAATCGCAAGAATCGGTCAAATACACAAAAGAAGCCAGTAGAGTCACAATCAACACTCAACATTCCGTATGTTAGAGAAGTATCTGAGAGAATTAGAAGACGATACAACATTAATACGGTATTCAGCTCAAAAGACACTTTAAGAAGCCACCTGACGAAGACGAAACCAACAAGTCAAAAAGACACAAAAAAACTGTGTCTATCAGATTCCCTGCGAATGTGGCAGATCCTACATTGGTGAGACTCTAAGGCCACTTGAAACTAGGGTCAAGGAACACAGAAACAACACGCCTAAAGGAGAAACCGAAAAATCAGGGGCAGCTGACCATGCCTGGACACACGGTCATCACATTAAGTGGACAGAAGCTCGAATCCTGCACAAAGAACCACATTGGAGGAAGAGGAAGTTCAAGGAAGCTGCTATCATATACCAGAACCCAGATTGTTTTAGTAAGCCCTCACTAGATAAAAGAAATATCTGGAAACCTTTGTTAAGTAGATGTAAACTTAAAATACCGCACGAGAATTAAACGCATGACTGCACCCATCTCATGCTCCAGTACATCTAGTATAAATACAGCTGTAGTTACTTTACTTATTTAGTATTCACCTGAAGACGACTGGAGATACTTACCAGTTGAAACGTTGTGATGTAAAACAAATTAAAAACAATGCAAGTCCAAAACTATTCTATCATTCAAGAAACATCATTGTCTCCAACCTTCAAACAGACACTCACATTCTTAGTTGGCCACCCTGTACGGTATAGTCAAACTTGCTGGTTAGTTTATTATTAAAATTCTTTGTGCAACCCGAAATTAAAGTGTCAAATAATATTTATTCTAGTCAAGAAAAATTATTAATAAACTTGAAATATTAAAAGTAATAAAATGCAATATAAAAACCAGTAAAATGTAATTAATATCGGACTGTAATAATTGTCTTGCCACATCATAATTTGATTTGACATAGCAAAGGCAAAAAACATAATTTTTTTGTATAAGTTCACTGACTTCTAGCAAATACTTGCAATCTACATGGCGTTATAGTTTAAATTGATTGTAGTCTTGAATGACGTGATCAGTATTAAATAATATAATATTATACCATACTTACCAGGTCGATTGCTTAGTCAAAATATTTTATTTGGGATTAGGATTAGGATTGGGAAGTCTAATACAATTGTAATAATAGCCCCCTCACTGCGGCTCAGCGGTAAGTCACTTGCATTCGCCCGTGCCGTTCCGAGTTCGATCCTCGGAGTGGGCATACACACAATAAAAAAGTATATCCGAATTTTAGTAGGTTTAAGAATGCAGGGAATAATATAAAATGCGAGGGGTAAACCACTGGGGTATTTTATTGTACAAGCTGTGGGTATTTATGGGTATTTTTTGGGTATTTTTGGGTATTTTTGGGTATTTTTAGGTATTTTTTTAGGTATTTTTAGGCATTATTTGGTACTTTCAAGTGTGTTTCCTAATAAAAAGTAACGGATCCAGCAATTTTAAAATTTAATGGCGATTGCGCGCATGCTCGGCATAACACCGCGAAATGGCCTTGGCCTTCATATTTTATGGTCCACTAGAACTAACGGCTACAGGTGTCTTTCATTTAAAAAGAAAAGACAAATGAAATTAACAAAAAATATAAACATTTAAAAACGAGTCTAAAAATCAACTAAACAGTAAGTACTAATCAAGTTTTTACTTCTTTTTTGCCGAGGGTTTTGTCTACTAGTCTTTTATAACTTATTCCTTTGTCTTGGTTTAGTTAGAAGTGAAGGTCCATCGTAGATACCTTACTGTGTAGTAAGTAGGGTTCGGAATTGTATTCAAATATTCGACTATTCTAAATTCGAATTTTTTGTTAGTTAAAAAATTCGACTATTTGACTATTCGACTATTCAAGTATCTATTCGACTAAACTACAAATATTCTCTCATTTGTAAAATGCGTTTTTTTATTTCACGTATGTATTTTTTTTTGCAAATTTGTTATATAAAAAAACGTTCTATTTTCTAAGTAGTTTCTTTTAAATGCACTAGTGGTGCAAATTTGCATTATTGTTATTCGATAATTTAGATATTAAAAATGACTAATACTTAAAAATGTTCCTTTATTATGTTTAAGCAGTTAAACCACTTTCCACTATATTCGAATTATTCGACTATATTCGAATTATTCGACTATATTCGAATTATTCGACTATATTCGAATTATTCGACTATTCGAATAACATACCAAACTCGATACCAAACGACTACTCAAATACTTATATTTTAAAAATTCCGAGCCCTAGTATTAAGCCCCTAATAGTGGTTAGTTTTGTTGGTTTAGCTCCAATACTTTGAGCATCCGCTTGACAGAGGGTCAAATTTACTGAGAGAATTTATTAAGTTAAATACTCGGTTAAATATTTGTGTTTTTAGAGTTAATCATAATTTAAATCAATAAAATTTATATAGTATTTTTAGTTAGTAGGTACCGAGGTAGGTACCCACTAACGTTTTATACTTATTTTATTCAGCCAAATTCAAAACCAAATACCCACAAAAGTGGCTTAGTTTAAGAATTTGTTCCTACTATGCCAAAGTTTAGACTGTTAAGTTTTGTTGATTTATTTAGCAAATTTCTGAAGCTAAATGTTTGTTTTTAAGAAATAAATGCTGGTCTTTAAAATAAATAGTGTATCTTTATTAAAATGAAATAAATAATACGCAAGGTCATTAGCGAAAGTTATTTTTTACTAAAGTATTTTTAGGTATTTTTAGCTATTTTCGGGTATTTTTGGGTATTTTTGGGTATTTTTTGGGTATTTTTTGGGTATTTTTGAGGTATTTTTCAGAAAACAAGGTATTTTTGGGTATTTTTTGTTAAAAAGGGTATTTTATTGTACAAATTTAAGGCAGTGGTTTACCCCTCGATAAAATGTATCATCTCCCAATACATCCCATTCACGCCGGTAACCAGGCTGGAAGAGATCGGATATCTCGTGGGGTGCAATCGGTAGGTTATGTAATGACGCAAGAAATCGAGGGTTAGGTTTTGGGCAGGGCCGTTCCTATTGTATCTGCCACCCGGGTGCGAGAATAATTTTACTGCTCCCAACAGTGGCGTAGTTAGAAATTCTTTTGGGAAGGGGGGGCAAAATGATCCGAAAGTTAAAAATTTCTCGGGTGCTACGCCCAAAAAACCATTTTTTGGACCAAAAAAAAATTTCAAATCAGGAAAATAGATAATGTTTTTATAGAAACTTAGGGGTTCTAATACACTAATATAAATAATTTAAAACTTTATGAAATAAGCATAACTGAGCAAAAAAATATTAAAAATAAGGTTTATTTTTTATTTATTGAAAACAAAAAAAATATATTAACTATAATCGATAATTATTAGAAGCCATAGTTAGCCAAAACTATACATACTACATACACCAATAAAACTTTTTTAAATAATAAATAAAACCCGAGGCGGGAGTCGCGCGCCGCGGGTATATTTAAAAGTTTTAAGATTCGCGTGGATATCAGTCGCAAGCATTTTGTATAAATACATAATGTAAGATGATGTGTTATTTCATCTGGTGCGTTATTGATAGGGTTACCGTAATTTCGTTTCCCAAATATATTTTCAATCTTCTGGTTTTGTGGATTTCGGGGACCCAACCCTCCTCTTCCCAAAGTTGATAATAAAAAAGTTGAAATAATTTTAAGTTTAAAAAAAACAAAATGGTAAAAATATGCACAATTGATTTAATATAATATAATTTGACAACTTATTTGTAATGTAATAATAATTAAATAAATACATGCATACAGGACAAGATGCTAACATTATCTACTAATAAGTTATACAGTAAAGTTTGCTTTTCTAGCCTTTTTTTATGCAAATGTTAGACTATATTTTCTGAAAGAATAATATTTATGTATTATGTTTTTCCCTTTTTATAGGGCGGCTCGCACCGCCCCCTCGGCTTGCCGCCCGGATGCCCCGCATCCTCTGCACCCCGGGTCGGAACGGGCCTGGTCTTGGGGGGAGTGTCGCATAACTGCGGAACGTGATTTAGAACCCACGTTAAGCTATATGTCCCGTCGGAATGGCCCTGGCGGCGAACGAAGCGCTAAAAAGCCCAATTCAGAAGAAAGGTAATAAGAATTGGCAATTACCCCTCCCCACAACGACGCCCAGGAAATAAAATGTCATTTAATCAATCAATTAAAAGTAAACTATTTTAAGATACCAGTTATATTGGTCCTGTGCATAATTAGAATGAAATATTATAAAAATTGAAAAAACATACAAATTAATAAATTTAATTAAAACAAACCGCAACAGTTTTGGATTTCGAACTAACATAAAAAATCAATTTTTCATCCTGATTTATTATTTTTGTTTTTAGGTAAATATCTACTAGTTTTAAATCTATGCTCGCAACCTTACACAAATCGCAAAAATGGTAAATCTTTTAACAGACAAAACCTATACTAGGTACTAAAAGGAAAAAATATATTGGCCAATTAAACCATAAACTCATAAAAGTTTCGTGGCCCTTTAGAGTCTTAGGCCCTCCGTGCCACAGCTGAATTACCATGGATAGGGATAGATACATACCATGTTTAAAAACATTTTATTGTATTGCTTTATGGTGTACAGTGGAGTTAACTTGTGATGATTTTAAGGCAGTTTTAAAAAAAATATCGTAATAAAATTTCCCATCGGGGATTGTATACAGTCATCAGACAGAAACGGATCGGACTTTTATATAGAATACCTGAATACCATCTAATTAATCAAAAATTGCTCGGTTCTATCAAATTTGGCAAAGCACTCGGCAAAAGTGCTTCGAGCACCAAGCCCTTTGAAAAAGTAATTGCCAACATCAAGCACCAAGCACTTTGGAAATTCTAAGTGCTTGCAATTATGTAGTTGCGTTCATGTTTCTTGATCCAGGGTGGGGGCGCCACTAACAAAAACTGAGTAACCTAAAAAATTCGCTTTCATTCAATGTTCATTTGAAAATCCCGTCATTACCAAAATATGTTGCCAAATTTCACATTGGAAAAATCGGAACGGGAAATAATAGTACATTGTATACCTAGTAGGAAAAGCTCAACATTCCGGGACGACCGTTAAGATTGTGTATATCGAGGCGCAAACCGAGACTGACAATACGGAGTCCGGGAATGTGGCTTTTTCTACGAGATATACATACTATTTTTCCGTAAATCGAAAATTATTAAAAGGACATAACTTTGAAATATATATTAACTTTGTTCACAAATAAAGGATGCCATTAAATATCTGTGTTGTAGCTATAGAAACACAGTACCTAATATTGAATTGTCAAGCTTAACACATTTTAGTTTACAAGTAGCCGTACAGAAATAATATTTCCTAACAGCAATTTTCCGTTGCCTAGCAATGACTAAGTGTAAGGAAATATTGATTTGTTCTTTCAGAAATGTTATCAAAAATGTAAATATTTTCGATCGATTTTTGGAAAAAGACATTTCCAAAATTTCCTAACGCTTAAGAATAAATTTGATAAACGCAAGTCACATATACCCAAAAACAATGCTAGACACTTAATTTTAAAATGAGTTAAAATAAATATTTAAATCAGACAAGTCATTTCCTTAATCCTAATAATAAATGGATTAAAATAAATAAAATTAGTAAATCATTATCTACTTAACTTGAAAACAGGTTGGCTGCAAAAGTAGGCAATAAATTGAATTTGATGTAAGACTATTACAGGGTCTAAGATAGGAAAGCAATTACGGAAAATACATAATTTGCATAATTGGAATCTCTAGCATATTTGTCTTTCTAGTCTTGTCTCTCACGTCATATATGACCTAACAATAATTATTACACAAAAGATTACATTCTTTATATTTTAAATATAAAGGAATTGGGGATAATTTATTTCTGTAAAAAGGTTTTTGTAGCAATAGTCGGTCTCTATATATTAGAGTACAAATTATGACCACCAGTGAATGAGGCGTCGCGACGCTATAAAAATGTCAATCGATGATAGGTAAAAGTACTTGTTATATTTTAAAAGTTAAATAGATATTTTTTGTATGTGTATACCGGGTGTTGCATCGTCGAGCGGGACATAGGAAATCCCATGTAATTTTAAATGGGGTCAATTATTGGCTTCCTAATTATTTTAGAGAAAAATTCTATTTAGGTTTATTAAAGAACACTAAAAACCACATTCAAAAGAATAACTTTAGATATTTTTGATGAGCCCGTTTACGGGTAATCGCCGATTTCTTTTTAACTATTTCCCCTTTTAATGGCGCCGTATTTGCGGGCACCAGTCAAGGTAAAAGATGACTGTCAAGTAAAGTTGTCATTTTGAAATGTGTGCTTTATTGTTATAAAAACTCGTACATCGAAAATATTAGCCATGAATTACACTTCTGAAGAAAAAATATTGATGATTAAATGGTATTATCAAGGAAATAGTTATCACAATGTGTCAGACATGTTTGCTGCTCTGTATCCAAAAAGACTGATACCTGCAAAATCTACAGTCGAAAGGACTATCAAGAAATTTGAGACAAAAGGCACTGTAATAAATAACTGCAGATGTGAAGAAAGGCAGGAACAAAGAAGAGATGCAAGAAATGATAGGGACTTGCAAGTCAGCACAAGGAAACTTGAGGATGACATAGGATTAGATCACATCACAGCGTTACGAGCTTTAAAACGACATAAATATTATTCATACAAATATGAAAAGCACCAAGAGCTAAGAGATAGGGATGAAATACGATGACAGGAGTTTTGTTTTGGTATGATTGAAAGAGCAAACATGAATAGGGAATTTTTTAAAAACATTTGTTTCACTGACGAATGCAACAATGTACCCAATGTTCAAAATTATCGATATTGAAGCAAAGAAAACCAACACAGGTTTGTCGAAACAAGGACGCAATATCCACAAAAAGTTAATGTTTGGGCTGGGATTTTCGGAGAAAATATTATCGGGCCATTATTTCTTACACGAAATTTAAATTCAGAATATTTTTTGGAACTACTTGAAGATCATATTTACCTACTTTACATGATGCCGCCAGGGAAAATCAGGAAGTTTGGTACCAAATGGATGACTGCCCGGCACATAGTACCCTGGCTGTCCGGGAATATTTAAACCGTGCTTTTAATGGAAATGTTATTGGCTTAAATCATACAGTAAATTGGCCAGCCAGGTCTCCTGATTTATCACCAAATGATTTCTTTCTCTGGGGCTATTTAAAAAACAGGATATACAAAGATAAAAAATACCCAAATCTAGACGAGTTAAAAAATGCTATTTCTGCCGGATGCAATAGAATTTCAGTTTACCAACTAGCGAATGTAAGAAGATAATTTTATGATCGCCTCGGTTATTGTCTAGCAGTCAATGGAGAAATATTTTAACATATTCTTAAATCCTAAAGTTCTAACGATTTAATAGTACCTACCTATTAATTAGTAAAATATTGAAACATATAAAATGTTATAATTAACCTTGTAATTGGATACTTTATTTTAGTTTTATTCAGATTAATTTGTACTCATAAATACACCTTTAATATTTTCGATGTACGAGTTTTATAACAATAAAGCACACATTTCAAAATGACAACTTTATTTGACAGTCATCTTTTACCTTGACTGGTGCCCCCAAATACGGGGCCATAAAAAGGAGAAATAGTTAAAAAGAAATCGGCGATAACCCGTAAACGGGCTCATCAAAAATATCTAAAGTTATTCTTTTGAATGTGGGTTTTAGTGCTCTTTAATAAACCTAAATAGAATTTTTCTCTAAAATAATTAGGAAAGCTAATAATTGACTCCATTTAAAATTACATGGGATTTCCTATGTTCCGCTCGACGATGCAACACCCGGTATATTAATTATAAAAAAATACCAAAAAAGGAATTGGGAGCTATCAAGTAGGTAAGTATAATTCAGTAGTAAATACTTTATATTTTATTTATCATTTTTAAATGCCTAGAAAGTAATCTTTTCATACACAGCCAAAAATCAACAAGACGCGCTGGATGTAATAAGAAACGACGCAGGAAGAACTTCTAAGTACCCGAATCAACCCTAAGAACAAGCTTTAGGAAAATAATTCCAAGTCACCTTGTCTCACTTTGTTTTTTTTTGTATAGATGTAGTTTAAATTAAATCTATATAAGTGGCCCTTATTGAGGTAAGCCCTACTATTGCTTTTATACGCACACTGCAATATGGTAAATATTTCTGCTTGGAATGGAAATAACACGATTTTCTCCGGTCTTACCCGCTCCGGTTCCCTTTTTGGTTTTAGAACAGTCTACGTACCAGCTTATTACCCGGAGTAATTTGGGTGTCTTATTTTTCCATACGTTTTGTTCATCAATTACGACCTCGTATGGTATGTCATAGCGAGACCTTGGGATTATGTAGTCTAATCTAATTTCTAACTCGGGTCTCTCAATGGTCTTACTTAAAAGTTCATGCCCAGTTCTCTACCGGCCGACGAGCAGCATCGACCTATGCAGTCTGTAGAGTATCATTCTTGCCTCTCCTTTTATCACCAAGTAAATCGGAGTCTTTGCAGGCTTCCTAGTTTAAATATTGTGGTTTTCTGCTATATCTTTGGCTACTATACCAAGGCTGCATACATGTAATTGCGTGTTTTACCACTCTGGTATACAGCCAGTGCACCAGCCTAGTTAAGAGTCCCCATGTGTTTCCGTACATTGGTCTAGTAATAATTAAGACTATTTCCGACATTCGGATAGTTTTTCCACCTGCTTGTTCCTGGTCAGTCTGGAATCTAAAGTTACTCCCAGGTATTTGATCTCTTCTGACAGTTATGGTGTCAGGCCCCTCTCTTCCTACGTTTTGTAAATAGGATTATAACAGTTTCCTGTTCCACGACTTTGATAGTTCTTTGCATTCTATCTCTAACTATCGTTAAATTTGCCTTGGGTAACTGTGACCAAATCGTTTGCGTAACCTACAATGATATATCCTTCTCTACTTAGTGCTTGAAGCAGTCCACTCATACAAGCTTCCAAAAAAGAAGAGCGGACCTGCGCCGCCAAAGTTTTATTCAGCCATTCTGAGTATACAATTCTGCCTTGAGACATGCTTTCTATCCACTTACAGCAAGTTCTATCCAGTCCAATATCCTCATAAATATCTGAAAATGCTCCAAGTAGCACTAACTTCTTTGTTTTCCAGAGCTTTCTCCACCCTTCTTACTAGCTGAGTAAAGTGTCGATCTCTTTGATTTTCTTGTTCTGTAGGCATGTTGATAAAATGGTATATTTCCCAAAATATTCCCCTGTTCAAGTGTTTCTAGTATAAACGACATCAGGCGTACAGGCATGTACACATATTATTGTCTTATATTAATATTATAACTATTATTTTACGTATGTAAAGTCAAATAAGTAGTTCTTCTTATAGCTTTTTAAAACTAAATAAGCTCATAACCATAACAGTCCCATCGCAAACATCGTTTGTTTGAAAATCATTTATGTGAATATTTTGCGTATTATATTTGTTTATAAGTTAAGGTATTGGTTTGTCATTATTTTTATTATATTGGGAAAGAATTGCCTTAACAAAAAGCCTATGTCAAAACTAAAACGATTTGCCAACAAAGTCAAGAACCGGCGACAATTTTTTAAAAATCTATTGTAAAATAAATTAGGAGCATTTTTCGTAAACAATAAAAATAAATAGTAACCACAAACAATAGGAATATATTTCATGTTTTTAATATAATAAACTAAAACATAAGTTTACGTTTTAACTATGCTGGCGGAACGAAATTTTTGGAAAGTGCTTCAGGCTTGGTACTTAGTAGTTGACATGCTATCGCATTGTGGATCTTTGTGCTGATGTATTTTTACACAAGGTAAATGGAAAGATTATTTAACTATACCTCGGACAATTTCGTATTCCCGTCAAAAAATCAGGATTGGTTGAGTAGGAGCGAGCGTTAACATAAACGTGTAGGTAGAGTAAACGCCACAAATATAACATTGTTGTTTCCCTGAAAAAAACGCCGGTAAAAAATATAACAATGGAAGTGACAATACCATCGGCTGATATTGCACAGATCTGTATTCAGTAAATTTATATAATTGATATAAATATTATATATATTCTATATTGCTTTTTATTGCACCCTACACTGAAAACATAGGTACTCTTGGCCTAAAGTGGTGAACTTTCTCAAATGTCAATTATTAGATGCACGAGAGAAATTATCTTTGTACAAAAGAATTTCTATTATCGCCCTTCATTTAGGAATTACGAATCTTCGAACACCGAGTTAAAAACCTTTCATCGTTGAATTTGCACCTTATTTTATATATAGTTATCATACCAGATGAGATACTACAAAAAATTAATAATTATTTCAAATCAAAACGTTGACGAGAAATATAAATAAACACTTATAAAATGCATGCACAAACTAATACTACCTACAAAAATAAACAAACTGCCACTTTTATTAATACAATAAAACTAAACCTTTAAAACGTAAAATAATAATAATAATAATAATAATAATATTAATAATAATAATAATAATAATAATAATAATAATAATAATATTAATAATAATAATTGTGTGCGAAAATGACAACGTACGTATTTACTGGAACAGAAAAATACAGACGGATAGAACAATCCCCAATAATATACCTGATCTAGTGCTCACGTTTAAAAAGGAAAGAAAAACCTTCATTGTGGATTTTGCCGTTCCCTTAGCCACAAATCTCTCAAAAACCTATGCAGAAAAAATCAACAAGTACTTACCACTACGGGACGAAATAACTGAGATGTGGCATATGGAGTCTGTAACGATCGTACCAATTGTGAACCCTGGGTGAAATACCAAAAAAGCTAAAACAAAACATATCAGTGCTGGGCCTAGAATGGAAATTATACAAACATATCCAAAAATCAATACTACTGGATACATGCAGCATTGTGAGAAGGGTTGTTGGCCCACAATAGGACAATCTTGTCACTTCTGACCGATGAATCCTGTAATACCACTAATAAGTGTGCTACCGTCGAATAATAATTAATAATAATATGAAAGGTATGTATTCAAAAAAATGTATAAACAGTATAATATTACAATATGTAATGGGCGAGGTTCAGTTCGTCCTGCCTACACTATTGCAAGCATGACGTCTGTCCATTTTCCAGTGAGAAAAAAAAAGGTATCTGTAAATATTAAAAGTCAACGTGGACTACAAGAAAGCCCTATCCAATTTATTGTACTACATATTCTAGATTGGCTTTCAAAGCTCATTTTCCGCTTTTGTTCATTGGTTTAATCAGAAATTAATCCTGAATAATGTAGAAATATTGTTTGCATGCTCCTAAAAAAATTTTCACACAATTTTTCTGGCTAATATTTTTGATTTGATTTCCTAAAAAATTATAAGAATATCCGCAGGCACTCAATTTTGCGTATCTAGATTAACGCTCTCCCATAGTCAATATTGACGAGCCGCCACTGCAAAGAGGCGGTATTCTTTGCTTGCATTTTTATACAGAAGACAGAAATGTAAATAATAATGCTATATTTGTGGCGGTTACTTTATATTTCGCGAAAAATAACATACTTTAGGGCCTTATTTTTACATTTTAATGCTACTTTGTTTTCATATTCATAAGGTTTTTAAGAGATGCGTCTAAAAAAAAATTAAATTAAAGTAAAGGAGAGGCAAGAATGGGACTCTATAGACTGCAGAGTTCGACGCTGGCCCTGGGCAGGCAAAAATCTGGACACGAACTTTTAAGGGAGACTATCGGTGGACCTGAGTTAAAAAATGAGATCAGATCACATAAATCCAAGGTTTCGCTATGATATAATAAAACACCACAAACATAAACTACTACTGGGCACACAGATGGCTCTAAAACCAAAGACAGTACCAAAGCTGGAATACACGGAGGAAGCCCAGAGGAAAACTTATTTTTCCCTCTGGGAGAATCCTCCTCAGTGTTCCAACCAGAAATCGACGCCATATTACAGTGTTCGTATGAAAACAATAATAGAGCTTACCTCAATAAGTGGATCCATATATGCTCTGACAGTCAAGCAGCCCTTAAATCATTAATATGCAATAACGTAACCTCAAGACTCGTGTGGGAATGTCAAGGGGAATTGGAAGTCCTGGCAAAAGTAAACAAAGTAATACTGTAGTGGGTACCAGGACACGACGGTTTTACAGGAAACGAAAAAGCCGACGAACTTGCGAGAAAGGGCTCAGAAAATACATTGGTCCAGAACCGGTACTCGGAGTACCAAGGTGCACAGTATGAGATGCCCTAAAGCGATGGATCAGGAGCAAATACAAAATCCATTGTAACAACAGACAGGGAATACACCACAGTAAATGCCTCATTGGGAATCCAGACCCGAGACTAACGAAACAGCTGCTTCAAATATACAGGAATCAGCTGACTAGTACAGGAATTCTGACAGGACACATGGCAATTAAGAATCATCTGCACAGAATGCAACTATACAATAAAGACCTTAACTGCAGATTGTGCAGACAAGCTAGGGAAACAGTACAGCACATAGTCTGCGATTACGAGTCACTAGATCGGAAGAGGCAACGATTACTCGGGCACCAAAACTGGAACCAGAGGACATCGTGACCCTCTCCCCAGTTGACCTACACAAATTGGTGCAAGGGACTGTGATCACCGAGTGGGTGTGAAGGTTTAAACAGGGTAAGCATAATGGGCCAAACCTGGCTTAAGTGCAGAAGATACTAAACACAATCTTTCAAAACATTTGTTACATTTTAATACACTACAGCATCTTTCTGGTGCGACTTGCCAATGTTCATAGATGCACTATGCCTTATACTATAAACCTTGTTAAATATTTTGCAATATCTGATGGGCTGTCTACATTTTTCATCACAGGGTATTAATTAATCCATATCTACCCATCAATGATGTTTAAAATTGTTTTTTCAGAGCGACCTACTTATAAAAAGAATTTTAACTCGACAATAGATCAATAGCATTTTTAATCCGTTGTTTTTACTAAATGATATACAGGGTATTTGACTTAAAACTAGTAATGTTTATATATCTTTAAAACGAATTGGGAATTTCTGTGAAACTGTAGTGTGAAAAGTAGGTGTGGTCGGTCTGTTCAATGGCGGCTCGTACTGTAGGGCCACAGTGCCCTGGCCCTACCTACCTGTACACCAAGCTTTTTATTTCACACTCATAATTATTATTAGGTACTTCGTTAGTAAAGGTTTTGCCTTAAAATCATAGTAGGCTTTGAAATAAAATAGAAATTCATTTATTTATTATAATTTGACAAGTTATTTAATTAATTACAACACAGATCTTTTTAAAATCGTGCTGACTTGTGCACAAAACAAAATTAAATACATTTTAAACATTTGCTGCAGTTAAGTCTAGTCGCCTATGCTTCATTTTATTAATAAAACTCCATTTGAACATCATAAGAGAGATAGTGTTACTAATTACAGACCCATAAGCAAACTTAACATCTTTGGAAAAGTTTTAGAATCTATTGCGCATAACACAGTACTTAACTTTATAAAGTCTCACATTATTGAGGAACAGCATGGATTTTTTCCCAAACGATCAATTAAATCTAACCTAGCATCTTACTCTGAGTATATCTTCCATGGACTGTCAAATTCAGGTGGATTCCATATATACCGATTTCAGTAAGGCATTTGATAAAATTGATCACAATATTTTGGTAGCTAAACTGAGTCAAATTGGTGTATGTGGGGACAATTTGTTGCAGTGAACGGTCACCAGTCTCCTATCTACAACGTGACTTCTGGTGTGCCCCAAGGCTCCCATTTGGGGCCTTTATTTTTCATTATTTATATACTTAAACGATGTGAAAATGCTTTAAATTTTGTAAAATTTTACTTTACGCGGACGATATGAAAATTTTTCTCAGCATAGGGAGTATCGGGGACTGCTTGCTGCTTCAGAGTGAACTAGATTCTTTTTTTCAATATTGCGTTTTAAACAAACTCTTTCTAAACTTAGATAAATGTATATTTATTTCATTCTCAAGAAATGTAAATATTTTATCTTATGGTTACAATTTTAATGGGATATTACTTAAAGAAGTCGGTAAAATAAAGGATCTTGGTGTTATTTATGATAAAAAAATGATCTTCAATATTGATTATGTTGCTAACAAATGTAATCGCATGCTAGGCTTTATAAATGCGGGTTAAAAATCAACCCTGAAATTGTGATGTGTGGTGATTGAGAACTTCAGACTCCCAGTACTTGACAATAATGCTTTAGTGCTTAAGGAAAAAGCAAAGTATTTAGGACTGGTACTTGACTCCAAGCTAAACTGGGGCATAAACTTGCAAGAACGAGTGAAAAAACCGTCGGTAGCATTATATGCCTGCAAAAAAGCAATTGGAAAAAAATGGGGACTAAAACCCCACATAGTACACTGGATCTATACGGCTATTATAAGACCTATATTAATATACGGGGTCCTAATTTGGTGGACCACTTTGGAAAAAGCAGTGCACACTAAGTCAATAACAAAGATACAAAGGGCAGCTTGTTTAGGAATAACCGGAGCCCTTAAGTCAACCCCGACAGCGGCGCTAGAGGTCATGTTATATATACCCCCCTTGGATATCTATGGAAAAAGTATAGCTGCAAAAAGTGCCCTGCGACTGAAAGAGTCGAAGGAAACCAACTACGGGCACAGCAGTATACTAAAGATCCACCCGGGGAATAATCTACGCGACCCGACTGATTACTCTGTCCCAATAACATGCTTCGATAGAAGGTATTCTATACTCATTCCGAGTAGGGAAGAGTGGGAAGGCAATCAGAATATAACGAAAACAGATCACGCAATCTTCACAGACGGTTCAAAAATGGACGTTGGTGTGGGAGCCGGGGTCTTTTCCGAAAGTTTACAAATACAGAAATCGTATAGACTCCCCAACTGTTGTAGTATTTTTCAAGCAGAAGTACTGGCAGTAGAGAAGGCGGTCAATATCCTGCAAGAACACCTTGGCTTGGGAGTAGCCTCGTCAATCACCATCTTCAGTGATAGTCAGGCGGCGATTAAGGCAATCTGTTCCAGCAGAGTCAAATCAAAGCTCGTAAAGCGATGCCGCAACAATCTATGCACACTTGGCAACCAACATCGGGTTATTCTGTGCTGGGTTCCTGGACACTCCAAAATAGATGGCAACGAGGCTGCCGATGCGCTCGCAAGAGAGGGTGCAGGCATGCCAGCTGATCTAGCAGACAATACAGTGAACAAACCACTGGGATTGGTCAAAGAGGAGATTGACTACACGGCCAAGCAGCTTGCACAGAACAGATGGACAGGGTTGACAACCTGTAGTACATCCAGGCAACTGTGGCCCACATTCGATAAAAAGAGAACCGCAGAGCTATTGAGACACAGTCGAAAAGACGTGAGAAATATTACTGCGGTTGTTACCGGACATTGCCTCTTCGGTAGACATGCCGAACGTATGCAAATACCCACTAACGACTTCTGCAGAAGTTGCAGAGATGAGGAAGAGGAAGAAAGTATTCAACATTTTCTGTGTGAATGCCCTGGCCTCGCAAGAAGGAGGTTCACTACTCTGGGTGAATCATCTTTCGATAGCCTGGAGGAACTAAGCAACTTACAACTTGGACGGCTGAGCAGATTTCTGAACAGTAGTGGCTGGTTTGAATGAGTTGTTAAAATCCTTCCGCGGTTACGTCGCACAAACCATCAGAGATCTGATGAAGGTGGGTTCTACGGAACACGTGTGGTATCACAACGGACCTAATCAGGACTATGTGAGACTGTTTGGTCAGAACCAAGGGTCTGCCACTCTTACCTAACCTAACCTAGGCTTTATAATTAGATCATGCAAATTTGTGTCTTCTTTGCAGTCTTTAAAGGTTCTGTATTTTGCATATGTTTATAGTAGACTTAGTTTTGCCTCTGTCGTCTGGACGCCTCAGTATGCGGTATATAAAAACTTTAAAAGCACCGGTGTCTTTGATCTTCATGCTAATTTACCAGAACTTCGACGGACTTTCCAGTTATTACCTGTTGAGCGCTAGCGTATTCAAGCTGATGTTCGTTTTCTATTTAAAATCGTCAATAACCATATAGATGCTCCAAATTTGCTATCCGGTATAGGTTTTAATATTCCCTCACGTAACTTTCGTAATACTCACCTATTTGCAAACTGTTTTTATAGAACTAATATAGGTAAACACCGCAGCAAAATAAATAAAATTTTGGTCAATTATAAAATATTTTAATACGAACCTATACACTGCACCGCAAAATTAAATGGATGGAAAAAAATTCGCTTCAATTCAATCTTAAATAACTTTTAAGTGTTTTGATTAAATTCGATAATTTTTTGACACGTTGCAGATGCAGTCGTCTTTATCATGTTCTGATATCGCTCTTACGAACAGTGAAAATGGATATGTTTACATACAGCGTAGCCAAAAAAATTGCATTTTTCGCTTAATTTCTAAACACCCTGTGGAAAAATTAAAGAACTGATTGATGTTTTTTTGTACGGCATTTTTAAGTCCCATCTTTTCTGAACAACTTGTTTTTTGATTCATACCGATATCTAAATTATTAAAGGAAAAACACAGGCTTAAAGGAAATAATGCAATAATACTTTATTAGCAACAAAAAATTTAAAAATTAACATGGGCAATAGTGGTAAGATTAAAATTGAGTATTTCCTCCACGAGCCTGAATAACAGCTCTCATCCTTTCAGGCATAGATTGAATTAAAATAGCAACTGCGTCTTGGGGTATCTGCTGCCACTCGTTTGTCAGTGCCTGTGCTAGCGCCTCTAAAGTTTGAAACTCGCCGTATTTTGCCTAACTCTCCTTCCCAGTGTATTTTACATGTGCTCAATAGGGTTCAGATCCGGACTTCTTGAGGGCCAGTCCAATACCTGAACGTCAACATCGTTCAAATACTGCCTCGTTATTCGTGCTCTGTGTGGTGGAGCATTATCTTGCATTAATTTAAAATGTTCTCCTATAAAATGCGAATATGGTATCACATGTTCTTCTAAGCACTGTCTGATGTATTTATCACCGTTAATACCCCCCTGAAGTGTAATGAGGTCTGTACGGGCCTCCAAAGATATGCCGCCCCATACCATCACTCCTCCGCCACCAAATTGCAGGAGAGAAACAACATTGAGAGTATCGTTCTCCAAGCCTCCTCCACACTCTTTGACGTCCGTCAGGTGAATATCGCGTAAAACGAGACTCTTTCAAGGCGCTGCCTTCGATGACCTGCTTCTAATAGAGGTCCTGTGGCAGGTACAAGAGATGTTAGATTTTGTTGTCTTAACCTTCTAAGTACAGTGTCAGATGACACCAAGGTACCATGAACATCTGCCAATCTTACAGCTAAAAGCGGAGCAGAGGCTGTTCGCTCTCGAAGAGCCTGAAGACGAAGAAATCGATCTTCAACTGCATTTGTGACTCTTGGTCTTCCCTGCCCAGGTCTTCTCGAGTAAGAACCAGTTTGTCTAAATCTTTGGATCGAATCGGATATGGTACCTACTGCGTGGATGGCCAAGCCTTTCTGCGATATACAGAATCGGACGACCATCATCCTGTAAAGCGACGGCATGTGCCATTTCTTCTGGTCTCATATTTAATTTAAATTAATACACTTTTATGTTACCGTTTACGGAACAGCTTCAAAACACAAAACAACCAACAACTTACTTTAAAAAAAAAACAACAATTTACTTGAAGTCCAGCACTTAATAAATCTGTACATTTGTTGACAAAAATCTTCTTGACAAGCCATGGTACCATGGAAACGAGATTCAGAAAGACAAAAAAAGACGAAGCCAACTACAAATTTTATAATTTTTTGTTGCTAATAAAGTATTATTGCATTATTTCCTTTAAACCTGTGTTTTTCCTATAATAATTTAGATATCGGTATAAATCAAAAAACAAGTTGTTCAGAAAAGATGGGACTTAAAAATGCCGTACAAAAAAACATCAATCAGTTCTTCAATTTTTCCACAAAGTGTTTAGAAATGAGGCGTAAAATGCAATTTTTTTGGCTACCCTGTATGTGAACATATCCATTTTCACTGTTCGTAAAAGCGCCATCAGAACATGATAAAGACGACTGCATCTGCAACGTGTCAAAAAATTATCAAATTTAATCAAAACACTTAAAAGTTATTTAAGATTGAAAGGGAGCGAATTTTTTTCCATCCGGTTAATTTTGCGGTGCAGTGTATATGGAATAAAATACTGTATATGAAAAAATAATTTTCTAGAAATAGACTCTAGTATAAGTCTGCATATGCATTATTATTATTATTATTATTATTATTATTATTATTATTATTATTATTATTATTATTATTATTATTATTATTATTATTATTATTATTATTATTATTATTATTATTATTATTAATGATGGTACCAGAACAACGAAACGTTTTAATCATGATCTAATGACAAGTTAGAGAAAATAAAAAGTGGCAATAAAAATATAACATTAATTTTTAACCATCTCTTCAATAATTCTAAAAAAATAACAATAGAAACGAGAATTTTTACTTTTTTTCTGAATATAAGTACTTGGAATATTCTAAATATCTCTGTGGCCACACCCTGTACTTATATTTTTTTGTAATAAATAAAATAGGTAATAATTATTGTTACCTACGTTTATAAAAAAATAACATTTTATATTTTTAAATAATTATCTAGTTAGAACCAAATACTATAAAAGACCAAACATATTCGTTCCAGCTCTTACAAAAAAACAAACACAGCTTTAACATAAATAGAACACGTTTAGAACATAAGGACTTAAAACTCATAAACTTCAACTCGCCAAACATGTTTTTCACAAACTGACCACCGGGTGTTTTTTTACGATCGCTATCTTACTATTTTTCAAAATTGTTCAGGTTGGTTTCCTTTGACTCCTGATAATGTCTCCGACTTTGAATACCCATCAGCAAAGGTGCTATACAACACGAGTTTTAATTCGATGCGGTTGATTAATAATTAATGATCAGCCTGATCAATTTTAAAGATATGACTTACATTTCATATTGATTAAATTTATTTGTGTTAAAAACCTTTAAAGTATCAAGACTGATAATAAAATTGGTGTAGTAAGTAGTCCATTCTCACAGTGGTCAATAATGTTAAAGTGGGAATAATAGTAGTTTGTTCACAACAAGAGTGAATATGATGTCTATATTACACGAGGAATTAAATTGAGCACGACTAGGCGAACTTCCGAGAGCGATATGGACAACCCACTCGAGTTGAACAGTATATTTTTTTACGACCAAACTTACGAACCTTATGTTAAAATTTTTTTAAAAAGTTTACCGGGCTTGAACTCACGATCGTTGGATCCAAAGTTCGCCGTTTCGGCCAGATGATCATGTTAGAAATTATGGTTACACCAACTCAATAATAATGCTACATAAAATTAATTTTCCGTGCACATTCAGCAGGTTACATTATGTAATACCATATTGTACCATGTACCGGGTGAGTCAACGATTGCGCGGAGTAATTTTATGCCTTGAAGATAACATTTGTCGACCATAAGCTTTTGTGTTAAGGTATGGTTGGATATCAGGCATATTTTAAAAATATTTTGAAATATACAGGGTGCGCCCAAAAAGTAGGGTGTTAAAAAGTTACATTTTCTTAAACGGGACACCCTATATATTGTAGTATTTTCTGATTCCTCACAAAATTCTACGCTTATTTTGTAAATGTCATATGTCTAAATTCAATAGTTTTTGAAATATTGATGTTTAAAATATGGCATTTTCAGACTTTGACAGGCTGTAACATTGGAACGGTTCATCTTAGAGAAAAATGGTTTTTACCTCCCATCTTAATTTTTTATTCTCTATCTAAAAGTTACAACTTCCGGTTTAACATGTTAAACCGTTAAAACCGGTTTTTTGGTTTAACATGGTAAACCGGAAGTTGTAAATTTAGGGAGAATACAAAACTAAGATAGGGAGGTGAAAATCATTCCATGCCTTCCCATAACTCTATTCTTGAAAAATATTTTAAAAGTTAGGTAGTTTAGGTGCTATGAAATCCTGCGTTAAAAGATGACCACCCGGTATATTACAACTTCATTTATATTTTTATTATTATTTACCCTAGCTATAAATAATATAGATGTTGTTATAGTTTAGATGAATAAACAAATTATAAAATAAATTGAACATAAATGGTCAACAATCAGAGGAATTTAGATTCCGTCCCTGGAATCAGTGGCGACTCACGGTCTTAAAAAACGGTGAAGAGCTAGGTATAGTGCGGGTACTTAAACAAACATTGACGAAAAACCCGTGTTATAACAAAACGTCTCTCTTATCCTCATCTGTCCAACGACTGAATAGAGTTTCCAACAAATTACAAACTATGTTATTAATTGGGTTCATTTTTAAAACACACAACTAAGTAGGTACGTACAGTACTGAATTAACTGAAAAATAAAAACAAAACTTTTTAATCACGTAAAATCAACTCAAAAAACCTTAGAATTAGGCGAACCAATGCTAAAACAATGGTGCATAATGCTGATCTATTTTAAAATTGCCCTTTATCATAATGAAAATTGTTACATGCTGTTTGCGTGACTGACGTCACGTAACCATAGTAACGGTGAATATTAAAGCCATGTTGAACGTTGGGTCTTCACTTGCTTTAAGCTAACGGACACGGTCGGCTGGGGCTTGCCAAAATGCACAAGTGTATATAATTATTGTCCATCGGAGTTAACCTTGGCTCTACTATGCGTAGCAACATTCGGATTAAATTATTAATTCGAACATAAATATTTTTTAAGGGTTAAAATGGTAGGTGTATTGGTACGTTAATATTTAATATTGTCGAAAAACTTTCCTCCTGGTTTTATTTATTTTTTGGTGCTTCACCTGACGAGTCGCCACTTCATGGAATGTAATATTGAGATCCGGTCTTGTCCTAGTAATTAGGAGTTTTAAAATATCTGCAATAAAACAAATTTGAGCAGCAATTGAAATAATTAAAAATCATTTGCCTTAACTAAGATTCTAGAAACAGTTTAAAACATATAAACAATGAATCATATTCCACAACATGTTGCTTTAAAATTTAATAAAGTAAACTTGCAAAAGCATTAGTTTGAGTAACATAATCGAATCAGCGAAGCAGTGAATTTCGTAAATAACTGCAATATTTAGCCAGCCATGGGTGGTTATTTCGTGTGCGTTTACGTTCTTTTTGTACAAGGAATATTCAATAAATAAAAAATAACAGTGATTATCCCAAAACAATTATAAAATATTTTTAAATTAAAATAAAAAGAAATTAAACAAATCCCTTTCAGTGGCGTATTTAGGGGGGGGGGGGGATGCCAGGCTGCAGCCCCACCCCGAGCCTAGGAGCTCGGGTCTAAAAGTCTAATTGCAACCTAATTTTTCCTTTCACGCTTGGACTCTTAATTAAAACTTTTAAATAATGTATTCTCGGCTTAGATTACAAAGGTTTTATAGGAAACGTTTAGTTTTTAAACTTTTCCTTCTAAAAATCCTGTTTTAAATAGAGATTAAGGGTTCGGACGCATATCGTTTTAGTTATTGATTTATGATGCAATTTCAAAGGAAAACGAGTAAAAAGAAAAATATATTATAGAATTGTTTTATTATAATATACGTACTTGTCTACTCCGTTATCCCTTTTTTAGAGCTATTTTAAATTAACAAAAATATAACCCAATGCAATAAAATATTTTTACAACAAACACAAAAAACAATTAGGTATTTATATTTGAAGTAAAAATTTTAATTGAAACATTTTTAATGAACGAAGTGTGATAATTTATAATAAAAAAAATTGTGCTGGAGAAACGAGAATGCTTTATTATGAATTTACAAAACGGCACTTAAGAAGGAGTATTGCAAAACCTAAGCATTTGTACCAAAAACTGCTCTTAAATCTACGCTCCTAAAATGCTTGATTTTTAAAAAAATCATCAATTTTGCCGTTGTGAGCGATATTTTCTTTATATTTAATCATGAATAACAGAGTCCGAAACACGCTAGTTAGAGTCATAGGTTTTATGTTAAAATTTTAGATTGACACCAAATTCATATTTTTTACAAATATAAATAATGTTTTTTTAATAAATAATCAAAAAAATTAAAAAAAAAACATTTACAAAAACAAATTTAATCCAACCATGCAGAGGGGGAAAGGTAATTTTCGTCGACTGGGGCGCGCTAAAATGCACGAATGTTTATAATTATTGTCCATCAGAGTTAACCGTGGCCCTATTATGCATAGTTACATTCGGATTAAATTAATATTATTAATTCGAACATAATTATTTTTTAAGGGCTAAAATGGTAGCTGTATTGGTACATTAATATTTAATATTGTCGAAAAACTTTCCTTCTATTTTTATTTTTATCTCTTTTGGTGAAGAGCCCCTTCACCTGACGAGCCGCCACTGGTGTTTTTATTATATTATTATTATTATTATTAATATTATTATTATTATTATTATTATTATTATTATTATTATTATTATTATTACGTATGGTTACTATGATTAGTCACAAGACAATATGTTTATAAATGTATAGGCAGAGCTGTGAAAGTTACTTCAGAAAAGTAACTAGTTACTTTTTCGATACTTTTGCACAAATGTATCTAGATACTTATAAGGAATAGTTACTTTTACCTAAAAGTAACTTAGTTCTTAGTTACTTAGTTAAAGTAACTAGTTATAGTAACTAAGATACTTTTACAGTAACTAGTTACATTGATTGTAACTAGTTACTAAAAGTAACTAAGATACTTTTGACTAACTAGTTATTTTAATTGTAACTTCGAAACTCTAAAAGTAACTAAGATGCTCTTGAACTAGATACCATAAATTTACCAGGTATTGATAACTCCTTTTCCTGTACACACTACCACTATTACCATCAGAAAATGAATCTAAGAAGTGTTAATTCGAACAACGAACAAATAGAATAAAATGCTTTCCAAAAAATTTCGCGTTCCAACCAGTGTACTGTTTGACGCTCGCGACTCGCCGCTCGTCCCTTCGTGTAAATCTGATTAACGGCCGCCGATCGTTCCTTGGTCATCATCTGATGGACGGCACGTGTGCATTATTGGTATCCTAGAGGAACTTTAAAAGTACCTAACTTAGTTACTTTAAAAGTAACATAGTTACTTTAAAAGGAACTTAGTTACTTTAAAAGTATCTAATTACTTTCTTATAGTTACTTCTAAAAAGTAACTAGATACAAGTTACTTTTCAAAAGTAACGAAGCTACAGTTACTTTTGGCATGATTCAAAAAAGAACTAAGTTACTAAGTATCTATACTAAAAAGTATCTAGTTACTTAAGTTACTCACAGCTCTGTGTATAGGTTATAGATGCTACCGGCCAAACCCGATTTCAGGATAAACTAGTTTGGCCTAGGTCAAACGTTATATTATGAGTAAATACAACAGGACATTGATCAATTAGGCATCAACGTTCTAATGAATACAAATTCAACTATGTTGGACAAACCGGCAGATATTAGATATCTAAAAACACGTTTGGCAGAACCCCATAGAAGTGTTCAGCCAACTAATTTGTATACATCCACAAATAAAACCGCACTTAGCAAACATTGCTTTAACTTTTTAAATGCGTTTAATTTTGATAAGTGCGAAGTTCTATGCTATCAAAGAAATTACAGAAAGACACTTCTGGCTGAAATTATTAATATTAAAAAACACAAGCAAGAGTATAGTATAAAAACAAAAAACAAGATACAGATGATCTAAATACTTTATATTATTACCATCTAATTAACATACTAGCCAAAAAACATACCCCTTGTCAGACCCTGTATAATGCAGTGGCGGCTCGTTAGAGTCGATACAGGTGGGGCCAAAATATCAAGTCAAAAATCTTTAATGAGAATACAGGGTGTTACAAATTCGATGCATTAACATTGCTATCTCTATAAGAGATATAAATTTGATTAAATGGAGGCAAAGTTGCATCTTTTAATGATGATTTATTTGTTTAAAAATATCCGATGACTTCCGGAGCATCCGAAAAAAAACAAGAAAAATTGAATTTTTGTTTTTATTTTCTTTACGACAAAATATTGAATATTTTGACAAACCAAGAGCACTTACTTAAGACAATTTTTTATGGCCTTCAAGAAAATAATCTTATTTTTCAGATACGAAGATCGTGGTTTAGATACCTATATCAACCAAATTTTTAAATTTGGGCCTGAATTTTTAAAAAGTTTTTAAGTAGCTTTTGACCTCTTTAAATAATTATCTTAAAGACAGTGGCGGCGCCAGGATTTTTGGGATGAGAGGGCACAAACGGGCCCCATGATTTTTGAGTGAGCACTACCCAATTCAAAAGTGACTTCAAAAAAAAAAGGTCGCGTTGGCCTCCCGACGCTCTAGATCGCCATAAGCCAGCGACAAACAAGAATTCCCTCTGGTCCTAGTGTGACTTCTAAAAAAAAAAGTCATTGTTCTCTTGAATATACTATACAACCCCGCATCAAAACTTTCATAACCAAGTCCCTCTTCCCCCGAAAATTCCATTACAAAACCGAATCCATGAATTTTGGGGGGGCACCAGGGTGAGCACTGATGTTTCTAGGCCCCTCCCTGGCGCCGCCGCTGTTAAAAGATATACCTTAAGAAAGGGCTTCTTATTTTTTTAAAATAATAAGTAAGGTAACGCAGGCCAACTTTGACTTGACATCGGGGTATCATTGTCGCATCTTGAAACAACTGAGTATTTTCGTTTATGCTAGTTACAGAGTTCCGCCCATAAATTATCAAAGAACGTACGGGTGGCACCATCTCACGGCGGCGATGAGATACTCCCCCACGCAACCGTTGATTTTCCATCCCTCTGTCACTTGTCTCGTTCTCGTTTTTCCATGCGCATGGTGTTCAAAAACTTTTACAATTTACTTCATTTTTTACGACTTGCAGCATTTTAGTTTTTGGAAACTATAATTACTCTTTTTTGACTAGTCTTACCTATAATGTGTGTAAGGAATGTCAATGTGAGTAAATAAATGGCTAACTTTGCCTACAAACCCTTTTTGCGGTCATTCGGTGCAAGCATGTCAATGTTCGCCTCGACCAAGGGTAACAATGACACCTTACAATTAAAAAAAAAATTGTGTCGTTTGAAAAATAAAGTTTTAAATCAGACGAATTTAACTTTAAACAAAGGATATATCACAGACACCATGTATCATTTGGAGAACGAGGGAGTATACACTTTTCTTGTATTTTAAAATAATACATTTTTTGAAGTTGTGTCAATGTTTGACGTTTTACCTTACTTATTTTGTCATAAAAAAAATTAAAACAAGTTTTTCATTTATTTTTTCGGATATCTCTGGAAGTCATCGAAATTTGATTAGAAATTTAACAAATTGTTCAGCATTAAAATATGCATCTTTGCCTCCATTTAACAAACTCTATATCTCGTGTAGTTACCGAGAAAGCAATGTTAGTGCATCGAATTTGTAAAACCCTGTACGCATTTAAAAAAAATCGAAAACTTACCGACTAATTAAATGGAGGATTTCAGTAGTTGTAACAAAAAATATTTACAAAAAATTCAAATTTTCTTATAAGAACACTCTATACTTCTTACTTGTTTTTATTTGAAAATGATTCAATCATTTTTGTTCTTGAAGTGATCAATATTGTTTATAAAATGCTTTTCGACAGACAGCATAGCTAAGTCTTTCCTCTTTTATCTTATTCATTTTAAAATTGATAAACCGGAATCAGGAATATAATCCACTGACGACGAACTGACCTAAACCTAACCTACAAGAATAATGTACTTATGTTAAACAGTAAAAACTGTTTAAAAGAAAATTATTTTAAAATTAATATCTCGACAGGGCAAACCGTATTCAAAACATCTGCCATCTAGTATCGGGTAGTCGTAGCAAAGACGAAGGCCTAACCCGATTGGAACCATGCACTTCTAAAATAAAGCAATCCCGGACGGATCTTAGGAACTGGCCCGCCACCCGCCACAAAATTTCTAAATTCCTTATGCGCCAGTAAGAGAGGGAGATATATCTATTATCTCTTTCGTAAGCGATGCACGTGCGATGAACAGTCTGGCCATACATAGAATTGGCCGGCGTTGGGTAGCGTGAAGGAATTTTCACGGCGTCAGGGAGTTTTTGCACCGTTGGGCGTTATCAGATATCAATTGAATTTTAAATTATTCACATTTACAAAAAGAATAAAGCGTAAAGATGTAAAGCAATGATTATGAGTGTGAGTGAAAAAATAGCTTGGTGTACAGGTAGGTAGGGCCATGGCACTGTGGCCCTACTGTACGAGCCGCCACTGGTATAATGTTATCTAATCTTTTCAGAAACCTGGATTTTTTAAACATTCCAATATGCAGTAAAAAATCTCATATTTATTTTTTTTTGCATAGAAAATATTATTCGTTTTTCTCCAGACAAGGTGTGTGGGTACTCTAGTAATCTCATTTTTAGTCGTCAACTGAAGAATCCAACAACATTAAAAACAAGAGAACCCTTTAAAAAATGCTTATCAGTATTTTCCTGAATTAAAATTTCCCATTAACCAGGAAAGGTTGCCGTTTTCGGTAACTATCATTGATTTGTTGATTGTTTTTTTATTATTTTATTTTTCTGAAGACTAGTAGATACTTCACAAAAAGAAATTTTTTAAAAAATATTTTTAAAAAATTGTCTTTGTAGATTGTCAAATAAAAAGGCTCGGAAAATGACATAAGCGTACTTTTTCTTAGGTTTTTGGCTTAATTATTAATAATTAAGGGGGTCTTCTCTAACTCTCTAATGTTAACTCTAACTAATTTTTTTTAAAATTCATGGTTGTACCTACTTCTTTATAAGCCCACCAAGAAAACATTTATAGTTAAAGACCAACCCCTTTTAAGAAGGTAAATCACCCTTTAATCTAGTGGATGTTTAATAAGGAGCTCTTAAAATGTCTATATATCATTATTTTTATTTAATATTTATCATCAAAATGGCACATCCAGGGGGGCTTTAAGTTAAAAAATTTCGTAAACCCCCTCCCTCTATTTCAAAAAGTGTTTTTACAAAATTCTGAAAAAATGTATGGTAACAATGCGATAAATGCAGGGCCCTAAAAAAGGGAAAAAAACAAATGGGCAAAAGTAAAAAAAATAATTATATTTAAAAAAAAATTTAATTTATTTAAGCCGGGTATCAAATGGGAGAGCATGTCAAACGATACGAAACTATATTGTCATAAAGCAAGTTTTAATATTCACACCGAGTAAAAACGTTTTAATTTCATAACTATTTTAACCACAACCTCAACATTGTTGCGAGACAAGTTTAAAAAAATCATTGTATATTTTTGGTTGCCGTACTAAAAGACGTAATATTAATTTAATTGTCCTTGAAAAGATTAGTGTTAGGTGGGAGTGGGGGAATTCCAGTTAGGGGAGAAATTACTTACTTACTTTTAAAGCAATTTTTATTCATTAAAAAATATATTTATATGTCCATTTTCTTATATGCAGAATAAATTGTTACATAATATTCTTAAAAATTAGTTCCTGCTGGATTAGCGGTGCTAATCAGGGCACAACGGGGCAACGCCCCGTTGGGGCTGATCTTCGTCCGGGAAAGAAAAACCTTGCTCTTTCTTTATGTTAGTTTTTTATAACCGTCATGAGTGAGTTTAATTTGCTTGCACTTTAAAGAACTGTTGATACTTGTTTGCTGTGTTAGAAAAATGTAAGCTTGTTTCACTGGAAAACGGTATGAAAAACCCAGCTTTAGTTACTCAGGTACATTGTAGCATATTATGTCATAAATGACTTGATTAAAAGTTAGAAACCATCAGAGGGAGGGGCTTTGGAGTGGTCGGAATTTACTCCACGCGGTACGAGAAGATGGGGTCACTTTCTTGTCTGTTTGTTAGTATCCTTTCCAATTTACATGCGTTTCAACCAGTTTATCAGGGCGTTAACTTTTGCAGTATCTATGGTTGGTTGGTTTAAGGCGGGGGTCGGGCGTTCGGCCCAAGCTTCCTGCACTGCAGCCTAGTGTCTTATTTTGCTCCCCTATCTTGCTAGAAAAGATTTGATCCTTTTATAAGGTCCAGCAAAATCCTACCAAGTTTGTCATGAGCGAGGTTATCTCCAAATTGGATACCTCCGAAGATTTTGAGTCTTTTTCGGGTCAGTGCTTCGCAGTTATATATGATATGTGAGGCGATTTCGTCCTCTTTGCCGCAAAGCCTGCACTCAATGGGACCATTGTAAATTCCTACTCGGCGTAGGTGTTTTCTTAAGTGGCAGTGGCCTGTTAGTAGGCCGACCACTTGTTTTAGCTGGGTGCGCGTTAGAGGCAACATTCCAGTTGATAGCCTTTTGGAGGGTTTCCCAATTGTGGCCCTCGCTTGGGTATGACCAGGTATCCTGTTCCATCGGGATAATTGTTGTTGTTGCGCCCATCTATTTGATGTTGCCTTGGTTGCCTGTTTAGATATGCCAAGGGCGGGTTCAGGGCCCCTGAGTTTTTGAAAAGATCTGGCTCTAGCCAGTTCATCAGCCGTTTCGTTGTCGGCTATCCCCGAGTGACCAGGAACCCATAGGAGTTCTATCTTGTTTTTTCTTGCTGCCAGGTCTTTCAGGTTGTTTAGGCACTCCAGTGTGATCCAGCAGTATCTATATGTAGCAGTTTAACATTTTGAGGTATCTATGTATTTTGTATCTTTGCAGTTCTCATTGACTGATGTGTTTATTTTGATGATACAAATAAGAGATTTTTACGAGTTTGATTACTTATGTTTTTGAACTTTTTTTGGCCTATTTATGGCAGTATGTAGTAAATTGGCCGATGCAACGGCTCTTCCTGGTGTCATATGTTAGTTAGGTCTCTTGTAAGTCTCGTGTTTTGTGGTTGAGTTTCGTAAAAGTTTTGTGACTTGTTAAATACGTATTGTTTAATGTATTGTACGTTAGTCGCTTGGTATACCCCAGTAGTCTAAGGGTGCTTGTCTGGTTTCTGATAGTATTTGTCTTGTGAGAGGAAAGATCCATGTCATTAGTTTATGTAAAGTCCTTGCTGCTGTATAGTATTTTCTGGTTATGTTTGTCACTTGTGGTAGGAACAGCAGTATTCTGTCTAATGTAACGCCTAAGTATTTTAGTGTAATTGTAGGGATAATTTCCCTATCGTTAATTTTAATATGTTGACTAATGTGGGTGTTTGCGATTTTCCTTGTTAAAACCAAACACTAACATTTATCTTCATTTATCTCTAACTTCCATTTCTCGTACCACAGAAGCAGGGTGTTTAAGTAATTGGATAAATGCTGCCTGGCTACATTTGCGTAATACGAGTCGGCGTATAGTAGGACGCCGTCCACAAGGTTAGTATTTGGGAATGATGGGATGTCCGCTGTGTAAAGATTAAAGAGGGATGCGGTCAATGTGGTTCCCTGCTGCAGCCCTGCATTCTGCATGAAACCTTACAAGGAAGAATAGATCATTATTTACTCTCAGCCTCAAAGATCTGCCGTTTATGTATGAGTGGTATCAGTGTTGTTAGGTATAATGGGAAATCGTATAATGTGAGTAACTTATAAATTAGTTCGTTGAGTCAGATACTATCGAAGGCGCGTCGTATGCCCAGGGCCAGAAGCACAGTACTTTGCTTTTTGTCTATTTTTCCATAGCTTTCTGAGCCACGTGAGCGGCAAACAGTACTGCACCTCTATTTTCTCCTAAACCCGAACTGTTCCTCCTGTATTTTCCGGTCAAACTTCCTAATTTTGAGTTTTCTGTGAATTATCTTCTCCGCAACCCCCCCGAGACTGCTTAGGAGGGCAATTGGCCTGTAGGAGCTAGGGTCATTTGGCGGCTTCCTGCTTTTTAGTACCGGCACTTTTCCACTCACTCGGGAAGCCTGCACATTCGTCTTTCAACTTTTATTAAAATATATACACCTCTGGCTTAACTGTTAAATTTGTAAAACCAGCTTTACGTTAAGAAAAAAAAATATTTGAGGACTGTAAATGTATCGTTAGGATAACTCGCTAAAAATATATTACGTTGTAAAAGATTTTATCTACTTTCATTTAGTAATATGAATTTTACAGTTCTGTAAATCGTTTTGTAAGGGCATCTATTACAGCACTATGCCTTTATAGCACTAGTGCTGTAATGGAAAAAAAACGGTGTAATTAAAATTTTGCTGTTAAATAAAACCACACTTTTTAGAAGAATGATTTATTATTAACAATTATAAAATTACACAACATTGAGTAGTGAGACCATAGTGTAGATGGTTTCTGGGAGCGTTGCTTTACGGAAAAATAACCCAAAAGGATTTTCTCAGACACCTCCTTTATTTTGTTAGCTTTGCACCAATCTTCAAACTTCTGATATGATTTTGTCGGAACTAAACTTGAGATCGCTTCGTTTGCCGCTGCTTCTATATCAGAGGGTAAACTTCCATCAGAATCGCTCATTTTGAAAAACGGTTTTTATATTTTTGAATTTGTTTGACAAAGTTTCGACAGTAACCATGTGAAACAGTAACTATGCGAAAGGTAACATAAAAAAGTTGATTAGCAAACTTAATAGCAGGTGCATTTTTATTTTAAAAAATGCCTTTTGCAAATATTTTTATTCATAGATGAAAGTAAATAAAATTTTTTAGAATATTCTTGTTGTAAATTCATATTACTACACTCAATGTTTTATTAAACTCGGCTGACGCCTCGTTTGACAACTTTAATATCTCGTGTTGTAATATGAATCTTTACAACACTTATATCGTAAATAACTATTATATTGTACTGAAGTGCAAATAACCCATTGTACAAAGCTTTTTACTAAGCTCTTCCAAGGAAATCAATGTTTGTTTGTTAAATCATCTGCTAAATTTATTAAAAGGAAAGTTGAAAGCTTTATTTTATTGATAAAACCTCGTATGTGAAGCTTCATTTTACTGCGAGCGGCTTGGCTGGTCGTGTTGCAACCTAGGAAGTTCTCCGGCCTTGCAAGGACAATTGCTCGTTCTTTCACCTCAGGATCGTCCTTTAGCGATTGCAACCTATAAAAAATTAATATAAAAATTGATGTAAAGTTTTGATTAAATTTTATTGTTTAGTTGCTTTATGATGTACTGTAAATGGGTTGTTTAAAATAAATGTTTATTAAAAAAATTGATCAATATCATTCACAATTATTGTAGGATGGCGATGGCGAAATAAACAGGCGGTGGGCCTTTTTAAATCGTATTTAATCCAGTGAAGTGCCAAACAAAAGAGCTAGTCAAATGATACAGGTAACTAATGATCCCTCATGAAATTTTAAGTGAAATATAATATTATTTCAAACGTCGTCGAAGCGCATGCTTCCAGGCCATTTTTTTTGCAATTGCACCCAATGTAAAAAGGCCTTTAACACATTTTGTAAGTATACAGGGTGTCCGTTTAGTGTATCAACGTACAATAGTTCCGCTACTATTTCAAATACATCATAAATGTTAATATAAAAGTTGAATGTCAGTAAGTAAGTTTTAAAACGCAAAACTATTTTTGATTCTATAGGGTGGCTCAAAAAAGCACAACAAGAAAATATGTATTTTTTTAAATAGAACACCATATATTATATTATTGCATATTTGAATTAAACTTAGAATTCTTTATCTATTTTCTAAAGCGCACTATATGTCTAAGTTCGATTGTTTTGGAGATATTGACATTTATCCCACTTTGGGAGGCTGCTGCGTCCAACTGGTGCATCTTAGAAAAAAAACGGTTTACGATCCTATCTACCCAAATATACCAACTTTCGGTTAAACCTGTAAACCCGCTTTTTAGGTTCAACCGTTAAACCGAAAGTTGGTATTTTTGAGTAGAAAATAAAAAACTAATATAGGACCGTAAAACCTGTTTTTTTTTCTAAGATGCACCATTTGGACGCACCTGACGCCTGTTAAAGTGGGCTAAATATCAATTTTTAAATGTCAATATCTTTAAAACAATTGAATTTAGACATATAGTGTGCTATAAAAATTAGATGTAGAATTCCAACTATAATTCAAAAATAAAATTATATATAGGGTGTTCCATTTTTAAAAATACATTTTTTCTTGTGCTTTTTTGAGCCACCATATAGAGTTGAAAATAATTTTACGTTATACCTCACTTACTTGTTACTTCTACTTTTAAATTACCATTTTTAATGTATTTGAAATATTAACGGAGCTATTGTACCGGGTGATTCATTAAGGGTGACGAGCGGCCATATCTCGGAAACTACTGGGCATAGAAATTCAGGAGAAAAAAAGAGAGTACAATTGAAAAGTAAATTTTAAAATTTTACATATCTCCGAAAATTCCACATTAAGGTATATCTTTGATAACATCATTAAAAAGCTTGGACAATTATGCATCATTTTGGTCTAATGCTCATTGGCGTACTGACTTTAATAAGAGGGGGAGAAGCTGTTGAAAGTGTCGCTGTAACTTATAAACGACTTATCTGATTTTAGAAAACTAAAGACTTTTTGGAAGAGAAATGTATGCACTTTCACCTATCGTATTTAGTTGTCCATAATAGTTCTCAAAAAAAATACTAGAGGGCGCAATTTGTAATAATAAAACATTTTTTGATTTTACTCCAAAAAAATTAATCAAATATTATAATTATAATACCATAATCGAAAAGTAGATGAAATTTGCTAGAAAAAATATTAATACCGCAGCTCGATATCTCCGTTCGTTTCAGCGTTATTGCCAATAGAATAATTTTTAAAACTTTTAATGAAGAAGCGATTATATATTTTTTAGAAAAAAAGTGGTACGCCACTGATATTTTTACATGTGGATATTATTTCTGATTAGCCTGGTCAATTTTGCATAAAAATGGTCTCTTGCGTTTTTCTTCTCAGGCACACCGTTCTTAATTAAAATAATTAAGATAGAAGAAGAATTTCTCTTTATTTCGTCAGATCCATCCCTAGACGCGTTTCGTCATATCATGACTCATCAGTAGAGCTAGGATCCGACAAAACAAAGAGAACTCAAAGCTGCTTATGGCAGCACAGTGGTGGGACACACCAGTAAGATGTGGCACGGAGCGCCATCTGTATCGTTATTAGACACTCTTGAGCATACCAGCACCTCTAACAAACTTATAGAAATAAAGTAAAAATGTTAAGAGGAAATCTCCTGTAAAGACATTCGTCACAATTACAGGAGTCCCGCTAGGCAGCGCTAACTCTAAAATAATTAAATTAAATTAGCTCTACTATTTATTATTATTAATAACATTGATAATGATTGTTTTAAAAAAATTGTTGGAAATTACCACCTTTATTTAATAGGCATGCTTCCACCAGTCTAATTTAATTTAATTATTTTAATTAAGAACGGTGTGCCTGAGGAGAAAAACGAAAGAGACCATTTTTATGCAGAATTGACCAGGCTAATCAGAAATAATATCCACATGGAAAAATATCAGTGGCGTACCACTTTTTTTCTAAAGAATATATAATCGCTTCTTCATTTAAAGTTTTAAAAATTATTCTATTGGCGATAACGCTGAAACGAACGGAGATATCGAGCTGCGGTTTTAATATTTTTTCTAGCAAATATCATCTACTCTTCGATTATGGTATTATAATTATACCGTTTGATTTTTTTTTTCGGAGTCAAATCAAAAAATGTTTTATTATTACAAATTGCTCCCTCTAGCATTTTTTTTAGAACTATTATGGACAACTAAATAGGATAGGTGAAATTGCATACATTTCTCTTCCAAACAGTCTTTAGTTTGCTAAAATCGGATAAGTCGTTTATAAGTTACAGCGATTTAAATGATTACACTTTCCCCCCTCTTATTAAAGTCGGTACACCAATGAGCATAAGACCAAAATGATGCATATCTGTCCAAGCTTTTTTATAGTATTACCAAAGATATACCTTAATGTGGAATTTTCAAAGTTATGTAAAATTTTAAATTTTACGTTTCAATGACGCCCTCTTGCGGCAAAATGCGGAACTTAAAAATGATTTCCAGAGTTTTCTCATGGCCACTTTAGTTATAATTTTTTTTTTCCTGAATTTCTATGCCCAGTAGTTTCCGAGATATGGCCGCTCGTCACCCTTAATAAATCACCCGGTACTTTGCCACACTAAACGGCTACCCTGTACGTTTAAGAAATTTACACCTGGTCTGGGCCTCCTAATTCTTCAATAACAGTGAATATTCTTTGTGTGTGTGTCTTCGTATCAGGAATTTTTATTAATAAATGAATACATTCTGTTCGACATCCTCCAGGCGCTCCTGCAATAATTCAAAAATTATGCTGCCTAAAGGAAAAAATTGAACCAACTTTCTTAGAACTGTCAAATAATGTTTATAATTGATGATGTTACCGTAATCATTAGATATTCATCATCTGGTACTTTCAGTAAATAGTTATTTATTTCTTCCTTCAAAAATATTTTTAATTTTTTCGGCTTATAAGGTACACTGGGGTAAGCGGAACCGTGAATTTTAATACCTCCTGTTTAAACGGCATTAAAAAAATATATATCTTATAATCTTGTTCATAGTTGGCAGGCTGGTTAGACATTATTTTAACAACATACCAACATAGAAACTATAATAAAATTCCATTTTTCTCTAGGATTTTTTTTTGTTTTCGCTGGTCTTGGGTTACACTTGGGGCAAGTGTAAACCAAGGCACGTTTTCTTATTTGGACGTAAGAACGTTGACCGGGGTAACTGTAAATAATTAATTTTTCCGCATGCTATAAGAATATTTATTTTTATTAAAAAAAATTAACAATTTAACCAACATTATATGTGTGAAAAACAATGCTAAAAGATATTTTTCATCGTTTATTTACTATAGGCGTGGGTAAATGTATAAAAATATTATCCTCATTGACGATGCTTCTATCTTCCACAACAGGCCAATAAAATGTGGAAGTGTTACCAATTGTTCGGCAAAATTTTACCTCCAGACATGGTTTTTTCTCTGTGAGGTGGCCCACGTGCATTTTCAACCTGCTTCTTCTGATCGAATTTAATGACGACCCAATCGCCGACGTTTATTTTTGTTAAGTCGAGCTGCATTTGGTTCAGGAAACTGATTTCTTTATTTATCTCTTTGACACTAGAATTGCTTGAGAGGCTTTGCACATCTTCAAGAAGGTCATCATCAGTGGATAGTCAAATTTCCTTCCTCAAATAACGTTTTCTTTAGTGTAGCCCTTTTTTTCTCTATTTTTTTGGTTTCAATTCTCCCTAATTCTTCTAACTCGTCATCTTCACTGCTACTACCTTTACATATTTTTTTACTATTTTGATTTTCTTTATCTTTTGCTTCTTAATTTCTTCAATCTGACCTGAACCTAACATAGCTTAAACTTTCCCCATTCTGTGATTTTTTAGGGGCAAGTGTAACCTAGCTCGTTTCTTCAACGTAAACAAATTTTTGTGACCCATAGGTTTATAATACAAAAAAATATTGTTTATGATGTACTTACCTCAAAAAGTTTAATTAATACAACTTTCGTGTGTGTTACAACCACCGACAAAAAACACGTGTGTGAGGTAAATCGACTACCATGACAAGCCTGGGTTCCACTTGCCCCGAATTTCCACTTACCCCGGTGTATCTTAATCAACAGATTACTGCTTTAAAAATACTAAAACTGTTTCTTATATTCATCTTATTTTTAAGGAAGAATGTTGATCTTAACTCCGATAAATAGGACAGGATTGACAAATATGCTAATAATACCCTTTTAGTAAAGCTATAAACCAAGTAAATCTAGCCATATCACGTAATGGAATAAATAAAACCTTACTCAAGGCCTCGACGTAAATGCCAAGATGCGAAATGACTTATGACGAATATTCGCGCTCGCTTATGTTTATTACAGGCAACGTTTGGCGTAACCCGTTACCGTTACGTCGTCCACAATTTATGAGGGGTAACATTCTTACATTGGACCGTTCCTCTTGGTTTGGTTTCTCTATTATAAAGCTCTTTACTGGCTTCTGGCGACGCCATCTCGTAAATGGATTATAACCTCTATTGTAGATCTCTATTGATTTTACGGCAGTAAATTTTTATTTTAGCTTCATTTTCTATATTTATTATTTCGTCTGGAGTATACTGGAGAACGATTTCTTTTTTTTTTCTCTTAATTAATGGTGACATTTTGCAAACCAACAAAATCCCTCTAAACGCTATTTCAAACGTGATTTTCTCGGAATCCTCAAAAACAATTTTGTAAAAACCTGTTTCATATTCAGCGGCAATTATAATTATTTCCAGCGAATCGAGAATCAGGTTTCAGGTATCAGCCAGTGCGAAGATTTTACGGCCTGAAAATTCCATTAGGGGGATATTGTGGACTTGCAAAATGTCACCATTTTTCCTATTTTACGTTTGAATATTTAAAAAGACGTACCTACCGATTTGTCGTTTTAAAATACTTTTACAAATAACGCAGCTGCTAGATATTTTTCTAGCGCAATGACTTTTTTATATTACGACCACATATATACTATATTGCCAATACAAGCAGCCGCACGAAGCAAGAATACACCCATTGTGCGATTCAAAATAACCTGAGTTGGGGGCCGTGGCGCTTGCGCAGTAGGAAAAAAATTAGGCAACCCACACGATTTCTAATAGAACGTAAACAGAACCCAAGGTCTCTTGAACAGAACCGGCTTGCCGTTGTATTCTTATTTGTCGCCATCTTTTATTTCGTTCATTCGTGTGTGCAGGTTATAATTTCCAAGTTTTGGGTGTTATTATTTATAAAACTTTACTTTAGACATTTTTTTTTTGTTAGGTTGTAAGTTGTAGTCGTTTCCAGCTTTTTTTACGTTGTATTCGTTCGGATGTTTCGTGTGTAATTGTGGATATTATTTTTAAGTTTTGGGTGCGAATTTAGGTATAAAACTTTACCAAACATTTTGTTATTGTTAGCGACTTGTGTCTTAAGATGGGTAGAAAAAAGTGCATGATCCTTTTTTGCACGAATCGCTGTTCAATACCAAGAATAAGGTATTTCAGGTATGTAAAATATCGGTTACTTAGTTTTATTTGACCATAAACTGTACACACCCGAACTAAACGGGTGAATTTAAATAGAAGCTTGTAAAAATATTTTGAAAGTAGGCCCTGTCAAATGTTTACATAAAGGAGCAAATTTCCGATCTGCGCAAACTCAACGGCCCCTGATCATCTGCCCACAGTGGTGGCATCATTGAATTATGGTATTAGCAATATAGTATATATGTGATTACGACTACATTGTCATGGTTTGCACACAGGTATGCTTACAAAAGGATTTTAGGATGCTGCAGCGAAAAAATACTATCCTATATTTAACTAGAGCCTTTCAAAGAGGCAAAGGCAGTGATATAATTGAAAGCTATAAATTAATTTAATTGTTTAATTGGAATTTATAATTTATTTTCAAATGTTAATGGCGAAGGCGTTAAAACAAAAAAAGTCACATTGGACATACAATTTAAAAAGCATACTGAGTATGTAAGTTTTATGTGTTCTGTTAAGTTAAGTTATTCTTATGCATTGACAGTTTAACTAATTAGCGCTTCTATTTCTATCCTATTGCTTTAATAAGCGCATTGAAAAAGAAATGGAGATTAGGTTTTATTTGATATGCATTTTTACACTTATCTCATATTACCACTTTTAATTCACATATTGATCTGAAATGGCTCATTATAAATTTAGGCTCATCCCCCTCCTAGCTTATTGTCAAGTGTAATCCTTAAAAACATTAATTATTACAATAATAAAACAATTAACAGTATTAATTTTCTACCGTTTTTTTAACGTAAATAATAAAATAAATATTGTTCATTTTTAGTAGTGATCGCATCACAAGTCAGAAGCATTAGAATCAATTTTTCACAATATTTTTAAATTGTTCCTGATTAAAATATTATATGAAATTTTTAATTTTTCATTATAAGGATTCTCATTGAGAGTTTGTTCGGGTTTGTTCGAAAAACCGATCCATTGACAGTTGAAAAAAAAATTATTTATCGATCCTTCTGTGGTTTGTTCGAGCAAGCGCAAATAAATAAAAAGAACATTTTAAACAAAAATACAACAACATTCTATTTTAATTAGGATATCAACAAAAACACTAACATGAAAAGTGTCAAAGAGGCTTACTATAAACTTTTTATTGAATCGATGTCATCGAGTCTGTGTTTCGAATTAAAAATTGATCGAATTGGTGCAGGTTTTCAATGAATTTGGAAAAACTAGTGGTATGTCCAACAGTTTTTTTGATGATAAACTCTCTTATAGCCCAACTTAATAATTTAAATTACAAAACTATCAAATATGAGAAAACACGGAGCAAACTGGTTTTAATATAACTGATTGCAATTTTTTTTTAGTATTGTGTATAATAATGATCATAAAATACATAATTATATTAAATACTAACAAGAAGAGTATTACTCTGTCAATTTGTCAACTCTTACAATAAAATCTAGTAAATATTACAATAAAATACGGGGTGTCCGGTAACTTATGGGCCGTAGAGTAACTGGAGGTACTAGACATCAAACTAAGCCGATTAAGTCATATACGTATTTTCGGATTGTTACTTGTTCTAGAGATACAGGGTGTTGAAAGTAAAAGTTTATTCTCGAAAATAAACCATAATTTTAAAACGGTTTAATGAATCGAATTGAAAGTTGGCACTATTATGTTTTTATGAGCAAGAAATAAGAATTTGTAGACATTTTTAAGTTTCAAACTAGAGGGCGCTAGTTGCATACACTGGGCTTCATAAATCTATAATTTTTTTTCTTACCTGTGATATTAGGTGTTTTTCAATTATAGTTTCTTAAAAACGGCATTTTCTGAGTCAAAAATGAATACTTGATTAATCTTAATATCTTTAACGGTTTTCGAGATATTTCCGTTTAAACATCCCAAAGCATAAAAAAACATAGTAAATAATTAAATTAACAAAAAAAAAAACAAAAGTGACAATCCGAAAAAACTTATATGACATAATCATCTTAGTTTGATGTCTAGTATTTCCAGTTACTCTACGGCCCATAAGTTACCGGACACCCTGTATTAAAATAAATTATTAAAGGATGTAACAATAAAATGTTTTTCCAGTGGCGTCGCACGGGGCGGAGCCTAAAGTAAATGTTACTATTTTTTTTTTAATTTGAGGGGCTTTCATACTTTTAATGTAATTTTTTTAAATTTTTAAATATTTTGTTAATAAAACCTATTATTGTAATTTGACAGAATATAACGTTTTCGACAGATTTTTAGGCCTTGTTTTTTTTTTAAATATTTATTTTTATAAGACAGACAACAAAATGGAAATCATTTCAAACATTTGCTTAAGAATTAGTTTCCTGTGTGGTTTTACAATTAAATTTGATTTGCAATTTGTTATTCTTTTTTGTTTTATTTTAAGTCTCTTATAAAAATAAATATTTAAAAAACAAGGTTTAAAAAATCTGTTGAAAACGTTATATTCTGTCAAATTACAATAATAAGTTTTATTAACAAAAAATTTTAAAAAATTACATTATAAGTATGAAAGCCCCTCAAATTAAAAAGAAAATAGTAACATTTACTTTAGGCTCCGCCTCGTGCGACGCCACTGGAAAAATATTTTAATGTTACATCCTTTAATAAATATGCCTTATCGCTAGTAGAGCTTCTAATAAATTTCATGTTTTAATATTAAGTGTTTGCTGAGATATGCAAATAAATACCTTAGCCTTTTCAAGGGCTTGTTAAAAACCGAAAATTTTAAAATCGATTTCACTGAATAATGGTGAATCCTATCGAAATGAAGCAAGAGTACCTTTTTTCAATAGAAGACTTCGGTGCTTTTAAAAATTGCACCTGGCGTTAAAAAATCCTACAAGTAAAAAAGTTAGGGCAATATTCTCCTTACTACCTACCCAATGGGACGCCACTGGAAGAAATACACCAAAGCTAAACAAACCGTTTATTGCGTCTTGTCATGGGTAAAACATGTATCAAATTTTGTTTTGATACCTTAATCAGTTTCTGAGATATTGTGAAAAAACCGTTGATCATAGCTTCCATTCGGGGGGCTCTAGCCCCATAACAAAGCGTTTTTGAAGGTATATTAATAGAGGATTTTAGTCCTATATTTGGATGTACTTTATCCCCTTAAAATATTGTCACCTAATTTCGGGACACCCTGTATAGGTTGTACTAGATATAATAATAATTATTATATTTCCTATATGTATGTTGTATTCATAAATTTCCCTCCGTGCAGTTTAAGAGAGAGGTAATATGCCAAAATCGGAGAAATTTACTTTTATCGATATAAATATTTTAAGAATGGGAAATAATAGAGCAAAGTCTGTATTCTGTTAGAGATTTGCAGTTCATAGACGAAAATTACCTGCTTGTTAAACTTTTAATAATATAAATTATGCAAAGATTGAACCGAACACAATACTCGATTATTTATCTTGCATATCATAAACAAATGTTAGATCTAAAGATATGTCTTGATGATCATCCGTCAAGACAATTTCATTATAAATAAAAGACAGCATATTTAATCAAAGTTTCGCAACATTTCAATACAAAATAAAGATGATAGCATCAGTTTATAACCAAGTTAGCCAAATATTATTGATTGTACAGTTAGACAGACTTGAGAAGAAATTTAGTATATTAATATTGATATCCTTGTTTATATGTACTACTTTGCATGCACCAATAAAAAATTTAAATCCTGGTTTTGAACTTTGACTTGCATTTCAAATTTTCACTCAAAAGCTATTAAATCTAACAAATTTATTTTAAAATATATATTTGTTGATTGAGACACCAAAAATTTTTTTAAATTTTAACAGTTTCAGAGGTTCTACTGTTATAAGTAATATTTAAATAACAAGTTATACGATTGTGGCTATAGCCTCAAATGTTGTTTGTCATGTATTATGATTTTTAATTTAAGTCTCAGGTTCTTGGAAAATAGTTTTCAAACATTTACAGTAGTTTTCACTAAATGTGTCTGTATTTATTTGATTTTGTTCTGTTATTTCCTAAACCTAAAACCCACTATGGGTTACGTAATAAGCTTAATATAGCGGGGGTCTTATATAGGGTGATTCCTAAGTTGATATTTCTTTTTTAGCTGTGTATAGAAGGCATTAAAATAAACAAAATTTTCAAATACCTTTTTTCAAAAAATGCAAAAATAAGATACTTACATTCATTTATTACAATATCAACGAATCAAATACGGTCCTACCTAAGTCAAAAATAGGCAAGATAGAGAAGTAAAAAATCTTAGTGCGGGCCTGGTCATAAAAACATAGCCCGCTATAGTTTCTGTTGTTTTTCTTATCTCTTATTAGTCATACGGGTAGTGTTGAGCAATACGCTGCGTGTGTTTTTCGTTAATTTTAAATTGTGTGATACGTGAAAATGGTATACTTTATTTTTAAGTTTTTTTAAAAAAGGTATTTGAAAATGTTGTTTATTTTAATGCCTTAAATACACATCTAAAAAAGAAGTAACAACTTAGGAATCACCCTGTATATATACCGGGTGACATAAGAAAGTATTTCCGTAATTTTAAAAGTAAAGAATGAAAAGATGAAGAAGAAGTATGTAAATTGCCATTTTTAGGCCAATTTAAACCCACATCCGGTTTAACCGAAAAGAACTTTTAAATTTTAAATGGGATCTCATTTTTATTCCATAATTAATTTCTGTAGAAAATTCTCTTTTCAATGACATATCACACTTTATCATTCGTTTTAAAAATGGCCGCCTAGATTAATTTTCCTTTCTTTTCTAAAATGTCCATAACTTTGATAAAATAAGGTAAGTGGCAAAAAGTATGCAATGGAAACGTTAAAATGGTTCATTTCAACCTGATGTATATTATAAAATTGACTTCCTTGAAAAAAATGTATCAATTTTATTTATAACCTGTTTTTTAAAAAAACGAAGCGAAGTTCCTCGACTTTTTCAAATGGCAACCTATCTTTGTTTTATTATAATAAAATTCTTCATTTAATTTTCTTTCTAACGGTGTATCACAAGCTAATAATTATTTATTAAGTAATAGTAGAAATTAACAAGAAATATGATAAATGTAATTTCTAGACCCGTATAAGCCATGAGAAGTTATGTCAAGTATACCGTGGAAAACAATTCATACGTTACAATCTTTGTAATTTTATTTGGTACCATTTGACATTTTATTATTAAAAAATTAGAAATAAGTATTGTTTTCCACGGCATACTAGACTGGTCTTGAAAAAATTTCCTATGTCTTATATGGGTCTAGAAATATTAATGATATTTCTTGTTAATTTCTACTATTATTGTGAATATACAAGGTCGCTGATTGAAACAATAATATACAATACACTATTTAAAATAAAATTACTTTGTCCTTCGATGACGTTTTGACTGATCCTGATACTTAAATAGATTTCTAAAAACTCTAAAACTTTTCTATTTAATATTTTTTGATGGCTATCTTACTTTAAGAAATAGTCGACCGTTTCCATACATAAAAGGGACCCTGTATATACAACAAGCATAAATATGCATAAATATACATATACAAACTTAACCCCGTTCGTGAAATAATAAGCAATTTTTGAAAATATTACCTAAATTGTGTCTACAACATTGGCATAGTAACAATCCTGCGAAAACTACTACTACCCAGTATTAGTTTTGGCTGGCCGGTTTTTGGCCAAGCGGCAACCAAGTCCGCTTCAAGACCTACTTGTCTGCGCTCGGTTGGTTCCACCAAATAAAATTTGGGTTACCGATGTTGGTTTGCAGCATTCTTGCATTTTAAAGCTTTTATTTGTATGACCACACAACGCAGACGATCACCGTACCATAATTTGATTTTAATAGCCGTGTTTGTGAATACCTGCAGTTTTCGGGATTTCCATAATTAATATTTTTGCGAAATTTGCAGTTATGATTCGAATGGGATGCCAGAGATAATTTCTAGAATACTAAAAAAAAAATTCCTACGACCACCTATGAAAATGAGAAAAAAAGCAGGGTTAACTTGGCTCGAAAGCGCTGAATATCACCCGCGTGTTAAAAAAAGAATTTCAACACTAGTGTTGAAATACAAGGCACACTATTTAATTTAAACATACGGTGCCAATTTGACACACCATCAATATTTATTCAAAAGAACAAATTGTAGAATGCAGTAATTGTAAAGTGTATTTGTTATGTATTTGTCGAGTAATTCAGAATTATACTGCAAAAATACGCCATCTGAAATTATAAAAAATGTTAATAAGATACTGGAAAATCTATTACCAGAAAAAACAAATCGCGCTGAAGAGAGTGTCATATATTAAACAACAAATTTTATTGGTAGCCATAGGGTAGAGAATAGAGCTCTAGCCTACAGATCACAAGGTCGCAGGTTCAAATCCCATCAGGAGTATTTGAATTTTTTTTTATAAAAACAAATAATTTATAGAATTATTTTGAATTAAAATCTTCCTTGTTGGGTGGATTTTTTAAATTTATGTTTAATACATCTTTCCTTGATTCAATTTAAAATTTTTCATTCTGGTTAATCTAGACGTCAATCCAGGATTAGTTCTTCCTATGATATATAAAATATGAAAAAATAAAAAAGTTAAACTACGAATAAAGGAAAAGCCTATTGACAAAATATGAAACCAGATATTAAATGGAACATAATCTTGATATATTTTTTTCAACACCAGTATTATCACAAATCAAAGGCTTTTATAATAATTCTTTGTGGTCGTAGGAAAAATAGTGTACATTACTGGTGTGAAAGTGATTATTCTAAAACTCTGAGAATTTCCGCACTCGGCTGACGCCTCGTGCTAAATATCACCTTGTTTGAAAAGTATCACTTTTATCACTTGTAACTATAAAACAAAATACTAATACTGAGTACAATTTTAATTTCTGTTAAAGCTTACGCCATCTGTGCTGCGACGACTTTATTTCATATAAGAAAAGAAATATTCCTGTTGACCTGCAACATATGAATCAATAGTGAATTGATAGGGTCTATTGTCAACAGCAATAATATTAAGTTCATTTAAAATTGCCAACAACCGTGCATAAAGAAACAGTTTCTATGCATTTTTGTTGTTATTTGCCTAAAAAAGTGGCCGTCCACGGACACCACGAGTCGAAGAAACAACAAAAACAATATTGTATTAAACATTTACAATGCATACTTATGTATATTCTTAATACTCGCTTAACTTTAAAAATACCTCTAAAGGTCTTTTTGTATGCCATTTCATGCAGAACTCTTGCAGCATTCTAAAAGTTGTATGGTTACCGGGTAATAATAAGTTATTGTGAAGAAAAATATTTATCTATCAAAATTCAGAAAATAATAATAATTATTTATTTATTTATTTATTTATTTTAAATTTAATCAACAAACATAGTTAGTTAGAGTTGTATACCTATGAATTTCATTATGATGACTAGTACGTTTGCTTCCATAAGGGACAAGTTGGAAACATTGCTTCTTGCTGTTTAGTTTTGTCTTTTAATAACACATATAAGACATTATAGTTATTATCACAGTGTTGGGAGGGCTTGTTGACCCAACTTAAATTTACAAAAGGGACGTCTTGTTGGCCAAATACAAATTTTGCCGTGGCAGTCTTAAAAACAAATGAACTAATCAATTATTCTCTCATACGGGTATCATAGCTCACGGTGAAATTGAAACCAATAAGATACCAAGCGGCAGAATCACAAAGGCAATTTCAAATAGTTACTATTTCGGAGAATTTTGTCTGTGAGTATTTTTAATAGGAAAATAGATTATAAATATTTAATAATTAACATTTTATGCATATGCATTACTTCGTTTGGTTAACTATACAAAATAGTCACCTTGAAATATCGTGTGACTTTCTTAGCGATACCCAATGATCTGTTATCCGAGATACCTCTTATTTTAAAAAGCAGAAGAAGGATGTTGTTACAATAACAAAAATAAATTAACAAAAGCTATATAGGTCTGATAACAATTATGGCTGTGCCTATACTAATCAGGAAGTATTGTTAATTTAAGCATTTATCTTATGTTTACAATGACAATATATTTTCGGTGTTGAATTACAAAAGAATTTACATTTCAGAAGGCCTCCATAAGTATCCAATCCTCATGTTTGTAAATTATGATGCTTGAAGATTAGCGTTTAAATATGTTTACTATTTTTAAACAATTAAATAAGTGGTTAACCAATCGATTGTTGATTTTTAGGCATGCAATTTAAAAAAAATGTTACCTTGGCTTTGGCAGATTTGTCATTTGGCCAGACTATGTTGAGTTGCATAAAGATTTTTAACCATAATTAACTAGCCAGCACTGTGTGTGACTGTGACATAAATAACATCGGCAGGCTTTATTTACTCACAATAAAAGGTAACCGGGCCACTATAATTGTGAGTAAATTATGCCTGTCAATGCGATTTATATTACAGTCAAACCCGACATTAATGTTTTAGGGTTTTGAAAAAATAAATAATAAATTAAAGGTTGTAATGTTTGCACTAGACATTCCTTACCATCGAACCGCTCCACTTGGCCGTTTTTTTAGTTTAGCTTACAGTTGACCTCATGGATTTATATTGAATTAGAAGAGTACATAAATTAATTGAAAACTAAGAGCGAAACAGATATAAACGCTCTCGGAAGTCAAAAGGAGACGGGATAGAGGCAAATCCGTCGTCGACTTCGGCACACTTCGCGTTCAATTGGCATGAGTGGTTCAATCACGTTCAATAGGCGTTTATGGAAACACAGTCGAACAGCTGCGCGAATCATGCAATTTCAATCAAAACTTTGCGTTAGATAAAAAAAACTTATTACAAAATATATATTTGCAACATTTGCATAAACCTTTTGTTTCATTAGGAATGCCGAATCGCCCGTAGTATCTCCAGAACTTTTATTTAGTTCGTTTATGTGTGTTTTTGACGTGTGCGTGTTGTGACTTTTACTAAATACAATAACTTCAACAGTGCAAGGAGGATTACAGTTTAAAACAAGCGGTGAGTTAACATTTGAAAAACCTTTTATTAGATGCATTTATAATTTTAATGACGTAGTTTTTCAAAAAAAAGGTAGAAGGACCGATTTATTATACAAACACACAACTACATAAAAGTAAGAAAATCATATAAAAAAAATAATATTAAAATAAAGCTCTTTCATGTAAGTAAGAAAAATACATCAAAAATGCAATTTTAGTATTTTATGCTTTTGCGGTGCTAATTAGTAGGTAAATAATTATTCCTTGGCTAAACTATTTACTAAACTGCATTTTGCTTGTTAGGTTAATGCCATCAAAATTTCCCTCACCTGTAAAAAAATTCACGAGCCGCGCCTGATGTAGATTATTTTATAGTTTAGATTTTTAATATAAAATACTTTTATGGGATAAGTGATTGATGTATTAAAGGTTTCGTTAATATAGCCCTAAAAGGAACTCTGGGCCGATTAGAAATTAAAAATTATACATTCTTATACATACAGGGTGTTACAAATTCGACATACCAGCATTGGAATCTCGGAAACCATACGAGTTAGAGAAACGGTTAAATGGGGGCAAAGTTGTGCAATTCGGTGCTGAATATAAGCCGCTTTAAAACTTTTGAAATTCCGAATACTTCCGATTTTATTCGAAAAAACCGATATTTTGCAAAATCGTTTTTATTTTTTCCTGAGCTCATTTGACTAGCTATTTAAAAATAAATGACACTTTGTCATTGCTACTTTTTCTCCTCTACAAAATGACGTTACTAAACTAAAGAACCGCCGTTTCGTCTTCGAGCGGCCATCACCAACTTTACTTTTTTAAATACGGACCTGGATTTTTTTAAACCGATTTTTAAACCCTTCTACCCTCAAAATCTAATGGCGATATTACTTTCTCATAATGATGAATTGTTCTTGCTTATTTTTTAAATTCATATTTTTTACACTTCTTGTCAGTCCGGTCCTGGCAAGATATTTCACCGCTGGATTTCTTTTTATGGGAGGCTTTAAAAAATGTTATTTATAAAAATGACGTAGATACCATGAAAGGACTCGAAGAACGCATAGAGGTTGCATTTGGTAGGATAAGGAGAAGATCAGTTGAAAGGGCTGTCGCCAAAATTGGAAGAAAAATCGATCGTTGTACTGAGCAAAACGACAATCTTTTTGAACATTTAGAAAATTAGGATTTATAATTAGTAAATTTAGCATTAAGTATTAGAAAACTCTTATAAAATAAATTATAATACTTATGTATGAATGTTTTAAATAAAATAAAGTTTTTATTTAATATTGTGAAGGACCGGACTGACAAGAAGTGTAAAAAATATGAATTTAAAAAAATAGGCAAGAGATTATGAGAAAGTAATATCGCCATTACATTTTGAGGGTAGGAGGGTTTAAAAATCGGTTAAAAAAAATCCAGGTCCGTATTTAAAAAAGTAAAGTTGGTGATGGCCGCTCGGAGACGAAACGGCGGATCTTTGGTCTAGTAACGTCATTTTGCAGAGGAGAAAAAGTGGCAATGACAAAGTGTCATTAATTTTTAAATAGCTTGTCAAATGAGCTCAGGAAAAAATAAAAACGATTTTGCAAAATTTTGGTTTTTTTCAAATAAAATCGGAAATATTCGAAATTTGAAAACTTTTAAAGCGCATTATCATCAGCACCGAATTACACAACTTTGCCCCCATTTAACCGTTTGTCTAACTCCTATGATTTTCGAGATTCCAATGCTGATATGTCGAATTTGTAACACCCTGTATAACAAATCAGTTACTAAAATCACTATTACATTTTTTTTTTTGGAAGATCTCATCGTCCGAAAACTTTCGTCCTTTTACCCAAACTTAAACCGAAGTCACCAAGCGCAAAATAGGGACTGTTAGGAGGATAATCTTAAATTGTGAAATCGGTTTCCAGGCGCGGCAAGATATCTGATCGAAATATGACTATACATTCGGTTGTTAGTGTACCAGGGGGCAGTAAAAGAAATAAGAGACTTTGATACTATTTTATTTAATTTTTTAATAAACAGTACCAATCAATGTTAATTTAATTTTTTTAAATAAATTAGGGATATTAATATACATTTTACACCATTTAATATGGGGAGAAATTAGTCATGTACAATGTAGTAATAAATAAAAATTGTTTTCTTTACCAAGGTTGACAAGTCTGTTATTTACACTTGTAAGTAGTAGAACTTGGTTGAGTTAGTAAATTCCTCGTTTCATTCACAACATTCCAAGGTTCATTCTGTTTACATTTTTAGTTATATAAATCCTTATACAAGATTGCATCATAATTCATTCAATTTATTTCAATTAATTTAAAACATTTTAACAGCCAATATTAAAAGTAATTTGCCTTTTAGAACTTTGTAGAAGAAGAAATTGTAGATTTATTTTTGACACTCTGATAACTGCTATAGGGATGTTCTATGTCAATATACACGGAGGGAAATTTATATACAGGGTGTCCCATAACTTATGAGCCGTAGAGTAACTGGAGTTACTAGACATCAAACTAAGCCGATTAGGTCATATACGTTTTTTTGGATTGTTACTCGTTTTAGAGATAGGTACAGGGTGTTGAAAGTAAAAGTTTTTTTTCGAAAATAAGCCATAATTTTAAAACGGTTTAATGAATCGAATTGAAAGTTGACAATATTATATTTTTATGAGCAAAAAATAAGAATTTGTAGAAATTTTTAGGTTTCAAACTAGAGGGCGCTAGTTGCATACACTGGGCTTCATAAATCTATGATTTTCTTTCTTACCTGTGATATTAGGTGTTTTTCAATACTAGTTTCTTAAAGAAGGGCATTTTCTGAGTCAAAAAGGTGTACTTGATTGATCTTAATATCTTTAAGGGTTTTCGAGATATTTTCCTTTAAACATCCCAAAGCATAAAAAACATAGTACATAATTAAATTAATATTTTAATTATCAAAAAACAAAAACTTTTATGACATAATCGGCTTAGTTTGATGTCTAGTATCTCCAGTTACTCTACGGCCCATAAGCTATGGGACACCCTGTATATAGGCAGTGGCGTAGACAGACTTTAGGGACTGGAAGGACAACATATTTTGGGAGGACGATATATTTCCAATTTTCGATTTTCGAAACGACGAGCTATCCAAAATATATTTTTTATAGTTGCCTTGAGAAATATTGTTGAACTTTTCGCAAGAATAACATACCGCTCCCACAAATTAAAAATATTTCGAATTTAAAAATTCTAAGCGTTAGTCCACAACTCCAACACTCCTCAACTTTCTTAAGGTACGTATTCGATTTAAATTTAATGAATACATTTTATTCTAAAAAATGCTCAACCATTAGAGGTGCCCCAGAACCGCGGTTGTGGCTCAGAGGTAGAGCTACTGGCATTCGACCGCGGCGACCCGGGTTCGATTCCCGGAGTACAATAAAAAAAGTATGTCCGAAATTAAGTGGATTTAAGAATGCAGGGAAGAGTGTAAAAGGTATCATCTCTCCACCCACCCCATTCACGCCGGTAACCAGGCCGGATGAGATCGGATATCTCGTGGGGTGCGGAAGAAGGTACACACTCCCCAATCGGTAGGTCATGCAATGGCAATAAACCAAGGGTTAATAGCCCTTGGGGGGTGTCGCATGACTGGGGATCGTGGTTCGGAACCCACGTTAAACTGTAGGTCCCCTCATGGCCCTGGCAGCGAACGAAGAGGAAAAAAAACTAATTCGAAAGAAGGGCAGAATGGCAAGGCAAAAATAGATTTTAATTATTGCATATCTAGTTTCTTTGGTTTTGTTCTAATTCATAAAAATCTTGTAAATATCTTACAAAGCGTGACAGTATTGTTAAAAAGGTACATAAGGTAGGATATTGTATACCTATACAAAGGGTATAGAACAGACACTTTGTAACATATTATTGCCTTTTATAATTTTTTTCTATCTATTTATTTTTTTAATACTTTGAGTCACTTGGGGCACCTTAAATTCTTCCCCTTGACTTGGTCTACCACGTCGTGTCTATATTTTCCTTTCTTAACTGTAATAAATATTAGGCTTCAAGTAAGAACATCAACGTTCAGTAAAGATTGTAACCCTGATTTGCACGAGCTGCTATAAAAATAAAGTTTATTTTAATGTATATTTTAATTCGATGATATTTATATTAATGTTGCCTTCATTAATACTTTTGTCATTTATGTTGATGGTTAAAATCACAATTTCTTTTTAATAATCGAAAAGGTTTTATAAATTGGAAAAATGTATTTAAGATTTTGTATAGGTAACAATTCGAAAGCCGTTTGTTTTTGTTAACATTGTCACGCCGGAGCAGTGGCGTAGCCAGAAAATATGCTCGGAGGGGGAAAGGGGGCTGAATGGGCATAAGTAGGACATTTTTTTTCTGGAGAAAGGGACAGTCTGGACTACATGTATTTCATAATATTGCACCTAGAAAAAAAGGCGGAAAAGCGCCGCAGGCGAAAATCGTTCGGGGCCACGCCCAAAGTTAGTTTAAAATTCACCTAACTACTATCAAATTTCATCAAAATTATTAAAATTTGTTTTTGTAAATGTTTTTTTTTTAATTTTTTTTTATATTTGTGAAAAATATGAATATTCGTGTCAATCCAAAATTTTAACATAAGACGTGTATGTATGACTCTAACCAGCGTTTTTCGGGCTCGGTTTTTCATTATCAAAAATAAAGTAAATATCGCTCACCACGCCAAAATTGATGATTTTTTCAGAAATCATGTATTTTAGGAGTGTAGCAGTTTCTGGTGCAAATACTTAGGTTATGAAATACTAATTCTTAAGTGCCATTTTGTCTATTCTAGATAAAGCATTCTCGTTTCTTCCCGCACTATTTTTTTATTATAAATTATTACACTTGTTCCATAAAAAATGGTTCAATTAACTTTTTTACTGCTGCAGCCCGGCACCCCCCCCCCCCCCTAAATACGCCACTGTGCCGGAGTACCTATGTCCCTAACTATAATGATCAGAAGGGCGTTAGTCCAGTTTCAAGACCAACTTCCAGGTACAAGTAAAAAAAACAGGTTCCCCTAAAACCCAGGCGTTGAACCTAATTCGTTCATTTTGGGTGGGCACCCTTTTTTTCTTAGGGTGGGCGTGCGCCCACCCTGGCCCTTCCTGACTTTCTTCTTTTTAAGTTTTGGTCCCAAAATGGCTCTATGAAATGACTTTATGAGGGTCCTCTTTAACATTTCGGTGCACTGGTTAAGTAAATTGCCATATTTATTTAATTTCTTGCTTCAAAATGCCACCACCCAGAGACTTTAAGTAAAATAAAATTTAGTTAATATTTCGTTAATTTTATTAAATTATTATTAACTGGCTGGTACCTGTCCGCTGTGTTCAACGGCGTCGAAATAGTTTATTATTAAGGTATTACCACGGTAGGGACTCCACGGTGGGTTATTGGCATTCGACCATGGCGGTCCGGGTTTGATCCCCGGAGTGGACATATGCTTAATATAAAAAATATGCTTGGAACTATAAAAAAATGCAGTATATCGGGACCTAGAGAGAGAGAAGGCGCCGAGGACCAGGGATCTCTGGGGGAGTAAAAAGGATCAACTAGTGCATACACGTAGTTCGAATTCCACGCTAAGCTGTAGGTTCCGTCTGGCTGACATTACCCAGACGATAGGGGATACAATGAGCCTTATAGAAATAAGTATACTGGCACTTCCGCCAACCCCAGCATCAACAAAAAAAAAGGTTTATTTATACAGCTATCATTATTGCCCGAGCGTCGAGTTATATATAAATAAGACGGATTTTTTAAACTTTTTTCTTCAATTTACTGATAAGGTTTTTCTCTTGATGATAAAGGCTCCATATCATTTTGTTTACGAAATTGTTTAAAGGTAAATTATATAAAGAATTATGAGAGAACATAAAATCGTATGTAAAATTTCAGTTGTATATTTAAAAAACCTCGTTACAAAAATAAAACTTAAAACTAATTTCACTTTCTTGTAGAACATGATACACGCAGCAATACCAGAATACATTAACTTTTTTAATAAAGTTATAAACAGGATTGGTGGCGTTGTTGTAGTGTTTAACTTTTTTAATATTGGTACAAGACATAAAAAAATCGAAGAATTCGTCCATTTTTACTCACAGAGATCGAACAAACCCGAGCAAACCAACATTATAACAGCAACGGTGCTGTTATAATATTATCATCAGACCTTATAAACAGTTAAAAATCTTAAAATTGTTTTAAAAATAAATACACAATATAACAGCAACGTTGCTGTTACAATGTACGTGTGTTTATTTTAAAAACAATTTTAAGATTTTTAACTGTTTATAAGGTCTGATGATGCCAGTTTAGGGCGAAACATGTAACAATAATAAACATATCGAAAAATTTTGAGGCCGAGACTTTGTGTCTTTTTTCTTACAAAACATAAAAAAAAGTTGGTCAAAACAAAGAAAATAATGTCACAATATTAAAATATTTGGAAATCATTAATTTAACATCAGTTGCCCAGCCTCGTCCATTAGTTTGAGTATATTTGTCAAAACATAAATTTACGAGTGGTAACGTTTGGTCCTTTCGCGAAAAATCTGGGTTTCTACCATTATTAGCTTACAAATAATTTAAGTAATGTTTACACATTTTAAATAAAATATGTCCACGCCTAAGCCAAACCCTAACACATTTTAATAAGAATAATGGTGTTTGTATTGCCACAAAAAATTATTTCTGGAAAAGAAAGCTGGCCTGCGACACTTCTCTGAACATATTAAATCTAATAACCCTTATTTAATATCTCAAATATTTATTGTCACCGAGGGGAGAAAAAACATGTAATTTTGACCCAAAAATTTTAGTAAGTACCTAACAGCTACCTACGGTACTGTAACTACTACTGTGTATCGAACAGTTTTTGTTTCACAGTTTTTGTCATCAAAGCTATAGGTTGTAAAGGAAAGCAAACATAACTGTTATTTTAAACTTCTAATACAACACTTTATAAGGGTTCGGTAGAAATATGAGTTATCGAAGCAGTGTCGTGGTCGTCGATATGTCATAAAAAAATATTTTAAATGATAAAAGAGTTTTGGACTGGCATTGACTTTATTTGTTTTGAATTACAACGTTTCAACTGGTAAGTACCTCCAATTTTCTTCAGCTCAATACTGAAGTTTTGTAGATCCTCTTCTTTTTTGCTTGTTGTATACAGGGTCATCTTTAGTTTCGTCGATGTCCTTTTTTAAAAACTGAAAAATAGGTCAACACAATATTTTAGGACCTTACTTACGCGTCTGAAGTTGGATCTGATGCAGTGGCGGCTCGCGGTCTTAAAAAATGGTGAAAATCTAGGTATAGTGCGGGTACTTAAACAAACATTGACTAAAAACCCGTATAACAAAACGTCTCTCTTATCCTTATCTGTCCAACGACTGAATGGAGTTTCCAACAAATTACAAACTATGTCATTAATTGGGTTCATTTTTCAAACACACAACTAAGTAGGTACCATTGCGCCCAAAAAAAACTGGGACAGCAAAATGTAGTTTAATCTCCCAGACTATTAGCTTGTTTTAAAGTTGTCAATTTAATTTAATTTTGTGACTGACAGTGACGTGTTAAAAGCAATCATTTACACTCGATTGAGAGATGGGCATCAAATAAGAAACATCGCAGATGAATTAGGGATTAGTAAAAATACCGTGTTGTTGCCTAAGCATAAAATTGCAGAATATGGAAGTATTGTAAAAAAAGCACGTTCTGGTCGCCCCAAAATTGCAAATGACGGCCAAGATATAGATTTAATTAATTTTTTAAAAGATCTTCGAAACAGCAATAAAATCTAAAGAAGAAACACATTTTCCTGGTTCGGCTAATACAGCGCGTAGAAGAAATCGTAGTTCAGATATAAAAAGTTGTTATGTTGCCAATAAAATATTTTTGGCCGAAGCAATCAAACAGAAAAAAGTAGAATTTGCTTATGAATATATTAATCAAGGTAATATATGGGAAACCGTAATATTTTCCGATTAAAAAACCTTTCAATCATGCAATAATGGAAAATCCGCGTTTATAGGCCTTCTGGTACGAGATACAATGAAAGATATACAAATAAGATAAGACTAATCAAAGTGGACGCTTTCTATAAACGTTTGGGGCTGGATTAGTGCAAGGGGCAACCTCAAAAAACATATAATAAATAAGACGGATTTATTGAGAAAAGAAGTATATAATGCCTCAAAAAAAATACATGCAATAAAAGATTTTATACAAAGGCCGCAGGTTTACCGGTTCTACATATCTACTGCCACTCGCCAACAGATAACGCGGATTGCAATTATTTTAAGTAGGTACCAAAAGGTTATTGCCAAAGTTTTTAATAATTTGATGGTTTTGCAGCTTAGAGAAAAACGACTCATGGTTTTTTTGCATAATTATTTAAAAAAACTTCCTATTTAACTGGACACAAATTAATAGAAAGTAATTTTTAGTTAGAAAAATAGGTATCTTAAGGTACTACAGCCTGTCAAATTGCTAAAAATGTCATTTTCGAATCCAAATGTCTCAAAAACTATGCGTTTAAATATTTGACCTGTTTTAAAAAATAGGTTTAGAATCTTAAGGAAAATTCAAATCCAAAATTGAAAATCAATTGCAAAATTTGTATCGAATAGATAAATAAAAACCTGGTAAAAAACTATTATTATATCTTATATTATTTTACTATGGTTGCCGATTAAAATTCATTTACAAAAAATATGTTTTTACATATTTGTCCGAACGAAATTATCCGTTATCCATAAAATAACAATTTTTTTCATGTTTTTCTTACGGTGTTTATATAATAAAGTTAACATTCTCCAATGTAACAGTAATTTTATTATATCCTCGAAAGAACCAATACTACGCCACTGCTTGACCCAAATAAATCTAAGGGCAACGTGCGGGCTAAATTACATAACCCCTTATTTAAAAGTAGTTACCGACAAGAACCCTTCAATTTACCGACAATTTATTATACCGTTTAGGTTCTTATAAAAACGATTTTGGTTTAATAGTTTTATTGTCAGGTACTGAAAGTTGATTGAAGGGCTACATCTCTACTGTTTTGTTTTGACATATGTCGAACGAAGATATCGAGGGTGCTAAGGGTATTGGTTTCTTAAAATGCAATTTACGTGATTAAATTAGGTAGCTATATAAGAAGGGTGAATATATGTTACATCATGTATTTGAAAAGAAAATATAAAATATAATTGGGCAACATAAAAATCTTTGACGGCAACGCTATCAATAACGCGCCAAATAAAATAACAGATCATCCTCCCAGTAACTACAGCTTCAGCAGAAAGAAATTTTTCCACTTTAAAAAGACTAAAAAGTAAAAACATATCTGAGAAACCATTCAGGCGAAGAGCGTACAACAAGTTTAGCTTTAATAAGTATTCATCAAAAAATCCACATTGATATAAAATTAATAATCAATATATTTTGTCAAAACAGGAGACGAATTACGGTTGAGTTTTAGGCAAAAAAATATGTTGTGCTTTTAGTTTATTTTTAATTTTTGTTTTTTCAATAAATAAAAAGTTTTTGTTTAACAAGTATATATTATCCGATTTATATTATCACCTATATTAGAGTATTGGTATAATTCACTACAAGTTTCTTTAAATGTATGTATTTTTTTTATTTTGAAATTTTTTTTGATTTCCCAAAATTTTGGGCGTGGCACCCAAAAAATTTTTTTTCTACCCATTTGGGCCCCCCCGAACTCAAATTCTGGGTACGCCACTGGTATGTTATCATGATAATGTATTTAAAATAAAATTTCGTCTATTATTAGATTTTAATGGATAACATTTTAAAATACAACAAAATAACTTTTTAGAAAATGTACATAATTAAATAAAAAAATTTAAAAAATTATTTGTATTTTTATTTAATTCATAATTTATCTAACAAGCGCGCTTGCAATGATGTACATATCGCACGAGGAAGTAAATTGAGCACGATTTCGGTAGGCGGAGTGCTCAAATTACTCACCGCGATTTGGGCTATCCCCTCGAGTTTTACAGTATATTTTTTCCACGACGCAAACAAAACAAAAAGTTGTACTCATTGATATTGTCATATTGCTTAAGATCCTTGTGAAAATACCTTATGATGCCGTACAACTCTCTACTTTGAAAAGGAACATTCCATATGTGTGTGTGTGTTCCTTAAGCAAGTAGCATCCCAATTTAATAAAACCAAACTAACACCCCAATGGTAGACAGCTCGCAAAAATTTCCGCTTGTTCGCAACAGTTTGGGGGATTTTTATGCGGCTTGTCCTTGCTCGCCTGGTCCGACGCTTTGCTATTTCAACTCCAACGTTGCAGCTTCATCAATCAACGCCAAACTTGCATACTGCGTGAATGCGTTTTACAGAAGCACAACGAATTGAAATTTTGGTTATAGTAGAATATGGTGACGGAAAAAAATACAACACGAAACTTTCCTTCATTGCATGATAAATGGCTAAAATTATCAATGCTGTTTCAGCGATTATTTACCTCATCCATTATAAAAACGGGTTGATTTTCACCTGATTATTCAGCGATAATCTCCCGCTCTCCGGTAAAAATTACCCTTATCAAAAGTGAAAATCGCAATTGACAACAGTTAAAATCACACGTCTGTAACAACAGGTTTTTTATTGTCGTGGTGATGTTTGATGATTATCTAGATAACGAACAATGGCGTTTTTGGTTGTTACTATGGACAACAAATAAAATACAAAACATGGTCCCTGCTGCACCCATCAGTACTCAACCTATTCATCCCAGAATGCATATTTGTGAAGAGACCACAGCAGCGAAAATTGGCTCTGTTTCTTCAAACTCCACCCCTCAGCATTCTGTTATACAGTATATTAATTGTGTGTTTAATTGCAATACATTAAATTGTGCAACATAAATCGTTAGTTTTTTATTTAGTAAATAATCTTCAAAATACATTTCGGGATTGGGAAATAATCAGAAAATCATTCTCAGATTTTTTGCTATTAGGAAATCGCTCTCGGGCAAGCCCTCGAGCGATTTCAACGGCAAAAAATCTTCGGAATGATTTTCGATAATTTCCCCATCCCTTAATATATTACTACAGAGAACCCATATTGGTTCCGAAAAAGTCATACTTAGAGACCACAAAAGCTCAATGATATTGATAGTTTTTTAAAGAAGATAATAAGCTAGAATTATCATTTTCCCATTTTCCTGCTTTGTGCCTTTCATTGTACAAAATTTCAAAGTCATGGCTAAAAGTTTTTTGATAGTACTAAATGCCTATACCCTACCATAAACTCACCAATTTGTTAAAATATCTATTTTCTATTCAATTTATTTTTCAATCAGAAATTGATATTAAAGTTCGAGTGCTCATCAATCAAGCGCTTGCATTCATGACATAGAAAAATAATTCATAACGAAGAAGACCTTTAAACTTTAGTTGAAATAGCCAGCTAGATATTCTCACGACTACAATGGTGCTTATGGTTCCACATAAATAATACTTACTATACGCTAAAGATGAGCAGAGTTTATAGTAATTATTTTCTAAATTATTCTTTAAAACAATAATTCAGTAAATATATAATTCTAGCTAGAAAGTAAGAAGTATATAAAATTTCATAGTATTTTTGTTGTTGGCGGAACAAATATAGGTAGTGTCTAGTTACGGTTATTCATGCTTTGTCACTGTAATTTATTTTTTCTCTCAAAATTTTACACACAGAAAATAAAGATGTATAAAATTCAATTTGCTTAAATCTTTGGAAATTAACAAACTTAAAAGCTCAGGTTGCGTTTATTTAAGAACCAATAAGATTTAAATAGAATACATTTTTTCTAGGTAAGAATAACGTAAAAACCCAAGTTGAGGTAAATAGGTAACTATTACATTACTGGATGCGAAAGTTAATTTTTTGGTGTGAGGAGGTTTTTGAATTGCCGAGGCGAAGCCGAGATAATTTAATACCTCAGACTACCAAAAAAGGCTTTCGCATCGTTTAATGTATTAAATGTCAGTTCGAATAAAATAAGGATTTTCCACCTGTAAAATAATCAATTTTTTTTTGTCCTGGCACCGAAAGTAATACTTTACATAGCTAGCGACGTATAATATTCAGGTAAATCCAATATTTACTTTCGTTATCTGTCATGTTGCTAGGACCCGAAAGTTAATTTATTTATACAGTAGTAGCAAAATATATTTTAAAATACATAGATCCGGGGAGGGGAACTGTGCCCATTGCTCCTGTTTCCCTTTTGCCTCTCTGCATTTACATTTTTGCGACTTCTTTTTTGTCTAGGACTCAAATAATAATTGTATAAAGAATTTTAACCATTATGGTTTAAGGAAAGAAAATCAAATTAATTAAATAAAATGAAAAGAGGTTTTTCCGTTCGTCAAAATTAATTAATTGTTTTAGCAGGTCGTTATCGACAGGTACACAAATTATTAATTTATAAACCTTATTTCTTGTCATGCTAAAAAGACAATTCGTGCATCCGAATTCCGCACTTTCATTTTTAATCCACTTTTATATGCTATTATAAAATAATTAAGGTACTTCGGAAACAAAACAAGATATAAATCGCTTTGATTCATTTTTGTGTATTTAAAGAAACACTGTCGAATCGATCTATTAAACACGACTCGCCAATTAGATTTGGATGATTAATTACGTCTATTCCATTTGATAAGTAGGGCGAGCTTATGACAACGATATTTTGTCTAACCGTACAGTGAATACCTTGCTAAGATTAGGATCGGCTTTAGGAACTTTGAGTAGATCATAGGTTGAAGCACATACCACATGATATGTACGTTTTATTGTTGTTGATTAAAATAGAAATCGCGATATTCAATATTTACACCACTAGTGTAAAAAATTAATAAATATTTTTTTAGAAATTTTTTTGACAGGTTAGTCCAAACTCATTTTAAAAATTCGTTAATCATTTAAAATTCTTTAATTTAAAGTAATCTTTATCGATTAGTATTTAAAAATAGTAGTTTGTACAACAAGAGTGGATATGATGTCCATTATCGCAGGAGAGGAAGTAGGCAGAGTGCTCAAACTTTCGAGCGCAATATAGAGAATCCACTCGTGTTGTACCGATAGTAGGTATATTTTTTCTACGACTCAACTTCCGAACTTAATACAGTAGACTCCCGATTATCCAAAACCCGATTATGCGAACTCCGAATTATCCGAAACGACCTATGAACGGGATTATCAGAAAAGATTCTTGCTATACCTTCGCATTATTAAAAATTTCTAAGAAATTAATCAAATCGACAGACTTTAAAATTAAAACAAGTATACCTACCAATTACCTCTTTCTTGGATTTATGAATATGAATACATACTAATGTACATACATAGGAATTTATTATGTATGTACATCTATAAAAGTACATAGATATAGTTATTTTTCCTATAGTTAATGATTTTCCTCAATTTCCTTAATTTTCGCATTATCCGAAATTTCGATTATCCGAAATCGGTCCGGTCCACATTATTTCGGAAAATCGGGAGTCTACTGTACTAATTTTTTTTTAATTATTAAATTCGGCATTATAACTTGTCTCTTTTGTTGGCCGTGAACTTATGAGAAAGATAATAAAAAAAATCGTTTTGTTGGAAAATCCATGGACCAACTTACACTGTAACATATTTATCGATTTTGGTCATTTCTTATATTTACACAAAATCACTTCGGATATATCTAACTATCTTTTTCACGTCCGGCCTTTTGCAGAATAACAAACAAAAAGCGATATGTTTATTAATAAAAATGAACAATATTATGTTCCTCAACCATTTGATTGATTTGATTAAATTATTCTTCTGAAATTCACAGAACAAAAAAGAGTTTGTCCGGGATTTTTTCTGAAATGTATTTTTGGTTGCCTGCTTGCGTATGAATTATAACTCCGAAAGTACATCAAAATAGCTATGGAATTAGTTTTAAAGACTTACAAACGGCTGTTGTGCATTAATATGAAGAAAACAAATTATCTAAATAAAAATGAGGTTCGCCGAAATAAACATTTATTTTCTATTGTTTAAACAAATATTTATCTGAGAATTTGTCTAAAATTTTTTGACTACTGGTAGTAAAATTGATTGTTTGATGCAAATAAATAATTTATTATATTTGAAGTATTATAAGTAGATAGCAAAGCGATGTGTTATTTAATTCAAATACATATTTCGTCGGCTTGCATACGAAAGGACGTATCTCAAAATTGATAGTTTTGCAGGAGAGCGATTTTAAATTTTTGAAACAATTAAAACTTCTGTCACACGAATACTATAAGGTTTTTATGGCTGTAGTTTGGGTGTTTCAGTCACAAAAAGAATACATATTCACTATATACATTCACACCAAATATATCTTTTTATAAATATCTTTGAAATTGCAAAAAATATAAAACAAATGAGGTACGCCCTTTTGTGTGCTGTTAATGTTTGGATTTATAGATTGCTAAAAAAGATACGCCCCGTTATTTAAATGCAAAAATATATTTTTGGTACAAAAAAATTAAGATAAACTTTGAAAAAACGTTAATAAGGAAACTAAACTTAAGCACAATGTTTATACAATCAACAATCAGCACTCTACTCACTACTCGTGGTGAAGCGATCTGTAGAAGGCAACATGGTCAAGAGATTTTACCACAGGGTCTTTTCCAGAGCACAGTGAAACCAAGTTGTCGTATTTAAGGTCTTTTCTTATTGAGCTTTCCAACAGACAAATTGAAAATATTTTCCTGGTTTCTTTTTAGGGTAATGCTTCTGTAGGTTTCATCATAATGGGATAACTTGTAGAGAATTTTATTAGCCTTATTCTTTTCAACTTTAAACTCCGAGATTTCTGTCCAGTTCACTGTGTTTTTGTTATCGTCTGCACGGATACTTAAAACTCGTAATTGTTTTGACAAATCTTTAAAATCTAAGAAGTCAGTAAGTTTCATCTTATTTACAATGTATGGTTAATTCCTTCTTCCAAGTTTGAAAGTAGGCAGTAGTTGTGATGGACCAGTAAAAGGGTGTAACTCAACAACAATTAATAAAATATGGCAAACAAAAAGGCGTAATTGAGATTCGCCTTTTTTCTGCTTCTATATTATGCTGTATTGAGTTTCGCCCAAACTACTTTTCTAAATAACTCTGAAAGAGAAAAAATGTCAACTGGGATGTCAACTTAATTTCCTATATTATCTTATATTTAAAAAAATTAGTCGTTCTATGGATTTATACGTCACACATCCACATTATTATACTGCAACATATTTCGTTCTATTTTTCTAAACTTTTTTGCTGTGATTGGAGATGAATAATGATACCATTCATTAAATCGTCTACATGTTCTTGATACAATTTTATTACACTCTCCATGTATAAAAAGTAAATTCAAAATTTCTGCGTTTGGATAAGAAATATTGGCCATTTTAGTCAATAATTTAAAAACACAGATTATAGACAAAACCAATTAAGTTGACATTTTTGTTTTTTCATTTGTTTCCGAACAAATTCTGCCAAAGCCTACTATTAAATGTGTTTAAACCTTTTTATTAAGTTATAAATTTTTTTAAACCCCTTGTAAGTTCGAATTGGTTAGAGATAGGTATAGGAACATGTTATACTTATTGGTAGGAAATATAAACTAGATTTTGTTAAGAAAATAAAATACAAGGTGTTCCATTTAAAAAAGTTAAGAATTTTGCATTTATTTATATTACGAAGATTACGTTTTTTTGTGACGCTCTGTGTAAAAATATTTTCATTTATCATCAAAATTCCTAGATGGACATGCTATAAGAACCGTCTGTAAAAATTTTAACTTTTTAGGTGCCTAAATCAAAAAAATATTTGATTTTCTGGTTAGCATGTTTTGGCCCCAGAAAATGACTAATTAATTAATATCTGAAAAACTATAAGAGATAGGCATAGATTATTATATACAAAAAATGTTTGTGTTATTAAGCAGAAACAAAAAGTAAAATAATATACAGGGTGTCTCATTTAAAATTCCAAAGTTGCTAGGAGTTTCAAGATGATCTGGCAACACCGCCCCTTTCAAAATATTTTTAAACGCTAGAACACTAGCTCTTATGAATACACTCAAATTTTCAAAAACATATCTTTTGTCGTTTTCTAAATATTTCTAATAGGCCACTGAGTTTGGCGCACCCTGTATTGTAAGTGACTTTATTTTGCACCATAAGATAAGCACTGCACTATGCAAATCTAAAATGCCAAAAAATTATTTGGCAATTATGTTTCATGATAAATTTATCATTAAATTTACAAATTGAATCAATAGAAAAGATATCCTATAAAACCTTGAATTTGTCTTATGAAAATAAAAAATATTTTACTTTTACAAAAACTTTAAACATTTTTCTTAATAATTTATAGCTTATTTATTTCCAACTGTTAATGCCAGTGATAATTTAAAAAGTCTAAAAAATATTTACTGACATCGCAGATATTGCATTACATAATGTATAATATGTATACCCAAATAAAACTAGACAAGTAGGTTATAGAACTTTTAATGTTAAATCAATTAGAACTAATTATCAAAAAAAAAATAAAAATCCGTTACATGTTCATTAGAACGAAAATTTAAAATATGGTGATATAAGTTGCTATTCTTAAAATGTATTTGTAAACAAACTCAAAAAAAAAATATTTTAAACATAACAGAGATTATGTAGATTTCTAGTATTTTTTTTCTACTCCCACATGGATATTTGCTATTTCCTTTACACTTAAGTGACGAGAAAAGTAGTCTATTCCAGTTATTTGTACTGCAAAAGTCATGTTAATTACTCTGTTTTTAATTTAAAAAATAAGTTTTAATTTTTTTTTTACTTTTTTTAAAATTATGTTAATTTAACTACTTTTGTAACACACTCCTGCGGACTGTGATGTTAGACCATATTACTTAAATTGTCAATCTAATAACTGTCAAAAAATATTTATAACTATTTGCATTTCATATAACATATTTATGTATTTTAATCATAATATGAAATATGAAAACTACACCCCCAAACAAAATATTTTGTTATTAAAGCGATTGGCGGGCAAAATCCTCACTTCGAGTCCTCCCCGCGGGCGCCCGCTGGTAATGACGAAAGTCAGCTAAGACTGAGTCTGGCACATCAATTGCCTTCGCTCAGTCGTGTTGTGAGGTACCTAAATTCGAGGTGGTGTGAGCAACCGTGCCTAGGATGGAAGGCTGAGGGTGAAATCAGCCTTTAACGAGCTCCTGTGGTGGACCAGGCAATCACCGCAGTATTAGCGCCTTGTCCTGGTATGCCGGCTCTGCCAGGATCGACCTTTATTTCCGAGCTTACTCGTGGGACATTACATGGAAAACGAAAAAGAAAAACCAAAAGAGAACGCTGAAGATAATCAGCTCAAGCTACAAGGCGGTGATTCGGTCACCGAGGGTAGCCCATACAGTATTAATGAAAGCGAGGAGGAAAAGCTGCTACGATCACCTGACACAAAGCAGGCGGATCCTAAGGACAGCAAACCTCACAGAAAGGTATCAGCTGGTACAAGAAAGATGCGACAGTGCCAAAGGGCTAGGCATCTTCTAGTAAAACTGGAAAGCAAACAGCCAGCTGAACTCTCAAGTAGGGACAATGGGACGATAAAGTGGGCAAGAGAACTCTTGGCCCAAGACCCATTCCACGTCCCCTATACGTATCAAAAATCGGGTGCAACCTTCGAGAGAAGTGTCGCTGGAAAGAGGACACGTTCTACAGACGATGAGAGCACCCCAAAAGAACTAAAGAAAAGAAAGTCCTTTCCACAGCAAGGCAAAGCTGGAATGTCTTCTAGGGGACTTACTGCGGAGACCAAGAAAGTCTCTGCGGTAGTTTCAAAAACGAAGCGTTCCGCTGCGCTTAGTAGTGGAGGGGGCCAGAAAAAGTCTGCTTTCAGGGAGCGGTCCGACAGTAGAACAATGTCGGAAGTGACCCGCAGCAGCCTCCAAGTGGCCGTGATTGATGCCGGCAATAAATGCTGGAAGATCACAGCAGACCGCTGGATCCTGGTTGAAAGGAGGCTAACGGAAATCCTTATGGAGTTTCTAATAGCCAATCCTGCCGACAGGATCCCTCAGTACGACACCTCAGGATGGACTAGAGGAATAAAGATCATCAATTGCACTGATGATTTTTCCTTAGCATTTCTGAAAGAGAGTGTCAAAAAGATCGGACAACCTTGGGAACTTGCCCAATTACAGGTCATCCCCCGCTCGGAACTTCCAGAGTGTCCGAGAGCTAGAATTTGGTTGCCAGTGCCAACCATTCCAGAGAAGTCCTTGCTGCCACTCTTGGCAGCCCAGAACCCGAAGATTCCTTGCAAGGAATGGAAGGTTCTAAAGATGGAGGACCCAAAACCCACAGGGAGGAGCGTAATCCTCCAGCTCACAGACGAGTCGCTACCAGCCCTAGAGGAAGCTCAGTTTAAGCTTCACTGCGGCTTTAATGCGATCGCTGTGAATATATATAAGGGCATCCCCAAACACAAGGGGATTGACCAGAAAGTTAATCTTGCCAAACCCAAGCAGGATGTCGGAAGGAAGGAGGAGACAGTGACATCTGCCACGGTAATGGAAGATGAACAGAGTGCGGCTCCAGAGAAGGAGCCGACTCAAGAAATGGAAGTTGAACCACAACAGACGCCCAGCGATGTTGCGAGTGGTCCAAATCAACCTCCACCACAGTAAAATGGCCTCTAGCCATCTGGCTCTTCTCATGGAGGAGAAGGGCCTCGACATCGCCTTGATCCAGGAACCTTGGGTCAGAAATGACGCCATATGTGGATTAAGGCTAAGAAACTACTCTCTCTATTACGCCAGGGGCAATGGTAAGCCAAGAACTTGTATTTTAGCTAAAAATAAAGTATTCCTAATGCCTAATTTTAGTAACCAGGACATAACAACGGTCAAACTGGAGCGCAAAGGAGGGACACCAATAATACTGTCATCCGTATACATGGCGCATGACGTTCCAACTCCATCGGTAGATGTCCAAAATATTGTGGAATCTACCAGGATTTCTAAGCAAAGCCTAATCTTGGGATGTGATGCCAACGCCCATCACACAATATGGGGTAGCACGGACATCAATGACCGAGGTGAGTGTCTTTTTAATTTTATTATAAATACTAACCTTAGCTTATGCAATAACGGTAATACACCTACATTTGTTACTGCGAACAGACAGGAAGTTCTGGACGTCACGCTTACAAATGAATCCAACGATCTAAAGGTACAAACTGGAGAGTGTCCAGCGAGGATTCGTTCTCGGACCATCGTTGGATTCTATTTGATATCAGTGAGTCCACGTACTTGCCTACACTATTTCGTAACCCTAAAAGAACAGATTGGGAAAAATTTTGCGGAATCATCTCTGGAGAACTGGCAAATCCTCCCAATAATCTCTTACCAAATAAGGCTTCAATTGATGAAGCAGTTAATAAACTAACAAATACCCCTTCAAAAGCTGTCCGATAAGCAGACCAGCGAAAAAGCCATACCCACCATGGTGGAACGCAGAGCTGGGTCAGCTAAGAAGGGACATGCGAAGGCTATTTAACAAAGCAAAGAGCAAACGTACTGAAGATGAGAGCTCTTATAGAGAGGCTCTAAAGACGTACAAGAAAGCGATTAGAAAATCTCAAAGAAGCGCTTGGCACAATTACAGCGAGCGGATTGAGAGTACAAACGAAGCCGCTAGACTTAGAAAAGTTCTATCAAAGGAGCCTAGTGCTCCCTCTTTTCTAAAAAAAGATGATGGGACATACACAGAGAGTAGTGGGGAAACCCTTGAACTGCTGATGGATTCCCACTTTCCTGGTAATACATCGGCCATAGAGCCCCTTATCGATCAAGGAGACGTTCCGGATTTGAATAGCATCAAATCAGTAGTCACTTACGATAAGCTAGAATGGGCGATTGACTCATTTGAACCTTACAAATCACCAGGATTAGACGGGATAATGCCCGCCATGCTACAAAGAGGGAAGAGAATCCTGATCCCTTGGCTCTTGGTGATATACAGAAGCAGCTTGCATTTTACTTACATGCCGGCTGACTGGAATAAGATAAAAATAGTCTTCATCCCTAAGGCTGGTAAGAGCAGTCATGTAACCGTCAAAGACTTCAGACCAATAAGCCTGTCTTCGTTCCTTGTCAAAACATTGGAGAGGTTACTGGATCTGCATATCAAGAACTCGGCGAGAGAGCGAGAATTAAGCTCGTCTCAACACGCTTATACCAAAGGGAAATCAGTGGAAACGGCGCTACACGAAGTAGTAGGCACTATTGAGAAATCCCTTAACAATAAAGAGTACACCCAAGGTACCTTCTTGGATATCGAAGGAGCCTTTAATAACGTCACGACCGAGGCAGTGTGCGACGCTTTAATAGAAACAGGGGTCGATAACTACATCTGCCGTTGGATTAGGAGGATGTTGAAAGGCCGTCAAATCTGCTCCAGTTTGGGAAGTAGCGAGATGGTCAGATTTGCTGGAAGAGGAACTCCGCAAGGCGGGGTTCTGTCACCAACACTCTGGCTGAGAGTTTTAAATAAAGTTCTCATAGCGTTGGAGAAGGCTGGAATAAAAGTGATTGCATACGCTGACGATATAGTTATACTAGTGTCAGGTAAATTTGTAAACACAATCAGCGACCTAACAGGAATGGCGCTACGAGTACTACAACAGTGGGCCATGAAATGCGGGTTAAAAATCAACCCCGAAAAAACGGAGGTAGTTCTATTCACACGCAGAAGGGTGATCGAGAATTTCAGACTCCCAGTACTCGACAATAATGCTTTAGTGCTTAAGGAAAAAGCAAAGTATTTAGGATTGGTACTTGACTCCAAGCTAAACTGGGGCATAAACTTGCAAGAACGAGTTAAAAAAGCGTCGGTAGCATTATATGCCTGCAAAAAAGCAATTGGAAAAAAATGGGGACTAAAACCCCACATAGTACACTGGATCTATACGGCTATTATAAGACCTATATTAATATACCGGGTCCTGGTTTGGTGGACCGCTTTGGAAAAAGCAGTGCACACTAAGTCAATAACAAAGATACAAAGGGCAGCTTGTTTAGGAATAACCGGAGCCCTTAAGTCAACCCCGACAGCGGCGCTAGAGGTCATGTTATATATACCCCCCTTGGATATCTATGGAAAAAGTATAGCTGCAAAAAGTGCCCTGCGACTAAAAGAGTCGAAATTCTGGAAGGAAACTAACTACGGGCACAGCAGTATACTAAAGATTCACCCGGGGAATAATCTACGAGACCCGACTGATTACTCTGTCCCAATAACATGCTTCGATAGAAGGTATTCTATACTCATTCCGAGTAGGGAAGAGTGGGAAGGCAATCAGAATATAACGAAAACAGATCACGCAATCTTCACAGACGGTTCAAAGATGGACGTTGGTGTGGGAGCCGGGGTCTTTTCCGAAAGTTTACAAATACAGAAATCGTATAGACTCCCCAACTATTGTAGTATTTTTCAAGCGGAAGTACTGGCAGTAGAGAAGGCGGTCAATATCCTGCAGGAACACCTTGGCTTGGGAGTAGCCTCGTCAATCACCATCTTCAGTGATAGTCAGGCGGCGATTAAGGCAATCTGTTCCAGCAGCGTCAAATCAAAGCTCGTAAAGCGATGCCGCAACAATCTATGCACACTTGGCAACCAACATCGGGTTATTCTGTGCTGGGTTCCTGGACACTCCAAAATAGATGGCAACGAGGCTGCCGATGCGCTCGCAAGAGAGGGCGCAGGCATGCCAGCTGATCTAGCAGACAATACAGTGAACAAACCACTGGGATTGGTCAAAGAGGAGATTGACTACACGGCCAAGCAGCTTGCACAGAACAGATGGACAGGGTTGACAACCTGTAGTACATCCAGGCAACTGTGGCCCACATTCGATAAAAAGAGAACCGCAGAGCTATTGAGACACAGTCGAAAAGACGTGAGAAATATTACTGCTGTTGTTACCGGACATTGCCTCTTCGGTAGACATGCCAAACGTATGCAAATACCCACTAACGACTTCTGCAGAAGCTGCAGAGATGAGGAAGAGGAAGAAAGTATTCAACATTTTCTGTGTGAATGCCCTGACCTCGCAAGAAGGAGGTTCACTACTCTGGGTGAATCATCTTTCGATAGCCTGGAGGAACTAAACAACTTACAACTTGGACGGCTGAGCAGATTTCTGAACAGTAGTGGCTGGTTTGAATGAGTTGTTAAAATCCTTCCGCGGTTACGTCGCATAAACCATCAGTGATCTGATGAAGGTGGGTTCTACGGAACACGTGTGGTATCACAACGGACCTAATCAGGACTACGTGAGACCGTTTGGTCAGAACCAAGGGTCTGCCACTCTTACCTAACCTAACCTAACCTATTAAAGCGATTAGTCCACATAAAAAATGTCAAAAAGACAGCTGTTAGTATATAACTGATAATACTAGAACTCGTGTATTTTTATTTTTATCCCAATTATTAATGTTTTACGAAATTAATACTTTATATTAAATACTTTATTAATAATTGAAATAGTTGAACTTTGAACATGTCAAAATGACATCTAGCAAAAAACAACTTTATATCACACAAATTGTTTGTTAAACAAACTAATCAGGTAGCTTTGATTGTGATTAAATGATGCCTGCCAACTGCAACAAACTGCAACGTCATTTATCTCACAGGCAGACAAAGTCGAGGTTACTGTCATCTCTAAAATATTGTTCCTACAAATTATTATAAACTTAGTTTACATACTTATTCCAACCAAACACAAAATTTATATTATATGCGTATGCTAAATTTATGGTAGATCGGTTAGGTAGTTTTCGAGTTAAAATAAAAAATCAAGGCGAACAAAGCTTCAGTTATTGGTATTTCTTAAATATTTTTTCTAAAATTATAAACGTCATTTACATACGAATACCAAATTTTTGTTCAGATCGGGTTTTTTCGTGTAGTTTTTGAAGTAAATTTTGCCGAACCGGGCCGGTAAAAAAAAATTCACATTTTTTAAGAAAAATTCCACGAATGCACACAATAGGGAAAAATTCTTTTTTAGCAGATCACAACCACAAGGGAATATTCTACGAATATAACGCAATGTGCGTAAAAATTTTCCATTTTCCTTTGGAGACCGCGTCGACCTATCATTCCTCTGTACTTTGTTCTCCAGAATCCGGAAATTTCAAATTATTGACAACATTGTTAAAAAAATTGATTCCTTTGTGGCGTTCTTATAAAGTACTGACCAACCACAGTTTATGGCATTTAATGAGGCTCCGCCTTCTTTTCCAAGATACTAAATTATATAATTTATAAGTATATGGTATAATATGCTATTAATTTGTTTAATATAACAAAATATATACTCATCTATAATAGTTTTATCAATAATGCAACCTGCTGAATGTGCATAAAAAATTAATTTCATGTAGCATTATTATTAAGTTGGTCTTACCACAATTTCTAACATGATCCTGTGGTTCATACGGCAAAGCGTCGAACTTTGGATACAATGATCGTGAGTTCAAGCCCGGCAGTCTGCAAACTTTTAATTTTTTTTTTTAACATAAGTTAAATAATAGCTTTTTCGTAAGATATAGACATCATATCCACTCTTGTTGTACAAACTACTATTATCAACAAATATTGTGGTTATTAGTAATGCATGGGTGAGCACGATAATTTTATTTTTTCCTTAGTAGCCCAACAAACACAGCGCCAAAGAAACACCGACGTTTCGAGGCCGCCTTTGAGAAAGCGCACTAGCGCTCCAGACGCGGAAGGCGCCGCGGAATGCAGTACGCCCATGACCGGCTGGGCGTCAGTCGGCCGCTGGGCGGATCTCAGACATCTTTTTACCATACCTGCGATGACCCGCCAGTGTAACGCTGGTGGCATACCTGCCGCTTTAAACGCGTTTTTAAGGGCCTTGAAGGCGGAACAACTCCTCATGCGCCCTGGCGTAGCGCACTCGTTTCGCTAGAGGAGACCCCCCATTGGAGAATATAGGGCTCTGACCCTATATTCTCCAATGGGGGTCTCGACATTAGTCTCATAAGATTGATAAGAGGCAGTATACACTGCCTGAAAAACACTGAAAATTATCAGAATGTAAATATTGCTAAATGTAAAAAAAGCAGACATTATATAAGGTTATACATATTACAGAAAAATTTGGATTTTGACAAAAAATAATATGATACAGGTCGACTAATCAGGCAAGTTGGGTGATGCAAAAAAAACTAATTTTTACGATTATTGATTGAATGTCTAGTTTCTGAAATACAATATTTGTGTTGTGCCAAAAGGTAAATATGGGAGTGATTAATATTTAAACGACCGAATATTTTATACAGTTTTTAATTTAAAAAAGTCTAAATTCATAATAACATATATACCAACATTTTAAAAAATATATATAGGTATTCTTTTAGTTTCCCATATTTGAACTAGAACAAGTTACTAATTTGCTTACATAGTTAATATTATAAAATATAAAAAAACAAGAACAGCACTAGAGCACTAAACCTAATATTATATAGATTCTATTAACTTATGCTTATACTTATGAAAAGTTTCTTTGGTCTTTATGAGGTAAACATAAGACATCAATTGGTCAGTAACACTCAGTAAAGTAAGTATGTATATACAGGGTGGCTACTATTTAATTGACCACAATGGGTAACTTCTAAACGGCAACTCCTACGAAGTTGGTTAAATTAGAGAAAATGTGGCACTTAAGATCCACTTACCACATTGCCAAATTATTTTTACTTCCTGAGATACAAGGTGATTTGTTAAAAACGTCTAAAATTTATTCCTTTAATAACTCGAAAGATTTCAAGTTTAGGAAAATATTCTTCAAATAAAATGTTTGTATTATTTTCTTCTCTACAAAATGGCGTTATTACCTTTTTTATATCACTTGTTATGTCCAAGATATCATGGTCAACTTTGTTTTTTTAAAACCGGACCTGGACTTTTTAATTTTATTTTTGAAAGCACATTTTAGCCCAAATACAATGATGTAAGTTTCGACACAAATTATACATTATCAGGAAATTTTTTGAAATATTCTCAGTACGCCTATGGGTTTTTAAAATATTATTTTTTTTAGGGGTTTCTATTTTAATTTAATTTTATTCCAAAGCAAAAATTAAAATATTTGGAGAAACCATAGGCGTACTGAGAATATTTCAAAAAATTTCCTGATAACATACATCATGGCATTTATGGTAAAATGTACTTTCAAAAATAAAATTAAAAAGCCCAGGTCCGTATTTAAAAAAATGAAGTTGACCATGATATCTCAGATATACCAAGACATATAAAAAAGGTAATAACGCCATTTTGTAGAGAAGAAAATAATACAAAGATTTTAATTGAAGAACATTTTCTTAAAATTGAAATCATTCGAGCTAATAAAGGAACTAATTCTAGACGTTTTTAACAAACCACCCTGTATCTCAGGAAATAAAAACATTTTGGCATCGCGGTAACTGGATCTTAAGAGGGCTTTAAATGTGGCGTATTTTCTCTAATTTAATCAACTTGTAGGACTTACCGTTTAAAAGATACCCATGGTGGTCAATTAAATAGTAGCCACCCTGTATATAAAAGTAGGAACAATTTTTTTTTTGAAGTTTTAGTGTTGCTCCCTCAAGAAAATTTTTTTAAAGTGTTAAAATAAACAAGATTATTGGTGGTCAGGCTGATCAAATAACATGCATTTTAATTTAAAAAAGAATAAATTTTATAGACAACTTAATTTTCTTTTAGAAAAAGCAGCATAATGCTCATTATACAAATTCTGTTTTATTTTAAAATGCTTGTTTTAATTTATATCCAATGTTTTCATTGTTTGGACAACCTGAACCGCAAAAAAAGAAAACGGATTTAAAAATAACTAAAATATTTTTTCTAAATAAAAATAAAATGAATGCAATGAAATGAAGTATGTACCTCATCCAATTCACTAAGGTTTGTTGCTATAAATAGAATACCTATAAACTTTTGTTTTATCTATTTCAGTTTTGTTCAGTTATACCGCATTTTCGTTGATGGTTTCGTCCACCCTCCCTGTCAGCAGAGTTTTTTAGCCAGGTTTTTATCACTTTGTCAATTTCGGCGTTTGTTGCGGAGGAACACGAAGTATTTCTCCTTATGGTGCCTAGAATATTGACAGAAAAGCAATAAATAGTAAAATGACTTCAAATTTCTTAGAACATATTCTGTTTTCTAAATTAAAATTGTTTTGTGAATACAATAAACAACGACAAAAAGTAAAACAAACATACCGTAGATTAGCCTCAGAAGATTCTTAGCTTTTTGAAAACTTCCTTTTAAATTAGCCCCAATCCAATTAACTTTTAAGGATAAATCTGGCCCCATAATGGCATTTAATATTTTTCTGGTGCACTCAGATCTCTACCTCCAAGAAGAACCAGAGTTGTCTGCTGCAAGATAAGACAGACAGATCATATAAAGTTTTAAAGAAACATTTCAGGATGAAGGTACCTACATTTTGAAATTATTTTCATAATGTGGTGTCCGAAAAACACAAAATGTATCAAAGGTTAATTTTTTGTGTTTTATAACATTTTTAAATTTTGAAGAAGAAATAGGATCAAGTAATAGCACAAATAATAGCTGTTTAAATTAAATCATTTATATTACATTTCAGGTTTACATGTGAAAACTGGAAATACTTACCATCATGTCAAAATACTTCATATCCCTCAATTTTTCATCGAAATCTAATAAAGCATCATAACTCAAAAAATTTAGTTCCTCTTGTAAGTTTTGGAATTCGTTTTTCTTCTGTACTTGGTCAGTTGCATTCATCTTCTTCACCTCACTTTTTATTTCTTGGACATATAGTATTTTCATAATTACACCGAATTTTTTGTGGTGCAGAGCAATCCCCTAGAATGTCATTATCTTGTTGAGCCAAAACCCGTCTTTTCTGTCTGTTACTAGCCATTATTATTATTATTTAAACATTTACTTACGGTTCCTCCATTTCTCCCTCCATTGCACCACAAACCGGAAAAAGGATAAAAAAAATCGAAAAAAAACGTTTTTCTAAGCACGCCGTCTTAAAATAACCAAACCGCCATTGCCATTAATATTACACGACTGACAAATGACAGTGCGGGAAATTCAAAATCGAATGTGCTAAGCGTGAAATCAGTCACGGAACAGCAGCTAAAAGGCGGCTGCCAACCCTTGGCGGGTTCGCGGCAGCAAAACGTACGCGTATAGGATTATGGTTTTAAGCAGCGCGATTGCGGTAGCGGAAAGATACCCTTTAAGAACGATGTGAAGCGATTATCGTGATCGCGCGAGAGACTAGCAGTGGTATAGCAGGCGCCATTATCATTAGGTGCCAATCCGCTGATGTCCGATAGCGGCCGACCCTTTTCCGCCACTGTTGTGTTTGCTGGGAGAGTGTTGAACTTGACTATGCATAATATGTTACCCTTAATAAATATGTTTAATTAGGTTAATCCTATGTTCTGTATCAACCTGTATTGTATAATTTCTAGTTTTCAATAAATTAATTAATATTAGTGACGCTGTGCTGTGTTTTTTTACCTGGCTTAAAGGCGTTAAAATTAAAAGTTAACCAATAAAATATTTCCACTTGACTTTTTAATAATAATATTGTGAACGCCTCAATGATCTTAAATTTAAAATCAAAAGTAGGTTACGTCTAATTTAAAAACTACTAAAAAAACTTTGGCATTTTGATTACCTAAACAATAAAACTAAAACTGGTTATGTGAATATCGAATACTGCGTATAAGATCATAAGCAAAAGTAACTAACGGTACTGCAGTCGTTTACGGATGTGATGGGTAGGTAGAATCATATGGGGTAACAAAGAGCAATATGTAGGTGTGCCACCTTTTAACTTTTGAAATATAGGACAGGATATATTTAACGAAATAATATTTTTTAAATATAAGGAATGCAATGGAGAGGGAGAGGGGAGAAATTAATTTTTTAGTTCATATGACCATTCTAATTATAATAAAAAGTCAAGACTTCACACAGTGTATTATAATATGATTATGTACCTCTATAACCATCCATTTTGAAATAACAATGCGAAAGATTAAATTGAATTTCAAAAGGGAATTGTAACTGATCTGATCATTGTCAAAAACAATGCCGCGTTGACAAAGCCGAACAGACACGATATCTAACAGAACGTAAACACCGACTCGCCCTTGTTTGTATTTTTATTCGTCGACATCTTTTGTTTCGTTCCTTCGTGTGTGGTTATAATTTTAAAGTTTTGGGTGTTAATATTTATAAAACTTTACTTTAGATATTTTTTTGTTAGTGTGTAAGTTGTTAGTCGTTTCCATCTTTTTTTACGTTGTATTCGTTCAGATGTTCCGTGTGTGATTGTGGATATTATTTTTAAGTTATGGGTGCAATATTAGGTATAAAACTTTACCAGACATTTTGTTATTGTTAGCGACTTGTGTCTCAAGATGGGTAGACAAAAGTGCATGATCCTTTTTTGCACGAATCGCGGCTCAATACCAGGAATAAGGTATTTCAGGTATGTAAAATATTGGTTACTTAGTTTTATTTGACCATAAACTGTACACTGTACACACCCGAACTAAACGGGTGAATTTAAATAAAAGCTTGTAAAAATATTTTAAAAGTCGGCCCTGTCAAATGTTTACATCAAGAAGCAAATTTTCGAGCTGCGCAAACTCAACTGACCCTGATCATCTGCCTACAGTGGTATCATCATTAAATTATGGTATTAGCAATATAGTGTATGTATATATGTGGTTGGTTAATGTCTAAGTTGTTTGTTTTTAAACAATTACAACAGGTAAGTCAGTAGCGTGTCAAATTTTTTGGGGGCCCCCCAGCGAACTTTTTTTTAAGGCTCCCTATGTCATTATTATATTTTCCAAAAATAACTCATTATAGTAAATATTTATACACAATATCATTATCTAATATTCAAAATACACAGTGAATGTTTGAAACTAAATTTATTTCTATAAATTATTATATGTTATTATAATATAGGAGGGATGATTGAAAAGTTCTAAAAAAAATGTTCTTCTAATACAAGAAAAACATACAACAAATATTTAACTAATAAGTACAAATATATGGAATTAAATATGCATTATTTTAAAAACTACTTATAAAATATCCTTACGTTTGTACCTTAAGGCGGAACTTTGTGCAGCAAGAAATTTATTTGCAAGAGAGTTTCACGCGAAGTGGGCATACTAGCGAGCTTATGACGTGGTGAAAAATATTCCGTAAACATCGACACACACTGAAAGCACGATGCAAGGCGATAGGTTCTTTATTATGCTAATGAGTTTCGGTTGATTTTATTTCGGAGACGAGAAATTTGTTTTGTGGAAAATAAGTACTGCTTATTGTATTCTTAGTTAAAATAATGTACCTAATCGTTATACGGATATATCTTTTAAATCTTGTCTTATTTTATTATTAAAGCTATAGAATATTTACAAAAAATAAAATTAGGTAGAGCAGAAAGTTTGAAGTGTTAATTAATAATAGGTATAAAAGCACCTGCAAACAGGGTGTTCGTGTTCCACCGGGAACCGCTTCGAACTATATATGGAAAACTATACATAGGAAAATTTTCAAAATTTGCCATCGTGGTAATGCTGATGGGGACGACCGGACTAAAAAAATTTCATAATGGTGGTACTTCCTGTTACACCGGAAGTTAGTGTCAGCTAGGGTAGCCAGATTTTAAAAATTGAAAAGCGGGAAGTGGATAGTGCCTGGAGGACAAGTTTTTTTTGAGGTGCTTAAAATAATTATATTGATGATTTCTAAAAAAAAAAGGTCGATACCCCGTTGACCTTACGCCGTGGCGTGCCTTTAATATTTCTTCCTCCTATCATCAAACGTGATTTCTAAAAAAAAAGGTCGCCCCTCTCTAAGGCAGCTGTACAGTTATTAGGCGTCCGTCGTGTTATTGGAAAAGCGGGAGTTTTGTTTAAGTGCGTGGGAGGCGGGAGCCTCCCGACTAAATCGGGAGGGTTGGCAACCCTAGTGTCAGCGTGTTTATTTTAAATAGAACATCCTATATATTATTACATTTTTGCATTCTACGTAAGATTTTAGGCAGATTTTGTACAGGGTGGGGACTTAAATTGGAATAAATTCGATATTATTAAAACTGCTGAAGTTACGCCTACAAAATTTGGTATGTATGGTTTTGAAGCATGCGAAATTGAATTATAATGTCGGCGCAGTTGCCAGATTTCTCAGCTTTGCGCTACACGTAGTAATTTTAATATTTTAAATGGAATGCCCTATTTATTTTTATTGCAGTGCATTGGGCCTGTCCAATTTAATAAGATGCCAAATTAACAAAATTCTATCTTCACTAATTGCTGAGCTATGGCAATACTGTAATTCCATTAAAAAGTACCATGAGAATTTCTATTTTTAAAGTTTAAGTTAAATAGGCCATTTTGAAAAGACAAGAACTTTTCTTGAATCTTGTCAATAACTTAGTAACTATGGAGGTAGACAAGCGTCCCGGTACTTTTTAAGGGAACTTCAGTGTTGCCATAGCTCAGAAACTAGTGAAGATAGAATTTTGTAAATTTGAGATCTTACTAAATTTGACACTACCAATTCACTGCAATAAAAATAAATAGGGCATTCTATCTAAAATAACAAAATTACTACGTGTAGCGCAAAGCTGAGAAATCTGGCAACTGCGCCGACGATTAGTTGCGCTGCACCTTCAAAAGAAAAAAAAGTAAGTACCTAGATTTTTTTTTAGTAACACAGAAACAACAGGAGGTAGTACCGTATCGTCGCGCCAATCCGATACAAAATCACGGTATTAATGTTTCTTATAAATATAAAGTGATAGGGGGGTAGCCAAAAAAACGTGTAAGTTCTCAAAAGTTAATTCTATAAAATAAAATACTTCGCAGCCTTTTCTACACTTTCTCCACCGTTCAAAAGTGGCTACAAAAAAAACAAAACTTTGCGTTTTCAAGAACTTCTATCAAAAGTGATTCCTACAAAAAAAAATGTCGCAGTCGTTTCATAAACTCCCCCTAACAACAGTTAGTAAAAAGTATATTTAACCCCCCCCCCCCCCCCCCCCCGCTCCCCCTTGGTCAAGAGACAGGGGCAACTGCCCTCTTTATGGACGCCCATGCCTAACAAAAAATTGTAATTTATTACTCTGCGTGGCATACTGTCCAATTTTTATTTATTACCTACCTAGGTTCTTAGACGCATTGTCACTATACAGTAGTCTCGCTGCACCAAATTGTAGCTGCGAGCCAATAACATGAACAGATAAATGTCATGTGACCAACGCCAAATTCGTGCCTGACAACTACTTTTAAATCGTTAAACCATGGATAAAATAATAAACACATTTCACCTTTAAAATGAATTTATATTTTAACAGGTTTAGACAGAAGCTCACTATATAAACAATATATAGAGCCTGTATAATAAGCATAAAATATAAAAACAATCAAATAGAAATAGATTCATTATGCAACAGTTGGTTTCTTTACTCACTAAGAACCTTCATAAATGGCTTTATTTTATTGCACCTATCACCCTTTACCAAGACAAATTAAACTTTAATTTTAGATCTAAGAGTTAATATACCAGGGTTACCATACATCCTTAGATTTGTCGTAAGTTCCCGGTGACCCAGTTTGGGCCTCTAATACCGATAAGCTATTTACCTTAGTATATTTTGTTCACTATCAAGAGAATCACCCATTTCGATAAAAAACGAAACAAAAAATTCAATATAGCCCATTTTTGATTGCAACAAATCGACTGGATTTCGTTCAATTTTTATCCTTACCTAACATGAATAAGAAGTTTTGACAAAATGGTGAACGCGCTTTGAACATTTTGCCCTGCGGCGCATTATAAACCATCCCGGTCTAAGCCGAAAAATGTATGGTAACCCGGAGTTAATAGCACAACTACTAGTTACGTCTTTTTAATATTAACGCTTAGATATTCTGTTATTGGCACAGACAATCCAAAAAGGAAAACATAAAATTTAGCCCAAAATTACTTCTTGTTCGACCACCTATAATTTTTTTTAGTGTATCATTATTCTCTTTGGATGTAAATTGTTTCACGTCAGCCGAGAATAAATTCAGCTGTATATAGGCAACTTCTATAACATGACAACAAAATTTACCTAAAACATGAGTTGCGCGCTGCAAGATAACGGACTTATTACGACATTGTTTTGTCTCAATTTTTGAAGTCTTAAAGATAAGACATGGAAGTTCTAAGGTACATGGCTATTTTTTTGAAAAAAAAATTCTTAGCTACGATATTAACCTTGGAAAAGTGCCTAAAAATACGCAACTTTAGTGGGCATTTTTTTATACATATTCTTATTTTTTTCAAAAAAGGGCTTTGTACCTTAGAAGTACAAACATTCCTTTATTAAATTTTAAATTGTCCCGACAAATATTTCAAATAGCCTTTGCAGAATCCTGCAGTAGCGAAACGGTGTTTTTCATCCTCTAAATTTGCGCGTAGTAGAGCCTTAACGAAAGGAACTTGTCAACTATTTTGTCTAAATCTACATCTTTCGCTCGTTCATTTTCTACTGAGATTATGGCCAATGAGCTAAGGCGATTTTGTACCATACTAGATCTCGTAAAGCTTTTTATTAGCTTTAACTTTGAAAAAGTCCTTTCTGGTTGAGCCGATGTAACGGGAAGTACTAGAAACAACTGGAACGCAGTGGCAAATTTCAGATATACTACTTATTAGTAATTGATTTTTTTCAAAAATAAAATCTGAAAACTTTCATATGCTATGAAAATTGTTAATCTTTTCGTAAAGTAAATTTTTTAATTGTATTAGTTCCAATCCTAAATTTTGAGGATAATAAGTCGTTAGGATATTTCTCTATTAATACTCTGACATTAGCTAAAATATCAGATTTTTGCGCGTTTATCAATGTTTGTTCTCTCCTCCTTTTTTTCAACTAGGTAGTTTTTTTTTGAGCCCCACTCAGATATTTGCGCGAACTACTCATTTTAATATTTTAAATATCAACTCAAAACTCAAACGTAACAAGTGAAACAACAAAGACTCGCTAATAACCGGAAATTCCCATTAAAACGGGGAATAACCTATGCTATGGGAATCACTGAGGTTTCGACCAGCCAGGGTTGACAATTGTTTGGGCGTTCACATTTTTTATGTTACGTATACTAGCGCATTCGCCCTCTCGTAGTACAGCTAATCCGCACTAATTCTGCCGTTTGGGCCCCCAATATACCGGGGGCCCCCCCGCGTGGCGGGGTCTGCGGGGCCGTTTGACACGCGCCTGAGGTAAGTACATCATTTGTACTTTTACAAGAAATTTAATAAAAACAGTAACTTTCTCTGTGTGTAGTTAGTCTCTAGGATGAAGTATTTAGTACATTTTAAATAATACACAAAGGTTATTCGGTTTTTTTTCTTATATTGTAATTACAAAAATTTATTTTTTCAGAGTACAGCCAAAATGTGGTCTGTTATTAATATTCTCGAATTTGTTACTTGTTTTCGGTTATTTAAATATTTTTGGAACCATTTATGAACAATACCTCTTAGAAGCTAGGGCTAATATTTTTCTCCAATTCTCCATTTAATTTTTTTTTTGTAAATATTTCGTTTCTTTTTTGTTTTATCCAAAAATGGGCGAAATATTCGTCTTTTGCAATTACCAAAAGTTTAAAAAATGGTAATTAATAAATTATCTAAAACAAAAATCTAAATTTTGTAAAATTTGCTCATATTTTTTTTTTCTTTTATTCATCTAATATTTTGAATTTTTAAACTTAAAACCAACTTGATTGTGCTCCAAAGATGATTAAATTGGCCGATTTATTGTTTATACTCCATATATACTTACTACCCTATCTACCAACCTACCTACCACATCTACCAATACTCTAGAAGATGTAGAAACCTTTAGAATACCAATGGCGTATATACAAATTTCGATTGAGGGGGGCCCAGGTACTGAGTATGAAGGTTATGGAAAACGTGAAGGTCAAAATGCGCAAAAGGTAAAAATATTTTGGAGCCACGCCCAAATTCCGACAAAAATTCACCCAACTATTTTATCTAATGGAAAATATGACAAATACAATAATATATTTTATACAGGGTGATTCCTAAGTTGATACTTCTTATTTAGCTGTGTATAGAAGGCATTAAAATAAACAACATTTTCAAATACCTTTTTTCAAAAAACTCAAAAATAAGGTATTTACATTCATTTATTACACTATGGATCAGATACAGTTCTGCCTAACTGGCCCGTTGAATAACATTAGGAAAACTTCTGGGTGTAGGATGAGCCCGCAAGAGAAAGTGTTCTGCGTATAATCTGCAGCCACACTTTGACGACACTCACCGTAAATAAGCACCATATCTACTAGTTCATTGTTTTCAAATTTTACCATTTTCACTTGTCACCAATTTAAAATTAACTCGCTTCAGAAAAACACACGCAGCGTATTGCCAAATAACTCACCACGGACCCGTAAATTGCATGATTAATAAGAGATAAGACAAACAACATAAAGTATAGCAGGCTATGTTTTGATGACTGCCCGCACTTAAATTTTTTACTTCTGTATCTCACCTACTTTTAAGTTTTTTGAAAAAAGGTATTTGAAAATGTTGATTATTTTAATGCCTTCTATACACAGCTAAAAAAGAAGTATCAACTTAGGAATCACCCTATATAAGACCCACGCTATATTAAGCTTATTACACAACCCATTTAAGCCGGTTTGAGTTACGTAATAAGTTGTATTATCGTACTAGTGACGTAATGGGCTCATTACATCACTGGTGATGTTTTAAACTCTGCTCATTGCATCACTAATGATGTAATAAACTCATTATGTATCTCATTTTTATTAAAAAACAGCAATTTTTTACAAGTTATTTACTTAAAAAATACGTTTTTATTATAATAAAATTATTAAAAGTTAAATTAATACCTGATGCTGATGAAAGCATCCGGTCTGTGTTTTGAACGTGGGTCTTAGATACAATGTTGTACAGCACTCGTGTCATAGAACCATGACCTCATCATCATTCTATAGAGCTCTGGGAGGTAAACCTCCCTCCTCCCTTAATTAAGTCTCTGATCCATACTAATATAATATACCTAATTAAGAGGACTCCGTACACCTCTAAAACGAGTTTTCTTTTCAAGGGTTTATTAATCGATTAAGAAAAAAATGTTGTATATAAAAGTTTTTTGAAATTTAGCAAAGAATATTGGAAAGTCCTTTTGGTTTGTCATATATGTATTATGTATATTTAAATCATTTATTTTTTAATTTAGCAACACCATATGGACTTTCCAATATTCTGTAACTAATTTTAGACAACTTTTATAAAAACATTTTTTTTAAAACGATTACGGTTTTTTTTTTAAACGAAAATTCGATTTTTAGTCTATTTCTTAGCTTATTTATAATCCATCGCAGTCGCCCACCGATGCTCTCTTTCTTACAATATCAGTGGCGAACTTATGGAGACGCAAACCGTCTCGCCTTGCCGGTCAGTGATACCAAGAATCTGTACAATGCACCAAATGAATTGTATAGATAATTGACTCATAGTTATTTATGTCTCTTTATGTGGACGATTGGACTTTAATATTCTATTATATTAGAGTAAAAGAATTATATTTATTTCGTCGTGCGATCCAGTTTATTGTTTCTGAGGGCGGATTTGATTTTCTGTTGAAATTATGTTGTACGGGTTTGTTGTACAGAGTGAGGATTATAACCGGAACAAATTCGCTAGATTAGGAAAATATATTTTTTTTTAAATGGAAAAACACGTCGATTGAGATTTTGTATGATCTACATTCTGGCGACAACATTTTTTTTTCATTTGTTTTTTTTATGATTTTATTATCTGTCATTATAGTATACAGGGTCCTGCGTCTCACCTCCCGTCTTCTATAGCTCACTTATTAGTTAAGTTAGGATTTTAATTCTTTGCAGACTTTACCTGTATTCCAGGGCGCATTTCAGGATAATATTTTTATTTATACAGGGTGTTCCAAAAAAGTGTGACGTCATTAGGATCTATTTTTTTAAATTACATGTCATAAATATTTTTACTTATTTAAATTTAATTTAAAAAGCCTTCATACCCCTAAAATTTTAATGAAATCGGTTCAGTATTATAGACGAAAAAAAAAAACTATTAAATATTAGTTTTGCACCACTGGTTTTAAAAATTAATAAAAAATAAAAATATTGCCTTGTTAATAAAATTATACATAGGCACTTAATAAATAAGGTCGAACAGACTCGTTAACCAAGTTTTATTAATACGAATTGTACAGGGTGTCCAAAATTTAGTGTCAAACTTTGCAAACTTTAAATCAATTTATTTTTCTTATTTCAAATTGGAACCCCTGTATATTATTATGTCATTTGATGCAGAATTAAAAATCAAATATTTGTTTTAATTACAACCCTATCGCAATTTCTGAGGCATCAAGACTTATTTGCAGAAAACTCATTTTATCAACTATTCCACCAGTCATTATTATAAATAAATATGGAAGGTGGCTTTGATAAACAATTTATTGGTATAAAAGTTTATTAAAACGACAAAAGCCCATTTTGACTTTAGTTTTAAATATTGTTAGATTATTTAATCTATATTATTTTTTTATGATGGAATACAACCAAGAAGAGCGCGTAGATATGATTTTCATATTAGAAGCATGCGAAAATAATTATTTTTTGTCACCTTAGTAAACGTTAATTCCAATAAATTGTTTTTCAAAGTCACCTTCGATATTTATTTATGATAATGACTGGTGGAATAGTTGATAAAAGGAGTTTTCTGCAAATAAGTTTTGATGCTTTAGAAATTGCGATAGGGTTGTAATTAGAACAAATGTTTAATTTTTAATTCTGCATCGAATGACATAATAATATACAGGGGTTACAATTTGAAATAAGAAAAATAAATTGATTTAAAGTTTGCAAAGTTGGAGACTAAACTTTGGACACCCTGTACAATTCGTATTAATCAAACTTGGTTAACGATACTGTTTGACCTTATTTATTAAGTACCTTTGTACAATTTTATTAACAAGGCATTATCTTTATTTTTTATTAATTTTTAAAACCAGTGGTGCAAAACTGATTTTTTTTAGTTTTTATTTTTTTTCGCCTATAATACTGAACCCATTTCATTAAAATTTTGGGGATATGTAGGCAACTATAAGAGGAATTCAAGTAAGTAAGAATATATATAGCATGTAATCTAAAAAAATAGATCCTTATGACGTCACACGTTTTTGGAACACCCTGTATATACAAAAATATTTTCCTAAAATGCGCCCTAGGATACAGGTAAGGTTTGCAAAATATCGAACTCCTAACTTAATGAATAAGTGACCTATAGAAGACGGGAGGTGAGGTGCAGGACCCTGTATAGTAGACACGCCATTTTATTTCTGTTCAAACTGGAAGTACTATATACAGGCTTCCCAGGAGTCCGGAATAAAATTAATATAGCCTTCTCCTGTAACTTTTGGGAAAAACGCTCGGACACGTCAACTTAGTTTCATATATGCTCACATTTTGACGTTATTGGTTTTTTTTTTTATAGACATTTGTCAAAGATATGACGACATCGATCTTTTTTTTAAATGGAAACATACAGCTTGTGATACATCATTTGAAAGCTAATATCTCGTACCGTATGCTTATAAATTTTGGCGCGATTCTGTTAAGCTATTTCAAAATGGCGACTGTTAAAACTTTTAAAAAATTCTCTATTTAAATAAGCGGAAATGATAAATCATTGATGTTTTTTAGTTTACAATTTCACAACATGTCAGAACGTGAAACATTGAAGATTTCTTATTTGTTATTTGAATGAAGGCTGTCCCGAGTTGCCCATTTGCCGGTTTTGTTGTGACGTTTGTACTTTCTTCTGCGTGTTTTTATTAGATAGCGCACTTTGTTTAATTATTTTCTCCGTAAATAATTAAATATTTTTAAAACTGTAAGGTAAAAATTTTTATTTTTTCGTTCTCTATACGATAGGGTCAAAATGAAAATTTATTGAAAAAGCCCATTTTGTGCATATTGCGAATTTCTAACTATTTTTGCATAGTTTTACACTTTTTTTTTAAAGCATCGACTTTTCCAGGAGTAGGTACTTACCTGTTAGTTATATTAATTTTTTATTTAATTATTTGTAGACAATTTTTTAAAGTTGTTCCATTTTATTTATATATATTTAGCTGCGAGGGTAAAAACAAATAAAATAATTTCTCGATTACATATTTCCTATATTTTTCAAGGCAATGAGGAATCAAAAGTGTTTAATTTCAAAAGTTCCCAAATTGACATAAAATCCTATGAAACCACTATAACTTACCATTTAATTTTTACAAATTAGAAGCGACAATTATGATGCCAAATATATATTTTGTTAGAAGAAATTATTTATCCGTCAGCCATTTATTCAATTTTTCACTCGCAGCAAACGTTTGTACGCTAACATAAATAGATAATCAAGAATGCCAATCGATTTGAGTAATCTTTCTTTTTAAAAGTTGGTAATAAATTATTGGTAGTTACGCCACTGGCTCCCGTAAATTGCCGGCCATCCGCGATGCCTTTCCACGTCAGCCGGCCGCTGGCTTTCGTGAAGGTATCAGCATGAAATCTGTTAAAGCGGGTAGCTACGGCGTCCACTTAAGGTAATGTGTAGTGCACATAAACCCCGAATGACTCTATACTTTTGCTAAAATTGCAAATTATTTCATAATATTGTTACGAACGATTCAGCATAAATAACGGGATTTTTATGAGGATGTTTCCTTGGCCTTCAAATTTGGTCGGCCTAGTTCCTAGTTTGAATTGAGGTTTTGGATATAATTACCAATTTACTAAACAAATATACAAATTAGACCCTAATGATGTAACTGAAGCTCTAGTTTCTTTTAACGATAACAGTTTTATATATTTAAAACTGATTTTACAATCCCTATCTTATCTACATTTACAAAAGTCTTACGTTGGCTTACGCAAATATAAACAATAATTATTTAACCAGACAACTTTAACTGTGACACAAGTCATATTTGCAGACATTATTGACGCACAATCAAAGTTATTATTAAAATAATCTTCAACGACTATGTTGCTAATAATTGTAATCGCATGCTAGGCTTTATAATTAGATCATCTTTTCCCATCATGTCTTCTTTGCAGTCTTTAAAGGTATTTTGCATATGTTTATAGTAGACTAAGTTTTGCCTCTGTCGTCTGGACGCCGCAGTATGCGGTATATAAAAACAGATTGTAAATTGTCCAGAATAATTTTCTTAGATTTTTAAACTTTTAAAGCACCGGTGGCTTCGATCCAGTGGCGTAGCCAGAAAATATGCTTGGGGGGGGGCTCAATGGGCGTAAGTGGGACATTTTTTTTCTGGAGAAAGGAACAGTCGGGACTACATGTATATCATGATATTGTACCTAATGAAGAAGATGGAAAAGCGCCGCAGGCGAAAAATCTTCGGGGCCAAGCCCAAAGTTCGTTTAAAATTCACCTAACTACTATTAACTTTATAAAATTAAATTATTAAAATTTGTTTTTGTTAATGTTTTTTTAACTTTTTTTTTGATATTCCTAGCTGGCTCTTTATTAAACAAAAAACATTTTTTATATTTGTGAAAAATATGAATATTGGTGTCAATCCAAAATTTTAACATAAGACGTATTATGTATATTATCTAACCCACGTTTTTTGGGCTCGGTTTTTTATGATTACAAATAAAGTAAATATCGCTCACCACGCCAAAATTGATGATTTTTTCAGAAATAATGTGTTTTAGTAGCGTAGATCTAAGAGCAGTTTTTGGTGCAAACGGTTAGGTTTTGAAATACTCCTTCCTAAGTGTCGTTTTGTATATTCATAATAAAGCACTCTCGTTTCTTCCCGCACTATTTTTTTTTATTATAAATTATCACACTTCTTCAATAAAAAATGTTTCAATTAAAATTTTTAATTTAATTTTTCTATTTTAAAATAAATACTTAATTGTTTTTGTTTTTATTGTAAACATATTTTATTGCATTGGGTTTTATTTTTGTTTCCCAATGAATACAATCTTCAACGTTTCAAGACCAACGTTAATCGCTTTTTTCGCACTCGCACCGCTCCCAGAGCGCCTTAAAGGATTTTTCCTACAGTGCAGGTGTTTTATCATAAAAAAAAACTGTCAAATAATATAGAATCAATTACTAGTTCCTTCCTTCCTTCCTTCCTTCCTAAAAAGAACAGCTTCGAATTTTACGCCGGCAGCTGTTGTGCTATAAATAAATAAAGACAATGTTAGTTAATAACTAACAATTTAATTTTTTTCTTACTCTATACTATATGGAACCAAACTACAAATTTAGTGAAAAGGCCTATTTTTGAATATATCAAAGATATACTTTAGCATGACTAGTTGATGATAAATTAACTCTGAATAAATTTATATGATTTAATTATTTTATATTTGGGATATTTTAAGCTGTGACCGCATTTTTTGCAGAATATGTGTATATTCTTTAAGTCCAAATCTAATAACTTTATACAATTTATAATCATAATGCATAATAAGTACTGCTGTACAATACATAAATATATTAGGTAGTAAATTATAGTCCGCAGTAAAGATTTAAGTAGGTCTTGAAGAGTATAGGTACTTATTTTTATAACACGGCACATCAAGTATTGTTAGAATGACGAGCACGTATTGTAGAACACAATAAGGTATTCGCTTCATGCGGCAGCGACTCCGTGCCGCGAACAAGGGTAATTATGTTTAAATATTTTCGCTTTCTAATGTCATACTAAGCATCGTTAATTTAGGTTAGCTTAAGTGTAAGAAGTCAAACATCTGCGAGCGATAAGTTAAAAGAACTTGTCAGACTTGTGGCAAAAATCGCGACGATTCAGAAAACTGTGCAAAGTTCAAATTGTTGATGTATCGAGTAAAAATAATAGAAAAGCCAGCACTTTTCAAATACATAAAAGTTGTAAAAAAATAGGGTTGTGAAATGGACCAATCAAATTATTTTTAGATCAATGACCGAAATAAATCTATAAAATTAAAACAACAAATCATTATTTTAATTGCAAATAAACAGTTAAATATGGAAAAATTAAAAACATATTTCATATCTATTTGAAGAAAAAATACATTAAACTTTGTTAATTAGTCTGGATAATAGTAAGTCTTCCTCAGATTCATTTCAGATTCGGAATTCAGCTGCGCAATATTAGAAGAATGGGTTTTGGAAGACGAAGATGTATTGAAATAAGTATTTCTTGCATCTTTATCCATTATATTGAAATTATATTTCATACTCATTTTGGACAGTGTGGTAGTCAATTTGTTTCTTAATTTTATATGGACAATACCCCAAGTTGACTAGTTCCTTTCACAAGAAGCTGAGGAAGGTGTAATATCGGATGATGTTTTACAGACTAATTTGATACTTCTTACTGCCCTCTAAATTAAGGCAAACCAGAGGTATGAGTATTTTTTTCAAAAGAGGTTCCCCTTTAGTGGCGTATTTGGGGAAGGGGGGGGGGGCTGAAAGTCTAATTGCAACCTAATTTTTCGTCTCATCCTTGAACTCTTAATTTAAATCTTTAATTATTATTCTTGGCTTAGTTTACTAAGATCTTGTCGGAAACGTTTAGTTTTTAAACTTTTTCTTCTAAAAGTCCTGTTTTATATAGAGATTAATGCTTCGGACGCATATCGTTTTTGTTATTGATTGATGATGCAATTTTATAGGAAAACAAGTAATAAGAATAATAGTTTATAGTATTTTTCTATTATATACTTGTCTGTTCGTTTTCCCTTTTTTAGAGCTATTTTAAATCAACAAAAATATAACCCAATGCAATAATATATTTTTACAACAAAAACAAAAAACAATTAGTTATTTATTTTAAAAGGAAAAGTTAAATTAAAAATTTTAATTGAAACATTTTTTTAGGAAAAAGTGTGATAATTTATAATAAAAAAAAAATAGTGCGGGAAGAAATGAGAATGCTTTATTATGAATATACAAAACGGCACTTAAAAAGGAGTATTTCAAGACCTAAACATTTGCACAAAAAACTGCTCTACGCTCCTAAAATACATGATTTCTGAAAAAATCATTAATAGTGGCGTGGTGAGCAATATTTACTTTATTTTTAATCATGAAAATCCGAGTCCGAAAAACGCGGGTTAGAGTCATACCGAAAGTCATACAAACTACGTCTTATGTTAAAATTTTGGATTCACAAAAAATATAAAAAATTATTTTTTTTAATAAAGAGCCACATTCAAAGAAAAGTAAAAAAAAAATTTACAAAAACAAATTTAATCCAACCATGCAGAGGGGGAGAGGTAATAATTTAATTTTTAAAATTTGTAGTTAGGTGAATTTTAGTTGATCTCTGGGTGTGACCCCGAAAATTTTTCGGCTGCGGCGCGTTTCCGCCTTCTTCATTAGGTACAATATCATGAAATACATGTAGTCCCGACCATCCCTTTCTCTAGAAAAAAAATATCTTACTTACGCCCATGGAGCCCCCCCCCCCCCCCGAGCATATTTTCTGGCTACGCCACTGTTCCATTTCTCCCCACAGCTTATTTTGCAAGTTAGAATAAAATATATTAAAGCAAAGTCATGCCGTATATTCCAAAGAATGCAACACTTAAGTTTTGACATAACTTTATTGGGCATATTATAAAAATCCTATAATCTTCTTAGTCATATGATGAACGCCCTCTGGCGGGAAAATTTAGGGGCGTGAATTTCTCTTGATCAATTTTGTAATGATTTTTTTTATTTCAACATATTGGTACAAACGCGAAACGGTTCCTGACATATGTCCGGCGTCCATTATTATTTGGCCTCCCGGTATACAATTACAAAAACGGTATACGATCAGTATTTCACTTAAAATTTGAAAAGTTTTCGAGCGAACTCGCCACCGATTGGTGAAATGCTTTTGTAGGTATAGTCGGTCCCTATAAATTATAGTAAAAATAGGACCAAAGCTAGTGATTGTCCATGCGTCACGACGCCATAAAAATGTTAATTGATAGCAGATACCTCACAAGTATTGCATTTCAAAAGGTCGGTATATTTTAAAAATTTTTTGTGTTTTGTTTAAATTTAATATCTCCACACGTTTTTGAGATACAATCTGTCGAATGCACAATTTTTTTATTTGGTCCTGCTTGGGGAAATACAAAAAAAAATATAAAACTCTGTTAAAGAAATTTGTAATGCTCTTTATCATAATTTACTTATGAAACCTAAATTAGAGGTTTCGTCAATTTAGTAAAATAATTTAATAAATGATTTCTGTAAAGATAGATACTCGGATATTAATAATGATGAAAACAGTATTAACAAACAGTGGCCGGCAATATTTCCGAACTTAACCCCAGTGGATTATTTCTTTAGAAAGATGTTGTATGCGAAGACAGATAAGACATGTCAGATCTTAAAACTAGTATCGATTTGGAGCGATGGACCGGCTATAAATATTCCAAATTGGTTTTACCACTGACGTAGTCGTGTCTAAAGAATAGAAAAGGGATAAGTGTTTTTCTTGTTTTCCCGTTTATCGAGAGGGCCATTGTTCAAGCGTTTCTTGTGACAAAATAATTTAAAAAGAGCAAATTCAAGGTTAACCAAGGTTATAACCCAGTGGCGGCTGGTAAGGTAGGGTCACGGTGCCATGGCTCCGGTGCCGTATCAATAGTACTAATTGAAGCGAATCAGGATTTATATTCTTATTGTAATTGCTCTACTAATAAGACTAGAGATAAATATCAGTTTTAATTAGTAAGGTAGGGGGGGCCATGACACCGTGACCCCACCTCACCACTGGTATAACCGCAGTAATTATCGGTACATCGCTTCAAATCGCTTTAAATTATGCATCTTGTATTGCCATTTCTAGAAGAACCCGTGATGAGCGCAAAATAGATATTTACCATAAATAAAAATATATTGATTTGTTTATACATAACATAATAATAAGTTGCATTGTGGTGCTACATTTTTTATAAATTTTTAAAATTTTAGATTGAATCTCCCAGTGGCGGCTCGTCAGGTGAAGTGGGTGAAGGGGCTCTTCACCAAAAAAAAAATAAAACCAGTAGGAAAATTTTTCGACAATATTAAATAATTATGTTCGAATTAATAATATTAATTTAATCCTAATGTAGCTATGCATAATAGAGCCACGGTTAACTCCGACAACAATAATTATAAATAGTCGTGCATTTTGGCGCGCCCCAGCCGACCGTGTCCGTTAGCTTAAAGCAAGTGAAGACCCAACGCCCCACATAGCTTTGATATTCACCGTTGCTATGGTTACGTGACGTCAGTCACGCAAACAGTATGTAACAACTTGCATTATGATAAAGGGCAATTTCAAAATAGATCAGTCGTATGCACCATTGTTTTAGCATTTTGAGGCTTCGCGAAACTTACGGTTATAGATATAGTTTTTACGTAATTTAGGTACTGTGTGATTAAAAAGTTTTGTATTTATTTTTCAGTTAATTCAGTAGTGTACGTACCTACTTAGTTGTGTGTTTTGAAATACATAGTTTGTAATTTATTGGAATCTCAATTCAGTCGTTGCATAGATGAGGATAAGAGAGACGTTTTGTTACACGGGTTTTTAGTCAATGTTTGTTTAAGTACCCGCACTATACCTAGCTCTTCACCATTTTTTAAGACCGCGAGCCGCCACTGGAATCTCCAAGGGTGAGATGAAAAATTAGGTTGCAATAATTAAATTATTTATTAAGCCTGCGCTTTTAAGCTCCTAAAATCCTAAAAACCATTTCTTAACCTTTTAACAAAATAACAGTCCGATTCAAACCATATATTATATTGGTACTATACGTACATTACAAAAGACCTATTTTACGATGGTGGTAACTAAGATAATCGACTTACACTCTTCATGCAAATCAAAGAGAAAAAATTTCTCCCACGACAGTCAACTGTTAAGACATAAAAAATCAAGAACAATGTCTAACCTAGACTAGAAAACAATGGTGTTTCAATTAAATCGAAATACGTCTGAACCGGCATAAAATGATTGTAAGCCAATCTTCCGAAACAATTGCCCATTAGATGTGCATCTTTCCGAATAAAAAGTCATTTTAAGGCGAATTGACCTAAAAAGGCACAACAATTTGGTTTACTTATACTTACGGGGTTTTTAAGGTTCCGTTTTTAAGTTTCAGTAAAAATAGCAATAAAATAACTATGGTTAAAAACAAAATTAGGTGGGTAAACCACCATTTAAAAGTAAAATTTAATATTTTCTTAAATCGTATAATCATGTCACTATTTTTTCAATGGCAGATCCAACACTGAAAAAATAAATTATTTAATCCAAATAAAAATGGATTTTGCCGAAACAAATATTTATTTTCTATTGTCTGAACAAATATTTATTTGATATAATTGACGACTGATAGTAAAATTTATCGTATTTAAACAAAGATTGTTAGATCCAAATAAATTATTTATTTGACTCGAAGTATTATAAGTAGTCAGCAAATGGATGTGTTATTTATTCCAAATCCAAATAGTGCAGGCCTGGTTATCAAAATGTAGCCTGCTATACTTTATGTTGTTTGTCTTATCTCTTGTTAGTTATGCAATTTACGGGTCGGTGGTGAGTTATTTGGTAATACGCTGCGGTGTGTTTTTCTGAAGCAAGTTAATTTTAAATTGGTGACACGTGAAAACGGTAAAATTTGAAAACAATGAACTAGTAGATATGGTGCTAATTTACGGTAAGTGTCGTCAAAGTGCGGCTGCTGCTACGAGATTATACGCAGAACGCTTTCCCTTGCGTGCTCATCCTACACCCAGAAGTTTTCTTAATGTTACTCAACGGGCAAGTTAGGCAGAACCGTATTTGATCCATAGTGTAATAAATGAATGTAAGTATCTACCTACCTTATTTTTGAGTTATTTGAAAAAGGGTATTTAAAAATGTTGTTTTTTTTTAATGCCTTCTATACACAGCTAAAACAGAAGTACCAACTTAGGAATCACCCTGTAAAGGTAACTGGTAAATCTTTTTTCTACTAGCGTGCGGAAAAACGCATTTTCCGCACATGTTTTAGTGCGGAAAATCCACTTTTCCGCACCGTGCGGCAAAGATTTTTCCGCACTGTAATATTTTGAAATTAAAGTACCGGAGGAGATTCTTTTGGCGGCTGAAAATCTCAAAGAAGATTTATTGTCAGAAAAATCAAGAAAACGGTATGAAAAAGAATACACCCCAATCTTTACTGGAGAACCGCAACCAACTGGCTTCTGCTATTAATTTAAGTAGTGCTAGTAATTGTACGTTTACTATTAATTACAATATAAATAAGTAAATTAATATTGTAAAATTTTGTTCATTGTAATAAAAATTTAAAAAAAAACTCCGTTTTTTAAATTATTTTCAATTTGTTTCCTCACGCTAGTAGAAAAACTATTGTTCCTAACACGTGCAGAAACCTACTCCGCTACGCGTCGTGCTGTCAACGGCATTTGGGTGCGGAAAAATCGATTTTCTGCACTTGTTAGGAAAATAGCTATTTTAAATGGTGGAAAATGAAGATAAGTTCATAAAACCGACAAAATTAGGTATAAGATTTTTAGAAGAAAATTCCATTTTTTAAAGTTATTATCTTATTCTAGTTTACTAATGGTTTTAAGGTTGTTTTTCGTTTTGTTTTGCACAGAAAAAAAAGGGTTGGTTCAGGTTTGTTAGTTTAGAAAAATAAATTGTTCATTATTATTAATAAATATATTGCTCTTTGTCTGTTATTCTGCAAAAGGCCGAACGTGAAAAAGATAGATAATTCAAAGTGATTTTGTGTCAATATAAGAAATGAACCAAATCGACAAATATGTTACAGTGTAATTTGGTCCATGGATTTTCTAACGAAATAAGTTTTTCTTCAATTGTATTTTATTTTTGTTTATTATTTATCTTTCTCGCAAGTTCACGGTCAACTAAAAAAGTTATAATGCCTGATTTAAATAATTTTAAAAAATGTATAGTATGAAGTTCGGAAGTTGAGTCGTAGAAAAAATATACTGTAGGTACAACTCGAGTGGATTGTCCTATTGCGCTCGGAAGTTTGTACACTCCGCCTACGGCGTCATGCTCAATTTACTTCCTCGTGCGATGTGGGCATCATATCCACTCTTGTACAAACTACTATGTATATTTCCTAACATATCCAATACAAAACATGCTAAAACATAATTTGTGCTGTGAAGTTTTACGTTAATGTTCATGGATAGTTTAGGACAGTTTCAAGTACATGCCTATTAAAAGTATGATTTAATAAATGACAGTGACCCATTTGAATCCGCAAAAATTCTACCGCATGTTTGACTGTCGACCTTTTGAATGGAACCTTTGACTTAACTTTGCATGTTGGCGTTTTTGTTCTTCATCAATTTGACCTAGAACCGTGACAATAAAGGCAAATTATAATAGACACAAATAGTTAATAAACTACCTATTAATATTAAGAGCTGCAAATATACCGGGTGATTTAGGTTGAGTGGCCTCTTAAAAACCTCGAAAATTAGTAAACTTTTTAAAAGTCCTGTAAATAGGTTAAAATTGACTTTAAACTTTTATATCACTTCCGGTTTTATGGGAAGTTGGTGTGGGCTTTGATATTTCAAAGCCTTTGGGTGTGATATCTATTAATTAGGAAATATGGGTTTATTCTGGTATCCCTAGAATAATGAAATATTAGAGAATTCTTATGGGTTTTTTAAATTCATTTTTACTCAATAGTATTAAAATATTATGTCATTCGTAGATAAGCTTTCTGCGCCTTTGGGTGTCATATTAATTAGGAAATATAGATAATGGGTTTATTCTAGTATCTCTATAGCGGGTGTCCACAGAAGGTGGCTCGCCCCTATAACTTTTTTGTTTTTAAAGATAGTGAAATGAAAATTGGAGGATTTGTATATGACACAAAAATTGCGTTTTTTGACAAGTGATTTAACTTTATGGAACTTCCGGTTTAACCGGAAGTGACATAAACTTTTTATTTTTAAATGGGACACCTGGTATATTTTTTCTTTTTTTAACTCTATATGACGTTCTAAATACAACCATCTCTCACTTGTCACTTTTTGTATTATTTAGTTTTATTTTTTTATTATAATTGTAGTATTGAGTATATAAAAATTATGTATTTTTTTTAAATATAATTTTTTATCTAGAAGGCTATGAATACGTTTAAATCACTTATTTCAGTCCTAAAATCTTGGTAAAAATACAACTTGACTATTTTTGGTCAAAATCTTTGTGCTGTGTGAAATTTAAAATTTAAACTTGTTTTACTCATTTTTTTTTAATGGCAACATGGTGGCTCGTCAGATTAGAAACAAAGAGCACTTTGTTACGATTAATTTGATACCACACACTATTAAGTTTTAACCAAATTTCCATTAAACAACTTTAAAAATGTAACGTTAGAACGTCCCTAAAATAAAACATCTTTTTTGAATAAAATACGCTTTAAATGCATCGAATACTTAGTCACAGGCTACTTTGTTGCCCCCCCCCCCCCCCCTTGCGCTGGGCACCCTTTGCCGATTGGTACCCGTATACACAATAAACGGTTACTTTTATTACACCCTGTAAAATTTATTATTATAATTGAAGGTAACATATTCTCAAAAACAAACACCGCATTTGTTTAAAATGTTTTAATTTAGTCCAAATCACAAGTAAAAGAACTATTTTTATTATATGAGGTCATAGTCGGATTTTTCTTTGCTGACTTGATTCAAGATTCAATTATTGGCCAAAAAAAAGAATTAAAAAAACTTCTGAAATAAATACGAATACGCACAACAAGGCGGCATAGATCAAAAAACAAAGCGAGCTTTCCGCCTCTGGTCTGATTGTCAAGCCCTTTTATCGGTTTTATTTCTTTTGTGTAGATATTTTTATTTAAACCCAAGAAAATCCACATATTGCTAATACCATAATTTATTGATGACACCAATGTAAGCAGATGATCAGGGGCCGTTGAGTTTGCGCAGATCGGAAATTTGCTTCTTGATGTAAACATTTGACAGGGCCGACTCAAAATATATTTACAAGCTCTTATTTAAATTCACCGGTTAGTTCAGGTATGTAAAGTTTATGGTCAAATAAAACTAAGTAACCAATATTTTACATACCTGAAATACCTTACTCCTGGTATTGAATTCGTGCAAAAAAGGATCATGCACTTTTTTCTATCCATCTTGAGACACAAGTCGCTAACAATAACAAAATGTCTGGTAAAGTTTTATACCTAAATTCGCACCCAAAACTTAAAAATAATATCCACAATCACACACGGAACATCCGAACTAATACAACGTAAAAAAGATGGAAACGACTATAACTTACAAACTAACAAAAAAAAATGTCTAAAGTAAAGTTTTATAAATATTAACACCCAAAACTTGGAAATTATAACAATACACGAATGAACGAAACAAATGATGGCGACTAATAAGAATATAACGGCGAGCCGGTTCTGTTCAAGAGACCTTGGGTTTTATTTACGTTCTGTTAGAAATCGTGTGGGTTGCCTAATTTTTTCCCTACTGCGCAAGCGCCACGGCCCCCAACTCAGGTTATTTTGAATCGCACGATGGGTATATTCTTGCTTCGTGCGGCTGCTTGTATTGGCAATATAGTGTATCTGAGAAAAACCGACGAAATCATAATGAATGATACTTTCAAAATAAATGCTTGACGCGGCGGCGGCGTTTGAGTCGGGTTGGCAAGTGTTTATTGTGTTGCCGAAACGGGACATATTTTATTTACATCTGCATCTGCATATTGTCTGCATGTCGGCAAGTGTGCAAAGTGTTTTACTTATTTCAGACGCAGACCTTATTATTTAACCCTTAACTACTATCGTCCCAGTAGGTACTCGAAATTTTTAATAGAACTTTTTTATTTTTTCAACAAATTGTTTTCTATTTTAGGTAATCTCCTGAAAGGCTTCCCTCTATAACACGGTGAAAAGATTTTTACGAAAAAAAAAATTCATTTCCAAAAAAACAGCGTTTGGGGTGTCAAAATACCCCATGATAGTAGTTCCGTTAGTATTTTTTAGTATTATATATACATGTTGTTCTTTATTTTGGGAAGTAACTTCCAAGCCTACCAAAGGAGAAAATCACTTAGGAGGGGTGAAAAAATGTGTTTTTAGTTTTTTTGAGCCGGGTTGCATTTGAATTTTCGTATAATTTGTATTTTTGTAATAAATAAATATATTTTTTAATTTTCTTATATCAAGAATTATTTTTATACCCAGAATGAAAAACATACAAAAACAAAAGAGCTTCCACAAAAAAATAGATTAGGGTGCCGAAACACTTCACGGTAGTAGTTACGTAACTAAAAAACACGATAGTAATTAATGGCTAAGATTATTCGATTTAGTCTATTTCTGTTTGTGCAAGAGGGTGTTTGTGATTTTTTTAAATGGATAAAAAGAAGTCGGGCGCCCAATTCAGGAAAGTAGATCGCGAAAAAAATGCCCCACCCCCCCGTAGTCTGTCTCTGCTTATTGCGTTATAGAGCATGGAGGAGGCGGCCACCTTTTTTTTTTTTTAAGCATTTGGACAAGAGGGCGGTATTGTTTGTCTCTGTTTTTTGCTTTATAGAGCGTGGGCGAGGCGTGAGGTTTTTGTTCATTTTGTTAAATAAAATATATATTCAACTTTTTTTGGTTATTAGACTCCCGGAATCGTTGGTAAGGAAGGTGGCAACCCTAGCCACTACCCCAGTAGCATTCAAATATTACGCCATTCGTAGAAAAAAAGCCTTCTGCATCTTTGGATGTCATAGTGAATATTAAGTAGTAAGTTTATTCGTAGGTACCTCTAGATTATGAGATCTTTGGGGACTTTTATGGATTTTTAAAGTATATTTTTGCTACGTGAGAAACAAGAAGAAGCAAACCGCAGTATATCTACTTCACGCAGTACCGCGGAGTAACTGGGAGAGTAGGTTAGTAGGTCAGGCGCCTCGCAGATGTCGGACGTGCGGCAGGCGAACCACCAACGTACCACCAATTATCGCCGTCGGTATTGCCAAACTGCTATTTTTGTGTGAGAAAAAAGGCAGGTGCAAGCTAATGGAAAACTTTAATTTTTGAACCAATTGGCAATTTCTTGTCTATAACTATGAGCTAATACTATTGATAGAAATCAATAAAAACCTAAATTGTTAAATATATAATATAGTGATAGCCAGAAATATGGGCGGAACTGTTATTTAAAAAAAACTTTTTTCTGAAAATCGATCGGAAATATTGACATTTTTGAAAGAAAAAGTCAATATTTCCTTACACTTAGTCGTTGCCAGGCAACGGAAAATAACTGTTAGGAAATATTTATTATTATTGTACTGTAAGAAAATATTATTTCTGTACGGCTACTTGTAAATTAAAATGTGTTAAGCTTGACAATTCAATATTACTGTGTTTCCATAGTTACAACACAAATATTTAATAGCATTCTTTATATTTGTGAACAAATAAGTTAATAATATTTATTTCAAAATTTTAACAAGTTGATTGTAATAAGTTATGTCCTTTTAATAATTTTCGATTTACGGAAAAATAGTATGTATACATAGAAAAAGCCACATTTCCGGACTCCGTATTGTCTGCAGTCTCGGCTTGCGCTTCGACATACAATCTTTACGGTCGTCCGGGAATGTTCAGCTTTCTCTACTAGGTATACAATGTACTATTTATTTCGAAAAAGAAGTAATAAGTACCAATCAAATTGTATTGAACAGATACAAATTTGATATTGCGTTAAAAGTTAAGGCGGAACTTTGTGCAGCAAGAAATTTATTTGCAAGAGAGTCTCACCCGAAGTGGGCATACTAGCGAGCTTATGACGTGGTGAAAAATATTCCGTAAACATCGACACACACTGAAACCACGAGACGAGGGGGCAGGTTCTTTCTTATGCTAATGAGTTTCGGTTGATTTTATTTCGAAGATGAGAAATTTGTTTTGAGGAAAATAAGTATTTTACTTGTTATTGTATTAGTTAAAATAATGTATCTAATCGTTATACGGATATGTCTTTTAAATTTTGTCTTATTTTATTATTAAAGCTATAGAATATTTACAAAAAATAAAGTTAGGTAGAGCAGAAAGTTTGAAGTGTTAATTAATAATAGGTATAAAAGCACCTGCAAACAGGGTGTTCGTGTTCCACCGTGAACCGCTTCGAACTATATATGGAAAACTCTACATAGGAAAATTTTCAAAATTTGCCATCGTGGTAATGCTGATGGGGACGACCGGACTAAAAAAATTTCATAATGGTGGTACTTCCGGTTATACCGAAAGTTAGTGTCAGCTAGGGTAGTCAGGTTTTAAAAATTGAAAAGCGGGAGGTGGATAGTGCCTGGAGGACAAGTTTTTTTTTGAGGTGCTTAAAATAATTATATTGATGATTTCTAAACAAAAAGTCGATACCCCGTTGACCTTACGCTGTGGCGTGCCTTTTATATTTTTTCCTCCTCTCATCAAACGTGATTTCTAAAAAAAAAAGGTTGCCCCTCTCTAAGGCAGCTGTACACTTATTAGGCGTCCGTCGTGTTATCGGAAAAGTGGAAGTTTCTATTTTTAAAGTTTAAATTAAATTGGCCATTTTGAAAAGACAAGAACTTTTCTTGAAACTTGTCAATAACTTAGTAACTATGGAGGTAGACAAGCGTCCCGGTACTTTTTAAGGGAACTACAGTGTTGCCATAGCTCAGAAACTAGTGAAGATAGAATTTCGTAAATTTGAGATCTTACTAAATTTGACACTACCAATTCACTGCAATAAAAATAAATAGGGCATTTCATTTAAAATAACAAAATTACTACGTGTAGCGCAAAGCTGAGAAATCTGGCAACTGCGCCGACATCATAATCCAATTCCGCATGCTCTAAAACCCCCACATACCAAATTTTGTAGGCGCAACTTCAGCAGGTTTAATAAAATCGAATTTATTCCAGTTAAAGTCCCCACCCTGTATACCTATACCTATAAATATATAAGCGTTTTTGACATATTTGAATTTTTCTGTTAAGAATGACGTTTGCAAGCCTTAAAATAATTTCAATTTTTTCTATAAAGAAGCCTTATATTTATTTAATTTAAGCGGGATTCCTTGTTATAAAGGACCTGCTTTATTAGATTTTTTATAATATTTTGATAATTATTAATTCAGGGTGTTTAAACAATAAGATTGAAAAAACTGCAAAAAGTCTAAATTTTATAATTACTTTTAGTTAAGCATTAAAAAGGGTAAGTTTGTATATTCCAAAAATGTTTAGTTTTCGAAATATTGCTAATTTAATATTTTTATATGGCAATTTTGCTGCAGATTTTTAGTTCAGTGACTCTTAGTTGTCTATGACGGCGTTGAAAAACAGCAAAATCTAATTTTACCATTTGAACATTATTAATAAGCACATTGTGATTGCTTCTGTTTTGAAGATATCGATTGGCAAATGTGTCCCATGTTCTTAATATAACTTTAACACATTCTCCATAAATAATAAATAAATTTAAATAATCTTCGTTTGTACAATTTAAGCGCACAGATATGATAATTAATGATGTTTAAATGGTAAGTGACAGCTTCATAAATTTTTCTCGCATTTGATTGTTTTTCAACGCCGTTATAGACAACTAAAAGTAACTAAACTTAAAATCTGCAGCAAAATCGCCATATAAAAATATTAAATTGGCAATGTTTCTAAAACTAAAATTTTTTGGGATATACAAACTTACCCTTATTTTTAATGCTAAATAAGGAATAATTATAAAATTTGTGTATTTCCATTTGAAAAACTAGTCTTTTTGCAGTTTTTCAATTGAATTTTTAATCGTATTGTTTAAACACCCTGTATTAATAGTTATTAAAATATTATAAAAAATCTATTAAAAATATCTAAAACGCTTAGACATAGGTATAATAGGACATGGTATACAAGATATGCCTAAATTCTTGCGTAGAATGCAAAAATGTAGTAATATATAGAGTATTCTATTTAAAATAAGCAAGTTGACACTTACTTCCACCATTATAAATATATTTTAGCCCGATCGCCCCCATCAGCATTAGCATATACTGTCAAATTTTCAAAAATGGGAGGCACAGGCCTACCCTGAAACTAAAGGTTTTCAGCATTGGTTATCAAATACTTCGTATGGTCAATAGTTTTTCAATCAAAATTTTCTTATATTACAAATTTTTCACCGTGTTTATTTAAAAAACAAAAGATAAGTCCCGCTGGTTCCAGGATTTGTTGACTGTGGTTACTAACTCGCGCAGTATTTTGTCCGTCGCGTTCCGTGCCATTATAATTATTTTTTTTTAAAGTGCTATGTTTTTGACGATTAGTTGCGCTGCACCTTCAAAAGAGGAAAAAGTAAGTACCTAGACTTTTTTTTAGTAACACAGAAACAACAGGAGGTAGTACCGTATCGTCGCGCCAATCCGATACAAAATCACGGTATTAATGTTTTTTATAAACATAAAGTGATAGGGGGGTAGCCAAAAAAACGTGTAAGTTCTCAAAAGTGACTTCTATAAAATAAAATACTTCGCAGCCTTTTCTACACTTTCTTCACCGTTCAAAAGTGGCTACAAAAAAAAACAAAACTTTGCGTTTTCAAGAACTTCTATCAAAAGTGATTCCTACAAAAAAAAATGTCGCAGTCGTTATCTACTTCCCCGCTCCCCCTGTTAGTAAAAAGTATATCTACCCCCCCCCCCGCTCCCCCTTGGTCAAGAGACGGGGGCAACAGCCCTCTCTATGGACGCCCATGCCTAACAAAAAATTGTATTTTATTACTCTGCGTGGCATACTGTCCAATTTTTATGTAATACCTACCTAGCTTCTTAGAAGCATTGTCTCGCTGCGCCAAATTGTAGCTGCGAGCCAATAACATGGACAGATAAATATCATGTGACCAACGCCAAATTCGTGCCTGACAACTACTTTTAAATCGTTAAACCATGGATAAAATAATAAACACATTTCACCTTTAAGATGAATTCATATTTTAACAGGTTTAGACAGAACCTCACTATATAAACACTATAACAATATATAGAGCCTGTATAATAAGCATAAAATATAAAAACAATCGAATAGAAATAGATTCATTATGCAACAGTTGGTTTCCTTACTCACTAAGAACCTTCATAAATGGCTTTATTTTATTGCACCTATCACCCTTTACCAAGACAAATTAAACTTTAATTTTAGATCTAAGAGTTAATATACCAGGGTAACCATACATCCTGGGATTTGTCATAAGTTCCCGGTGACCCAGTTTGGGCCTCTTATACCAATAAGCTATTTACCTTAGTATATTTTATTCACTATCAAGACAATGGCCCATTTCGATAAAAAACGAAACAAAAAAAATTCAATATAGCCCATTTTTGATTGCAATACATCAACAAATCCACTGCATTTCGTTCAATTCTTATCCTTACCTAACATGAATAAGAAATTTTGAAAGCCCAAACACCCGTTTTGACAAAATGGTGAACGCGCCTTGAACATTTTGCCTTCCGGCGCATTATAAACCATCTCGGTCTAAGCCGAAACATTTATGGCAACCCAGAGTATATAGCACAACTACTAGTTGCGTCTTTTTAAAATTGACGCTTAGATATTCTGTTATTGGCATTGACAATCCAAAAAGAAAAACATAAAATTTAGCCCAAAATTACCCCCGAAATTACTTCTTGTTCGACCACCTATAATTTTTTTCAGTGTATCATTATTCTCTCTGGATGTAAATTGTTTCACGTCAGCCGAGAATAAATTCAGCTGTATATAGGCAACTTCTATAACATGACAACAAAATTTACCTAAAACATGAGTTGCGCGCTGCAAGATAACGGACTTATTACGACATTGTTTTGTCTCAATTTTTGAAGTCTTAAAGATAAGACATGGAAGTTCTAAGGTACATGGCTATTTTTTTGAAAAAAAAATTCTTAGCTACGATATTAACCTTGGAAAAGTGCCTAAAAATACGCACCTTTAGTGGGCATTTTCTTAAAAATATTCTTATTTTTTTCAAAAAAGGGCTTTGTACCTTAGAAATACAAACATTCCTTTATTAAATTTTAAATTGTCCCGACAAATATCTCAAATAGCCTTTGCAGAATCCTGCAGTAGCGAAACGGTGTTTTTCATCCTCTAAATTTGCGCGTGGTAGAGCCTTAAGGCGGAACTTTGTGCAGCAAAAAATTTATTTGCAAGAGAGTCTCACCCGAAGTGGGCATACTAGCGAGCTTATGACGTGATGAAAAATATTCCGTAAACATCAACACACACTGAAACCACGAGACGAGGCGGCAGGTTCTTTCTTATGCTAATGAGTTTCGGTTGATTTTATTTCGAAGATGAGAAATTTGTTTTGAGGAAAATAAGTATTTTACTTGTTATTGTATTAGTTAAAATAATGTATCTAATCGTTATACGGATATATCTTTTAAATTTTGTCTTATTTTATTATTAAAGCTATAGAATATTTACAAAAAATAAAGTTAGGTAGAGCAGAAAGTTTGAAGTGTTAATTAATAATAGGTATAAAAGCACCTGCAAACAGGGTGTTCGTGTTCCACCGGGAACCGCTTTGAACTATATATGGAAAACTATACATAGGAAAATTTTCAAAATTTGCCATCGTGGTAATGCTGATGGGGACGACCGGACTAAAAAAATTTCATAATGGTGGTACTTCCGGTTATACCGAAAGTTAGTGTCAGCTAGGGTAGTCAGGTTTTAAAAATTGAAAAGCGGGAGGTGGATAGTGCCTGGAGGACAAGTTTTTTTTGAGGTGCTTAAAATAATTATATTGATGATTTCTAAAAAAAAAGTCGATACCCCGTTGACCTTACGCTGTAGCGTGCCTTTTATATTTCTTCCTCCTCTCTTCAAACGTGCTTTCTAAAAAAAAAGGTTGCCCCTCTCTAAGGCAGCTGTACAGTTATTAGGCGTCCGTCGTGTTATTGGAAAAGCGGGAGTTTTGTTTAAGTGCGTGGGCGGCGGGAGGTTTAGTAAAAAGCGGGAGCCTCCCGACTAAATCGGGAGGGTTGGCAACCCTAGTATCAGCGTGTTTATTTTAAATAGAACATCCTATATATTATTACATTTTTGCATTCTACGTAAGATTCTAGGCAGATTTTGTACAGGGTGGGGACTTTAATTGGAATAAATTCGATATTATTAAAACTGCTGAAGTTACGCCTGCAAAATTTGGTATGTGGGGTTTTGAAGCATGCGGAATTGAATTATAATGTCGGCGCAGTTGCCAGATTTCTCAGCTTTGCGCTACACGTAGTAATTTTAATATTTTAAATGGAATGCCCAATTTATTTTTATTGCAGTGCATTGGGCGTGTCCAATTTAATAAGATGCCAAATTTACAAAATTCTATCTTCACTAATTGCTAAGCTATGGCAACACTGTAGTTCCATTAAAAAGTATCATGAGAATTTCTATTTTTAAAGTTTAAATTAAATTGGCCATTTTGAAAAGACAAGAACTTTTCTTGAAGCTTGTCAATAACTTAGTAACTATGGAGGTAGACAAGCGTCCCGGTACTTTTTAAGAGAACTACAGTGTTGCCATAGCTCAGAAACTAGTGAAGATAGAATTTTGTAGATTTGAGATCTTACTAAATTTGACACTACCAATTCACTGCAATAAAAATAAATAGGGCATTCTATTTAAAATAACAAAATTACTACGTGTAGCGCAAAGCTGAGAAATCTGGCAACTGCGCCGACATCATAATCCAATTCCGCATGCTCTAAAATCCCCACATACCAAATTTTGTAGGCGCAACTTCAGCAGGTTTAATAATATCGAATTTATTCCATTTAAAGTCCCTACCCTGTATGCCTATACCTATAAATATCTAAGCGTTTTTGACATATTTGAATTTTTCTGTTAAGAATGACGTTTGCAAGCCTTAAAATAATTATCAATTTTTTCTATAAAGAAGCCTTATATTTATTTAATTTAAGCGGGATTCCTTGTTATAAAGGACCTGCTTTATTAGATTTTTTATAATATTTTGATAACTATTAATTCAGGGTGTTTAAACAATAAGATTGAAAAAACTGCAAAAATTCTAAATTTTATAATTACTTTTAGTTAAGCATTAAAAAGGGTAAGTTTGTATATTCCAAAAATGTTTAGTTTTCGAAATATTGCTAATTTAATATTTTTATATGGCAATTTTGCTGCAGATTTTTAGTTCAGTGACTTAGTTGTCTATGACGGCGTTGAAAAACAGCAAAATCTAATTTTACCATTTGAACATTATTAATAAGCACATTGTGATGGCTTCTGTTTTGAAGATATCGATTGGCAAATGTGTCCCATGTTCTTAATATAACTTTAACACATTCTCCATAAATTAGTAATAAATTTAAATAATCTTCGTTTGTACAATTTAAGCGCACAGACATGATAATTAATGATGTTTAAATGGTAAGTGACAGCTTCATAAATTTTTCTCGCATTTGATTGTTTTTCAACGCCGTTATAGCCAACTAAAAGTAACTAAACTTAAAATCTGCAGCAAAATCGCCATATAAAAATATTAAATTGGCAATGTTTCTAAAACTAAAATTTTTTGGGATATACAAACTTACCCTTATTTTTAATGCTAAACAAGGAATAATTATAAAATTTGTGTATTTCCATTTGAAAAACTAGTCTTTTTGCAGTTTTTCAATTTAATTTTTAATCGTATTGTTTAAACACCCTGTATTAATAGTTGTTAAAATATTATAAAAAATCTATTAAAAATATCTAAAACGCTTAGACATAGGTATAGGACATGGTATACACGATATGCCTAAATTCTTGCGTAGAATGCAAAAATGTAGTAATATATAGAGTATTCTATTTAAAATAAGCAAGTTGACACTTACTTCCGGTATAACGGGAAGTGCCACCATTATAAAAATATTTTAGCCCGATCGCCCCCATCAGCATTAGCATATACTGTCAAATTTTCAAAATTGGGAGGCACAGGCCTACCCTGAAACTAAAGGTTTTCAGCATTGGTTATCAAATACTTCGTAAGGTCAATAGTTTTTCAATCAAAATTTTCTTATATTACAAATTTTTCACCGTGTTTATTTAAAAAACAAAAGATAAGTCCCGCTGGTTCCAGGATTTGTTGACTGTGGTTACTAACTCGCGCAGTATTTTGTCCGTCGCGTTCCGTGCCATTATAATTTTTTTTTTTAAAGTGGTATGTTTTTGACGATTAGTTGCGCTGCACCCTCAAAAGAGGAAAAAGTAAGTACCTAGACTTTTTTTTTAGTAACACAGAAACAACAGGAGGTAGTACCGTATCGTCGCGCCAATCCGATACAAAATCACGGTATTAATGTTTTTTATAAACATAAAGTGATAGGGGGGTAGCCAAAAAAACGTGTAAGTTCTCAAAAGTGACTTCTATAAAATAAAATACTTCGCAGCCTTTTCTACACTTTCTCCACCGTTCAAAAGTGGCTACAAAAAAAAAACTTTGCGTTTTCAAGAACTTCTATCAAAAGTGATTCCTACAAAAAAAAATGTCGCAGTCGTTGCATAAACTCCCCCTAACAAAAGTTATTAAAAAATTATATCTACCTCCCCCTCCCCCGTTAGTAAAAAGTATTTCTACACCCCCCCCCCCCCCCCCCGCTCCCCCTTGGTCAAGTGGTCAAGAGACGGGGGCAACAGCCCTCTCTATGGACGCCCATGCCTAACAAAAAATTGTATTTTATTACTCTGCGTGGCATACTGTCCAATTTTTATTTAATACCTACCGAGCTTCTTAGAAGCACTATACAGTAGTCTCGCTGCACCAAATTGTAGCTGCGAGCCAATAACATGGACAGATAAATATCATGTGACCAACGGCAAATTCGTGCCTGACAACTACTTTTAAATCGTTAAACCATGGATAAAATAATAAACATATTTCACCTTTAAGATGAATTCATATTTTAACAGGTTTAGACAGAAGCTCACTATATAAACAATATATAGAGCCTGTATAATAAGCATAAAATATAAAAACAATCGAATAGAAATAGATTCATTATGCAACAGTTGGTTTCCTTACTCACTAAGAACCTTCATAAATGGCTTTATTTTATTGCACCCATCACCCTTTACCAAGACAAATTAAACTTTAATTTTAGATCCAAGAGTTAATATACCAGGGTTACCATACATCCTGGGATTTGTCATAAGTTCCCGGTGACCCAGTTTGGGCCTCTAATACCAATAAGCTATTTACCTTAGTATATTTTGTTCACTATCAAGACAATGGCCCATTTCGATAAAAAACGAAACAAAAAAAAATCAATATAGTCCATTTTTGATTGCAATACATCAACAAATCCACTGCATTTCGTTCAATTCTTATCCTTACCTAACATGAATAAGAAATTTTGAAAGCCGAAACACCCGTTTTGACAAAATGGTGAAAGCGACTTGAACATTTTGCCTTCCGGCGCATTATAAACCATCTCGGTCTAAGCCGAAACATTTATGGCAACCCAGAGTATATAGCACAACTACTAGTTGCGTCTTTTTAAAATTGACGCTTAGATATTCTGTTATTGGCATTGACAATCCAAAAAGAAGAACATAAAGTTTAGCCCAAAATTACCCCCGAAATTACTTCTTGTTCGACCACCTATAATTTTTTTCAGTGTATCATTATTCTCTCTGGATGTAAATTGTTTCACGTCAGCCGAGAATAAATTCAGCTGTATATAGGCAACTTCTATAACATGACAACAAAATTTACCTAAAACATGAGTTGCGCGCTGCAAGATAACGGACTTATTACGACATTGTTTTGTCTCAATTTTTGAAGTCTTAAAGATAAGACATGGAAGTTCTAAGGTACATGGCTATTTTTTTGAAAAAAAAATTCTTAGCTACGATATTAACCTTGGAAAAGTGCCTAAAAATACGCACCTTTAGTGGGCATTTTCTTATACATATTCTTATTTTTTTCAAAAAAGGGCTTTGTACCTTAGAAATACAAACATTTCTTTATTAAATTTTAAATTGTCCCGACAAATATCTCAAATAGCCTTTGCAGAATCCTGCAGCAGCGAAACGGTGTTTTTCATCCTCTAAATTTGCGCGTGGTAGAGCCTTAAGTAGATGCATATTTTACTTCAAAAAAAATGTTTTGGTAGTTTTAGAAATAATATAGATACTGTTTAAAAAATAGTTTTATTAAATTTCTTATGGTAGTTGAAATATCTTTAATTCATCAACAAATAAAATAGTTTTACAGTGTAAAATTTTTATGCAAATTTTTTGAAAGCTATAATATTTTTGAAATTGGGTGTTCTGAACTATTAAAAAAACACTAATATAATTAGAGTTGGTTTGTTTTTAGCCCATCCAGTGGCATTACCGAAGTTTGCCGCATCATATAGACAAAATAAACTATGAATAAAATACGAACTTATTCTTTACCTGCGGGCAAGTAAAGGTAGACTTACAGGTTTATCGCGCATATCTGGGTGATTCAAATATTTGCGTGATATATACTCAAGGTGTAGGTATGTACAATAATGTGTATGCCGGGTTTGTGCATCGTGGTTGGAAACATAGGAAATCCCATGCAAGTTTTAGACTGTCCAAATATTTGCTCCCCTGTTGACTTTAGATCGGGGTTGTAGGGACACTTTTTTGAGGTCTCTGTGGGGTGAGTGCACATGCAAACTTTGAACAATTTTGGTCAACCCGATCTTGAAAACCAACTACACTGCAGAGGTAAAAAAACAATCAAATTTTATTTGTTGTCAACATTTGGGGTATTTAAAATTTGAAGCTACTTTTTCCATATATTTTAACTTTAACACAAAACTATCTGCAAATATTACTTTCAAAGAAGAATGTTTGCTATTAGCTTTTGTAAAGAAGTTTAAAGATATTTTGGAAAATAAAAAAACCAGATAATATTACTAATAAAGAAAAAATAGAATGTTTGAAAAAGATCGAGACTAAACTTTTTTTACGAAAATTTGAATATGATCATGTCTCGGTCTGTATTTTTGGGCCGTCTTCGAGTAGTGTTTATAGCTCCTAGTACATTCATAAAATCTTCATCATCCGATTCGTCTGTTAAATCCAGAAAGTTTTCAATCTCATCATTCGTATTCACAACTTTAAAATATTATTACCACACATTTTTTAGTCAAAAGAAATTTGACATCATCAGTCATTTTTGGGCTACAATCTATCGAATAACCATTGTTTAATGGTGTGGAAATATCGATAAATAAGTTTATCATAATTTACTTTTGTATTTTTAATTGGTCATTTCATCTATACGAGAACATTATCAGATACATTTAGTTAAATGATGTAATAAATAATTACTTTAAAAGTAACAAACCTACATCGGATTTACTGATGATAAAAAACAGCATAAAGATCACTAAACTTGACACCACTGGATTTTTTTTGTCACATTTGAAAGATATTGTAGACGTTATAGAAGACATGACGTGGACAAAACTTACTTATCTTGTGATTTTTCAGAACGACGCATCTTCAGAAATTTGTTGAAAATCTTTAACACCCGTATGAGAGCTTAAGGGAGGCAGTTGAAACAATTGTGTAGATATAATTTATTATCAGTGGTGGCTCGCGGTCTTAAAAAATGGCGAAGAGCTAGGTATAGTGCGGGTACTTAAACAAACATTAACTAATTTTACACTACTGAATTAACTGGAAATAAAATAAAACTTTTTAATCACACAGTAAATCACGTAAAAACGATATCTAATAGGGGAGCGACGGGTAATTACGCTCAGCGGATAATTGCGCCGCTTACTCATTTTAAACCAAACCAATACTTCAATCGGAGTTGTGTATAGCGCGCCATCTGTATTAAAGTAGTGCAAGCATGTTGTGAATGCGCCACGTTCCCGTTGCTTGCAGTCGAGATCTTCGAGTAGTGAGGATAGACGTGTTTTGTATATTGCTCTTATAATTTGACGTGCTATTTCAATAAAGGTTTGTAAAATCATTTTTCATTATTTTTCAATAAACTAATTAGCAATAGTGCATGTCAGGGTGTCTGTTTGAAATGTAGAAAGCCATTTTTCTCATAAGATTAACTCTTTGAGGTTATGTCAATGTTTTTAGAATTTTTAACCATTCGGGTAATTGCGCTCAAACTGAGCGCTGTTTCCCGACGTGAGCGGCATTGCCCTCCATTTACTTTGTAATTACTCCTTTCTCATTTTTTTAAAAATTTTAGATGCCAAAGGCTCGTGTACGTAAAACCAATAAAGCCTCATCGCCAGAGGCGGCGACGAGAGGTGCCATTCAAGCTGTAAGGGAAGGGAGTAAAGTACGAGAGGCTAGCAGAAAATATTCTGTTCCGTTTAGTAGCTTACGAGACCGTTTAAATAAAGGGTATTATGCCCCAAGCATGGGAACAAACGCAATTTATAAATTTAACGCAACAAAAAATTTTAACATGGATGAGACTGGTATTACGACATGCCATAAACCAGCGCGAATTGTCGGACCCAAAGGACAAAAACAAATCGGGGCAATTACAAGCCTGGAAAGGGGAAAACCACAACTGTGTGTTGTGCAATGAGTGCAGCGGGTACGTTTGTGCCTCCGATATTTATTTTCGCTCGACTTAGAATGGCTTCTGGCTTGGAACGAAACGGACCACCCGGTTCAATATACCAATGCTCCAAAAATGATTGGATTAACGAGGAGTTGTTCAGGGTCTCGCTGAGAGAAAGAGAGAAGAAAATACCAAAATGGCCTCATTTATGTTTGTTGTTAACTTTCCGACTTATCTGTGTGTATTTTTAATAATAAAGTTTGTTTTTCTATCCAATTAATCTATTCTTATGGTTTATTGTTATTGAGCGTCATTACCCTACCGATTCGGGCAATGGCGTTCATTGGATACCCGTCAAATAAATATAATTTCTGACTTAAATTTTATTTTAAATATCAATTCATAAATAAATATAGTTACTATACATGCATATCAAGTGTTTCACGAAAACAGAACGAAAAAAGTAGTTCTAGTTTCCTAAGAATGTGAGTTTTTCCTTAGGTGAGCGCCATTACCCTTCGCTCCCCTACCTTAAGGTTAGGCGAACCAATTGTAAAACAATGGCGCTTATGACTGATTTATTTTTAAATTGCCCTTTACCATAATGCACATTGTTATATGCTGTTTGCGTGACTAGCGTCACGTAACCATAGCAACGATGAAAATCAAAGCCACTTGACTGTATGTTGGGCGTTGGGTTTTCACTTGCTGTTTTTGAGCTCACGGACACGGTCGGTTGGGGCGCGTCAAAATGCACGAGTGTTTATAATTATTATTGCCAATCGGAGTTAACCGTGGCCCTATTATGCATAGCTACATTCGGATTAAATTAATATTATTAATTCGAACATAATCATTTTTTAAGGGCTAAAATGGTAGCTGTATTGGTACATTAATATTTATTATTGTCGAAAAAAATTTCCTTCTGGTGTTATTTTTTTTGGTGAAGGGCTCCTTCATCTACTTCACCTGACGAGCCGCCACTGTTTATTATTAATATTAGGTATTACTGTGTGATCAACTGGTCATTAGGAACAGCATCTGGTGTTATTTTGGAAGAAAAAATCATTTATTAAAATTGACCCGTGGTAATATCTTATAGACAAAATGTCTATTTAAGGTTCAAAAATAAATTAAATAGAAAACATTTCCTATAAGGTTTTTATTTATTTAGAAAAAAATAATTTGCTAGTTTTATTGTTTTGTTGCTTAACATAGGTACAAATTGTAAATAACACTGGCAACACTGCGTGCAAGTTTTCCATTTATAAATTATTATAAAACACCATTTTAGCTGCTTGGTACGGACGGTACCTACGTGCCCTGCCAAAAATGGCTGATTCAATCTTTTAAAAAACTATTCAGGTTTAATAGGTTTTTATAGGAACGTAAATGCAATCATGGTTCTGTATAGGTAGGTCATTTTACACACATAGATCTTAAATAGGACTCTATATGTCCTTAATGGTAGACATTTATTGATAGCATTTAATATGTAAACTCTGAATAATTTTTATAAGTCTTAATAAGTTTTAATGCGATCGAATCTGAATAGTTTTAAATTGGATATACTAGTTCAAATTCTATAGTAGTAAATATGTACTTTCCAACTCAATGCTACTTTTAGTTTCTATAAGATTTAATAGGCAAAACCTTAAAAATTCTTTATATACCTTGACAAGAATGAATAGGACCTTGTTTTTATAGTTATTTTAATGAATATACGTATAAATATTACATAGGTATTGAAAGGAATTTTCATACTAAAGATTTGATTATTTTGGATAGGAGTGAATATGCCATAACCAACTACCATTTCATGTGAGGCAATGGTTATGAATATGATCTGGTTTTTAAACGTTCTTATATGAAAATGCACACAGAAATTTTATAGGTATTTAAAGGAATTTACATACTAAATATTTTATTATTTTGGATAGGAGTGACTATGCCATAACCAACTAACATTTTATGTGAGGCAATGGTTATAAATATGATCTGGTTTTTATACGTTCTTATATGAAAATGCGCACAGAAATTTTATAGGTATTTAAAGGAACTTTCATACTAAATATTTTATTATTTTGGATAGGAGTGAAAGTGCCATAACCAACTAACATTTCATGTGAGGCAATGGTTATGAATATGATCTGATTTTTATACGTTCTTATATGAAAATACACAGAAATTTTATAGGAATTTAAAGGAACTTTTATACTAAATATTTTATTATTTTGAATAGGAGTGAATATGCCATAACCAACTAACATTTCATGTGAGGCAATGGTTATGAATATGATCTGGTTTTTATACGTTCTTATATGAAAATGCACACAGAAATTTTATATGTATTTAAAGGAACTTTTATACTAAATATTTTATTATTTTGGATAGGAGTGAATATGCCATAACCAACTAACATTTCATGTGAGGCAATGGTTATGAATATGATCTGGTTTTTATACGTTCTTATATGAAAATGCCCACAGAAATTTTATAGGTATTTAAAGGAACTTACATACTAAATATTTTATTATTTTGGATAGGAGTGAATATGCCATAACCAACTAACATTTCATGTGAGGCAATGGTTATGAATATGATCTGGTTTTTATACGTTCTTATATGAAAATGCGCACAGAAATTTTATAGGTATTTAAAGGAACTTTCATACTAAATATTTTATTATTTTGGATAGGAGTGAAAGTGCCATAACCAACTAACATTTCATGTGAGGCAATGGTTATGAATATGATCTGGTTTTTATACGTTCTTATATGAAAATACACACAGAAATTCTAAAGGAATTTAAAGGAACTTTCATACTAAATATTTTATTATTTTGGATAAGAGTGCCATATGTAAGAACCCATAACTCAATAGGAAACTACATATTCAAATAAAAAGTATTTTTCTATTAAGACCTTACCAGCATAGGAAATTACTATTCAAATAGAATAGTATTTTCCTATTAAAACCCCACCTGGAACTATAGAGACCTGTAAGAACCCGTAGCTTAATAGGAAACTACATATTCATTTAAAAAGTATTTTCCTATTCAGACCTTACCAGCATAGGAAATTACTATTCAAATAGAATAGTATTTTCCTATTAAAACCCCACCTGGAACTATAGAGACCTGTAAGAACCCATAGCTTAATATGAATCTTCATATTCAATGAAAAAGTATTTTCCTATTAAGACCTTACCAGCATAGGAAATTACTATTCAAATAGAATAGTATTTTCCTATTAAAACCCCACCGGAACTGTAGACACCTAAGAACCCATAGCTTAATAGGAAACTGTAAGAACCCATAACTTAATAGGAAACTACATATTCAATTAAAAAGTATTTTCCTATTAACACCTGATACGGAATCGCAGACTCCCGATAGTAATTATTTTTATTATAGATGGCGCGGCGTATAATAATCCGATGCCGGGGTTCATAAATATCGAGCCTTAATGTAAAAATCTCGAGAGCCTCGACCTCGAGGACTCCGCTACCAGTCCGAAGTTACATCTAATAAACGCGGGGATCCGAAAATAGCAAGATCCCAAGACTTTCGGCTCGTTCGTATAGCCGACTGAGTGCCACCTGAGCAAATTAGTCTAGGCAAAATTGACTCAGAGCACGAGAATGCAGATCGAGGGCTATTAAGCCGAACCCCGGTCAACACACCTCACCAGCATAGGAAATTACTATTCAAATAGAATAGTATTTTCCTATTAAAACCCCACCTGGAACTATAGAGACCTGTAAGAACCTATAGCTTAATAGGAAACTACATATTCATTTAAAAAGTATTTTCCTATTAAGACCTTACCAGCATAGGAAATTACTATTCAAATAGAATAGTATTTTCCTATTAAAACCCCACCGGAACTATAGACACCTGTAAGAACCCATAGCTTAATAGGAAACTACATATTTAATTAACTATAGGATATCGTTAAATTATGCTTATTAGGACCCATAGGTTGGTAGGAAATTACTATAAATAGAAGGGTATTTTCGTATCGAGTCTCGTCAACAACTATAGGATATCGTTAAATTATGCTTATTAAGACCCATAGGTTGGTAGGAAATTACTATATAAATAGACAGGTATTTTCTTACTGAGTCTTGTCACCAACTATAGAATATCGTTAAATGTTGCTTATTAAGGCACATAGGTTAATATTGAAACCTATTACGCCGTTAAAGTTCATTCCTATAACTTCCTATTCAAAACAACTTAATAAGGCACGTTTATCCTTATAGCCTATAGGAAAGTACAGTTCCATTAGATGAGTTTATTCCTACAGATACATGTATTTCCAGATTAAAAATACTGTTAAAAACTATAGAATACTATATGTTTTTTTTATATGTTTCTATATGGTATTTTTGGCAGGGTGTCTCGAGATGAAGCGCGATGCGACGTGCATTTTTCGGGTAGGTATCTACTAAGCTCGTAATAGGTAAGAATTGTTTTGTAACAAAACTTACTATTGTCTGTTTAAAGGTTGGAGACAATGACATTTCTTGAACGGTAGTAGAGTTTGTCTTTATTTGTTTAGAATGACTACGTTTCAACTGGTAAGCATCTCCAGTCGTCTTCAGGTGAATACTAAATAAGTACGGTAACTACAGCTCTAGGCAGGTGATGTGACGCATGACTAGTGGGCGGAGTCATGCGTGTTGCTAGGTGATGACGCATAACTGGATGAGTCATGCTTGATGTGTCATGCTCGATGACTTAACAAGGGTTAAGTAAATGTAATCTTAGAATAAGACCACCCAAGAGTTAAACGCATGATTCATCGAGCATCACGTCATCGAGCATGACACATCAAGCATGACTAATCCAGTTATGCGTCATGACGTAGCAACACGCATGACTCCACCCACTAGTCATGCGTCACAGCACCTGCCTAGTATAAATAGAGCTGTAGTTACCGTACTTATTTAGTATTCACCTGAAGACGACTGGAGATGCATACCAGTTGAAACGTAGTGATTCTAAACAAATAAAGACAATGTAAGTCCAAAACTCTACTGCCGTTCAAAACTTACTATGTCTCGGGGGTCCGAAGAGAGGGGGAGGGTCGGAGAAAGGGGGCACTCGTCATTTCTTGCCCTTCTTTCGAATAAGGCTTTTAACCTCTTTCTTCGTTACCAGGGCCATTTCCAAGGGGACCAACAGCTTCAAGTGGATTCCGAACCACCATCCTCAGTCATGCGACACTCCCCCTTCCCACAAAGGCTATTGATCATCGGTTTCTTGTCATTGCATGACCTACCGATTGGGGAGTGTGTACCTTTTTCCGCACCCCACGAGATATCCGGCCTGATTACCGGCGTGAACAGGGGGGTTGTGAAATAATACATTTTACACTTTTCCCTGCATTCTTAAACCTACTAAAATTTGTACATACGTTTTTATTATGTGTATGCCCACTCCGAGGATCAAACCACATATATACATACACTATATTGCCAATACAAGCAGCCGCACGAAGCAAGAATACACCCATCGTGCGATTCAAAATAACTTGAGTTGGAGGCCGTGGCGCTTGCGCAGTAGGAAAAAAATTAGGCAACCCACACGATTTCTAACAGAACATAAACAGAACCGAAGGTCTCTTGAACAGAACCGGTTCGCCGTTATATTCTTATTAGTCGTCATCTTTTGTTTCGTTCATTCGTGTGTTGTTATAATTTTCAAGTTTTGGGTGTTAATATTTATAAAACTTTACTTTAGACATTTTTTTTTGTTAGTTTGTAAGTTATAGTCGTTTCCATCTTTTTTACGTTGTATTCGTTCGGATGTTCCGTGTGTGATTGTGGATATTATTTTTAAGTTTTGGGTGCGAATTTAGGAAGAAAACTTTACCAGACATTTTGTTATTGTTAGCGACTTGTGTCTCAAGATGGGTAGAAAAAAGTGCATGATCCTTTTTTGCACGAATCGCGGTTTAATACCAGGAATAAGGTATTTCAGGTATGTAAAATATTGGTTACTTAGTTTTATTTGACCATAAACTGTACACACCCGAACTAAACGAGTGAATTTAAATAAAAGCTTGTAAAAATATTTTGAAAGTCGGCCCTGTCAAATGTTTACATCTATAAGAAGCAAATTTTCGAGCTGCGCAAACTCAACGGCCCCTGATCATCTGCTTACAGTGGTGTCATCATTGAATTATGGTATTAGCAATATAGTGTATGTATATATGTGGATCAAACTCGGAACGTCACGGTCGAATGCCAGTGATTCACCGCTGAGCCACTACCGCAGTTAAAAAGGAGGCACACACAGGGGTAAAAAAAAGGACTTGTGACGTGTTTATCTAGGAGATACAAGGAGTCACCCAATAAAATATCACAACTCATTTCCACTCCATTTTCGTCCGATTTTTATGAATTATTAATGGAAAAAAATAAATATAACTACCTACGTAACTGTAATATAATGTAAAATAATTCCAGATCGCCTGCTGTATTAGTATTTTTAATAAGTTCTTCAATAAAGATGTTATCTTCTATCCCTGCTTCCTTGGCGGACACGGTATATATAAAAGTAATGACGTCGTTGATCTGATGTTATATAATCGCATATTTTTCTTTTGCTGGGGTTGGCGGAAGAGCCAATATACTTAGGCCTATATAAGGCCTATTGTATCCCCTGTCGTCTGGGTAATGTCGGCCAGACGGGACCTACAGCTTAACGTGGAATCCGAACCACGTGTATGCACTAGTTATCCCTTTTACGCCCCCAGAGGTCCATGACGCCACTCTCGGTCCCGATATTAGGAATCATAGTAACATACTGCATTCTTAAATTCACTGAATTTCAGACATACTTTTTTTATTGTACGGCATACGTACACGTACACTCCGGGAATCGAACCCGGGTCACCACGGTCGAATGCCAGTAACTCACCTCTGAGCCACTACCGCGGTATATTATCGCATATACAAATACTATTCAAAAAAGAAGAAAGTTAATGTTGATAATGTACTTCCATTAGTTCATTGATTGTAAAGTTGAATATACCTTCGCTAAACAATGTCCTATAGAATTCAATTAAGATAATATGAATATGGGACTCGAGATAGAACCTGCATGCACAGGCCATTAAAATACTGGCACACATGATGAAGTTTTATAACCTACTGCTTGGGTTACATTTCCTTTTTGCTTTATCCCATTTTACTACTTTCCTATTGACTAGATACCCAATTAGAATTTATACAAAGAGTTATGTTGTTGTTATATAGTCAGTTAAAGTAAAATAAAAATGTAACATAATCGACTTTATCGTAGAGGACGCCGGTAAATTTATTTCGGTCTAACAAAATTTAACGGGTAAAAAGCAACATAGGTATTCTGTGGTCGCAAGAAAAATAACTTCGGCTGATACTTGTTGAAAATCCATAATGATATAGAGGTTGAAATGCTATAGAAATACTTTTTTTAACTGGAAAACTTCTAATTTAATTTTTAAAATAAATATTATAGTCTATTTCAGAAAGGTGTAGAGTAATAAAAGCTCATTAGGTATGCAATGGGACTACAGAGTGACCCAACGAATATATAAACTATTCATTTATTTCATTGCAAAATTCTTTATTTTCATCAAGTGCAGGTAATATCGGCCGGGTTTGGGTCAATTTATAGGTTTTGCCTGTTGTAATTTATAAACACTGAAAATGGCGTGACAAAGGCGTACATTATGTACAAAGTATTAGGTAGGTACACTTATTTTTTATTAAACATTATAAAAAAAAATACAAAGAAGAATACATTATACAGAAATTAAATTATAAAAAATCATAATATTCTTTGTCATCTGAGTAACTGTCATTTCCACTTGACGTTAAATAATTAACGGATCGACGACGCTCCGATCGATCAGGTGATCAAGATCCCCCATTTTCTCCTCTTTTTTTAATGACATGATGGACTGCTTTTCGCCAGTTCTCTGGTGTCACTTCCTTAATGGCTTGATTAAACAGTAGCTTAACGTCTTTCATTTTGAATGTCGTGTTGTGTCTTGCTACAAATCCTTTCACTTGCGCCCATATAAATTCTATAGGATTTAGTCCGCAATAATTAGGCGATGTGCGCAGCACAGTTACACTTTTTTTTCAGCTATATCTACCAGGGCATATTTCATAAAACGATGTTTGTGTAAATTTGCTATAGCAAATAGTTCCTTCTTTATCAAATGATCTTTTTTTTCTTTGGTTAGTTATCATAGATAATTTAATGCACAAAATTTACCTTCGCCTATGGCCGACACCGAAACTGAGCTGAACTGGACGGAATTTCCCATTTTACTACTTTACACCTTTCTGAAATAGACTATAATATTTTCCTGTACTCCATAGAGGTGACGAATACCTACTGCTGAAAAAATAGGTCCAAATTTAAAATATTTAGTAAAAAATTCATTAAAACACATAATGATCAAGATTTGGCAAAGAAAACGTATTTTTTTTTGACTAATTTAATAGATAAAGAGCTCAGTGGGCATAACTAGAACATTTTATTTTTTTAAGGGAGGGGGAGTCGGGACTAGGGCTGTGCGATTATCGAAAAAAATAATCGATTTTTGATGACATGAATTAATCGATTATTTTCGATTAATCGATTAATCGATTAATTGAATTAATCGAAATAATCGATTAATCGAAATAATCGAAATTAGGCGATTAATCGGAATAATCGATTAATCGATTAATCGTTTTTTTCAAATCGCCCTATTGAAAATAATCAATTATTATAAAAAATTAAAAAACGTCAACTTTCCACCTCTTAAAGATAGATGAAATGTCATTATTACATGGATGGTTGTAAATAAAATTTATTTTCACATATCTCTTCAAATAGAGTCAGAAAACAATAAATTAATAGAAATCGAGAAAATTCAGTTTTTCTGAAATATCTTACTCGTTGACTTCAATTAAACTAAAAATGACACTGTAATTGCGATTCCAGCGCTTTACCACATTACCACTTAACTTTCCGGACGGCGCGGCGGTCGATTTAAATTTTAGACCGTAAAAGCGTTTTCACACGGCACCATCCCAGCAAACATTGATACATTGGCCAACCGTCGGTTTACTTCTGGCACCGCTGGCTTAATGCTGGCATTGGTAACCATATATAGGGCCATAATTTCCCCAATGCTTGATAGCCATAAACATTGGGTAGCCAATGCTGGACCTGTTTTGTTATTACTACATTGGCCCGACACTGGCTTAAAGACATTGGTCCAATATACAAATGCCTTTTATTTGATATGCAAAATAAAAATATTTTGCTGTTTCCATAACATTTTAATTCTTATACCTAAATGTTTTGCATTTTTTGTATTATTTTTTGTTATTAGTTACCAAAAAGATAGATTTCTATAGTAAAATGTACAAATATTTTGATCGATTTATTCCCATTTGTAGCAAAACTACTTGGCTTGATGTATTTTTACGAACCATATCTGATTTTAAATAATTAGCCCGTGTTGCTGTTCTCTCAAACCCATTCCGCTTTCCTCGTCTTGCAAACATGCAAACCAGATGCAAATCGCAAATTTTTCTTTTAAGGTTCTTTTCTTGCTCCAAACTGGCTTGTTTGATAGAAACAGCAGATGTTAAGGTAAAGTTAGAAAAAGAAAAACATATAACATAACCCCCCAGGTAGACATGCGGCTTTTGATCTGTACTTGGACAGTGTTGCCGGATATCAAGAGTTTTCTCCCAATCAAATAATGTTTGCAGCCAGAATGTTCTATATTTGGACCTAAATATTTATTTTGTCTTTGATGCTGTTTTTATATTAATACATCACATACGTAAATTTTTACTAAATTTCAAATAAATGTAGCAAAATTTAAATTAAAACCTACAGGTGAGACAGAAAGCCTCTGCAACTTATTATTATCTTGCAGCTGCAAGTGGTTTAGAATGTTGTATTCTCTTATGATCTATTATTTTTTGTATCTGCAAGTGCACAGTATTCTTATATAGCCATTTCAATACATTTGAAGAATTTTGATCCAATTATATTGACTTTTTTAAACTGCAGTCTGGCAACGTGGCAACATTATTGTTTCAAATCGGCACCGGTAGGGTAAAGGGTTGCCGTTTGCCCGGGTTTGCCGTTCGAGTCGCCATTTTTTAGTCGGCTGCTTTGTATTGTACGTTTGTGAGTTAATTATTTTAATTCTGGAGATTTAATTTGCGTTTTAAAATGGAGAAAAAAGATGGGTAAGTGGCATATAACGTATATATTATATAGTATATATTATTATTCTGCAATGTGCATGTACTTAAAAGAGCTTTTTATTTTTTTGTTTGCAAGCGTTCTCCCTGCACTCGGCCATTTAAAATTTTAACCGCTTAAATTATTTTTAATTATAATTATTAGATTTTATTTCTAATTTACCAACATACCTGTGTAATTAATGACATAAAGTATATATTTTTATTTGGATTGCTTGATAAAAATAATTGTTATAATTTTTGTTAATCTTTATCGAGGGCGGGGGTTGGTTAACTATCTATATCCTTAAAAATCCTATAATTCCCCTTGAAATCTAATAAAATCTTTTAATATGTTGGGTAATCTGGCAACTTGTCTGTAAAATATGTTACAGAACCATATTACTTATATAAATTAAAATGTATTTATGTGATGGCAAAATTAAATCAAACTGATAATGCCATATTGTAGAACTTGAAAAACGCAGTTTTATAGTGTAAGACTATAATACTAATATACAATATACATACCTACTTATGTGGACAATAATTAATTATTACTTTTAGTAAAGATGAAGGATGCTCCAGTAGAAACTTTTCAAAAAGTTATGAATACAAGTTAATTAAAAAAAAAATTGATGACACTTTAAAAATGTCGGGTATTGATCTAAGATCTGATTCTAATCAAGGTTGGAAAGAGCAACCTCCAGACATAGCTGACGAACCGAAATTTTTAGAAATCGAGAAAGTTGATAATGACAATGGTATTTTTTTAAATAATGATGTTTATTTTGACTGTGAAGATAGCTCAGGTGACGAATATGATATGAGTGAAATAGATAAGCTCCTTAACCCTACCAACAATGTCACTTTAGCTCTAGAGAACCCTCCCATTAAAGAAAATTCTGCTCTGTTTCTACAAAATTGGGCTTTAAGTAACAATGTAACCCATACAGCCCTTTCAGAGTTATTAAAGTGGTTTTCAACTATTCCTGATCTTACAGCTCTTCCATGCGATGCCAGAACATTGTTGAATACACCAAAAACAATTGACATTGTGTCCATGGGAAATGGCCAGTTTTACTACTTTGGCTTAAAAAGAAAAATAACAATTGCAACTGAAAATATTATTAAAAGTACAGAAATATTGTTAGATTTTAATGTAGATGGTTTGCCTCTCCATAAAAGCACTAGTATTTCATTTTGGCCAATTTTATGTAGATTGTATGGGATTTTAAGACCTCCATTTGTAGCTGCTATTTATTGTGGAAGGGACAAACCGCCTCTTGAAGAATATTTATTACAGTTTACTAATGAACTAATAGATATAACGACAAATGGAATTTACATTAATAATAAGAAACATACAGTGAAAATAAGATCATTTTGTTGTGACACTCCTGCTCGACATTATATAAAAAATATAAAGCACCATAATGGGTATTATGGCTGTGACAAGTGTTGTGTGCAAGGAATTTATAGAAATCACAGAATGTTATTTTTGGAAGCACGAGCTGCTTTAAGGACTGATGAAGGCTTTCTCGCTAAAGTTAATATTAGTCACCATAATGGAGAAACACCACTTTCTAAAATTCCAGTTGGTTTAGTAAGCGATTTCCCAATTGATTATATGCATAACATTTGCTTAGGCGTAATGAAAAAGTTGTTAATATATTGGAGAGGTCAAAAAAGGTCTTTGGGTATCACCACAATGGCTTGGAATAACCTTAACAAATGTCAGGAAAATTTTCGACGCTTTTGGCCATCGGATTTCAACAGAAAACCTCGAACAACAGCTGATTTGGAAAGATGGAAAGCCACTGAATATAGACACTTTTTACTCTATTCTGGGCCAGTTCTATTAAAAACTTACCTTCCAAAAAAATTTTATCATAACTTTATGTTACTTGTTTTTGGAATTACAATTTTAATCAATCCTGAATTAAATAAAGATTATAATGAATATGCCGATAGTTTATTGCAACTATTTGTCAAACACTGTTCTCTGCTTTATGGTGAAGAGTTTAGTACTTATAATATACATTCGGTGATCCATTTAGCAACAGATGCAAAAAAATTTGGATCGTTAGAAGATGTGAGTTGCTTTATTTATGAAAATGTATTGGGAACATTTTTAAAATTGCTTAGGAAATCGAACCTTCCATTGCAGCAGCTCGTTAGACGTTTAACTGAGCTAGAAACTTTTTTATGTAATAAATTTCTTCAGAAGAATCAAAAGTGTGAAGAGAGTGTCAGCATTTTGGGAAAAAGGGCTGCTAATATTGATGATCAATATAGTTCATACAATGGAATTTTTTATGCTGATATTAATTTTAAAAGCTCTAAGCTATCGAATAAAGTAGGTGATAATTGTGTTCTTCTTAAACAAGGCACTATTGTAAAGTTATTATATTTTATCAATAAAGATGATTTAATCTTTATTCTTGGAGAACAGTATACCATTCTGAAACCATGGTCAACATATCCATGTGACTCAAGTCTGCTGTCGATGTATGAAATAACTCCTAGTGGTGAAAATATTTACTGTGAAATATCAGAGATACAATGTAAAGGAGTCATTTTGCCACACAATGAAAATTTTTTCTTTGCTCCATTAATACATACCGCATGCTGGTAAGTATAATTTATTTACTTAGTTTTATGTTATTTTTTTTTTTGCTTAATTTAACAGCTTTTATCTACCAGTAGTTAATGCCATATTTCTTCCATATCATTTGAAAAGTTTCTGAGTTCGTTACATATGTTTTTCTTGTTTTACATACTTTTAAATAAAGGTTTCCTTTAAAATTTATTTTGGCTCGCTTAGGTAGTTTAAAAATACATTTTTATAAATCAAAATCTGAACAAACTTTGAGTAAGCAGAAATGTATTTACTTATTTATTTATCTTTTATTGTTAACAAGACTTTTACAAGTATTAACAACGGCCTAAATATAAATCTATATCTATAAGTATAAAAATTGATAATTAAATTTAAAAACACTAAACAATAGATAGTCAGTAGCACAAGAATATGGCAATAGAATCCTATAAATAAACTTACACAAGATAAAAATAAATTGTCCATAATGCTCAATGGGTATATAACCCGAGATTCAGCAGAAGTAGGTTTATTTCAGTATATTTTTATCAAAACCATCCTGATATCCTACTTTTTTTTATCACAATACCTACATACTATTGTGCGTGTATTTGTTTTATTGTGAAATGTACCCTAAAATATATTTTTTGTTTTTAGAATTTTCTGTGTTGTTGAATTTCCATCAGAAAAAGACAAACAAGGACTGACCAGCATGGCAATTATATCAGACAGTTGGATTCTTGAGCATGAAGGAAAGAAAATTTGTTTATGGCCATTGTACCTTAAAAATAATTTAAAATTACTAAAAAGCCACACAGTTCCTGATATTGAAAAAAGTGAAAAATGCCCCATTATTATTAAATATAAATCTGGTAAGTTCTTTCCACTTATATATAGTTCTTAATCAAACCTGTCTGAGACAACAAACATGTTCATGTTAATAAAAGTAGTCATAGAACCTAGATAATTAACAGAAATCAGCTCACCAAATATTTATATATTGCAAAATATTTTTTTTAGCATCGTATGAGAAAGCGAGAAAAAAAATGGAAGATTTGGAAAGTCTCACTGATTGTCCAGACACAGAATCTCAAAGTGATGATGATGCTATTCAGACTAGAAGATTCAGACATAAAAATAAAAAGTATGAAGGATTCTCTTCCCTTTCCAGTTCAGATGATGAATACCCCCCTACACCGAAACTGAAGGGAGTAAAAGTAACTAAAAAGGATTTTAAAATAACTGATGTTGAAGCTTTTTCAAAAAATTTTCAAAATGATTCTCAAGATAAAATCTCATCCCTTGTTCATTCCAAATTGGTATCACAAGACGCAAAATATGATTCTTCATCTTCCTCTAGTTCATTGGTTTTAAACGTTCCAGTTTCTCGACAAGCTAATAACATGCCTATTGTGTTGGAATTATCCGAAGAAACAACAACTCAGCAAACAAGCCATGATGAAATTAAAGGTAATATAATAGATTATACACTCTAGTAATGCAATATGTAGTTTAATTGTTTTATTGTTTATTTCTTTATAATTTTTGTAGCTCTTCTTAAGTCAATATTCTTAAAAGTGGAAAAAGTAAGCAAAACATGTAATTTGTTAATGCAACTTGTTCAAAGTCAAATGGGAACAGATACTGCAGTCATTGGAGTCCAAAATAATGACCATACTAAGGACCTTCCTGCTCAGTCATTTGAAGACCTTGAAACATTGAATACGATGTTAGCTGAACCACCAGTATTCTCAAGTGTAGTAAGTATAAAGTCATCCTGTGTTTATTAACATTTAATTTACATTTTGTTATTCCTATTTAATCTAATAATTTATATATTTTAGTGTGGCACATTAACTATTATCGGCGGTAAAGACTTAACAGATTGCACTAGGCGATTGCTTTCAAAGATAATTGCAAATAAATTAGCCTTGGAGTGTAATTGGATGGGTCGCTTTAATAAAAGAGGATTTAAAGAATTTGGGAATATAGTTAATGTCATCATAGGTAAGATATTTTTTTAAGAGGTAAAATGATCTAAGACATAAGTCAAAATGAATGTTTATTTAAATGTGCCTTAACTGTTAAAATGTTCTCCACTGTCTTGTGTTGAGTGTAAGTAAAGAAAAGATGCTAGCCATTTTCTATTTTATTTCCTAGGTATATCTTCTTGGTTATGAGTTTTTTACTGCTTTTAAGTTAAATGGAGAAAAACACAATTTTTAACAATACACAGTACCAGTAATTATGTATGTTTCAGGAGCTGTAAGGAGAAATCCTTTTTGTAAAGACGCCAATCAAAGACAAATAGAAGATCATATTAAAATGTGGCTAAGAAATGCTGGTGACAGACAGGGAGGACGAGCCAACAGAAAAAACAAGCTGCAGGGGTAAACTCTCGAAAACATCTATAATATTTAAAACATGTATTTTAGAAACTATTATTTTTAGTGTTTGTTTCAAAATGGGGTGTTATCGGTCCCTCATGCGTTGTCATGATGTTTTGTTTTCTCATATGCATTACAATTTTTATGTTTCTTCTTTTTCATAATGTAGTTAGTATATTAACAGTTTTTCTAGCTTAATCTACCTATACATGCATGTAGGATGCCAAATTAAAAACAATTTATTAAAAATTGACTTTATAGTAGGGTCCCGTATACTACATAAGATATTATATATTTTAAGTATATGTTTTATAACATTTAAGTACAATATAAAATAATTATGTTACCAAAAATATCTACTCAGTATCATAACATGAGGTTGTGATAAAACATATACTTGGATGTCGATCAAAAAGAAAGCTGGGAAAAAGAGTAAATTCTATTTTTTGATTAGGAATATTTTTCGATAATATAAGTATATGTGTTTAGATTGTAGGGTTAATTGTACGATAAGTACGATTGTTTTATTATTGGCTTAACGAAAAATTGTTAAACAAAATTCTAGTGGTTTGCTTTCCGCCGGTATGATTTCTTTGATTGGAGTGTTTATTACACTATAAATTAATTTTTTCAGTTTCTATTATTTAATGTTTTAATAAACTCTTTCGTTCTTTAATTTAAGTATTATTGGAATAAACTTTTCAAAAAAAAAATAAATTCTTTTGTTTCAATTTGCATTGTTCTTTTTTTTAAAGTATTTTTAACACTATTTCTGTTACTTCAAAATACACTGATTGTTGGGTACCCTAATTAATATTTTATCATTATTAATAATTCAATTTTGATTTGCAAATCCCAAATTAAACAAATTAGAATTATTTTGGACTATGATTTTGACATACCGCTAATTTTGTATAAATATAACAACCAGCGTTTGTTTTGGTTTGCAAATTGCAACCTCATTGTGGCTAATCCCAATAAAAGACTATTTTAAATTAACCGAAATCGTGTCAAAATTACTTGTAAATCAAACAAAAATTTAGCAGTGTCGTCGTGGGCCAGAAATACGCTCTATTGCATATTATTGGACCAATATTAGCTATAGTGAAATTTTTTACGGATCAACATAGGCAACACATTGGTCAAGAATTGGCAATCTATAATTGGCCTTATGTTGGACCAAGGTTGGCTATATCTATATATCCTTTAACGGATCGACATTGGCCCGATGTTTGCCAACGATCGGCAACCCACAATTGGCCCATACGTTGGCCGCAGTCTCCTATAGTCGGCGGCCCAATGCCGGAATCCAACATCGGGGAGACGTTGTATACAGCGGCAAATGGTATGGTCGTCAACATTGGGCCAACGTAAAATTGTTTGCTGGGATATTATATCGCGCGCGACAAATGGTCGCAATATTGCTTTTACACCAAATTATGTGTTTTCTAATGAGCCATTTTCACACACAAGTGATATTAGAGAACACATAATTTGGTGTAAAGCAATATTGCGACCATTTATCGCGCGCGATATTGCTTTTACACCAAATTATGTGTTTTCTAATGAGCCATTTTCACACACAAGCGATATTAGAGAACACATAATTTGGTGTAAAGCAATATTGCGACCATTTATCGCGCGCGATATTGCTTTTACACCAAATTATGTGTTTTCTAATGAGCCATTTTCACACACAAGCGATATTAGAGAACACATCATTTGGTGTAAAGCAATATTGCGACCATTTATCGCGCGCGATATATGGTGCCGTGTGAAAACGCTCTTAAGCATAATATTAATATAAAAAGCGCACGGAAACACAGCCAAGTTATATCGTTGATTTTGTCGCAAAATATTTTCATTCCGATTAATCGAAAAAGAGCTATTTTAATCGAAAATATATCGATGATCGAAAAAATATCGATGATCGAAAATATTTCGATTTTTCGATTAATCGAAAACTTTTCGATTAATCGAAATATTTTCGATTAATAATCGATTTTTCGATTAATCGATTAAAAATATATCGATAATCGAATAATCGATTAATCGATTAATCGATTATTAACCGATTAATCGATTATTTTGCGCACCCCTAGTCGGGACTACATGTATTTAATGATTTTGTACTTAGTTAGGAAGGCGGAAAAGCGCCGAGGCAAAAAACCTTCGGGGCCCCCCTCTAACTAACCCATGGTTGGATTAAAAATGGTTTTGTAAACGTTTTTTTTTTAACTTTTTCTTGTTATTCCTAGCTGGCTCTTTAATTTCAAAAAAGAAAAACATTTTTAATCTACTTTCGTTTAGTAATATGAATTTTACAGTTCTGTAAATCGTTTTGTAAGGGCATCTATTACAGTACTAGTGATGTAATGGAAAAAAACCGTTTTTTTTTAAATCTTGCTGTTAAATAAAACCACACTTTTTAGAAGAATGATTTAATATTAACAATTATAAAATTAATCACCAATTATTAATTAAAATATAACACTTAAGGTTTATTATAAACATTAATAATACACTTTTTACAGTTAAAAATCTGTATCCTAGAAGTGGATGTGATGGAGCCCTTTACGTTCGAATTTCCAATCATTAAATCCATGTCTGACCCCCCCATGATCTTCTTTGCTATTTGTTTCTTATTTTTTAAAGAATTCTCAATGTAGCCTTTTGCCGTAGAAGAGGGTTTCCAGCCCCCATGACGCTTTAACATCTGCATATCTGCACCACCATCAACTAGAATGGTGGCTGAGGACCTCCTAAAACAATGTCCACTGTATCCTTCGGGATTATTCAAACCAAGTTTTGTTGCAATCCTTTTTGGTATACTTCCAAAACTATTAATTCCGACAGGCTGGGAGGTGCATTTTCCTTTTCCATAGAATACAAAAAACCGCCTGTGAGTTGCATTAAGAGGACGAAGTTTAGCATACTTTCGAAAGATACTTAAACTGTTGACACCTGTCACATTTACTTTTGTTATAACAAATTCTCGCATAATTTTGGTTTTCGAGAATGGAATCACAATTTTTATATACAAATCATTGTGTTCAATATGATCCAACATTAACTTAGCTAGTTCTTCGCGCCGACAAGCCCCAAAAATGCCGATTATCAAAACAACCTTCATAAGCAAATATGTTTCATCATCTGCGGTACTAAGAAACTTACATACGTCTTCCTTTGTGACAACTTTGGACTTTTTGGCCTTGTAACCCTTTGAACTTCTTTTCAAAAATGCGATTAGTTGAAAAAATCTGCTTATATCTTGATTTTTCTTGACTGAAATCATAGTTCTCTACATTGAATAGTGAGTCCATAGTGTAGATGGTTTCTGGGAGCGTTGCTTTACGGAAAAATAACCCAAAAGAATTTTCTCAGTCACCTCCTTTATTTTGTAAGCTATGCACCAATCTTCAAACTTCTGATACTCCAACTAATACCGCGCCTTGGATTTTGTCTGAACTAAACTTGAGATCGCATTGTTTGCCGCTGCTTTTATATCAGAGGGTAAACTTCCATCAGAATCGCTCATTTTGGAAAACGCTTTTTATATTTTTGAATTTGTTTGACAAAGTTTCGACAGTAACCATATGAAACAGTAACTATGCGAAAGGTAACATAAAAAACTTAATTAGTAAATTTAATAGCAGGTGCATTTTTACAGGTGCATTTTTATTTTTAAAAATGCCTTTTGCCGAACATTTTTATTCATAGATGAAAGTAGATAAAATTTTGTACAATATTCTTGTTGTAAATTCATATTACTACACTCGATGTTTTATTAAACTCGGCTGACGCCTCGTTTGACAACTTTAACATCTCGTGTTGTAATATGAATCTTTACAACACTTATATCGTAAATAACTATTTTTTATTTTTTCTTGTTATTCCTAGGTGGCTCTTTAATTTCAAAAAAGAAAAACATTTTTTACATTTGTGAAAAATACATGAACGATAGAAGAGTTTTGAAGTCACGACATGACTCCACCCACTTTTAGTTATGCGTCATTGCACTTACCTAGTATAAATAGAGCTGTAGTTACCATACTTATTTGGTATTCACCTGAAGACGACTGGAGATACTTACCTGTTGAAACGTTGTAGTTAAAAACAAATAAATACAACGCAAGTCCAAAACTCTGCAGCAGTTTGGCGGTGTTGTCGTACCAAATATAATTTAATAAATTAATTACCTACATCAAAAAATGCATTAACATAATGTAAAGATTATGCCTGATTACACTTTGATAAAATAATTCACTGTATAATTAATATAAAATAATATTAAATTATCTTGTCCATTTTAAATTTACTGCATGTCCTACTGTCGTTAACAAAAATTTGTTTAGCTATTAAACCCACGAGAAAAAACATCTAATTATCTTTATATACTATTAAAAATTATCATAAATTAGCGATGATAATATGGATCATTATTTATTAAATCATGTAATATTTCGTGAATGCAGACAAAACTGTACCAGAAGAATATTCCGCTTGAAAATGCTGTCTGGGTAGTTACAAGAATTTTAGCCAAAATGAACAGTGCTATTGAAAAAAAAATATTTGGGAGTAGAGCCCATAATTTCTCTACGACGAATTTATAGATTGTGTAAAATCGTTTTTTAAATGTGACTACAAAACAAAATTACTTTAAAAAATTTTGTAGAGTATTTGATTATTTTGTTATTTCCGCAATACGTAACTTTCTGTTAACTAAACTTAAGTGCCTGAAACATCTTGTTGATATGATAATGATGATAAACAATTAAACATATTAAAAATCAAACTCATAATATCAATATTCTGTACACTGGAGCTTTTTTAACGGTAAGGGAAGAAACACAAATGTTGCGGAAATGACAAAAATACTGTTTAGATTTTTAGATAATAAAAAACTTTTATTAAAAATGAAGCCAGATTAGTTAAGTATTAATATGAAACAAAGTATTAATTAATGTGTCTAGGTAAAGAAAAATATTTTTAAGCAATATAAAAGTAGTTGCAAAAATTACAGGTGCGGAAATGACAAATTAACAGTTTTTAAGCTCCTGACAGAAAATATTTGTCAAACCGGTGAAATGTTTGGGTTAGAATAACAAGTTGCTCAGGCATTATTACAAGAATAACATTAATTAATAAAAAAACAATAACCTCTACTTACGGGCCGTTGCCGGACGGACATATTATAACAAAAAACACACTAGTTTTGTTTTAGTTTAAAAAAATACTACATCAAAATAAAATGTGGATTACAGCAACTTGTAGAAAACATGAAGACGAACTCATTACACGCTAAATCTACTCTTATAAAGTTTGTGAAGGTACATATTTACGGATGTGATACTGGGACGACAACAAAAATTGGGGACAAATTTTGTTTTGTTGACTTGGTATACGCAGTGGGGTGGGCCGAAAAAAGCCGAAAATTTTTATTATTTAATTTTTTTAAGGGGGTAGTAAAAAAAGTTGTCTGCAGAAACTTATATAAAAAAACTGGGTACTCTCAAAAAAAGAAATTAGTCGCCCCCCTCCCCCTCTAAAGGGATGAATTTTTAAAAACAACAAAAAGGCTATAGGTATAGTTACCATGTTAAGCTGAGTAGTCCCTATACCACAGAAAAAAAAACTGGACAAAATCCTATTAGTTTTAATCGCGCCCCTTTAAGCCTAGTTATCAGAACTTCGTTCTGTCGCTGGCGACACGTGATGTAACCAATAGAAAATTAGTATTGTAGTCACATGTCAAAATACTCATTTTCTATTAGTCACAACACGTGTCGCCAGTGACAGAACGTAGTTCTGAGAACTAGGCTTTAGTCATGATCATAGAAAACAAACGGCCGTTTTATTTAAAAACACATATTATGTATAGGACTATTTGCTTAATTCGGAACCTAAAGGCGAAAACCGGTTCATTTTTGGAAAGTGGAACTTCGGTTCATAAACTAACCCAGAACTCATCACAAGGAGGTGCATAGTCACACATCCACACTGGTATGGCACGAAACTTTATCCATTTGAAATATTTCTTAGTCTGAAGGACATTTATGAGATTCTCATCGGTTATCCCAGGGGCGGATAGGCCGGTTGGGAAACCGGGAGATTTCCCGAAGGGCCGGATGCCATAGGACCAAAACGGGCCGGCCGGCCCTGGACGATGATAATAAAAACAACGAACAGCGGCAGGGCTGGGCCGCCCAACTGCATCATATAATGTGCTTGTGTCATGAGCATGACTCTATGACTTACTCGAATTTCACTAACCTAAACTAAGTACCATTGATTTTAAATGTTATATTAAAAACCTAACCCGATAATTTATTATTCGTAATAATTGTATAAAAAGTCTTAATAGTGAAAGAAGTTGTTTCAAGAAAAGGTCGTAAATTATATTTTAATCTCCATTTTTGTAGTATTCTAGAAGTTATTGACAGTTACAGAGTTAAAAGTTTCTTTATAGGTAACGGTTAACATACAGAGAAACTGAAAAACAGATTGACCTGACCAGACATTGGTTGTTTATATTTAGGTTAGGTCCATCACTGGCACGCGGACTCTCAGTCCACTATATCGTCAAGTATCGCTTAGTATAGTCTCGTGGTTATCAATACGTAAGAATCAACTGACTGCTTTAAATTAATTTCTAAATTTTTTGCAAATAGCTCTCTGCTTGCTTTTTAGAAGTTGATATTATATGATATGGCATTATAGTAACTTTGTAAAAGTTAGTTTTTTACATAAGTAAAAGTGTAATTTAAATAAATATATTTTTACTTTGTTCGTGTTTAATAAGCTTTAGAATCTTTAGATAGAAACAGGCAAACTAAGAGTCCGCGCGCCAGCATACAAGGTATATCAAAAGTTTCGCGCCAGTAACGAAATGTAAATGTTTCTATTCCTTTTTTAAGCTAAATACTACATTTTGCTAAAGAAGTTAATCTTCATATTTTAGTTATTCTTACTTTATGTTGTTGCATGATAACAATATTGCTATTACAGGTGATTGTGCTAATCTGTTGTTTATTTGGTTTTAAACATTGCCTTTTTTTACATGTTGGTTGATTGTTTATATTCCAACAGTACCTATAGTTGTGCGTTTTTAAAAAATATTAAAAAAACTTTAAATATTATTGATATTTTTACTTGTTTAACTAGCTTTAAAAAATAAATCTTGTACTATACAGGGTGCGCCAAACTCAGGGGCCTATTAGAAATATTTAGAAAACGAGAAAAGATATTTTTATGAAAATTTGAGTGTGTTCATAAGAGCTAATGTTCTAGCGTTGGAAAATATTTTGAAAGAGGCGGTGTTGCCAGATCATCTTGAAACTACTAGCAACTTAAGAATTTTAAATAGAACACCCTGTATATTATTTTACTTTTTGTTTCTGCTTAATAAGACACATATTTTTTGTATTTAATATGCTATGCCTATCTCTTATAGTTTTTGAGATATTAATTAATTAGTTATTTTTTGGGGCCAAACATGCTAACCAGAAAATCAAATATTTTTGTGATTAAGGCACTTAGAATGTTAAAATTTTTAAATACAGTTCTTAAAGCATGGCCATCTAGGAATTTTGACGATTTATGAAAATATTTTTATACAGGGCGTCCCAAAAAAACGTAAACTTCGTAATATAAAAGAATGCAACATTCTCAATTTTTTTAAATACAACACCCTGTATTTTATTTTCTTAACGAAATCTAGCTTACATTTCCTACAAATAAGTATAACATGTTCCTATACCTATCTTTAACCAATTCGATCTTACAAGGGATTTAAAAAAATTAATAACTTAATAAAAAGGTTTAACACATTTAATAGGCAGAATTCTTTCAGAAACAAATAAAAGGGAACAAATGTCAACCGGGATGTCAACTTAATTTCCTATATTTTCTTATATTTAAAAAAAAATATTAATATGTGCTTACATATATGGTAAATTAGTATAGTTAATAGTAGCTTTCCGTATTTCTTCTCTATCTATAGCTCCTAGAGATACCCTTACTCGTTGCTCTAGATCCCGCTTGGAGGTAACTGGATAGTTTTATAAATTTTTTCTTTTATTGTACCCCACAAATAAAAATCTAAAGGAGTAAGATCCGAAGATTTTGAGGGCCTATTCCATGGTCCTTGTTGACCAATCCATCTGTCTTCAAATATGTTACATCATTATGTGCGCATTTTATTAGTTGCATGGGCTGGTGCTCCATTTAATTGATACCAGCGGTGTTCAAGTCTATTTAATGGCGAATCATTTAAAAAGTCCGACACAGTAGTCTTCAATATTTCTAAATATTTTGCGCCCTTTTAATTCTCGTCATAAATACAAAATGCCATTTTATTATCCATTAGTAAACAAAAAACTTTGAAACTGAAGTGATGCTGAAAATTTCTTTTTCTTACGAAGTGGGGACTTTCTCTAAACCAGAAATGGAAATGTCTTCGATTAAAAATGCCTTCCCTTAAAAACCTATATTTTTCTGTCCAGATGATATTTTTAAAATAATCGGGGTCTTCTTGTGTCCGGACTAATATCATTTCTCAAAAGTACAAATAATAAAAAAGTTTATAAAACTCCAGTTACCACCAATCGGGATCTAGAGCTATAGATAGAGAAAAAATACGGAAAGCTACAACGGATCATGCAATAATAACTATTCATGAGTGTTTAAGAGCAAACGGGGGCCATTTTAAGCAATTTAGTTATTAGTTTTACTTATATTTAATATTTTTGTACCATTTCATTATTTTTTTACCATGTAAACACAAATTATTATTATTTTTTAAATATAGGAAATTTTTTAGTTATTCATTTTTTAAATGCCTTTAAGATCGAATTGGTTAAAGATAGGTATAGGAACATGTTATACTTATTTGTAGGAAATGTAAGCTAGATTTTGTTAAGAAAATAAAATACAGGGTGTTGTATTTAAAAAAGTTGAGAATGTTGCATTCTTTTATATTACGAAGTTTACGTTTTTGTGGGACGCCCTGTGTAAAAATATTTTCATAAATCATCAAAATTCTTAGATGGCCATGCATTAAGAACTGTATTTAAAAATTTTAACTTTCTAAGTGCCTTAATCACAAAATTATTTGATTTTCTGGTTAACATGTTTTGGCCCCAAAAAATTACTAATTAATTAATATTTCAAAAACTATAAGAGATAGGCATAGCATATTATATACAAAAAATATTTGTCTTATTAAGAAAAAACAAAAGGTAAAACAATATACAGGGTGTTCTATTTAAAATTCTTAAGTTGCCAGTAGTTTCAAGATGATCTGGCAACACCGCATCTTTCAAAATATTTTCCAACGCTAGAACATTAACTCTTATGAACACACTCAAATTTTCATAAAAATATCTTTTGTCGTTTTTTAAATATTTCTGATAGGCCACTGAGTTTGGCGCACCCTGTATAGGTATGTTTGTACCTACTTACATCTTTTAGAAAGTTGCAGTTTTTAAAAAGGGGGCGGTCCGGTGATATTGGTTTCCCGGGCCGGTTTACCCCTCCCCATCCGCCCCTGGGTCATCCTAATTACGAGGGGTGGCTATGAAATAACTGTTAGCGACCAGTCAATCAGGTCTGCATAGTTTTCAGCTTGGAAATTTATCTTATGCGTTTTAAAAATCCTTATAATTTGAGGGGATTTGAATTTCTTTGAACTTAAATAATTCTCATTATGCCTAACTCTTTTACGTGCTGCCTTTCATCGCAGTAATCATAGAAATTAAAATATTTTAAAAATGTTCGCAGTATAAACATTGTCTTGTAAAGATTTATATATAAAATTATTTTAACATGTTCTGGAAATTATCTAAGAGCGTATCATGTCCCATTAAATGTCGATCTCCTTGTTAAATTAATAATTGTGTCTTGATTTTTGACCATATGCGAGTTTACATTTTTATTAGAAATTCTGCTTTAAGTTACATATTTTCGGAGGGATTTGAGGTAGAAAAATGAAGTCCGGGAATCCTGTCACCCCTTCCTTCCAACAGGTATTTAGATTTCGGCCAACACATCCGATCACCTGAAGCTCTTTTGTGTTGATAATATAATAATAAAAAAAATAATTATCTCTGAAATAGTTGATTTTCGCATTATTCGCATTAAATCCGTCAATTGCATTTACAGGAGTAATTATTCGTCAATTATTGGATTAATGGCCATAATATTTACTATTAGGTTCTTTGATCCGTACAATATGTTTTTTAAATGCATTATATTTCAAACACAACAGAGCAAATCATATTTTTCTGGAACTGTTGCTCTCGGTGAAAGTGATATAAGTGTTGCGTGCGAGAGTACATTTTTAGGCGTGTATATTAACTCATTTTTAAAGTGGCGTTATCATGTTGAAGATCTATGTAGAAGATTGTCTAAAACTTGCTATTTACTTTAAGAGTAGGGGAGACCGGTGTCGATTGTAACAGGTGTCGAATGTAACAAGGCAGCTAACAGCGCCATCTTTTTACAAGGAACTTAAAACCCCTTACAAAATGAAGCAGACGATGTGGTAGCTCCTTCGTATTTACTTCGTTTTCATATCTTGCAGGCACCGCCTGTCTTATCCTCAAATATTTTTAAATTGACCCGAAAGTAAAAAAATGTGCTGTCATATATTATTTCTTAAAACCTATAAGTGCTTTCCTGGGAAGTATTTTATAGTAAGTATCAGTTGTGTGTTGTATTTACCTTTATTTTTGATAGATAGGTGTTTAAATCATTACCAAATACTTAGAAAAAAACAATTAACATATTTATAGGTTATGTGGTGTCAATTGTAACATATATTACGGTGTCGATTGTAACGTGTTACAATTTACACCGTCATTACGGCGTCATGTTAAAAACTTTTCTTGTAAATTTTTCACAAAACTTTTTCTTTTAAAATTTTAATAATTAGGTATACTTACTAAAATTGTGTTAAGCTTATAGTAAGGGCGTAGATTCATTTTTAGCAAGTACTTGTACTTTAAAGATAAAAAAATAGTTAAAATATTCTTTGGAATTTAAAACTGTACCCGGATCGGAAGATAAATCTAAAAATTAGTTATTTTTAAGCTTCAAAATAATTGACAACTCTGATTATGCGTTTTTTAATAAGTTTTTCTTGTTTTTAGTTCTATATAAAATGGTTAAGCCCATATTCTACAAGCATAGAAAATTGGTTGCAATATAGAGAATGTAAAAATTGGGCACATTTAAATTGTTCGTATAAAAGTCTCTATTATGTTTGTTTAAATTGTAAATCTGATGACAACCAAAGGGATTGATCACAATAGTTAATCCCGTAGAATATATATATTTTCTTTTATTTTAAGTTGTTTAAGCTTCTGCTGTTTCCTTTTCTGAGAAAGGAATAAATGTTTTTTAACAAAACTTTACAAATACCGTAGTCACTTTCTCTTAAATTAACGGACTTAAATTTGACTTTGACAGAAATGTTATGGGATATGGGTCCAATTTGCTGTGACATGTCAGGTCGGAATAACCCCAGATATATTATAGACTAGGTGCACTATCTGTTACAATTGACACCATTCATATTACTATTGACACCAGCTGGGCGGCAATTGTAACACTCGTAGTAGCCCCTTAGAAAGTTGAATAATTTTTTTTTGTGTTATTTTAGTAAGTTTAAGTTGTAAAAATATTATTCACCTAGGAGCTCATATTCTTATAAAAGTAAATTCAAAATTTTTGATAGCAAAATTAATTCATAAAATATAAAAATGTTCTGTTTGTTACAATCGACACCGGTCTCCCCTAGCAACAAAGTACTTAAATTTCAATTCCTATAAATAGGGTTGCCAACTTTTTAAAGTTGTTAACCTGTGATTTCTAAAAAAAGGTCGCGCCCTCCGTTCCCGTTGACCTGGAGTTAGTTTACGCTGTGGCGTGGCAAAAAAAGGTCGCCCCCCTTCCAATCAAAGGTGACTTCTAGAAAAAATGGTCATCTACACGTGTAACTCTTTTCCCCGATACCCGTAACCTGGAGTCAAAGGGTTTCGACCTGGAGACACCGTTTCAACCTGGAACCTCCAAACTAAACCTGGAGACTCCAGGTCAAACTTGGACCAGGTATCTAATCTAGAAAATACCTTTGTGATTCAAAAACGCGTTTTCTGATTGATTTTAAATTTAGACTATAAACAATCTTGTCGCGGATTGTTTAAAAAGCACAATTCCGGCAATATTTATATTTGACAGCATTATTTTATTAGGAAACATCCTCAAAAGTTTTCTCACTTTAACACGTTCACTGCCCAAGCCAATTAGGATGTTTGCTGCGCACGCCCAGCTGTAGAAGGGGTGATTGAGGCATTGACGGTAATTAACGTCATGGGTTTCCGGTAGATAATAATTATTGATTACATTTTTTTTTAGTTTAGTAAAAATGTGTATTTAATGAATAAAAGGACTAGGTACCTACATTATGCCAAAGGGCTTCATAACAGAGGGGCGTATCAACAAAATTGATATTATTCAAGAACTTGAATAAAATTGAAATGTTTTCTGTTATTACCGAAAGGCTCCCAAAAACTCTACCTTACCTAACCAAAAAAACTCATTTTACCAAAAATTGAAGATACGCCCCTCTGTTATGACGCCTTGACGATACGCCCCTCTGTTATGAAGCCCATTGTATTCAATAATAAGCACTTTTACAAATTTTATTTGAAAACTGAACATTTATACTTCCGATAACAACAATGCAATGGTCTGAACTGAACAAAAATAATCTAACTAAAAAAACAGTAAGTATTACAAGGTAAGAATAATATTTACATGTGTAGATCTATAGTCTTTATTGAGTTTCATTTTTGTGAAAAATCGGAAAGCACTCTAGACATAATGCAGGCTGCCCTGTACATGTTGAACAAAAGTAGGTAGTGTCTACGTTTTCCATTCATATAGCAATATTTACATCGCTTTTGTTTTGATTTTCTTTGGCCATCCACCTTCATAGGCTGTGGATAATGTAACGAAATATTTTCAATACCGTCCGGTGGATCTTCTTTGACATTGTTTTTGTAGGACAATATAATAAAAAAGAACTATTATGAAACAAAATACAATACCTATTACAAAATATATCAACATAATTACTAAATATTACCTTTTTGGTCTATTTTCCAATGAAGAACAAGGTCATTTTGAGGCGCTAGACTTATCCATTTTAATGCATGCAGCGCAAAAACCAAACTTACACTAACAATATTTAAGGTTCTTACTAGTGGCCCACATCGCACAGAATTGAACAACCCCCACGCCCAATTTTAAAATACAGATTTAAGTTAGTAGTGCAAATGACGTACCGTAACGTCATGGGCTAGGGGCGTTCCTCCTATATGACGTTATGTAACGTCATAGGCAGTGAACGTGTTAAAATTAATCATGCATACAGCACTAGACGTAAAAATATTGATTAATAATTTTCCTTCATAGACTAACCTAAGTGAGAAAAATTGGATTCATATTCTGTAATTACTTTTTATAATGTATTACTTAACAACATAAAGAGTCTCGAAAGATTGGATATATTTAACAACCTTGGCACTGTTATTTGTGCAACATAGAGCCCTATAACATAACTGAGTTTTTAACTAAATATTAAGTATTAAGTTTTTTTATTAGTATTAATTATACATTATTTACACTTTTCATTAAAATTCAATGTTTGGAGCCCTTCAATAAAACTATTTTTCTTCTGAAAATTGAACTGTATCCATTTATTTTATGACTTTTACAAAAAAATAATCGGAATGCGGATAAAAAGCTAGGGAACATGTTTGGGCCAAAAAACGTAAATCCTTTCATATAAAAGTCTCTTGCGGTAGGTCAATTTCATGAAGACATGAAAAAAATATGAAAAACTAAAAATAAAGCAGCGGTAGTTCTGTATTTTTTTCAGTACCTAAATAATTCTGAATTAATTCCAGTTAAAAATTCCACCCTATAAATATTTAAATTAAATTCATAATGGTCTAAAAACGTAGGTTAAAGAGTTTTAAATAAAACTGCAAATGCATACAGGAGTTAAACAATATATTGTCGTGTAATATTTATTTCTATTACCCACACACAATTCTGCGTCAAGTCACTAATTGAACAAATTGCTTTCTCTTTTCCTTGCATGCTCTACTAAGTGCCATACATTTTTGTAATCATACATTAAGTTGATGAACCGCATGAAACCAATAAGTTCTACCATAGAAGAAACCAAGATAAACGATCCAATTTAAAAATGTCATCGCTCATAATAACGTGTGTACGCTGTACACACACAAAAACCTAGGATCAAATCTGACTATACTATTAGCTAGTAAAATCAGAACAAATCTACTTAGGAAAGCTATTAACATTAATCTCTAGTTTATCTAAGTATAATTTTAATTTTACACTTTAATCTTAAAACAAAAATAACTATATTCGATTAGACTACAGTCTGACACCAAAATAACACTAACCCAAAATATATGACATAACAAAAAAAAAAGTAACTATACCATATATTCAAAAACAATATATTTGTTGACGCCAACAGTATAATAAGTCCATACAATTAATAGAGAATTATGGCACGTTCCAAATACTGACCGGCATTATTACTGATCGTCCTTATATAAATTTACTGGCTGTCACTATTCTATCGTGAAAATAGAGTACGGCAAGTTCTATTTTTACGCGTTTTATGTTCCGGCACTATATTCCCGCGTCGGCGTGTTGGGGGATAGTTTTGATTGTTTTTAACCTCAATTTTCTATGGTGGTAAAATATTTGGTTACTTTCTATTTAAAACGTATTCAAATAATAAAATAATGGAAGAAATATTAGAAGCTGCTATTCTAGGGGGTGGAAATGACGACGATATAGAGTTTGTTATCGTAGAAAATGTCTTAATTAACCGGGATAATATACAAAACCGAGATAACCTAGGACTTAATAATTTTACATTGGATAATTTTTCTGATGAAGAGATCAAACAAAAGTTTAGATTTGAAAGACAGGATATCCCACGATTAGTAATCGTTTTGGGGATCCCAGAGGAAGTAAGAACAGCTAGAAGGATTAGAGTTAATGGTATTTACCTACCTACCTAGAGTGAAGTAAAAAATATTTTACAATATCAAAATTTTGGTCCATTTATTTATTTCCATCTTCACAATGTCTGAACATTTTTAGATGTAACTGCACTCTGCATACTACTTCGAAGACTGGCATATCCAAACCGATTGCAAGATATTGCTCCACTATTTAATTTATCTCCACAATCAATATCCGAAGTAATAAAAACAACAATAGATATAATAATGGCAAATAATGGAGGATTGTTGGATAATTTGCAAAATTTACAGTGGCTCGATAGAAATAAAATGATATATTACTCACAAGTAGGTTTTGTGTTTTAATTGTCACTTAGGATGTGGATAATATGTAGGTAACACGTTTCTATATTCGATTTTAATTTTTAGGCTGTTCATGCAAAAGGTGGTGCAATGCCAAATTGTTGGGGGTTTATTGACGGCACAGCCAGACAGATATGTCGTCCTTCAATAAACCAACAAAATTATTATTCGGGTCATAAAAGGTTCCACTGCCTTAAATACCAGAGTGTGCTATGCCCAGATGGAATAATTGCCAGCTTAAAAGGAGCATATGAAGGCAGAAGACACGATGCAGGTATTTTTAGGGAGTCATTACTTTATAATGAGCTAGAAGAAATAGCTGTGTTCAGGGAGAATGACAATTTCTGCCTGTATGGAGATCAGGCGTATGGTTTAATGGAGCTGCTACTAAGTCCATTTCAAGGCAGGCCAGAAAATTTGGAACATTACCAACAACAGTTTAATCTATCAATGAAAACAATGAGAGTCGCGGTTGAGTGGGGTTTCCAAAAAGTTGTTGCACAATTTGCCTTTATTGATTTTAGAAAAAATCAAAAACTTCTTATGCAAGATATAGAATCCATGTATAAAATAGCAGTTCTCTTGACAAATTGCCATACCTGTCTTTATGGCAGTCAAACGGGAACATATTTTAATATAGTACCACCCATCTTAGAAGCATACTTTGGTGTGGAGTAATAAATATCTAATTTTCTAAAAATGATTATTTATTTCCTTTTCTAACGAGTAATTCCTATTTTTCCTAATTTTTATTTAGGTAGGTATCTGGTATGTCAATCAATTTTTAAACCATCATGACAGAACAAATAAAAATATTATATTAACATCTGGAAGTTTAGAAAGAAAAACATTTGTTTCCTATTGTCTAGACATAGGTACCTACTTTGACTTCTCACACAATACAATATGCATCTAAATTATTTGTTTGAACATCTCCACCAAAATGTCGGAAACATTATATTATTATTCAAATTGCATGGCGTAAGAAAATAAGTAAAACTATATATGAAGCTTAAAACCTTATTTTATTATAAAAATATAATTATTTAGTATATAATATTATAAACATAAGAATCTGTTTTTTATTTCATCTGTAATAATTTGTCAATAAGTTTCTGCTGTGATTGCAATAGTTGATTTGTAATTTTTTTTTCCTCCACTTCTACATCCGTCCTCTTTTTTGTCATCTCCAATTTCATCATGACCTCCTTATGATGTGCATCCATATATTTTTCTGTTATTTTTAATTCCTGCTCTTTCAGATACACTTTTCTTTCTTCAATATTAATTTTTCTTTCCTCCAAATCTAGTTCTCTTAGTCTTATTTTATTATCTCTATCATTTTTCTCTGTTAAATACAAAAGAGCATTTTTTTTTAACGGCTCACCCCTTTTCACTCGACTTCTGAGTGGTCCTGCAAAATTTAAATTGAGATTTAGTAAACATTATTAAAGGCCTTTTTGCATTGGGTGCAATTGCAGGAAAAATGGCCTGGAAGCATGCGCTTCGACGACGTTTTAATCAGCTGATGCAGGTTTTCCCATTTAAAACCTGCATCAGCTGTTTAAAACGTCGACAAAGCGCATGCTTTCAGGCAATTTTTTCTTGCAATTGCACCCAATGTAAAAAGACCTTAAGTTTAAATCATGGGTATCTTAACACTACTTTTTGGTCTAATTCAACCTGTAATGCAATTAAACGAGTTTTCAAAATATCATTAAGAATTAAGTAGAACTGTAACATGAGAATTTTGTGTCTGTATACTAACCTAATACTTTCTTACTTACTTTTTAGGGTTTTCAGTAGAAATAATAAATATAAATAATAAAGTGCGAAGCAGTATTAGGAGGAGCGCGAGAGCTCTGAAAAACTACAAAATTAATACAAATTTTAAACTTTAAAACTTAAGAATTTAGATCTAGAATAACAGAAATCAGGTCAAATTAAAAAAAATTCTACAATCCGGCAGCAATAATGAAGAATACTATCATTACTAAAAACGAAGAGATTATAATAGATATTATATCTCATCTAGAAAGTCTTTTCAATAAATTTCAACGATATTTTCCCAATTTACATGACAATGACAATCATAAATTTGCTCAAAATCCCTTTAATTTTGATATAAACATTCTTTCAGAACACTTGCAAGAATAAGCAATCGACTTAAAACACGATTCAGTGACGAAAATTAACTTTGAAAATTTGGCGATTACTATTTTTTGGATAAAATATCTTCTCATTTATCCATCAATCGCCCTCGACGACCTACTTATGTGAAAAAGGATTTTCTGTATTAATGGGAATTAAATCAAAACAACGGAATCGGCTTGATGTTGCTATAGTGACCTCCGTTGCGCACTTTCAAAGATAGCACGAAGAATTTTCGACCTTGTTAAAGAAATGCAGCACACCACACTTCTCATTAGATTAGAGTTGAAATGTCACATTTTTAAATAAATGAAGTAAAAGAAATGTATCTGTATAATGAAGGCTAGGGAGGCGCGACCATTTCTTGATTCCCAAAAGGGGGCGCCATAGAAAAAAGTTTGGGAACCACTGCCATAGAGGATGTAAATGTAACCTGGTATCTATATAGTGTCAAAGTTCGACACTAATATTAGTGGCATATTACTCTGGTGATGTTGAACAAATTTAACTTTATATAAATATACAAGTAGGTATATCAGTCTGAAATAAGAAAATACTCTTGCGATATTGGACAGTGTAGGGGAGAGTCGGGTAATGGTGCGCGGCGGCTAATCGTGCGCATGTCTTTATTTCCATAACCGGCAGTATATAATTCGAAATCGGTATTCAGGCGCCATCCCTTGCCAAGCCTGTGTACTATGATATATGAGTCAGGTGGATCGCTTTACTTTACTTATCCAAAACGGTCACTTTGTTGTTTACGTAGGTCGTGTACTAGTAGATGCTTCAAAAAAAATAAGCCGTAAGTATTTCCATTTTTACATTTTTTGATAATCGTGTTCGTTAATACATTGCTTAATAAGTCCTCTTGACACAGATATTATAATTTAGGCAAAAAAATGTTTTATATTGTTTTAAAGAATTTAAAACCGCCATGTATTTACCATGTTAAGAATGCGTTGTAAATAACACAGCCACACAAAAAATTGGTCAGGCCACGTTTACTATATGTTTTTGGCGGCGCTAAATCCAAATCCGAGGTCCAAAAAAGTCAGCACGTCAGAGTTTCGGCATAACCTCAAAAGTCTTACAGTCTTAAATATCTTAGATATAATATTTTGCATTTTTGCAGATGCCGAAATACCAACGTAAAATAACAAAGGCGCAATGGAATCCAGAAATCATGATTCAGGCTATAAGAATAAATAAGTATAATATTTTTTTCGTTTCTCTTTTCAATGCGCACGATTATCCTATCCATGCGCACCATATTAGCCGCATACGTCGGGTAATTGTGCGCAGTGTCATTTTTTTAATTTTTGAATTTTAAAGTCACAGTGTGCATTTTTATATCAAATTAATTACAGAATAATAAAGCCAAATTGTTAAAGAATCTTGATAGAAGTCCAATCTATTGTCTTTTCGGAAATATTACAATTTTGGCTTAGGTGCGCACCAATACCCGACTCCCCCCTACCTACCTACACTGGAATTATTTTTAAAAGTTTTCCGTTTTTGTTATATACATATGCATATGACAGCAACATAACAATGTAAATATGTACCTTATTGCGTGTGATGCTTAAAAATATACATATTACATAATATGGTATAAATATATGAACTTCTATGGGAAAGAAATTTTTAGAACGTCGTCGTTTTCAGTTTTATAAGGTAATAAAAGGTAACAAATACTGGCTGGATGCACGTCACAACTCGCAAAAAAATAATCATAACAGAAACAAAAGAAATAAGGTACAATCGGTTATTAATTAGAGTCCTGTCAATTTACATAAAATTCGTTTTGATAACCTTTTGTCATATCGAAGTTTAATTAAATCATGACAGATTTGAAAAATATACGATTTAATCTACGACGTGATATGAATCAAAAATTATATCAGAAGCTGTGACGGGTTTCCAGCCAGTAATTGTGCGGAAGTCAAACTAATTTTAAAAATGTAACAAAATGTATTTATAATTAAATGTCACCGAATGTTATCTCTGCGCTAAATTTATTTTGATTATATAAAATTTTACAAGCGTTATGGAATTGGTACATTATTTATTTAAGCCGTAAATCCTGATGTGCAGAACAAGTCAGCTGGGGTTTTGGACGAGCCGATAGCCTCTCGGGCCAGCCAGCCGGGCTGATATATCATTAGGTAATTTCTTTCTTTCAGCTAATATAAAACTTGCACAAATTCAACCAAATTTAAAATCGCAAAACAGGCGAATGTCTTGATGACATCGAATCGATAAAAATGTAGTGCATAGCATACCATTTTCGATCTTGTCACATACTCGTCATATGGCAATGTTTTTGTACATTTTTGTGTAATTTTGATGTATTTTTGTTTAAAATAAACTGTTGTTTTTAATTATTTGCTCATAGAGAGCCAGAGTTTCAAAAAGTTTTGGTCTGATCTAAAACTTTCAATCACTATTTTCGTAACAACTGCAACTTTATTCATCTTGAGAAGAATATGAATATTTTGTTTAGAATACTGCGACACTGGTACTTGAACATCACTTTAGAATACACTGATTAGTTTTCTAGATAGGCATGCTTCTATATATTTTTATATACCTACATTTTTAAATTTTAAAAAATTCCAACAAACCACAGAAAAATCTACAAATAACTTAAATTATGCCTTTTTCAACTCCAAAACTATAAATAAATCTATAGTTAACAACTATATTTGAGAATGAATGAGTGTATCCACTAGTAAACCATGCATAGTTTCGTAAAGCGTCGTAAATCCCTTGTCGCTACGCTCCTAGTGATTTATAGGTACTCGACGCTCGGGCTATGATAATATAGCTGTCTAAACCATGGTTAATATAATTTTCACAAGAGACTTATTTATACTTCTCTTGCGTAGGAAGCTTTACATTTCTACCCCATGTATAAAACCAGTGATTTTACGAATTCACCTTAACTTTTCTTTTGTGCCAATGGGTAGACTAATTATGTTCTTCTTTGTGACAGGGCTGTCAAAACGAATAACGACCACGACGATCTACCATTCCTCTGTGTCAAAACTCAAAATTACTCCATAACCTCACTTTTATTTTACTAGCGAACTTACTGACTTAAAAAACCTGTATTTTAGTATTCTGATTCTGTGATATTTTTACGAAGAAAAGGCTTTTAGATTAATGGCAAATCCAAAAGACCCAAGAGATGATAGTTGGTACCTTGACCAGAATCCATTTGATGGTTTCAACATTGACGATAGTTCTATTTTAAATAGTTTGGAGGGTAGACATCCTTGTCCACAGTGTGGAAAATCAAGAAAGTTTTTTTGTTATAGTTGCTATGTCCCAATTTCTTTTTTGGAAGAAAAGCTACCAAGTGTCAAGGTTTGTTTTACAAGATTTATATCATGAGATGTAATGTATTACATTAGAACCTATATTTTTAGTTGCCAATTAAAGTTGATATAATAAAACACAAACGTGAAATTGATGGAAAAAGTACTGCTAGTCACGCAGCTCTTCTAGCAAATGATGACATTAAAGTTTACACATATCCTGACATTCCAGATTACAGCAGCGAAGCTGTAGTTTTGATATTTCCCGGGCAAAATGCTGTCAGTGTTAGCCAATTAATTAACGGACAAGGTATAGAATCTATTCTCGAATATCAGAAGCAACCATTAGATGACATTCCTACTGGATATAATCGAAGTACACTAATGAAAAGCATACCTAAAACAAGACAAGAAAATGTATTCTCCTATACTGCTAGAAATGTTCCTATAACGAAAGCTGTATTTATAGATAGTACCTGGCATCAGTGTAAAAGTATATACAAAGATGAAAGAATCAGGGCAATACCCTGTGTAGTGATTCAGAATCGAATTTCACAGTTTTGGAGGCATCAAAAGGGTAGCCCCCGATGGTACCTAGCCACAATTGAAGCCATACATCAATTTGTCTTAGAAATCCATTTACATTGTTGGGGTTTAAATCCAGATTATAGAGGTATTAAAAACTGTTTTACTGAAAAAGGTTTAGAAAAGATTGAACGTTTGTACAGTAATGATAGCAAAGCATATAATGGACAGTATGATAATTTATTATATTTTTTTAAACACATGTATGATGTTATTCATACTTATTATAAGCATGAAGATTTATATGCTTATAAAAGAAGACTTATGTAAGATAATAAATTTTACAATAACTGTTTTTATTAATTTCACTTTCTTATTTAAAAATGCTTAAGTAAAACATTTCCTAAATGTATACTTACAAACCACCTTTAGCAAAAAAAACTAGGACATCAAAGTCCCCTCTCTGGCTGGGTCAATCTTATTTTTTTGTAGTATTTAAAATCATAAATATGTATATCAGAATATTGAAAAGAAGGAAAGTTATTGTCCGTACTGTTATAAAGAAAGAAGTGCATTTTTGGCTATCCAGGTAGTGTGTGTACTGCTTTTTGCATTAAAGTACGCAGGGCTCCAAATAAAATGGACGACTCCCTGGGGCCTGATTAGACAATGACGGCCGTTTCGTCCTTGTTTGGACTCATTGGACTGCCATAAATCAGTTGCAACTCCCTTGACCGCGAAACCGCAATTTCAATATCTGACGTAAGAATATTAAAATATATTTTTTTCTGTGACGGGAAAAAAGTTTGACATTTTATCTCTGTTGACAGGTAAAAAAATGTCGCTTTTTGTGAAATTACTTTTTTCCCCGGGAAAAAAGTGATGTGATTACTTTTTTCCCGGATATAATATACACACATAAGTGAAGGTAGATATTTAATTATTTTATTATACAAAAAGTTACATTTTCTTTAAATCAAAAAGTACAATTATTAAATGTGCATTGCATGCATGACATGTTCATTTTACTATTCGGTACAGTCGAATTTTCTCGTGTTGTAATTATATTTTCTGCCATGGACACAACTGCCGTTGATGTACCTGGTCGCAAATCGGGTGTTCTTTCAGCACTGCCACAGGTTCTAAACACTTTATTAGCTATTTCTGTCCTGTGTGCTACCGATTCATCAACATACCCTTCAGCGACCGTTGATGACTTCCAACCGCCATGTTTCTTGAGTGTCAACAAGTCTCCCCCAGATTCAACCAAAAGTGTAGCAGACGATCTTCGAAATGAATGACCCGTGTATAAGGTAACATTTTCAAGTTGAAGAAAATTAGCTACTGTTTGGGGTACCTTATAAAACTGATTTTTACCCACAACTTGATTGATACATTTTCCATTGTGATATGCATAAAATAGGCGGCGATCCTTTGCTGCTGTTGGACGAAGGGCTATGTACATTCGGTAAAATTTAATATATTTTTCAGTAACTACAAATCTCCTGTTGACATCATTCTTTGTTTGCTTAATTTTCACAATTAATAACGTTCCCGAATCTTCAATATCATCTAATGTTACCTGGCTGATTTCGCAAATTCGACAAGCTCCTGCAATCGCAAGTAAAACAACAACCTTAGCCATTAAATAAACTTCATCGGGAGCATTATTTAAAAAATCACTAATATTTGTACTCGTAAAAATCGCAGATTTCTTGGGTGTGTAACCTTTCCCATTTTGTTTTAGAAATGTAATTAGTTTGAAATATTTTGAAATGTCTACATTATTATTGGATTGTAACATACTTTTAATCATTGAATAATTCGACCACACCGTCTCCGACAAAGAACTGCAAGCCTTTTTCATCTTCCATTCCATAAATCTTGAAAACGCGTTTTCGTAAATTTTGCGCGATTTAGCTGGCAATAATTTTTGTGACGCTACTTTCGCTGCTTCTACTAATTCCGGTGGAGTCAGAGAAAACTCAGAATCAGACATTTTAAACTTTATATTATTTAATATAACTACTAATTAACCACTAAAGTTCTTACTTTTTATATTAAATCACGGAATTAAATTGACAGATATTTGATTATTTTAAAGGTTTCCTTAGAAACGCAGGTCCAATTGTCGCTATAAGTAAAACAGCCTACCTACTAGTTTAAAAAGTCAAATTTCACATCGATACTTTTCTGACTTATTGTAATAATATCGTCGTTTTCTTGTCACAGAAAAAAATAGTGTATTATACACGGGAAAAAAGCATTAGATTTTAGCTCTCGCTTTTTTGTCTCCCTCCGCTTCGCGTTGGGAGACAACACAACCTCGAGCTAAAATCTAATGCTTTTTTCCCTTGTATAATAAATAACTATTTTTAATATACACAACACAAAGGAAATGGCGTCAAAAAAGAACAAAATAATGACATCATTAACCTATAACTTTACATGCTTAGTAAACTTTTGTCGAACTATTCAGAAAATCATTAATGAAATACGGCTCCATTACCAGTTTTTTTATAGATTTTAAAAATTCTCTGACATGTAATTATTTTTATATCATATGGTAGTTTATTAAAAAGTTTCCGACACATGTAAGGAATCTTTTCAGTCAAAGTGAAACAGTGAATTGGGTAGTTTTTTACTTTACATTTATTGTCCTTGTGTTATCAGTATGAAACACCTGTAATTCAAAACTTGCCGTTTTTAAAAAAGAAAATTATTGATTCGTAAATATACAAAGCATGTGAAGTTAAAATGCATTCAGCTTTACATACGCCTCTGCAGCTTTCTCTAAAATGCATTTTTTTTTAATACAACAAAGAACAGGCTTCTGAACTACAAATATTTTTTGTGTCTGGCTACTTCTTTTTTTCCCTTCATGTTCACTTCATTCTTACTTGGTAAACTTGAACACTATGGTGTACGAGGACAATTACTGTCATTGATATCAGACTTATTGTACAAAAGAAGTTACCAAGTGAGAGTGAGAAATGTCTAGACAACACCCAGTTAGCAGCGGAGTTATTCAAGGCTCAGTGTCGAGACCTCTGCTCTTTATAGCGTATCTCTTCGACCTTGTGGATGTTATTGAATCAAGAATGAGAAATTTTGCAGATGATATTAAAATATGTTAACCCTTGTTTCTACTCAGACCAGCTGAAAGGAGATCTCCAAAGGGTAGAGGATTGGTCCAAAACATTTTAAACACAAACGTGATCTAGTTAAAACTACGGTTTTTGTAAAAAAAATATTTTTTAAAAATTTCTGAATTAACCCCGTAGGGGCTATTTTTGGACAAATCCTTCAGGTATGTTGTGGTTTGTAATATAATGAAGCCCTCCATGAAGTTTTAACGTGAACTAGTTAAAACTACGATTTTTACAGAAATTGTTTTTTCCCTAATTTTTGAATCAACCTTGTAGTTTATTTTTTTGGTAATAATAACACCTATTAAATTGCGTAGACGCCACCTTTTAGATAGACTAGAATAGTTTTTCTAATTTTGCCACAATAATAATATAAATAAAATATATGTTTATAATTCTATTAGGGAAAGCATACACTGCCTATGTGGTACACTCCGCGCGATATATTTATTTATTCGACCGTTGGCCGCTAGCTTCAGGTTCATTTGTAAAGCACGCATTTAAAGACCACTCAGTAGAAATGATTACAAAACTATACAAAAACTATATTAGACCAAAGATGGAATATGCTTACAATGTATGGAACCCATATTATGTCAAAGATATTGAGATCCTAGAAAAGATCCAGAGAAGAGTTACCAAAATACCCACTTCTCTGCAAAATTTATCATATCCAGAAAGACTGAGAAGACTTGGGTTAACTACGCTAAGGGAAGGGAGACATAGGGGAGACCTTATTAAGACATATAAAATAATTAGTGGGCACTATCAGTGTGAGATCAAGAATATTTTCCATCTCAACCAAAACATCTTCGAGGCCACTCTATGAAGATAGACAAAGAAAAAGCTGCGAAATTCCAGAGGAAGAATTTCTTAACCAATCGTGTGGTATATTCATGGAATGCACTAACAGAGGAAACAGTGACCGCAGCAAATGTTAATGTATTTAAAAACCGGTTGGACAAAGAACTAAAACAAAGTGCAGCAAGAATGATCCATTATAGTGCATAATGACAATATGGTGTAAACAATAACACAAGTTAATAAACAATAGCTTCATCGGTTTTACCGTTTGCTATTGGTCAATTACAGTATTTAGTTGTTCACAACTCTAATTCCATAACACATTGAATTTAACTCAGTTAACAAACCACCAATATGCAAACGTAACGTTTTTCCTTTCTTCAGAACACAGTGTACAACCAACTCCACACATTTACTTTCAATATGCTTTTAGACCAATCAAGAAACTCATCAATGTTCAAATCTAAACTATTTTTATGTTAGCGGTTTTTGAGTGTTACATAGCTTTGTTCTAAACATAATATTTGTTGTTCTTTATGATTTATTGCTTACAAACCAGTCATTAGCCTTTGAAAAACTATTGTTACCCTTTTCAGTCAATTCAGCAACACTTTTCGCTGCACTTATAAGCAAATGTTTATAAAAACAGTATAAAAGCCAATTAACCGATAATAAATCGGTAGAAATAATGGATTTTTTATACCTAATCGAAAATCGATTATAAAATTTCATAATTGCCCAGCCTTAGTCAGAGTAGACCAAAATTTGGAAAAACCTGGCTTTCATCTCAAAAAAGATTAGTTTTTTACATTGTTCTGTAATATTAAAATGATTTGTCTAATGGCAAAAGTAATTTTAAAAATTAGGTTGGAGCTTCACAAAATCCTAATAATTCGTTATTGGACCCTGCACCTCTCCAAACTGAAATCTCATCTGCTTCTACTAAATATCAATAGTTAAGTTACCATACATATGCTGGGAGAAAAAAAATATTCCAGTTAAATAAATACAAAATGATTTATTAATTCGAAAACGTAAATTATAAACATAAAAGGGGAATTTAAAAAAATGTTTTAAATAAACTACAGTACAAAACTGTCAAATTTAGAGGAATTTATTACAGTTTGTTTTTAATGTTTAGGGAACTTTAGGATTATTTACATCAACCAAGAAACTATAGTTGTGTTCGCAGTAAGGATTCTGAACCGATTCAGAATGAGTACTAAATTAGTTTAGGATTTTCATAGTATAATATGCTTGATACTTAACCGGTTAGGAATTTGTTAGAATTTCAAATTGTTAGCTGTTAATACCATTTGAATTTAGCTGTAAAAACAATTAAATTAAACATCGCAAGATATTGTTAATAATTTAACTAGAGTTAAACTGCAAAGTAAGTTCACTTGCCAATCATTGGCTCTGCTCCTTTACGGGCAATTTGCCAGCTCATTCGTGGCGAGGTGATCTTGTCTGGTTTTTCACCATATCATCCCCGCGAGTTGTAGTTTTGTGCTGTGGAGTAAGAATAACCGCCACCGGGGTTGGTTACCCGATCTTGGTTTAAAAAATAGAACGATATGTCTATTACTTTATAGGATGAGGTGTTATTTTGTACAATACATCAAAGCATAAATACAGTTGATCTTTAGCTTGCTGAAAAAAGAAACAACAGTTAAATCCGCAGAACTGAAAGAATCAGTTCAGAATGAATCTTGAATCGAATGTTACGCGAATATGAAACTGTAACTAGAAATTTTGTGATCCGCGAACGTCATTATTTGAGCTGCGCATGCGAATAGTTCCGAATTGGTTGAGAATCCTTACCCTGAACAAAGCTAATATATTGTTCATGGTTACATGTAACACCAAGATACCTATTACAAATGAAGTGTACTAAATTTTACATTACCATATTATGGCCTAAACTTTTTTATGAAGAATATAACTAAAATAAAATAAATATATATTTTTTATTAAAAATTACATTTACTTTCGCGCAACCCATGATAGCCGATTGGGTAATTAAAAACCTAGAAATTGTAAATATTTTTTATATAAATAAAAGACACGTAATATAAAAAAAATAAACACGTCATTTTGCTTACACAACTAATGTTAGTGCCCAAATTCGATGCCCACCCTTGCAGTGGCGGCGCCAGGGGCGGGGGCACTGTCCCACCTTTTGTTGAGAATTCACTTTTTATTTAGGCAGTGCCCACCCTAAAATCATCGGGCCCGCGTGTGACCACCCATTGCGAAGTTCCTGACGCCGTCGCTACGCCCTTGTTAGTAGAGTTCGAAGAATGGTTAAGTTTGTGGAATTTATAGTAGCTTTTAAATGTTCTATCAATATTTTTCACAACATTTAATTTTTGAGATATTTGAGAAAAACCAAATCTGGTCGATATTAACTTTTGTCAGTAATTCGTAAATCCTTTACCCAAACAGCTGTCGCGATGTTATATTATTAAGACATCATTTTGTGAAGAATGCTTTTTTCTTGACTGAAATTTCAGGTTTTTTGGAACTTCCACTTTTTGTTGTGATGATCATCCATGGAAATTAGGTAGAACTGGGTGAAGTTCTAGGAGGGAAAGAAGGAAATAAAAAAAGGTTGCAGGTTGACTTAGGTGTAAGAGTTGTGTGGCCACGGGACTGAGCAGAGAGAGAGAGAGAGAGGCAATGCCTTAAGGAAAGGCAGAAGCCAAGAAAACTAGCAGAATAGCTATTTAATTGTGCATTGGGGGTGTCACATGACTGAGGATCGTGGTTCTGAACCCCCGTTAAACTGTACGTCCAAGAGCAAGCTGGCTTAATGTGACAAGTGGCCATTAGTAACCCAGAACATAAACAAAAGATAGTCTTTAACAGACAAAAAATTATTATTATATAAATAGGTTTGTCTTTTCGCTACATTCACACTTTCAATAGATTTTTTTTTGTTAATTTCTTTATTGGGTTTGTAACAAAACATATTACAGAAGTACCTAATAATTAATAAAATAAAAATCAAAATGTAAAATTTAATGCACTTCATGCCAATTCAAGTACAGGGGTCTCGTCATTGCGGTAAAATACCCATTTTATCCAAATTAAAACAACTTTAAATACATTTTTATGGGAATGCGGTTGATCATTTTAAAGTAAATTTGAAGAAGGATAAAATGTAAACTTTTAAAATGTCCACCACAATAAAAATAGTAAAGCTCTGATAGGTGAACAAAAGACAATCTGAAATTTCGGATATTGATCAAAGCATTTCTCACAAAATGTGTTGGAATAATGTGACTTTTGACAGCTGTCAGGTACAAGGACTACGAGCTATTACCGAAAAACTATCTAATGATTTTTCTTAACTTATCTGAAATTTAAAATGTGAAAATTTTTGAAAGAATAAATTCCACAAAACAAAACATCAATGGTGAGCGTCGAATTCTTGACAGGGGTAAAGGTCTTTAATTTAAAGAATTTGTAATCAATCTATTATGAATGAGTTAACTATTAAATCATTCTTGTCCATACGTCATTTAACCATCACAAAAACAAAACATAACCCTTCAAGTACAAGAATCTGATGGTCATACTAAAATAATTCTCGACCTAAAATAAATCATAATACTCTAGCCTATCTTTTAAAACTTACAATAAACAAAAAACGTTTACAACTTACGCAAGTCTAAAACAAAAACGCTCCCATCTGAGGCACTAGCCCCTACTTTATCACCGCGGGAGTTCCAACAAACCTCAAAAATACCTCCAGTACCTTTATAACTGTGAACTAGTTGTCCTGATTGAGTAGACCATATATGCACACACTTATCGAAACTACCACTTGCCAGGAACTTCCCATCGGGGCTGAAAGCAACGGAATATACTGGCTCGGTGTGCTTAGTTAGTGTGTGTATACAAGCTCCCCTCTCGACATCCCACAATCTTACTGTTGAATCAAAACTCGCAGAGGCTAAAATTAAGTTCATATTTGGGTTTTGTGTTCCCGGGCCTGTAGGTGACCATTTGATTGTGTATATTTCTTTGGAGTGTGCTTGGAGATCATGGACACAGTTGTCTTGTTTCATGGACCAAATTTTAAGGGTCATATCGTCAGAGCAGGAGGCGAGAAGATTTCCTTGAGGGTCCCATTTAATTGCATTTACCTCGTTCTGTAATAAAAAAAGAGTCGTTTTCTTGTATTTCGTAATTACGGGCTCAGTCAGTATTTATTATTTATTTTATTTATTTATTGATGTTAATAACATTTTCAAGTTATATAAAAAAAATGTACAATATTATTTGAAGCTTAAATTAAACCCTTCTAGTAGAATATTTAAAGTTGTTTAAGGATGCACCAATTAAGTCTAGGCTTGCGGAGTAGTAGGTTGCTTGGTTTAAACTTAAATGAAGATAAGTGTGTCTGTCTGTATGTCGTTTACACTTAATAAAAATATTGTTATCCACGATTATACATTGAATGATGCTGAACTTAAGAGGGTTGATGAGCGGAAGGATCTGGGAATCTTATTTGGTAATACCTTATCTTTTTCCAGTCATATAGTTTCTAAAATTGAGAGTGCCCAAAGAATTGCAGGATTAATTGCAAGAAGTACTAAATACTTCAATGTTGATGTCGGCCTTTATTTGTTTGACTCCTTGGTGATACCAATTTTGGAATATGGCAGCATAATTTGGTCTCCTCAGTATAACCGTTGAATTAAGATGACAAAGGGAGTGTAAAGAAAGTTCTTGAAATGCATAGATTACAGAAAGTTTGGGATTTATCCTCTTCAGGGTTGTGATAATGAGTATCTTTTGAAAATTGTAATAGATTATCTTTAAGTAAAAGAAGGATAAAGATCTTCTTGTGTACAGTGTTTAAAGTCCTTAAGGGTGATATTGACTGTGCTGATATTCTTGAATAGCTTCCGTTTACCTTCAATCGTGTTAATTCTAGAAATAGTAATGTTTTTTTATCTGACCTTTCCGCGAACGAATCTTTACAGAAGTTCCCCACTGTATAGATTATGTCATTTATTTAACTTGTATGCTTCTGATATTGATATCGACCTTATTAATCTGCGAAGCTTTAAAAAACTTATACAGGATAAATTACTTATAAACTAATTGTATATGTCGTATTTTATAATTTCTGTGTTATAACATACTTTGCTGAGCTAATGGTTATTGTTTTTTTATGACTTTGTATTGTTGCCTGTCTATTAGTTTAAGTTGAATGTCTGTAATTGGCTTTTTGCTGTTGATGGTTAGAAATAAATAGATATCTGTTGACTGTAGTTGAGACCCCATTAATGGGACTGTGCAAGTAATACCATGTATGGCTGTAGGGGACATGCAGGAGGGAATGATTATGAGTTTGATATTTTGGGGCGTGAAATGAAAATCGCAAGACAGTGTGGACTTTTTACTTTGAAAGCAACACAAACCTCGTTAAACTACCATCTACAAGGAAGCGTACTTGGATTTAGGTAGAACAGTTTGATCAATACTATAGTTGATTTTTTTTAAATCATCTAATAACACATTTTTCAAATTATCTTTTTATTTCATTACGGTCCTGAACACAAACAAAAGATTTCTGATTTGAAAAATTGGTCCAATTTTACTCAAAGAGGCCTGATATTTAATATTTTGTAAGAAAAAGAGACCCAAAAGTCTCTACCTCAAATATTTTTCTGTTTGTTTCTTTTTGTTACATGTTTCGCCTGAAACTAGCATCATCAGACCTTTTAAACTATAAAAAAAATTTACATTATTTTTGAAACAAACATAAGCGCTTTACAGTAACATAACTAGACTAACACTCTAGTTGCCTTTTCTTCACTCGGGAACATTATTTTTTTCTGTTTTACAGTATTTCGGTCTATGGTCATATCACTTTAACTTGATAAATATGACAGAAACCCATTAAACACGCGGTAAATTTTACTTGACACTTTAGAGAAGTGAGGTTAGGGTACATTTCAAAAAGTGACAATTCTGTCAGATTTGTTTATTTTTTATTTTGCTGTAATTAAATCCTTTCTTCGGTGATATTCGTACATTTGAGTGAAAATTATAGTTAAAAACATTTGTGTATTATGCGTTTAGTTATCAATGCCCTTTGGACCGGTCAGTTTATTAAATTTAAGTTGAAAATACCTAATTGTTGGCGATGTTCCAGTTATTGATAAATAAAACTTCTTTGCTTTGAGTGGCAAAATAATGTTTTGGTTTTTAACAAGCTGATAAAGAGACTTGTAAACTGGAAACCTACCCTTTATGGTGAGAGCAGAAGAATGAAAACTAATATATACCTAAATTTCATTGAAGAAGTGATTTTAGTGTGAGAATTAATATAAATTGGACACCTCTATGTTATGATGAAAGCAGAATTAAAACCTTTATATACCTATGTAATACTCCAAAGAAAAGCTGTTTCTACTACACAACTTAATTGGACAGTTTTATAAGAGAAAGATTACTTCATTTTAATTTCACAGCCATGTTATGTTTAAACCCAACTAAGTTTGTTAAAAACAATATTTTAGTCAAGAATATCAGAAAAATGCATTGAATGCACTTACCCTAACATAAGTACGTAATTATGTGTTGCTTGAATTAACAAAAATATAGTGGATTAATAAGAAGTTATCAAAGGAAAGATGTGCCAAACTTCTACGAAGAAACTTTCTCTCGAACTGTGTAGTGTACAACTGGAATCGACCCAGTGAATGCAACCTCAATAAACCAATTTAATAATAGACTTGACAGAGACATTAAACAATAGAACAGCTCATTCGTCCATTAGACACTGTGATATTTACATGTGAAAACAGAATAGTCTCATCGGTTTTACCTCTTACTATTGCTAAATAATAATTATTATTTATATGTGAGTTTTTTAGACCATTTTCTATTTTACAGGAATTAATTAGGTTAGTAATATTTTATACTCTATGGTTTATTTTAAAATATCTAGATATGTATAAGCATTACGGCTTAATACTTTTGAGAAAAAAGTATTCCTAGGGAGCATGGTTAACAAATATGGGAAAAATAAAATAATCCTTATAAGTATAGTAAACTAATAAATTTATGAAGGTCAATACTTAGAATCCAATGTGTTTGTTTACTAATATATTAAAACATGATTAAAACTATCTTTGTTTTTATTTACACTTAGCAGTCTCTCTAGCATAGTTATTTTTAAAAAATGAAAATTCTTTATTAATAGAAATCAAACTGAAACAATATTATATTCTTACATTATACTTTTTCTCATTTTTCAAAATAGGTAAGTTTATTTAGACAATTAAATAATAATCTATGTATACACATACACCCTATATTTGTTATATATGAAGAAATCAGGATTAAAATTAAGTTTGCTTGAGTTGCAATTGTATATAACTAAGTACTATTTAAAAAAATATATTTGTTCGATGACTCTACTAAAATCTTTATAAATAAATATAACTTGAACTTTCACACTTATGACTTTTGAACTTAAGTACCAAAGGGTCCTTATCTAATAGGAAATGGGTAATGTAATATATTAAAGCAACCAGTTTTTTAATAGTAAACTTTATAGCCTTGAATTTGAAAACCTAACTGAAAATTTAATAATAAAAATTAACATGACTATTTGATGATTAATGATTTCAATAAAATTAAAGTTGAACAAAAAAAAAACATTTAAAGTAAAACAAATGTTTTTATATTTGAAACAATAAATTCTCAAATTGAAAGCTTCAGCCTTCTGTTTTATTCTTCTTCAGGAACGTTAGTCCTGTGTTTAAGTCAGTATATATTCTGTTATGTCTTAGACGTGACCGGTGGTTTATTGTTGAAAGTAGACACAGTTTATTCGGTATATAAATTTATTAGATTCGACATACTACATAAAAATGGAGTAATAGACAAAGGGCTTGTGCGCACTGTACTATCGTTTTAGTAGGGAATTGTATTCCTACTCCTAGACGTTCGCCTTAAGGCGGCTCGTCTCTGAATGTCCACACAACATATTCTATAAACATGGTTCCTTGTGCTTCCCAAATTAGTAATTAATTAGTCCACAAATGCTTTTTTTTTTGTCACTACGATAGGTCTTTCCTTTTCATAAATGGTTCTAAAAAAATAAAACCATTTAAAAAAAAATCCTAATAAAAAATCAAACTAATTTATTGTTACAATACTTATAAGATCTTATTGTATGCAGTAGGTACTTGTTATTTTTTTTTATTGACTATGACTATTAACGATCACGCTGTATAAAAAAGACATAAAGTGAAGTAACACACATTGTACTAAGTGGTCCAAAATACAGCCTACCCATTACAGTGAAAATTGAACGGATTGAATTTTGTTGAAGATATGGGTTTTGAAAATCAAATTAGTGTATTTAAAACTTATAATATATTTGGTTGCACAAAGATTTTTAACAACAATTAACTAACCAGCAACTTTGACTCTGACATAAATGACATTGGTAGGCATAATTTACTCACAATCAAACTTGTCAAAGTGGCTGGTTAGTTATTCATTATGAAAATTCTTTATGCAACCTGACATTAGTCTCCCCATTGTTTTCACCATGTCATTGTATTGACATGCAATGATATTGATTTTTTTGGAATTATATCGTTTTATCAATAAATCATTTTAACTGTAAGTTGTTTTCCTAAAACAGAAAAAAAAATTGTCAGATACAAATGTATGTCAAGAAAACATCTAAGAGCCTGCTAACTAATCATAAAAATAAAAAAATTCTTGTAACATTATCACTGCAACAATTCTAATTAAAAAGCTGATAAAAAATTAGAATTAGAACATGTGCAAGTATTTTTGATGTTCGATAGGAAGGAAATATAGGGACTATTACTATCTCATATGGGACTTCCAAAGCTATTGAAAAGCACAGGTGTCAGCTTTAAGTTAATTTGTCTTAGGTTTTCCCGAGGGTTTTCCATAGATTTCCTGGTGTAACTAAATAACTTACACAAATTTTCCTATAAGATGTGTTGTCCATGATCTGAAACACTATATTTTAAAGTTTTTACATGTTATCTTGTATGTAACCATCATGGAATCTTTTCTACAAAATAAAAAAAAATTAAATTGGTAGTGCAGTTGCTGACAAACATATCCCAGGACATAACAAACATACATGTACTGACATGATAAACTTTAAAAGGTTATATTGAGCACAATTACATTTTAAATGGGGATTTTCAGATAAAAATTATTATTTCTTCAGGTTTGTGGTTCGATCTTAATGTAAAGTATATACCTATTATGCAGAAAATTATATTAATTAATGTGTTTTTAAGCTGATATAATGTAACATCAAAAAAAGTTGTGTAGTGTAAAACAGTTAGTAATTTAATATTGCGTCCATAACTTGAAATATTTGCATAGAGCACATCATATCATATCAACCCCCAAAAATAGGAAAAAAACATTTATTTCAGAGATCCTATGCATGCATACACCAGTTTTTATTAATTTTTTCTGAAAGAGTGATCAAAATGGTGCCAGACTTGAAGATATGAGACTTAAAATATATTTCTATTGAACTAACCGAGAACAAAAATATTATCTACCTACATGGGTATTGAAAATGGTAAAATGTACTAAAAGTTTCATGCAAATTAGGAATATAACACGTGTAAATACCTACCTCTAAACTGGATTTTATGTTTAACTGTTCACTTATTTAAAAAATCTCCAGTCTTCAACTTTTTTCTGCACAATTTCTACAACATTTAAAGCATAAAAATAATGTAAATCTAACAAAATGAAAATCTGTATTTACCTTTGTTGTAGGTAAATCCTTTTCCAACACACTTATTTACATTATTTTTTGATATAATATTTAACAGGGCCCCAATCGACCTTAAAACTTTTATTATTTTTTGACTTTTTGAGGTTATGTTATATCGGCTTGTCAGAAAAATTTCCTACAGTATTGCCACCATTGAATAAAGTTCTTTATTCAAGATTGCCAACAACGTTACTATTTTATTACTGGAAATTGGAAAAGAATGTAATTAATTTTAAAAAACTTTACCATCACGAATACTCAAAAGTTAATATTAATTCCCAAAAAGTATTTTTTAAATGAATTTAAGGCTATTTTGTTGAGAAACTGGGCCTTTTTGTTAGCGAAAGTAGGCAACCAAGAAAACATTTCTGAAACCCAAGAGATCACAATAGCTTTGGTACAAAACAACACATTGTTCGTTTTTCACAATAACTATAGTCATTTTTGTCTCGTATTATGCAAAATGTCAAATGTGAAAAAGATGGATATAAACCTGATGTCTTCAATTGAATTAAAAATTTTCTATAAGTAAAAGGAACAAACCCTTTTTTCTTCTGTGAGTAAAAGGAAAACGGCTAATTCGACAAATATGTTATCGTTTAATTTGGCCATGGATTCACCCAATTGAATTAATTTTTCTTCAATTGTTTTTTCTGTAATCTTTATCAAGTTAAAGTGATATGACCATAGGTCTAAGACAAACACCATAGGACTTAAGATATAAATTATATATTGATGAAATAAATAAAATACCAATAAAAAATATGATTACTTCTCATGCCTTAAAAACTTGTTTACTTCGTAGAGTATTGTGACTGCAAATTTTATTGAAAAAATAAACGGCCTGAACACCATAACTTCCTGTAATGTAATTTTAATATTTAAGTAATCCTAAAAATAATTATAAGGGCCGTAATAGTAAAGAAAGAATAATTTTAAATGCAAGTGATGTGTCATTTAATGACAAAACGTTAAAATTTTAAAAACCTTTAAATTGTATTAAATTTCCAAAACTTATGGTCTATTTCTTTTCGATTGCGAACGACGACAGAAACCCGTTTTACAATAAAAAATGCAAGAATTTTCATTTTTGACAAGTTGAAAAAGTAAGGTTAGGGATTTATATCATAACTGACATTTTTTTGTTTACTGTTTATAGCGGCTAGAATTTTAAATTAACATTTGTTAAGGCCGCTTTACAGTTTGCAATTTTTCTTTCACGCAAGAAAAGATTGCCCGGGAGTATGCGCAGAACGAGGCTAATGATCAGCTGGCGCAATTTGTATTGCTTGCAAGAAATATAACTCGGACCGTATTTTTATTGCCATTGCAAGCGCAATTCTGAGGATTTTCTGGTGATTTATGAGACACCAAACTAAATATAAAAATCCCTGATATTTATTTATGTTTTTTCTAACCTATAGCGGGTACGTTTTGTTTTTGTTGGTTTGCTTTCATGTCCTGTAATGATGTTTTGTTAAAATGAATGCACAAAAAGCGCCGGTAAGTCCTAACCAAATGTATTTTTATTTTAATGGTTGGCAAGTGGTACATCACCTACAATCTTGGCAAGTCATTACACGTTGTAAAACGAAGTGAAATTTTTATTGCCGCAATAATTATTGCTGCAAGACAACTTGCGTGAAAGAAAAATTGCAAACTGTAAAGCGGCCTTTAAGAAGATGAATTTTTAGGTTATTCTATATTTTGTCGATAAATCGGGCATCCTTTTTGCTTCAACACAAAGTAGGCATAGGTTTACTATTTTATGTTGCAGAAAAACGTGAAATTAACCGATTTTATGTACAGAAAGTTATAAGATTGTTTGTTTCGTAATATAACTAGAGCTAAAAGTTATTTTTAATTGCTAAAAGGTTTATAATTAGCATATATTTGCCAGAAATCAATCGAACGGAAATTTCTTATTCTTCTTCTGTGATTTAAAAAAAAAAGACCTTTAATAAGTTGGCTATGCATTTATGTAGTGTAAATTGGTCCATGATTTAACCAATTGGGTGAATTTTTGTTCAATTTTTTTTTCTGTCATCGTTCGCAATCGAAAAGAAATAGACCATAGAAGTCATTAAAACGGTTTTAAAAATTCCAGGTCCGTATTTAAAAGAAATGACTTGAGGTTGGCATTTATAAAGATGAATAAAGAACGAAACGTCCAATTTGAAAACTAATAACGCCATCTTGTATAACCTAAAGAACGGCTATGAGAAAGTGTTTATGGTTTTTCCTAAGTCAAAAATAAAGGCGCAAAAAATTAAAAACCAAAACAAAAAATTTCGTTTTTTTTTTCGGATAACTTCGAAGGTATTCGGAATATTTACAATTTTCTTTCACCAAATTATTCAGCCCTCAAACACGCAACTCTACCTCAATTTAACCATCTTCGTATCTCTTACCCCAGACTATGCGCTCAAAGATTTTTCGAACGGCGAGAGTGATCACCAGGATAATTTTTATACTCGCACCGTTAGTTCTTGAATGCGCTCCTAAGTCAGAGGTTTGCATTCATTTCTAACAGATCAAATGCATTATAATCAGCTTTACTGTTTGACTGATTATATTTCTGATAAGCAAATTTTTGAGAAGTTTAAGTTATTTACGCGTGGGTGCGTACCAAGGAGGGGAATTGTGGTTTGAACCTGATTTTTTTTTGTACAAATATATCAAAACAATTAATTATATCATAAAAATTATCTACAGTAACATCCAAATTTTTATCTAATATTGAGTGCTAATTCTATGATAAAAAGTCTATTAAAAAGAGAGTTATTAATTAAGTTAAAAATTAGGTATTACCTTTCACTTTCACTACTTGGGTCAAATATAAGCTACTTGAATTTAAAATTGTTATAATTGAAAATACTTACCGTATGTCCTTGAAAAGACTTAATTGGCCTATCCATTGACAGTTTACAAACATGAATGCACTGATCCGTTGAGCAAGAAGCAAATGATGTGTTGGTCTGCCAATCAACGTCCAGTGCAGGAGCAGAGTGGAAACTAAACTGTTGAGTGCATTGTCCACTGGCTGCATCCCAGATAATTGTCGTTTTGTCAACCTATGAAAAAAATCCATTATATTAGAAAACTGTAAATGCCTATGAGATCAGATTTTTTATGTTGATTATAAGTCAAGGCGCTCGAAAAAGTGCTTCGAGCACTAAGCCCATTGGAAAAGTAATTGCCAGCATCAAAAACTTGGGAAATTCTAAGTGCTTACAATTACCAAGGAAAGTACTTTTGAGTGATTTAGAAGTCTTGCAAATACTTTAAATGGCTTGAATTACCAATTAAACTGTAAACTGTTTCAGAAAAAATATAGAAATTAAATGAAAAATAATGGCATACTTATGTGTCTAGGTTTACTTGGTAGTCTTGGTACATATCTATTTTTTATTCATTCCTAAAGGATCAGACTTTGACGATAGAGGTAAAAACTAACTTTAATAATAATTCCTAATATAAAGCAGTATTCTCACCCCAGCAGATAAAATATAGTTTCCTCTTTTATTCCATTTAAGAGCAAAAATTGGTCCTTTGTGTTGTCCTAGAGTGCTTGCTAGCATACCATCTGTCTTCCAAATTCGAGCATAACCATCATAGCTTCCTGTTGCCAATAGGCTTCCATCACACTTAAAATTAAAAAAAAAACTATTAATAAGAAAGAAATTAGAAAATCTTGGCTTAAATTTCTTTAAGAACTATGGGGTTCCACAAGTCTAGGATTATAATAGCAAATAATAATTAAATAAAATTTCAAGAAAGTAGAGCTTTCATTCCCATCCACTAAAAATACCCTAAAAGAAGTACCTTTCATCTACTATAATTTAAAAAAGTGGAAGGATTTATGTTTCTTTAAATGTACCACCCCGCAGAGTGAGATTTATAATAGTACCTATTAATACTGTACATTTTATTTTAACAAAACTTATTTATCATTTAGTGCACATATAGACATTCTTGAGAGCTTAAGGCTACTGGGTTTCATCAAGCCACACACAAAGCATATTTTGACATTAAGGTGTTGACAGCCCTCTACAACTGTTTGGTACGCAGTATTTTGGGATATTGCTCTGTAATATGGAGCCCACATTAATAATTCATGTCATATTAACAGACTGAAAATGGTACATAATAAATTTGTAAAATATCTGCTTTTTAAGTTACACTTTTTATATCAAGGTGTTCCTGGAATATTAGAGAAGAAAAGCACTATTAATCATACAAACTGTGAGTGGTTACTTCAATCAGTTTCATTTCGTGTCACAGTACAGAGAACCATCCAGCTCCAGTTGTTTTTGAACTGACACAAAAAATACAAATTATGGTTGAAATGATTTTATCGATAAGATGTTAAGTAGTAAGTAACTACACCACGGTATGGCAGCTCAGTGGTAGAGCTGTCGCATTCGGCCGCAGGTGACCCGGGTTCGATCCCCGGGACGGGTGTACGCTTAATAAAAAAAGTATACCCAAGATTTTAGAGGTAAGAATGCAGTATGACATTGGTTGACTCCCGAATACGACCCATTGAGGGCGGATAATCCTGCCTTTAGGGGACTGACGGATAAACCAGTGCATACGCGTGGTTCGGATCCCACGTAAAAAACTGTAGGTCCCGTCTGGCTGACATTACCCCGACGTTAAGCAAAAGGGATACAATAAGCCATTTGGCTGCAGTATACTGACAACAGGTCAACCCTCCTTGAACCAACCAACCAACCAAGTAACTACAATAGATATTTTGCAAATTGTGATACATTTAAAATTAGTCTTGTAGCATTTAAGAGACAATGATTAGTTTTATAGTGTAAAGTAACTGTGTTGTACCGTATTATGTACAATTTGGAATATGATTCTATAGAGTACTGTTATTTTAAAGAAATCAGCAAAATAATATCTTACATTCCAATCTAACGATGTTACATCCTTGTTACTCGGTACCTCAGTACCTCCTTTTTGTATGCAATGTCGTAGTACTAGTTGGGCTCTATCCTTAACTCCTGCACTATCGCTCATATCCCAGATTCTAGCAGTGCTGTCTCCAGAACCACTAGCTAACAGATCTCTTGTTGGGTTCCATGCACATATGAAAACTTCTGATTCATGTCCTCTTAAAACTGTAGCTTTTGATGGGGGAATTTCAATTGACGTGTCCACTTCCATACTTTCACTTTGTGTGGAAACAACAACTAAAATAATATAGTGAAATGGTAACTTGATACAACCTAACTAATTTGAGAAAACAATTATGTAAATTTTCTGATAGGGAGTTGTCCATTCGATACAACCTAATAGATAATAATAATAGTTTATTTAATAGCCAAGCTAACAGATACATAAATAATATTTTTACACAACAACTTTGATAACAAAAAAATAAAATAAACAAAAATAAACAAATCGCCACATCAAATATATTGCATTCCAATATTATTCTTGCAGTAGTATATACATTTTTCTTGAAAGTTCTTTATTAAGAGATCTTAATACTATTGGGCACAGTTCATTATATTGAATTAGTCTTGAATGGCAGTGGAGTTTTGGACCAGTGGCGGCTCGTAAAATAAGTAAAGTAGGTGAAGGGGCACTTCACCAAAAAAAAAATAAAACCAGAAGGAAAGTTTTTCGACAATACCAAATATTAATGTACCAATACAGCTACCATTTTACCCCTTAAAAAATAATTATGTTCGAATTAGGGACACAGTTAACTCTGATGGACAATAATCATAAACACTCGTGCATATTGGCGCGCCCCAGCCGACTGTGCTCGTTAGCTCAAAGCAAGTGAAGATCCAACGCCTAACATGGCTTTGATATTCACCGTTGCAATGGTTACATGACGTCAGTCACGCAAACAGCATGTAACAATTTGCATTATGATGAAGGGCAATTTAAAAATAGATCAGTCATATGCACCATTGTTTAAGCATTGGTTCGCCTAACCTTAAGGTATTTATTTTGAGGCTTTGCGAAACTTATGGTTATAAATATCGTTTTAACGTAATTTACTGTGTGATTTAAAAGTTTGGTTTTTATTTATTATTATGTTCTTTATTGGTTTCCCAAATGGCCATCGACCGAAGTCCTTCAGCCACAGTACATTAATTAATTCTTAATATTAACAGTATATACTATTAGCAAATATAAAATGATTAAATGTAATTTATAAAGAAGAGCAACAAAAAAAAAACCAAAACAAGTCAGATTAATTTGATTAATAGTTTTGCTATCTATCTGGGTTTTTATTTTCAGTTAATTCAGTATTGTATGTACCTACTTAGTTGTGTGTTTTAAAAATGAACCCAATTAATGACATAGTTTTTGTTGAAAACTCCTTTCAGTCGTTGGACAGATGAGAATAAGAGAGACGTTTTGTTACACGGGTTTTTAGTCATGTTTGTTTACATACCCGCACTATAATTGGCTCTTCACCATTTTTTAAGACCGCGAGCCGCCACTGTTTTTTAACTTGCATTATCTTTATTTGTTTTGAATCATGTTTCAACTGGTGAGTATCTCCAGTCGTTTTCAGGTGAATACTGAGAAAATAATTTTTGACAATGTTTTTATGTCACAGTCAAAGTTGCCTGGTTAGTCCATTTTTGATTGAAATCTTAATGCAACCTAACATAAGGTCAGTTCATTATCAAAATAGTCTTTGAAGCTGTCCTTGCATTTGTGAAGTTTTTCATGAATCTATTTATGAAATTATTCTTGAAATTGATAGTTTTTAAGTTGATTATTTCTGTTTGTAAAATTTTGATGTTTGGGACAATATTATTAACATACAGTACAATCACGATTATCCGAAATCTGGTATATCTGAAATAAACTGTTAAAAAACAAAAAATATTCCAATTAAACAAAAAAATTTGCAATATCTATATAAAACGAGCCTGAAACTCTCTGGTGTTTTATGTGGTGTCCAATTAAAATACATACATACACTGCTTGGTGTTGTCCCTCTATCACGTCGGAAATTTCACGGCGGTCTAATAAGAAGTGTTTATTGTTTTGGTTAGTACACCAAGAGGTAAAAGTATGTAATAATAATGTGTGCTATTATTGCAGAAGTAGTATATACCTACCTATGCATTGTCAACTTCTATTTTATAAAAAAAATCGTATTAACTGAAATTTTGATTATCCAAAATCACTTTGGTTCACATTATTTCAGATAATCGGGTTGTACTGCCCATATTTTGTGGTTAGGTTTATTTGTTTTGGTTATAGTTTGCATGAAGAATTGCTAATAATGTTTTTTTGGTGCAATAAAATAATAAAAAATCGTAAACCTAAACAGAAGAAGGCTGTAGCAAAATATCTAATCAGTGTTACTGTTATATAGGGTCCCCCAAATAACTTTTTTTTTTTGAAAATGCTATAAAAAAAACTACTGAATATTTTCTCAAATTTCTTTTTTTATTTAAAAGTACAATCCTTCCGGTTAATAATGGAAAATAATTTCATTCAAATGGCTACCTCGGCTGGCCATGCAGTAGCCTACACGATCGGTCCAATTTTTAAGCACATTATCGATTGTGTGCAGCTGTATTTCACCAATGGCTTCACGAATATTGTCCTTTAAAGCGTCAATTGTCTCTGGCTTGTCGGCGTAACACTTATCTTTGACGGCACCCCACAAATAATAGTCCAACGGTGTCAAATCGCAGCTCCGAGGTGGCCAAACGACATCAGCTCTGCGGCTGATAATGCGATCTTCAAAAACAGGGCGCAAAACATCGAGTGTAGCTTCGGCTGTGTGGCACGTAGCGCCATCCTGTTGGAACCAAATGTTGCCAATATCCTCCTCTTCAATTCTTGTGAACAAAAATTCGTTCAACATGGCCCGATAACGATCGCCATTGACTGTAACGGCCACTCCTTGCTCATTTTCGAAGAAAAATGGCCCAATTATGCCTCTGGACCAAAATCCGCACCAAACAGTGACTCGTTTTGGGTGCACCGGCTTTTCAATGTATGCGTGCGGGTTTTCTGTGCTCCAAATGCGACAATTTTGTTTGTTTACATACCCGCCAAGATCAAAATGGGCTTCATCTGAAAAGATGATTTTTTTGGCAAAATCGGCATCTTCTGTAAGTCGATTGCAGGCCCACTGAGCGAAGCGAAAACGCATTGGATGGTCAGTTGGCTTCAACTCCTGAACCAATTGGACTTTGTATGGCGTCATACCAAGGTCTTTATGCCAAATTCGACTCAATGATGTCTCCGAAATGTTCAATTGTTGCGAACGACGGTGAATTGATGTTGATGGCGCTTCATGCACACTTTCTGCCACAGCAGCAATATTCTCGGGTGTACGCACTGTTTTTGGCTTTTCACGCTTTGGTTTATGAGGATGCCAGTTTCTTTCACTTTTTTCACAAGGTAACGAACATACGGAGCTGACGGTGCTTCTCTTCTTCCAAAATCCGTACGCAATTTTCGTACACATTCTGCAACATTACCATGATTTTCAAAGTAATTTCGCAATATTTCCCAGCGTTGTTCAAGCGTATACACAACCATATTCGTTCAGCAGAAGGATAAAACTAATTATCTGTCAAATCAGCCTTGAGCTAAGTGTTACCATTCCCGAAATAAGCACCAGTTGAAAAAAAAAACGTTAGATGGCGGACCCTATAGTAGTTTGTACAACAAGAGCGGATATGATGTCTATATCACACGAGAAAGTGAATTGAGCACGACGCCGTAGGCGGATAGATTTTGTTATATTGAACAAATTACTAACATATTGTACCATATACATTTAAATTATATAATTTAGTGTCTTGAAAAAGAAGGCGGAGCCTCAGTAAAAATAATATACTGTGATTGGTCAGTACTTTTAAGAACAACAATGGCTTCTCTGTAATTGACCACTGTGATTGGTCAGTTTCAATACCTGTCTAGGACTGTTATAAAAATTTTCCCACACAGTTAACTGGAATAGCCTACTTTACCCACCACTTAAGTGTAAAGGCAACAGCAAATTTCCATGTGGGAGTAGAAAAAGAATTTACCCATTTTTGTGTGTTATCTAGGTAACATCGCATTGTTACTTTTCACTTTGACTGTCATGAATATTTAAGTTGTCAATTAAAAATTACAGTCTGCTAATTTCTATCTATTTTATTTAATACTCCACATTTTAATAAGCTACAAAGAATTTAAGAAGAGCAAGTAGAGCCAGCACCGATTTATAACAGCTACTACTACTTTGTTGGCATTTCGAATGTTGGTAGTACCCACCATCCATCCAAATTGATGTAAAATTTGACAGAAAATTAGTAGGTGGTCTAGTTATCTGCATTTAAATCAATAAATTCACAAAAAACTTAACAAATTAATGTTATACCCGCTTAAGAAAAATCAAAGGTATTTTAGATTTACTTCGATATTTCACATATTAAAAAAAAATATTTTGTAAATTGGCATGAGAACTTACCCTCTTCTCCATTGGCTTCGGTGGTCTCATTCTTAATAGCCTGTTTTTGTTGGTTTTGCTGATTTTGTCTAGCAGCAACAACATCAGGCATAACAGCGTCAATAAGACTTAAACTTTCCACTAATCTTTGTTCAGTTCCATCTTCTCCAATACTTATTTCAGCTTCAGTGTACTGAAGACCCTTCTGTAAAATACTGAGCAATGCTGCGGGAGGTACCAGCGCCCCATTAATATTAGTTTGTGAGATATGCGATTCTATACCAAAGGTATAAGCAGAATGCTGAAAACCTACAATTTCTGTTAATCATCGACACTGTTTTGTAAGATATTGTACTTACCAGATTCCTGGAGATAGCGGTAAACAAGGAAGTTAACCTCGTCACTTGAAAAACTCATGATGAAATTGCATTTATTTTACTTAAATATTTGGATCTGAGGAAATAATTGTACAATAATTTTATAAGAAACAAACACACATCAACAAAAACCGGCCATTTTCGGGAGTTTTAATTTATGACATTTGTCAGAAGAATGATGCCGTGCCGTGTTGTCAAGCATACGATTAGTCACCCTATCATTTCTCTGTGTAATATACGAGTTCGTGGCGATTGTAGTTCTCGAGTCAGACACTGGTGCATACTGTTCGGTTCGTGCACTAGTAGAACTACACATAATGTAACAAAAAAGGACCCCGCACAAAGCTTATAGGAAATGGCTTTGGGCTAATTTTTTTGAATTTTTAGTATATTGTAGATCTTGAAGTCCTGATTGAAAGTGTCCATGGCCGTAATCCAATCCTATGACTAGTTTTTTAGTTATGGCCTTTTAAAGTTGGCTACTTCTTACATTGAGATTTTTTGCATTGTCGGAAGTTTTCACTTGTTTCTTAAAAACTATCAACTTTTTTATTGTTTTTTATTGGTGGAAAAGTGGGCCTTAAGATTTTTTCACTTATATAAAAATAAAATTAATATGCACCGGATGTTGAATAATTTATAGGCGGATTAAATAATTAATAACATTAAAAAATTATGAAAATCCAAAAAAAAATTTTACACATTTTTTAATTTTGAAAACAAACTTCTAGATTTTGTACATATTTTAATATCTTATAATACCAAGCTGTGGATGAAAAAAAAAATGGGTATAGGTTGACGTAGAATATATTGCGGGGTATTTTATTTTTCAAAAAAGAATTGAAAATTTACCTGAAATCGTAATACACGACTTTTAATTGATTCATTTAACTATTATGCCAATCTGAAACAATTTTCTTTGACAATAATTATTTTTTAACACATTCTTATCTTAGATATACAGGGTGATTCAGTTATAATACACAAGTGAATACTTTTAAAAATAGGAAAATAAAAAGTTTTATTCTATTAAATGACAAAATATTATTGATAATTTATAAAATATTTTTTTTGGTAGAATTTTTGTCTTGGCTCTGATGATGCATTTAAACTACCTCTGGGTTCTAATAAATTACAATTTCGTTTGTAAAATAAAAAAATTACTTACCAAACATTAAGACACTTTAAATGCTTCTAGAAAAGAGCAAGTGTGAACTTTACGTAGATAAAGAAACATTTTCATAAAATTAAAACAACAAAAAATATTTTATTAGGACTCTAAGATAGTTTACATGCGTCTTGTATAAGAGCTACGGTAAAAATTCTACCAAAAAATAATTTTTTATTTAACAATGGTATTTTGTCATTTGATGAAAAAAAGTATTTAATTTTCTTATTTTTAAAAGTTTTCACTAAAGTAAATTATTATAACTGGACATCCCTGTAAATCTACGAATGCTTTAAAAAATAATTATTATAAGCTTGAATAATAAATTATTGAATCAATTCAACATAGAAATTAAATTAGTTTATTACGTTCTCAGGTTAATATTAATTTTTTCTTGAGAAATAAACGACCAGACAATATACTCTGCATCAACCTATGCCCATTTGTTTTCCTCTGTAGTTTGGTACTACAAGATATTAAGATTATAAACAATATCTAGCAGTGTGTTTTCGAAATTCAAAAAATGGGTATTAATTTTTTTTTGAATTTTCATAATTCTTAGGTAATTATTATTAGTTATTTAATCCGTCTACGAATTATTCAACATCCTGTACATAGTTTCCCAACAAACACAGCGCCAAAGAAACACCGACGTTTCGAGGCCGCCTTTGAGAAAGCGCACTAGCGCTCCAGACGCGGAAGGCGCCGCGGAATGCAGTACGCCCATGACCGGCTGGGCGTCAGTCGGCCGCTGGGCGGATCTCAGACATCTTTTTACCATACCTGCGATGACCCGCCAGTGTAACGCTGGTGGCATACCTGCCGCTTTAAACGCGTTTTTAAAGCGCCTTGAAGGCGGAACAACTCCTCATGCGCCCTGGCGTAGCGCACTCGTTTCGCTAGAGGAGACCCCCCATTGGAGAATATAGGGCTCTGGCCCTATATTCTCCAATGGGGGTCTCGACATTAGTCTCATAAGATTGATAAGAGATAAGAGGCAGTATACACTGCCTGAAAAACACTGAAAATTATCAGAATGTAAATATTGCTAAATGTAAAAAAAGCAGACATTATATAAGGTTACATATTACAGAAAAACTTGGATTTTGACAAAAAATAATATGATACAGGTCGACTAATCAGGCAAGTTGGGTGATGCAAAAAAAACTAATTTTTACGATTATTGATTGAATGTCTAGTTTCTGAAATACAATATTTGTGTTGTGCCAAAAGGTAAATATGGGAGTGATTATTTAAACGACCGAATATTTTATACAGTTTTTAATTTAAAAAAGTCTAAATTCATAATAACAGATATACATATATACCAACATTTTAAAAAATATATATATTCTTTTAGTTTCCTATATTTGAACTAGAACAAGTTACTAATTTGCTTACAGAGTATGTATTATAAAATATAAAAAAACAAGAACGACAGCACTAGCGCTAAACCTAATATTATATAAGATTCTATTAACTTATGCTTATACTTATGAAAAGTTTCTTTGGTCTTTATGAGGTAAACATAAGACATCAATTGGTCAGTAACACTCAGTAAAGTAAGTATGTATATACAGGGTGGCTACTATTTAATTGACCACAATGGGTAACTTCTAAACGGCAACTCCTACGAAGTTGGTTAAATTAAAGAAAATGTGGCACTTAAGATCCACTTACCACATTGCCAAATTTTTTTTATTTTCTGAGATACAGGGTGATTTGTTAAAAACGTCTAAAATTTATTCCTTTAATAGCTCGAAAGATTTCAAGTTTAGGAAAATATTCTTCAAATAAAATGTTTGTATTATTTTCTTCTCTACAAAATGGCGTTATTACCTTTTTTATATCACTTGTTATGACCAAGATATCATGGTCAACTTTGTTTTTTTAAATCCGGACTTGGACTTTTTAATTTTATTTTTGAAAGCACATTTTAGCCCAAATACAATGATGTAAGTTTCGACACAAATTATACATTATCAGGAAATTTTTTGAAATATTCTCAGTACGCCTATGGGTTTTTAAAATATTATTTTTTTAGGGGTTTTTATTTTAATTTAATTTTATTCCAAAGCAAAAATTAAAATATTTGGAGAAACCATAGGCGTACTGAGAATATTTCAAAAAATTTCCTGATAACGTACATCATTGCATTTATGGTAAAATGTACTTTCAAAAATAAAATTAAAATGCCCAGGTCCGTATTTAAAAAAATGAAGTTGACCATGATATCTCAGATATACCAAGACATATAAAAAAGGTAATAACGCCATTTTGTAGAGAAGAAAATAATACAAAGATTTTAATTAAAGAACATTTTCTTAAAATTGAAATCATTCGAGCTAATAAAGGAACTAATTCTAGACGTTTTTAACAAACCACCCTGTATCTCAGGAAATAAAAACATTTTGGCATCGCGGTAACTGGATCTTAAGAGAGCTTTAAAAGTGGCGTATTTTCTCTAATTTAATCAACTAGTAGGACTTACCGTTTAAAAGATACCCATGGTGGTCAATTAAATAGTAGCCACCCTGTATATAAAAGTAGGAACAATTTTTTTTTTGAAGTTTTAGTGTTGCTCCGTCAAGAAAACACTTTTAAAGTGTTAAAATAAACAAGATTATTGATGGTCAGGCTGATCAAATAACATGCATTTTAATTTAAAAAAGAATAAATTTTATAGACAACTTAATTTCCTTTTAGAAAAAGCAGCATAATGCTCATGCTCACAAATTCTGTTTTATTTTAAAATGCTTGTTTTAATTTATATCCAATGTTTTCATTGTTTGGACAACCTGAACCGCAAAAAAAGAAAACGGATTTAAAAATAACTAAAATATTTTTTCTAAATAAAAATAAAATGAATGCAACGAAATGAAGTATGTACCTCATCCAATTCACTAAGGTTTGTTGCTATAAATAGAATACCTATAAACTTTTGTTTTATCTATTTCAGTTTTGTTCAGTTATACCGCATTTTCGTCGATGGTTTCGTCCACCCTCCCTGTCAGCAGAGTTTTTTAGCCAGGTTTTTATCACTTTGTCAATTTCGGCGTTTGTTGCGGAGGAACACGAAGTATTTCTCCTTATGGTGCCTATAAATAAGAATATTGACAGAAAAGCAATAAATAGTAAAATGACTTCAAATTTCTTAGAATATATTCTGTTTTCTAAATTAAAATTGTTTTGTGAATACAATAAACAACGACAAAAAGTAAAACAAACATACCGTAAATTAGCCTCAGAAGATTCTTAGCTTTTTGAAAACTTCCTTTTAAATTAGCGCCAATCCAATTAACTTTTAAGGATAAATCTGGCCCCATAATGGCATTTAATATTTTTCTGGTGCACTCAGATAAATCTCTACCTCCAAGAAGAACCAGAGTTGTCTGCTGCAAGATAAGACAGACAGATCATATAAAGTTTTAAAAAAACATTTCAGGATGAAGGTACCTACATTTTGAAATTATTTTCATAATGTGGTGTCCGAAAAACACAAAATGTATCAAAGGTTAATTTTTTGTGTTTTATAACATTTTTAAATTTTGAAGAAGAAATAGGATCAAGTAATAGCACAAATAATAGCTGTTTAAATTAAATCATTTATATTACATTTCAGGTTTACATGTGAAAACTGGAAATACTTACCATCATGTCAAAATACTCCATATCCCTCAATTTTTCATCGAAATCTAATAAAGCATCATAACTCAAAAAATTTAGTTCCTCTTGTAAGTTTTGGAATTCGTTTTTTTTCTGCACTTGGTCAGTTGCATTCATCTTCTTCACCTCACTTTTTATTTCTTGGACATCTCTTAGAAGACGAGTTAATAGTTCTGAAACAAAAAAAATTAACTTTTAAGAGACAGCATTTAAAATAAAAAAAAATGGAAGAGGTGAAGATTTGTTAAGTGAAAAACTAAAAATAGAAAGTAAACTTACTGAATATTTTTGCCGATTCACAATCGCAATGTGGCAAATCGGGCCGTTTGACGTTTGAATCAGGCTCTGCTACAGGTTTATGGGTTGGCAATACCTGTTCAACTGAATTCGCATTTTTTAGAGTTACAAATGTTTTATCCTTATCAGCAAAAATGCTATAATTTTCTTTTGACAACACTTGAGGGGTGTTTGTAGAAAACACACCTGCTAAAGTGTAATTTTTGTTTCCAACATTGCAATTTTCTGGAATCTGACATGCTTGCTGGCTATCATAATTATGTTTGCCACTTGTAATGGACTCACAATTATTATTGCTATTTGGTTTATTCTGATATGTGACAGTTTTCTTTAGAGGTGGTGGATTTTCAATAAGGCTCTGTTCAGAATCATCATCATCATCAAAGTCATATTTATAATTTGAGTCTATTTTTGCTTTTGGCTTTCGAGCAGATAGCTCCGAAAAAGAGGAATCGGAGGGTGAAGATGTCTCACAGTTTTCAAGTCGATGAAGCTTTGCCTTGGCTTTATCATACTCTCCTAAAAATTTACAAGTGTTTTAAAACCCAATGACGTGTAAAACATTTTAAAATCTGAGAAACTGTATTTTGTTTTGATTTTGGAACAATTAACATAGCTCACGACATGCTACGTACATATACATATACCTAGGTCGTATAATTGCTTAAGATAAAAATAAAATTAGTAATTGAAAAAGAAACTTACTAAGATGATATAAGATTAAAATTTGACACCTCCAACACTTGTTATATTCCAAAACAGTGTGGTTTCGAATGGCTTTCTCTCTTGATATAGTTGATTTTAAATAAGATGGCCAATAACATAAATATGAGTCATTTTCTCTCAGGATCCATGTACTTGAAATGAGTCCCATTGCTATTTCTCCATTACTACTTTCTTCAGGGAAGTCAACTATTACATAATGTCTATAACATATATTATTAAACAAATAAATTTCTAATTTCTTTCCTTTCATAAAAATACTCTCAAAAATACCTATTCTAAGCCTAAATTTTTGTACAATGTTTGTGTCTAATACTATACGAAAGTGCAGAACAAGTAGCTATTTCAATTAACTTAGATTTTTTTGGCAAAATTTCACAAAAAATCTTAACATTTTGACCTAGATATGGACTTTGTTGTAAAATTTTGCAAATATAATCACACAAATTTTACTTTTTTGAGAGAGCACCCTGCACAAATAAGCAGAAACTGGCAAAGAATAATGTTATGACGTGGTCTGAAGAAACGCACCTGTTAACAATTGTTTTTTATCTTTTAAACCAATAATACGATTTTAGTGCTTTTGGACATTTTGGGAAGTCACAGATATAGAAAATTTAAATGTAAAACCAATTTTCCAAAAACGTCACAAACTGGTCAACTGTTTTGTAAAATAGCCATTTTTAACCTCCTGGGATAATCTTTTGTGGGCGACACTGATATACATGCAAACTGACAATTTAAAAATCCAGTACAACTTCGATAGTCCGGACACATATCGTTCTGCCCAGTGCCCGGACAACCGAGGTGTCCGGATTACTGGAGATGCCTTTATTTTGCATTGATTTCTTTTTTTTTTGCTGGGAGATTTTTTTTATGAATAAGAAGATATTTCAGATCGTATCAAATTCAAAAACACATGCAAAAAATAATTAAACTCTTATAAAATAATAGGTTTAGGATCGGGAAAGGTAAATTTAGCAAACTGTCCGAGTTACCGGATTACTGGAGTGTTCGGACTAGCGAGTGTCCGAACTATCGAAGTTATACTGTACTTACAGACTTCTCAAGATATGTAAAATTTGGATTTTCGTTCATATTTTCTGAACCTCTGACTTTCCAAAATGTTTAAAATCACAAAAATCGGATTAGTTTAAAACTATAAAAAGTTAAGGTGTTTTTTTTTGGACTAAGAACCTCATTAAAAAAATAGGTAAAAATGTTTAAAAGGTTTCTGTTGAACCAACTAAATATGCTCATTTATTAGGTCAAATGCACAAGAGGAGAACAAACAAAATTGTTAAAATAAGGTAACATTATTCCTTTGCATAAAATGTTATCAATAGAGCTTTGAACCACTCTATCGGTTATGACCACTTCAAACAGTGATAAAAAACTACTTTCACTTGGATAATCTAAAAAAGGTTTGATAGTTTTTAATTTATTCCCTTCCACAAAAATATTTTCCAAGTCCAATTTTTTATATATGTTTGTGATACAGATTATGGAGCCATCCTTAAGAAAAACTGTATTATTTCCAGTCTTTGTTGTGAAAGTACATCCCTTAAAAATAAATTTTGGAAAGCTCGTTTTTGTTTCAGAGATGGATAAAGGATTCCCTTTAACACCTATTTTGCTGTTTTCAGTAGTGTTAATCAAAAGTCTTCCCTCAGAAATCCTATTAATTATTTGCTGCAAGCACTGATTTGGCTTTCGTAAAGATTTTTTTAAGAATCCCAAGTAGTTTTCAAACTCGAAACAATTGATTCCATTTAAAGTACCATATTTTTCTGCTTCTTTGGCCAAATGAATCAGTGAATGTACATTATATACTGCAAACTCCCTGCCATAAATTCTTATTGAATTTTTTACAAACAGATTTAATAACTTATTTGCATAATTGTTATAGTCACAGTTCAAAATCATACTTAAAAGTATCGTAATACCATATTTTAGAAGCATTATATTTGCAAATATATGGGGAGATAAAATATTTTTTAAAAGTGGGGTTATATACAATAAAAACTGCCGATATTCTATAGCTTTCCAATTTTCAAGCTCCATAATACTTCTTGGCTTTCTGTTAAATTCAACTGGCCAGAATTTAATTAATTCCTTTATAAGGTTTTCCAAGGACTCTTTACTCTCAGCTGTTAAACGGTATAACCTGCTACCATCTCTCCATAAAAAAAGCAGCTTTCTGACTACCCCCAGACAAACTGAGTGCATATAGTCACCAGGAAACTGGGACACCATACCAATATTTAGTTCAGTCAGGGGACTATTATATTTATGGTACCCTGGCCGATATGCATCAGCTGTCCTATTTACAAATTCCAAGTCAGTTCGAAGTGGGGCATTAAAATTAAGAAAAACCATTCTTTTGTTCACAAAAACACCCTCAACATGACATTTATCACACCCATACTTAGAATTATGCCCGAGAATGCCTTTAATATAACTCCGTGCAGGAGTGTCACAGCAGACTGATTTTATTTCGATTTTAATCATACTATTTTTAAATTTAAGTGGGTTTGCTTTGAGCTCTGTCATTTCATTTACAAAGTCTGCTAAAAACTCCTTGATAGGAGGTTTTTTCGTACCCAAAAATAATGTAATAATAAAAGGTGGTTCTTCAGGAAAATTTTCTATTTTGCACAGAATCGGCCAAAATGACTTTTTAGAACTTTTATGTAAAGGAATACCATCAATGTTTAATTTGAATAAAATAACCATCTCCAACTCACCAATTTCATGTTTATTTTTTTCCAGGATTTTTTGGACATGCTTTTTTATTCCAAAATAATACAAAAATTGATCATCACCTAAACATACCACTTCTGTGTTTCTAGGAGTGTGTAAAAGACTCCTAGCATCTCTAGGTAGGCCACTAATATTAGGATTCGTAGAGAACCACTGAAGAAGTTCACCGAGTGTTTTATGTGGCACATTATTTTTTAAAGCCCATTGCCGCATAAATGTGATACTTTCAGTGTTGCCCCTATCTTGAATGTAGTCACCCTCAAAGCTGTGTCGCACAGACTTTGTCTCAATTTCTTCTTCACTCTCCGATGATGCGTAAACATCAGAAAATGAAATTTGTTCGTCTTCATCAGAAAAGTCTATACGATCTCCAGAAGAATTTAAACTACATTCAAAATCAGGGCATTGGGCGTGCACCATGGGAACTTCTAATGAGGTGGTTTTCTCATAAGGTAGTATTAGAGATGAAGGGCTACTAGTAAAACTACAAGAAGCGGTTGCCATAGTATTTTCATCGTTAGACCGAATTTTTTTTGGTGCAGAGCAATCCCCTAGAATGTCATTAACTTGTTGAGCCATAACCCGTCTTTTCTGTCTATTACTAGCCATTATTATTATTATTATTTAAACATTTACTTACGGTTCCTCCATTTCTCCCTCCATTGCACCACAAATCGGAAAAAGAATTAAAAAAATCGAAAAAAACGTTTTTCTAAGCACGCCGTCTTAAAATAACCAAACCGCCATTGCCATTAATATTACACGACTGACAAGTGACAGTGCGGGAAATTCAAAATCGAATGTGCTAAGCGTGAAATCAGTCACGGAACAGCAGCTAAAAGGCGGCTGCCAACCCTAGGCGGGTTCGCGGCAGCAAAACGTACGGCAGCGCGATTGCGGTAGCGGAAAGATACCCTTTAAGAACGATGTGAAGCGATTATCGTGATCGCGCGAGAGACTAGCAGTGGTATAGCAGGCGCCATTATCATTAGGTGCCAATCCGCTGATGTCCGATAGCGGCCGACCCTTTTCCGCCACTGTTGTGTTTGCTGGGTTATTTCTATATAAGTGATAGAAAACTTAAAGCCAATAAAGAAAAATAAATAAGTTGAGAGTTTTTAAGAAACAAGTGAATAAAACTCCAGACAGTGCAGAAAATTTCAAATTAACAAGTTGCCAACTTTAAAAGGCCATATCTCAACAACTAGTCATAGGATTGCATTTCGGCCAGGGACATTTTTCACCAGAATGTCAAGATCTACAAAATACTAAAATTTCAGAAAAATTAGCCGAAAGCCATTTCCCATAAGCTTTGTGCGGGGTCCTTTGAGAATTAAAAATAAATTTTCAAACCACCTAAAAGTGCCTTATATTATAAGGTTGCATCTTGTCTAACATTGTTAGATAATAAAATACATGTACATGTAATAAAATAACAATTTTAAGGAGTAGTTAATTTATCATCAAAATAAAATAAAAATATAGAGGGTGTTCCATTTAAAATAAGGGAGTTTTTAATGTTTAAAGTTTTTTACAATGAGCCCTTAATTGTGACCTCCCTGTATATTTTATGCCAAGTTTAATTATTTTTTGAGATTTGTTGATTCTTTAACTATCCGATATTGCATTTACAAAATAATTACAAAATATGCAGATATCTCAGAAATTAGTAGACTTGGGTAAAAAAACGTGTTCAATAAAATGTAATTATAATTTAATGCCCAAACCAAAATTATATTAAAAAATGCTATATTGTATTTAAAAAATGAAAGTTGAAGCTCCTTCCGGTGTAACCAGAAGTGACAGAAACATGTTAATATTTTAGTTTAAGAGAACATATCGATAAACTTAAACCTACAGATTTTCAAAAAAATATATTCAGTAGTTTCCTCAAAAGTTCTAATGCAAGCTCGTCGTGAATCACCCGGTATATTTCCACTTTCCACAAAGGGTGGAGTAAATGTGTTTAATCCATTATCAAAAAATATTGTTGTACCCACTACCTTAGGTTGTGATGTAAACGAATCTCGATCGAGGAAATGGTGAGACTGAAAAAAAGTGTCCCAGGCGAAAATTGTTTATTAATTTAAATTTATAGAAATTAAGAGAATTTATAAAACAATTATAACATTAATTACATCTAATTAATAACATAAACAGTACGATAGACGTAAATCTGACAAATATTAGGAATTCAAAAAATGGCGCCGTAGGCAAACTCTAGGGAAGAATAAAACAATAAACAATTTTGTGGAAGGGAAGACAAATTTTTGTTTTCAAGTGCATTACAATTTTTTATTTAAAATTCGCAGAGCGCTTTCGGCTTATTGGGCGATCATCAGTGCAGTGGCGGCGCCAGGACTTTTGGGATGAGAGGGCACAAATGGGCACGGTAATTTTTGAGTGGTCACTGCAAAATAAAAGTGACTTCTAAAACTAAAAAAAAAAAAAAAGGTCGCGCCCTCCCGACGCTCTAGAACGCTATAGGTAGCGACAAACAAAACAAAACCTTCCTCTTTTTAAGTGATGTCTAAAAAAAAAAAAGGTCATCGTTCTCTTCAAAATACCATACAACCACTCATCAAAACTTTTATAGCCAAGTCCCCTCCAATGGATCCATCAATTTTGGGGGGGCACCAGGGTGGGCACTCATGTTTCTAGGGTGGGCCAGTGCCCACCCTGCCCCCCCTGGCGCCGCCGCTGCATCAGTGCTTCCTGAAAAGTCAGTAATAGAATCAAATTTATGGAATTTTTTTATAAAATAAATGGTCTTTTTACCTTTAAGTATACAATACCTCTGATTACCCATATATTTCAGTGGCGGCTCGTGATAGTCGATACAGGTGGGGCCAAAATATCAAGTCAAAAATCTTTGATGAGAGTACAGGGTGTTACAAATTCGATACATTGACATTGCTATCTCAGTAACTATAAGAGATATAAATTTGGGTAAATGTAGGCAAAGTTGCACATTTTAATAATAAATTATTTGTTAAAAAAAAATCCGATGACTCCCGGAGCATCCGAAAAAAAAAGAAGAAAAAATGAATTTGTGTTTTTATTGTCTTTACGACAAAATATTGATTTTTTGGACAAACCAAGAGCACTTAGACTTAAGACAATTTTTTATGCACTTCAAGAAAATAATCTTATTTTTCAGATACGACGTTCGTTTTTTAGATACCTATATCAACTCAATTTTTTCAAATTTGGGCCTGAATTTTTTTAAAAATTTTGAGTAGCTTTTGACCTCTTAAAATTATTATCTTGAAAAATACTTAAGAAAGTGCTCTTGGTTTTTGAAAATAATAAGTACTATTGTCATAAAAAAAATAAAAACAAGTTTTTCGTTTATTTTTTGGATATCTCTGGAAGTCATCGAAATTTGATCAAATTTCTTTTTAACAAATTGTTCAGTATTAAAATATGCAACTTTGCCTCCGTTTACCAAACTCTCTATCTCCTGTAGTTACCGAGATAGCAATGCTAGTGCATCGAATTTGTACAACCCTGTATATAAAAAAAAATCGAAAAACTTACTGACTAATTTAAATGGAGCATTTGCAATAGTTGCAATAAAAAATGTTCACAAAACACTCAAATTATCTTATAAGAAAACTCTATACGACTTTTTGTTATTTGAAAATGATTCAATCACTTTTATTCTTGAAGTCTTCAATATTGTATACAAAATGTTTTTCGGCAGGCTACATACGTTTTTCCTCTTTTATTTTATTCAGTTTTAAAATTGATAAACCAAAATCAGAAATATAATCCACCGACGGACCAACGTAACGTACTCTAAACTCGTAAACCTAACCTACAAAAATAATTTATGTTAAACAGTAAAAACTGTTTAAAATAAAACCATCTTAAAATTAATATCTGGACAGAGGGCAAACCGTATTCAAAGCAGCTGCCATCTAGTATCAAGTAGTGGTAACAAAGACGAAGGCCTGATCCGATTGGAATGACAAAATAAAGCACGTGTAAATCCTCCAATCCCGAACGGATCTGAAGATCTGGCCCGCCACACAATTTCTGAATTCCTTATGCGTCAGTAAGAGAGGGCGATATATCATTATCTCTTTCGTAAGCGATGAACCTTCGATGAACAGCATGGCCAATGTCCATACATAGAAATCGTCGGCGTTGGATAGCGCGAAGGAATTTTCGCGGCGTCGGGGAGTTTTTGCACCGTTAGGCGTTATCAGATATCAAATGAACTCAACGTCTTGAATTTTAAATTATTTACAGTTACAAAAAGAATGAAGCGTAAAGATGCAAAGCAATGATTATGAGTGTGAGTAAAAAAATAACTTGGTGTACAGGTAGGTTGGGCCTAGGCACTGTGGCCCTACTGTACGAGCCACTGATTTATTTTATAAAAAATTTCATAATTTGGATTCTATTACCGACGTTTCAGGAAGCACTGATGATGGTCCAATAAGTCGAAAGCGCTCTGCGAATTTTAAATAAAAAATTGTAATGCACTTGAATACAAAAATTTGTCTTCCCTTCCACTTCAAAAAAGTGCACACAGCCGCTACAAATCTATTTTTTTTAACAATTTTGGGCACCTTTGGTCATTTATAGTCTATCAGTATTGTAAGTCTGCGCGCAATCAATAATTATCTCATGTTTTAGCCAATATATTTTTTTTAAATTACACAAATATTAAAAAATACGAGTACCTAATGTTTATATTAACAAGAATAATTATTTATATTTTATATTAAAATTATGGAATATTTAAGTCCAAAATTTCCATCAGTTTAACAAGGCTGACTCGGCCGCGGCGCTCTTAATATCGACCTTCCAGACCCAGTTCCAGGATTTTCACATGTTCGACCTGAAATAACCCCGGGACGTGCCGCCCTCTGACAGTAATGACTGGATCTGCAACTGACAGGCCTTTATTTAGGCCTTATTAAATAAATATAGAAAATAAACTAGGTATGCCGTCGGTTTTGTAGTTGATATGGCGTCGGGCGGTAAAAGTGCTAAGAATTTGGGTGGCGTATCCCCAACCCCGTGCGAGGGGGAATCGTCGGACAGTGATGGGGAAACCGAACCGGCCAAATCGTTTCATAGACGGTGGTCAACAAACCGCGAAATAAACAATTCGGTACGTTTGGTGTGTTTTAATTCATTCATATCGAGCTCTGCATTCATTTTAATTTTCTATTGTGTTTTGTGATCAGGAAAACCGCATGCAGATTGATTGTTCTCTCTGAAATGGACATTTCAGTAGTTTCAGTGCACATAATTATTGTTTTTAATTGGCGAGGTTTTTATTGGTATCGATTCTTTTAATTATGTAAATTTTTGTGGTTGGTGCTTTGGCATGGAACTGGACGCTTTTAATATTATATAAATTTCCGCAGCGGTGTATATAATTAAAAATTTGTATTGCGGGTTATTTTAATTATTTTTTTTGTAAGTAGATTTAATTTGAGGACTGTGAATTTGCCAGTACAGTATATTATTAAATATATTTTTTCCATTGGAATGATGTGTTTTTCTTTATTAAAACCTTATTTTTTTTATATAGATTTATAGGTAGGTGCACGTTTGTTTTCTTTTTATTATGCCAATGTACATATAAAATCATATAATTATACTATTATCCCGAAACCAATAAAACCCATATTTATTTTGTTTTCTCCTTGGATGAACAATGACTCGTTGGCATGGTATTTGTCAGGTAACAGGTGTGTTCTTTTAATTTTCGATCAGTAACAGGTATATTTATACGATGGCACGCTTCGAGGTCTTGTCGGAGTAAATCGATAACAATAGACAGTAATTGCAAATATTCTGATCGTTAACCTCTGAAAACGTACATGAACTTTTTCCAACATATTATTTCGTTTTTAAGGAAATATAGGTACTATTCTACAGGGTGGCCCATTTGTCTGACAAAGTAATATACCGTCTCTACTATTAAAGATATCAAGAAAAAGTTTCTATAAAAGTTGTGAGGTATAGAAAAACATAATATGTTCTAAAATTATTTTTAAACATACAGGATGGTCCAGAAAAGTAGGACAATAAAAAGATACATTTTTTTAAATGGAACACCCTATATATTTTAGCATTTTTTGTTTCCTTACAAAATTATTCATATGACGCCTTATTTACTGTACAAAATTTTAGGTAGGTACTTAAAGATTTAAGATAGTTTGTCTATCCCTAAACTTAAGAGCTGACAAGAAATTTTCGATTTTCGATACTCTTATTGAGAAATATAGGTAATTTTTTACTAACATGTTTTTTCCAAAATTTTAGGAATTTTGCATTTTGTTTGGCAACGTTGCAAAAAATTTAAAAACTAAATATGGCGTCATATATGGATAATTTTGTAAGGAAACAAAAAATGCTAAAATATATAGGGTGTTCCATTTTATAAAATGAATCTTTTTATTGTCCTACTTTTTTGGACCACCCTGTATGCTTAAAAATAATTTTATAACGTATATTTTTTTATACCTCACAACTTTTTTAACCACTTTCTTTTTGATATCTTTAATAGTACAGATGGTATATTACTTTGTCAGACAAATGGGCCACCCTGTATACAGGATGCTACAAATTCGTGTGCATACAAGGGGATCTCGAAAACGGTAAGAGATACGATGATAATTAAATTGAGGCAAAGTTACGTATTTTAGAGCTTAATAATTTGGTGAAAAAAAATTGTACTTATTCCGAATGCTTTCGGAGATATCCGAAAAAACCCGAAATTTTCAATTTTGGTTTTCAAAGTAAAAACACTTTTTCGTAGCCGTTTTTTATGTTAGACAAGATGGCGTTATTGGTTTTCAAGTTCGACGTTTCGTTCTTTAGTTACCAACCTCAAGTCAATTTTTTAAATACGGACCTGGAATTTTAAATACAGTTTTAGGGATTTCTATGCTTTAGAAATTTAATGCAATGTACACATTTTTGAAATTATAACGTTTTGTCATCTAATAACACATTTTTAAAATTATCTTTTTTATTTCATTACGGTCCTGAACATTTAGAGCCAAACTAAAAACAATATATTTCTGATTCAAAAAATCCGTCCATTTTTACTCAAAGAGGCCGAAATATTTGATATTTTGTAAGAGAAAACACCCAAAGTCACGTCCTCAATCTAGGTCTGTTTATTTCTGTTACATGTTTTGCCTGAAACTAGCATCATCAGATCTTCTGAACAGTAAAAAAAAATTGAATTGTTTTTGAAACAAACATAAGCGCATCACAGTAACATAACTAGACTAACACTCCAGTTACTCGGGAACATTATTTTTTTTCTAATTTACAGTATTTCCTTCTAGGTCTAAGGCAAAAAACTTAAGATATACGTTATATGAATGATATAAATAAAATACTAATAAAAAATAGAATTACTTTTCATGCCTTAAAAACTTGCTTACTTTCTAGCTTACTTAGAGTATTATGACGGTTAATCTTATTGAAAAAATAAAACAGTCTAAACACGATAACTTCCTGTAATGTAATTTTAATATTTAAGTATAATTATAAAAATAATTGCCAGGGCCGTAATAGCAAAGAAAGGATAATTTGTTATGCTAGTGATGTGTTATATATAAGCTTAGAAGTTCCTAAAACTGCTTAAAAAATTCCAGGTCCATATTTAAAAAAAATGATTTGAGGTTGGTATCTAAAGAACGAAACGTTGAATTTGAATACTAAAAACGCCATCTTGTGGAACATAAAGAACGGCTATAAGAAAGTGCTTTTTGTTTTTTTCCTAAGTCAAAAATGAGGGCCCAAAAAATTAAAAACCAAATCTAAAAAGTTCGGGTTTTCTCAGATATCTCCGAAAGTATTCAGAGTATTTACAATTTTTTTTCACCAAATTATTAAGCCTCAAAATACGCAACTTTGCCTTAATTTAACCATCTTCGTATCTCTTACCGTTTCCGAGATCCCCTTGTACGCACACCAATTTGTAGCACCCTGTATATACCGGGTGACAACGAAATTACTACCCAGCTTGTCAAGTCCTTATAATAGTTATTTATGTATCAAGGGTACTAAGTAGATGATTATGCCGAGGGTGACATTGTTACAAAGCCGAGGGCCTCTGGCCCGAGGGTTCATAAGTCGCCCGAGGGTATATATCTATTAGTACCCGTTTTTTAAAATTTAATTTGATTTACCAATTGTTGATTTTTGACTTTGACACATTAAACATTTTTGCTTCATTATTCCCGCGCGCGCCATAATGTGTACATTACGGGCATAAAGTAATCATGTATGTAGGTGGTATCTAAGGTATAAAAACACAATAAGGTACTGGTATGACATAAAATAAAATATTGTTATGGATTTTTGATAGGTTATATGATTTCACTGTGCGCACCATTTCAATATTTAAACATCTGACGGTCACTTCTGGTTGAACCGGAAGTTCGCACAACTTTGGTATTTTAAATAGAACATCCTATATTTTAAAAAATATGCATACTACAAAGAATTACAAGCATAAAACATGTAAGTATCATATCTTGTACCTAACATATTTAAGATAATTTCCGAAAAAATGGCGTCGGAAATTGTCAAATTAACCAAACATTTTATTGTTTTTACAAAAAAAATTTATATCACTTTTTACTTCTTTTTAGGCATTCTATATGAATGAATCACAACTATTTCACTTCCGGTTTAACCGGAAGTTCTGTGAAATTTGACATTCAAACACAAATTTCTCTAATAAAATTAATTAAATATATTTTTATTTATGCTTCCCTATGTCTAAACTTATTAGTTTTTAAGATATTATAAGCAATTCAAAAATTACTTACATTATTCAACAAGCAACAATATATGTTAGTTTATTCATAGCTTTATCTAAGGTATCTACGGATATTAATGTCGTAAAACAGTTGAAATTAGTATCTAAACTGATCTGCGGGAATCCATAGCTACTTTAAATAAAACTATGAATAAATCAACATTAATTGTTTCTTATTGGATAATGTAACTAAACGTTTAACTGTTTATATCTTAAAAACAAATAAGTTTAGACATAGGGAAGCATATAAATAAAAAATATTTAGAAAAGTAAAATAATTTTGAAAATTAGATTTAAAAGGGGAAGTGCCATTAAAATGATTGGTATTGAAGAAATTTGTGTTTGAATGTCAAATTTTGCAGCACTTCCGGTTAACCAGAAGTGAAATAGTTACGACTCATTTATACGGAATATCTAAAAAAAAAAATAATATTAGATTTTTTACTTTTTAGTAAACACAATAAAATGGGTGACTTATTTGACAATTTCTAACGCCATGGGATATACTTATACATATACATGTTTTAAGCTTAGAATTTTTCGTAGAATTCAATATTTTAAAGATATACAGGGTATATTTTATTTAAAATAACAAAGGTTACGGTTCAACCGAAAGTGATTGCTAGACGTTAAGAATACTGAAAATGTGCACACGATGCAACCATACAGGGTGTCCCACCGGGAACCGAATCGATCTATATATAGAAAATTATACATAGGAAAATTTTGAAAATTTGACAGTTGATGCTGATGAGGGCGACCGGGCTAAAATATTTTTATAATGGTGGCACTTCCGGTTATACCGGAAGTAAGTGTCAACTTGCTTATTTTAAATAAGACACTCTATATATTATTACATTTTTGCATTCTACGCAGATTTTGTATACCATGTCCTATACCTATGTCTAAACGTTTTTACATATTTGAATTTTTATGTCAAAAATGACGTTTGCAAGCCTTAGAATAATTATCAATTTTTTCTATAAAGAAGCCTTATTTATTTAATTTAAGTGGGATTCCTCTTTATAAAGGACCTGCTTTAATAGATTTTTTATAATATTTTAATAACTATTAATACAGGGTGTTTAAAAAATAAGATTAAAAATGAAATTGAAAAAACTGCAAAAAGTCTAGATTTTCAAATGGAAACACAAATTTTATAATTATTTCTTATTTAGCAATAAAAATAAGGGTAAGTTTGTGTAAGATTGTATATCCCAAAAATTCTTAGTTTTCGAAATATTGCCAATTTAATATTTTTATATGGGGATTTTGCTGCAGATTTTAAGTTCAGTTACTCTTAGTTGGCTATGACCGCGTTGAAAAACAATCAAATGCTAAGAAAATCTATGAAGCCGTCACTTACTATTTAAACATTATTAATAAGCACATTGTGATGGCTTCTGTTTTTGCGGATATCGAATGGCAAATGTGACATGATATAACTTTATCACATTCTCCACAAATAATAAATAAGTTTAAATATTCTTCGCTTGTATAATTTAAGCGCCCGGGAATGATTATTAATAATGTTAAGTGTCAGCGTCATAGATTTTTTTAGCATTTGATTGTTTTTCAACGCCGCCATAGCCAACTAAGAGTAACTGAACTTAAAATCTGCAGCAAAATCCCCATATAAAAATATTAAATTGGCAATATTTCGAAAACTAAGAATTTTTGGGATATACAATCTTACACAAACTTACCCTTATTTTTATTGCTAAATAAGAAATAATTATAAAATTTGTGTTTCCATTTGAAAATCTAGACTTTTTGCAGTTTTTTCAATTTCATTTTTAATCTTATTTTTTAAACACCCTGTATTAATAGTTATCAAAATATTATAAAAAATCTATTAAAGCAGGTCCTTAATGACAAGGAATCCCACTTAAATTAAATAAATAAGGCTTCTTTATAGAAAAAATTGATAATTATTCTAAGGCTTGCAAACGTCATTTTTGACATAAAAATACAAATATGTCAAAAACGTTTAGACATAGGTATAGGACATAATATACAAAATCTGCCTAGAATCTTGCGTAGAATGCAAAATGTAATAATATATAGGGTGTCCCATTTAAAATAAGCAAGTTGACACTTACTTCCGGTATAACCGGAAGTGCCACCATTATGAAAATATTTTAGCCTGGTCGCCCCCATCAGCATCAGCATACTGTCAAATTTTCAAAATTTTCCTATGTATAGTTTTCTATATATAGATCGATTCGGTTCCCGGTGGGACACCCTGTATGCTATAAGATTTTATACCTAAAAAGTTATATATCACTCTATGGATAATTCGGCTAACTTAATAGAAAAGCCGGAAATAATAATGAATTTTAAATCGTTATTCCGATTTTCAGAAAAACCAAAGAAATTAAAAAAAAATTTACTACTTAAATAATTTTTATAACATATCAATTTTACAAATAAAGTACAAAGCCAGATTTAAAAAAATATTTAAACAAAATATTACATTTCTATAAAAGCAAGATTGTCATTTTCCGGCCTTTTTTATAGGGTGATGTGAAATATGAAACATATTTTTTTGTACAAAATATACTCTATAGGGAGCCAAGAGGACGTTTCAAATATTGTGGTTTCAGACCGAGGAAGCTAAAAATAGACATTCCAAACGTGTTAATATAAAAAAATTGACCGAGAGATGAAAAATAGCTAGCAAATATAACAAAATGTTTCTTGAACGGCAGTAGAGTTTTGGACTTGCATTGTCTTATTTGTTTAGAATCACTACGTTTCAACTGGTAAGCATCTCCAGTCGTCTTCAGGTGAATACTGAGTATGAGTATGAGTATTCAGCTGAAGACGACTGGAGATGAGTATGAGTATTCACCTGAAGACGACTGGAGATGCTTACCAGTTGAAACGTAGTGATTCTAAACAAATAAAGACAATGCAAGTCCAAAACTCTACTGCCGTTCAAGAAACGTTACTATCTCCAACCTATAAAATGTTTCTTCTTTAGTCGGTGGACCATCATCCAGTACCGGTAACAGTAACGATTAAGTGATACAATTAAATGTATTATAACTTATAAGTCAGTTTGGTAATTATCTATTATACGCACACCACTCTAAATTTGACGATTTTTTCAGAAATATTAAATTTTGATGCGTAAATTACGAATCTGATAACGAAAGAAACCTTACCTATATAAATAGGGACTTTAAAAAGGAATATCGTAAAAACTAAAGTTGACCACCGAAAATCGTTTCCAGATTCGCAATCTACGCCCCTAAATTTGTTCCTGAAAAATCATCATTTTTGGAATGGTGTGCGTATAATAGATAATTAATAATAATAATAATAATAATAATAATAATAATAATATTAATAAATGTCTTTATTATAAATGTAAATACAATTTAAAAAAATTGTGAAATAGGGTGGCGGTATCCAACGCTGCTGCTCATACAACCACCTTACTTGTAACTGAATATATAAAAAATATTATTTTACAATAAATGAGGCTGGAAATAATAATAAATTAGAAAGAAATAAACAGTTATTAATAATAAATAAATTACATTTTATAAATTGTATTTATAAATTAGTAAGTAGGTATATAATAATTTTAACAAAAGTAAATTTTCAAAAATTCTTTGTGTGCTGAGACTATAAATAGAAAATATCATTAAATACAACGAGAAATATTTATAATATTAGTTTCGATTAGTAATAATATATATTTTATCTACTCCTATTAAATTATATATTAATTATTCAACTGCTTTTGAGCAATTAATAGTATCTATAAACAAACAGCGTGAGTTATAATAACTCACTGCTATAACTCACTATAATAAATCGAATACGAACCGAATATCAAGGTGGCTCTGTACTTCTGTACAAGCCGATTGGCCGAAAGGGAACAGTCCATTTTGACGTTTTCAAATTAAGTTAATACCTAATTGTTGTAAGTTTTGTGCTGAAAATAATGAATTCAGATAGTGAAGATGAATTATTATGTACACCCCCAGAAATAAATCAACTATAGCTAATGTGACGATACAGAATTTATTGCCCGAAAAATCCAAAAACAAATATAAAGGTGTATACAATACAAGAATTTTCAAAATTGGTGTAGCAGTAAGAACATTAAGTCATCGTTTACAGAAAATGTACTTTTGGCATATTTTAGCGAACTTAGCACTAAATATGAAGCATCGTCTCTATGGACTTTCTACTCCATGCTAAGAAGCACACTCAACATAAATAATGGAATCAATATAGAGAATTATTTAAAGTTACGCGCGTTTCTTAAACGTCAATCAGAAAAACATGTAGCTAAAAAGGCAAACATTTTTACGCCAGAACAACTTAATAATTTCATAAACGAAACTCCTGATGAGAAATATCTGGCGACAAAGGTATTAGATCTCACAATAATTCAATCGTTTTTATCATCTAGTCAATTACATAATTTATTTTAGGTTGCTTTAATAATGGGCATTATGGATGCTTGTCGTGCAGCAGAATTGCACTCTATGCAAATTACAGATTTAGAAGATTATGGATCTATTTTTATGGTCAGTGTACCAAATACAAAAACAAAAATTGCCAGAAAATTCACTATTACGGGAAGTTTTTATACCATAGTTAAGAAATATTTAAATCTGCGTCCTACCGATGTATCGCAAACGATATTATTCTTTAAATTTCAAAATGGAAAATATCACTCACAAAGAATTGGCATTAATAAATTGGGACACAGACATTTCTACATTTTTAAAATTACCAGACTGTAATTTATATACAGCCGCTCGTCGGCAACTTTATTAGTAGATGCTGGAGGGGATATAACTGCACTGAAACGCCATGGCGGTTGGCGATCAACTACTTGCTGAGGGGTATGTTGATGATTCCGAAAAGAATGAGACAGATACTGCAAATAAAATATACAGTTGTATAACACCTTAACTAGTTAGTACATCAACAACATATATGCAACAAAACCAAAAAGAAATAATAAACTTGCATAATTCGGTCCCACATATTCAGTTTACTTGTTGTTCAAACTTTACAGTAAATTTTATTAATAAACAAAATGAGTAATTACAACTAAAATTTGTATAGCATTGTTATAGGTAACTATCAAGATTTGCGAATAACGTTTTTTCTCTGCACTTGTATCTTAGTATTTATTGCTATAGTCGTAGATAAAGTATAATATTCAACTTGCGGTAATGGTCATAACTCACTTGATGAATTACAGCACTCGCCTGCGGCTCGTGCTACAAACTTCATCTGCGTGAGTTATGACCTATATTACCGCTCGTTAAATAATATACTATTTTTAATTCTTTACGAAATTTATTTGGGCTAGACGCTGTTTTGATGTCATTGCATGGGAAGACAATTAAAAATATTGATGGCTTTGTAAGAAAATGAACGTTGAAAAAGGGCAGAACTATGCTTTGAAACGCTATATAGGTCTCGAAAACGTGTTTGCCTATCATGGAAATCCGAACCTCTGATTAGTTTTTCGTATAAATATTTAGGAGATCTGGTCGTTTCAATGAAGAACCCTAAATTTGCAATGTGTAACATATATCTTTCTTGCATATTTAGCCAGCCAGATTTCTGGAGAGCAGGAGCTATATGGTTGTATTTACGTATCCCATAGCTAAATCTTAAACATGCATTTGTAGAAGCGCCGGCCAGTAAACTACGACACAATAACTTAATTGAGATAAAATTAGAGAATTACATAGCCTAAGTTTTGTTCCTGAGTCGAATACATCTTTGTGCATATAGAGAAGTTTAATTTTGTCATAGGTCCTTTGCAGTAATTTTGAAACATGAACAGAAAACCTCAGCTCTGGATCTAACAATAACCCAAGGTTTCGACAGTCGGTAGAAGGCCTTAGGTCAACGTTGTTAATAGACATTTTAAATAACGGATCATGTGTAACAGTTTCTTTACCCTTGCCAAATACCATAAGTTGAGTTTTAACTTCGTTTAAAACTAATTTATGCGCTTTAGACACCTGGGAAACCAACTCCAAGTCACTGTTAATTTTGTATATCGATTTAATAAGTTGATAGAGAAAAAAATAAAAATATATTTGCGTATCATCTGCATACTGGTGTGATAAACAATACTTAAAAAATTTGGAAAATCAGCATAATAGAAGTATAAATAGAAAATATCAAAGGTCCCAGTATGCTTCCCTGCGCAACGCCTGGTACAAACTCAGAAGCCTCGCGATTTGTTAGAACTCTCTGTTATCTATGTCTAAAATAGTCCTGAAAAAACTGTAGAGCCATATCTCCCAATCTAAAATATTTAAGTTTTGTATGCAGCATTTCATGGTCTATAGTCTATATAGTATCAAAAGCCTTACTATAGTCCAGCAAAACGAGACAACTGCACTGATTTTTGTCATTAGCTGTAAAAATGTCATCAGTAACTTTAAGTAAAGCTGTTGTTGTGCTGTGATTACTGCGAAACCCGGATTGAGTGGAAAGTAGAATGTTATTTGAGTCCAAAAAGAGTTTAAGTTGCTCATCCACAATTTTTTCCAGAATTTTGGACACAGTGGGCAATATACTTATAAGTCGAAAATCGAGTAGCTCTGTTGGATTGGTCTTTTTGGGGATAGGACTAATATTAGCATATTTCCAAAGACTTGGATATTTTCCCAGAGATAGACATTTGTTAATTACCGCAAGTTTTAGCCCATCAGCAAAACCCTACTATTCGAATTTTCAAACGCTAATACCTTGGCATTCCTTATCTCCTAAAACCTGTTTTTCGATTCGTTGGAAATCGATATTTACTGCTGAATATAATAAAGTTTTTTTTTACGAAATTGTTTGTGTTGTTTCAGACAAATCGCGTTTAAAATATCGTTAGAGCGTTTTCACACGACACCATATATCGCGCGCGATAAATGGTCGCAATGTTGCTTTACACCAAATTATGTGTTCTCTAATATCGCTTGTGTGTGAAAATGGCTCATGAGAAAACACACAATTTGGTGTAAAAGCAATATTGCGACCATTTGTCGCGCGCGATTTATGGTGCCGTGTGAAAACGCTCTAAAAAGAGATTTTGGTGGCAAAAACTGACTATTATTTTTGTATAATACCTAACTTATAAACTTTGTCGCCTCTAATTTATCGGTGGTCGAATGGAAGCGATTGCGTATTTTCCCATGACAATTTTTTCTTAAAATTAATTTTGACAGTGAATCCATTTGAGGTAAATAAATATCTATTTAATTAGGCGCTTCAAAATACGGGTCTAAAGTTGCAAAAAATATCATAAAAATCTATTTTTTTAAAAGTAGTATATTAAGTAATTTTAAAGCAGCAACAGTGGCGGCTCGTCACGTGAAGTAGGTGAAAAAAAAATAAAACCAGGAGAAATGTTTTTCGACAACATTAATAATGTACCAACCATTTTAGCCCTAAAAAATAATTATGTTCGAATTAGGAATATTAATTTAATCCGAATGTAGCTATGCATAATAGGGCCAAGTTAACTCCGATGGACAATAATTATAAACACTCGTGCATTTTGGCGCGCCCCAGCCGACCGTGTCCGTTAGCTCAAAGCAAGTGAAGACCCAACGCCCAACATGGCTTTGATTTTCACCGTTGCTATGGTTACGTGACGTCAGTCACGCAAACAGCATGTAACAATTGGCATTATGATGAAGGGTAATTTAAAAATAGATCAGTCGTATATGCACCATTGTTTTAGCATTGGTTCGCCTAACCTTAAGATATTTAAACAGAATATAATACTCTAAGTCAACCTTCACTAGGATATATTTCGAAGAAAATATTTATTTTCCTCTCTACATGTTTCGAACGTATAAACGTTCATCTTCAGGAGAATAATTTACATTGAAAAAGTTACCAAGTTAGGAAATTGTCAGTGACATCCTCATAGAGCTTTTGAGGGAATTAATTAAATAAAGAAAAATGTTGAAAAACTTCCATAGAAGTAGGAGAGAAAAACATACTACAAAGTTATAAAGATGAAGTTGGGATAATTGTTGTTATTTTTCAAAAATTCAAAGTGACGAGGTGAAAACCTTAATGTGAAAATGATAATGAAAATAAAGAGACTTTAGTGGTGAAGCATGTTATTGAAGGAAACTCTTGTTATACGGTGTAATGAAAAGTTATGTGTGGTTATAGGGCAGATGTATCATATGTGTACATGGTTAGTACGCATATTATGGGGTATTTATTTATTTATTTCATACACTGTTTTACAGTTTCCCAGTTACAAAACAGGTAGAAAACAGAATTTAATTAAGTAAAAATTAAAATAAATTATTTAACAATTAACATAAAGATTAGCAATATTTAAATTTATGAAACTAACAATACGGTAGTAATAATAGGTACCCTACAACAAAAAATAATAATAAAAAAAAAGTAATTACATACATAGTATAGATACTAGTGATAAAAATGTCCTTTGACAGCGCTTAAGCTACAATTAAAGACATCATAGGCATGGACATTGTCATTGTAACATGTACACATCCTATTGATGGGAGAATATTTAAAGACATTGGTTCGTGAAGGGGGTAAGTAGAAGGTATATAAGTTTCGGGCATTTAGAGAAGGAATTCTAAAGTTTATTTTATAACTGCGTAGAACATGTGCGTCTATCATGTAATCTAACAAACGAGAATCTTTGCAGCAGCTGGTCATGAGGAAAACCTCTGTCGGAATAAACTCCATCAGATCTATACCAGCAAGCTTTCAAAAAACGTCTCTGAACGCACTCAATATTGTCAATATGGACTTTATAAAACGGAGACCAGATGATTGAAGAGTATTCCAATTTAGATAGAACAAGAGAACGATATAAAGTTACTAACGGGTCAAGTGACCTAAAATCTTTAGTAGTTCTAAGGATAAAACCAAGTATTTTATAGGCGGTGGATACGACGTGATCAATATGAGGAAGAAAGGATAGTTCTCTATCGAAAATAACTCCTAGATCTTTAAACACAGTGGGTCTATCCAGAATCTTACTATTTATGTTATAATTGAAATCAAAAGTGGTGTTTTTGTTTGTATATGTCATAACATTACATTTAGCAATATTTAAGTTCAATCTGTTTTTAGTGCACCAATCATACAATAAATCCAGATTACGCTGTAGCTTTAAACAGTCCATTAAACTTGATATTAAACAGAAAATTTTTAGATCATCTGCATATAGCAGACAACAAATAGTAAGGCTATTGACAATATCGTTTATAAATAATGTAAAAAGAAGAGGACCAAGGATGGATCCTTGGGGAACTCCAGATGTTGCGAAATATTTGATAGACTTGACCCCGCCATAAGCTACAAACTGCCTGCTATTTTTTAAATATAAGTCGAAAAATGACAGTAAATTATTAGAAAACCCAAAGGTTTGTAGTTTGCTTAATAATATGGAGTGATCTAGCTGATCGAAAGCCTAGGAAAAGTCAGTATAAACAACATCTGTCTGCATGCGTTGATCAATGCCTTCAGCCAAGAATTGAGTAATACACATTAGATTCGTTGTTGTTGAACGACCTTTTACAAATCCATGTTGTTCAGGAGCAATAGCGTTTTTAACTTTATAAAAAATATTATTATGTAATAACACTTCAAAGATTGTAGAAAAATTCGATATTATTGATATAGGTCTATAATTTGAGATGTTCAATTTATCACCTTTTTTGTAGACAGGGCATACCTTTGAAGATTTCCATATGCTTGGCATTTGACAGAAACTGAGACATTTGTTGAAGATTAAAGACAAAGGACGTGCAAAAACACCCGCACAATCCCTAACAATAAACGCAGGAATATTATCAGGCCCGGTGGTTAACTTAGGTTTGATCCGCCTGATTGCATTAAAAACCTCAATCTCGTCAAAACTGACAATATCAACATCTAAATCTGATATTTGAGGTTCCGGGGTTGTACTCGAATTAGAGGGTGCAAGATACGAATGGTTAAAGAAATATGGTGGGGAAATTTTTTGGAGGTAGTGTCTAAATTATTGAGTTGAACGTTGAGAAAAGATTTTTTTTTAAAAGACGAAGGTTATGACATATTGAAGATATTTATGAAAAGTGTTTTTGGAGGAAGTAACTGAAATATTGTGTGTAGTTACGTTCTTTGGATAAAACTAGTTAGGAATAGGTGTAGGCAAACTTTAGTAAAATTGATTTATTGATCATTTCAATTGAAAATATACCACGTTGTAGTAGACTTTGCACCTTTTTGAGCAATATATAAATGCAGGATTTTAGTAGTTTTAGTATCTAAACTACTTAATTTTTTAATATTTTATTAAAATAGAGTTATAGGTAGGCATAAGTTTTACAAAATAAAACTATTTTAAATTATACAGGATGTCAAATAGTCAGGACATATCAAACATACTTTTTTTAAATAGAATATCCTATATATTTTATTATCTTCTAATTCCCGACAATTCTACGCTTATTTTGTATAAAACGTCATATGTCTAGATTAAATTGTTATTGATGTTTAAAATACTTGGACCTTAATACTTAAAAAATTAAGATAATTGATAGAAGGTAAAAACTTAGTATAGCAAGAACAATAATACATAAAAGTAGCGTAAATTAAAGCTACCGAGTTTTTTATAAGAAAAAGGATCTGGATTGTGAGATTAGAAACATTGTGCCAAATTACAGACACATAATATAACCAGTTATTTGATATGTCTTAGTTGTCGATTTTACATTATCTTCTTGTAATGAAATATTATTAATTTTACGCGTTTACCCATATTTAAACGTCTTACACAAGTTTAATTTTATTCCAGTTTGTTGGGTACATTTCTCAATTATCTAAATTTAAGCAAACACGTAAACTAATAATTATATTTTATACTAAAACCACGTTTTGAATTTATTTTTGGTAACTAGCATGTTAAGGTGAAGTTTAATTATGAATTTTATTTAGTTTGTTTGTTTTATGGCAATAGAATTAATCTTTAAATAGGATCTTAAAACACCACCACTTTAGTATAGTACACTGAAAAATTGTATTGTTATTCGTTAACAATAAAATATTGTGAAGAAAGACTAGTTATATTTACAATTTTTATTATTATATTGATCAAATTTCAGAAAATAAAAATGTTATCGTAGTTAAATACATAACGTAATACTTCAACAATATAAATAATATGGTAACATATAAAAATATTTTGGGGCGGCAGCATGGAAATAACTATATAACTATATATATTGTATAACCGTGAATGTTCTTAAATTATCTAAAGAAATATCGGTTAAATTAAAATACAACTTAAATTAATAGTTAGCGTGACAAACCTATAGTTAGTTAGAATCATATAACCGTGCAATTAATTAAATAACCTAAGGGAATATTGGTTAAATTAAGATACAACTTGAATTAATTGTTAGTGTTACCAACCTATAGTTAGTTAGAATATTAAAGCCGTGCAAGTAATTAAATTACCTAAAGGAATATCAGTTAAATTAAGATACAACTTGAATTAATTGTTAGTGTGACCAACCTATAGTTAGTTAGAATATTAAAGCCGTGCAATTAATTAAATTACCTAAAGAAATATCAGTTAATTTTAGATACAACTTGAATTAATTGTTAGCGAGACCAACCTAGAGTTAGTTAGAATATTAAAGTCGTTCAATTAATTAAATTACCTAAAGGAATATCAGTTAAATTAAGATACAACTTGAATTAATTGTTAGTGTGACCAACCTATAGTTAGTTAGAATATTAAAGCCGTGCAATTAATTAAATTACCTAAAGAAATATCAGTTAATTTTAGATACAACTTGAATTAATTGTTAGCGAGACCAACCTATTGTTAGTTAGAATATTAAAGTCGTGCAATTAATTACATTACCTAAAGGAATATCGGTTAAATTAAGATACAATTTGAATTAATTGTTAGCGAGACCAACCTATAGTTAGTTAGAATATTAAAGCCGTGCAATTATTTAAATTACCTAAAGGAATATCAGTTTAATTTAGATACTTACAACTTAAATTAATTGTTAGCAAGACCAACCTATAGTTAGTTAGAATATTAGAGCCGTGCAATTAATTAAATTACCTAAAGGAATATCAGTTAATTTAAGATACAACTTGAATTAATTGTTAGTGTGACCAACCTATAGTTAGTTAGAATATTAAAGCCTTGCAATTAATTAAATTACCTAAAGAAATATCAGTTAATTTTAGATACAACTTGAATTAATTGTTAGCGAGACCAACCTATAGTTAGTTAGCATATTAGAGCCGCGCAATTAACTAAATTATATTCAATTTATCACCTTTTTTGTAGACAGGGCATACCTTTGAAGATTTCCATATGCTTGGCATTTGACAGAAACTGAGACATTTGTTGAAGATTAAAGACAAAGGACGTGCAAAAACACCCGCACAATCCCTAACAATAAACGCAGGAATATTATCAGGCCCGGTGGTTAACTTAGGTTTGATCCGCCTGATTGCATTAAAAACCTCAATCTCGTCAAAACTGACAATATCAACATCTAAATCTGATATTTGAGGTTCCGGGGTTGTACTCGAATTAGAGGGTGCAAGATACGAATGGTTAAAGAAATATGGTGGGGAAATTTTTTGGAGGTAGTGTCTAAATTATTGAGTTGAACGTTGAGAAAAGATTTTTTTTTAAAAGACGAAGGTTATGACATATTGAAGATATTTATGAAAAGTGTTTTTGGAGGAAGTAACTGAAATATTGTGTGTAGTTACGTTCTTTGGATAAAACTAGTTAGGAATAGGTGTAGGCAAACTTTAGTAAAATTGATTTATTGATCATTTCAATTGAAAATATACCACGTTGTAGTAGACTTTGCACCTTTTTGAGCAATATATAAATGCAGGATTTTAGTAGTTTTAGTATCTAAACTACTTAATTTTTTAATATTTTATTAAAATAGAGTTATAGGTAGGCATAAGTTTTACAAAATAAAACTATTTTAAATTATACAGGATGTCAAATAGTCAGGACATATCAAACATACTTTTTTTAAATAGAATATCCTATATATTTTATTATCTTCTAATTCCCGACAATTCTACGCTTATTTTGTATAAAACGTCATATGTCTAGATTAAATTGTTATTGATGTTTAAAATACTTGGACCTTAATACTTAAAAAATTAAGATAATTGATAGAAGGTAAAAACTTAGTATAGCAAGAACAATAATACATAAAAGTAGCGTAAATTAAAGCTACCGAGTTTTTTATAAGAAAAAGGATCTGGATTGTGAGATTAGAAACATTGTGCCAAATTACAGACACATAATATAACCAGTTATTTGATATGTCTTAGTTGTCGATTTTACATTATCTTCTTGTAATGAAATATTATTAATTTTACGCGTTTACCCATATTTAAACGTCTTACACAAGTTTAATTTTATTCCAGTTTGTTGGGTACATTTCTCAATTATCTAAATTTAAGCAAACACGTAAACTAATAATTATATTTTATACTAAAACCACGTTTTGAATTTATTTTTGGTAACTAGCATGTTAAGGTGAAGTTTAATTATGAATTTTATTTAGTTTGTTTGTTTTATGGCAATAGAATTAATCTTTAAATAGGATCTTAAAACACCACCACTTTAGTATAGTACACTGAAAAATTGTATTGTTATTCGTTAACAATAAAATATTGTGAAGAAAGACTAGTTATATTTACAATTTTTATTATTATATTGATCAAATTTCAGAAAATAAAAATGTTATCGTAGTTAAATACATAACGTAATACTTCAACAATATAAATAATATGGTAACATATAAAAATATTTTGGGGCGGCAGCATGGAAATAACTATATAACTATATATATTGTATAACCGTGAATGTTCTTAAATTATCTAAAGAAATATCGGTTAAATTAAAATACAACTTAAATTAATAGTTAGCGTGACAAACCTATAGTTAGTTAGAATCATATAACCGTGCAATTAATTAAATAACCTAAGGGAATATTGGTTAAATTAAGATACAACTTGAATTAATTGTTAGTGTTACCAACCTATAGTTAGTTAGAATATTAAAGCCGTGCAAGTAATTAAATTACCTAAAGGAATATCAGTTAAATTAAGATACAACTTGAATTAATTGTTAGTGTGACCAACCTATAGTTAGTTAGAATATTAAAGCCGTGCAATTAATTAAATTACCTAAAGAAATATCAGTTAATTTTAGATACAACTTGAATTAATTGTTAGCGAGACCAACCTAGAGTTAGTTAGAATATTAAAGTCGTTCAATTAATTAAATTACCTAAAGGAATATCAGTTAAATTAAGATACAACTTGAATTAATTGTTAGTGTGACCAACCTATAGTTAGTTAGAATATTAAAGCCGTGCAATTAATTAAATTACCTAAAGAAATATCAGTTAATTTTAGATACAACTTGAATTAATTGTTAGCGAGACCAACCTATTGTTAGTTAGAATATTAAAGTCGTGCAATTAATTACATTACCTAAAGGAATATCGGTTAAATTAAGATACAATTTGAATTAATTGTTAGCGAGACCAACCTATAGTTAGTTAGAATATTAAAGCCGTGCAATTATTTAAATTACCTAAAGGAATATCAGTTTAATTTAGATACTTACAACTTAAATTAATTGTTAGCAAGACCAACCTATAGTTAGTTAGAATATTAGAGCCGTGCAATTAATTAAATTACCTAAAGGAATATCAGTTAATTTAAGATACAACTTGAATTAATTGTTAGTGTGACCAACCTATAGTTAGTTAGAATATTAAAGCCTTGCAATTAATTAAATTACCTAAAGAAATATCAGTTAATTTTAGATACAACTTGAATTAATTGTTAGCGAGACCAACCTATAGTTAGTTAGCATATTAGAGCCGCGCAATTAACTAAATTACCTAAAGGAATATCAGTTAAATTAAGATACAACTTGAATTAATTGTTGGTGTGACCAACCTCTAGTAAGTTAGAATATTAAAGCCGTGCAATTAGTTAAATTACCTAAAGTCGGGTAAATTAAAAAATAACTTGAATTAATAGTTATCGTGCCAATCAGAAACGTTGAAGAGTTTCGATGCCCTTAGCAACAAATACCAGATCCCAATCGGTAAGTATACAGATAATAGTTTTGACTACAGTGACCCGTTAAGAATCATATTGTTTGTCAAATCTCTTCGTTTGTTATTTACTGATTTAACAAACATTACGACAAACGTTGAAATATAATAATTTCAATTCAGTATCCTAGCTTTCTTAATTTTTTTTTATTTTCTTTCTCACTTAAAGTGTCATGCGCCATTCACTAGCGGACTTTTCAACTACTCCGTCAATCAAAGTTCCTTTCAAACACAACAAACATATTATTTATTCGGCACATTAAACACGTTCACAGATTCTCAAACAATTTGACCAACACGTATAATGTGACCAATAATTTGATCGTTAGACGGATGTCATCTTTAAAACTACTAATATCAGTGGCGGTTCGCGGTCTTAAAAAAATGGTGAATAGCTAGATATAGTGCGGGTACTTAAACAAACATTGACTAAAAACCCGTGTAACAAAACATCTCTCTTATCCTTATCGCCAACGACTGAATGAAGTTTCCAACAAATTACAAACTATGTCATTAATTGGGTTCATAACACACAACTAAGTAGGTACGTACATTACTGAATTAACTGGAAAATAAAAACATAACTTTTTAATCACACAGTACATCACGTAAAAACGATATCTATAAACGTAAGTTTCACGCAGCCTCCAAATAAATACCTTAAAGTTAGGCGAACCAATGCTAAAACAATAATGCATACGACTGATCTATTTTTAAAATGCCCTTCATCATAATGCAAATTGTTACATGCTGTTTGCGTGACTGACGTGACCATAGCAACGGTGAATATCAAAGCCATGTTGGGCGTTGGGTCTTCACTTACTTTGAGTTAACGGACACGGCTGGCTGGGGCGCGCCAAAATGCACGAGTGTTTATAATTATTGTCCATCGGAGTTAACCATAGCCCGATTATGCATAGCTATATTCGGATTAAATTAATATTATTAATTCAATCATAATTATTTTTTAAGGGCTAAATTGATAGCTGTATTGGTACATTAATATTTAATATTGTCGAAAAACTTACCTACTTCATCTGACGAGCCGTCACTGACTAATATAAAGTACTTTGTGTCATCGTATATTAGTTTGTTGGAATAATTGTGTAAATTGCTTGCTTTGCTAAGATTTACTTTAATTGTGGTTGTTGGCTTGTGGGTGGTCATTGTGCATCTTATATTATTATATTTTATGAACTCTGACAGTTAATCATTATTAATTAGGTAGGTACCTACTAAAGTGTCAATATCTTTGTTACCATAAGTCCTTATAAATAAATATTTTTCATATAGGTTTATTTTGACTTTTCAACGCAACTGTAACTATTATTTTGTAAGTACCTACTTCCTTTTGGGACGCAATATTCAGGATCCTGCAATAGTGCGTCAGGCTTCTATAGCTCCTGTACGAATTAAGTTAGGAATTTTATACCTATGCAGACTTATACTGCATCATAAAAAATACGGTTCTACGGTCCTGCAAAAAAATCAAAAAAACCATCTAAATCCATTTTTCAAATCATGGGATTGTGTAAGATTTATGACAAGGGAGTCTAGAGATATTATGAATTTAGAAGTGTTTATCTTTTTTATACAGGGTGTTGAAAAAAAATTTCAAAAACGACAAATTTTAAATTCGTTTTTTAAATGGAACTGTATTTAACCATTTAATGTAAAATTCTTAAGCAATGTTTTTTATTTAGGTACTACAAGCATATAAGTTATTTTTTTCAACCGTTTTCAAAAACATTTCAAGTTTCATGAATTATGTTTAAAAATAATACATAGGCGACTAGACTAAACTACAGTAAAGGTTCAAAATGTTTTTCATTTGAACCTGTGTCCTACAATGTTCTTGACAAGATCTGTTTACATCCCTTAGTATTTTAGGTGAAATACTAGCAAAACGATACGTTAGTAAAGGTTATGCCTTAAAACCATGGTAGGCTATAAAATAAAATATAAATTCAATTGGTTTATTTTAGTTTGAGATGTTATTTAATTAATTTAAAACAACTGGTATTTAGGGCGCTCTCAACAACTATCCACTAACATTCACGAACATATCATCAAAATATTTGAATATTACATAAACAATCTGATCTTCCCTAGCGTCTGGAAAGAGGGAACAATAATTAACATTCCCAAACCTCACAGCGACCACAAACTACCAGAGAACTACCGGCCAATTACATTACTTTCGGTATTGGGAAAGCTTTATGAAAAGATTATTAGAAATAAACTACTGAAATGTATACAAAACAAGATTCCAAAATGCCAGTTTGGATTTAGAGAGGGCTGCTCCACAATCCACCCACTAACAATCCTATGCTCAAACGTACAAACAGCCAAACACCAAAACCTTAAAACAGCGGCTCTTCTCTTAGACATCAAAAAAGCATTTGACAGTGTCTGGCACAAGGGACTTATGTACAAACTACACCACCTGGAGGTGCCCATACTTAATCTGCATAATAAGGAAATTCCTAAATGCGCGCACATTAGGGGTTAAAATTAATGGCACAGTGTCCGAAGAATTTACCCCCGAACAAGGAGTGCCACAGGGTTCTCCACTCTCGCCAACCCTATACAATATATACTGCTACGATATGGGCGCGGACATGGACAACGACAAAAACTGTTACTTACTACAATTTGCAGACGATACAGGTATTATAGCTTACAAGAACTCCACTTGGAAAGCCACAGAAGAACTACAGGAGGCAGTATCAACAATGGAAGAATGGTTTAGAAAATGGAGAATAACACCAAACCCAAAAAAAACTAAACTCCTTCTTTTCAACAACAATATTACAGATCACTCGCCGCAGATACTACTAGGCAATCAACAAATTAAGCCAGATAAGACTGCAAAATACCTAGGAGTACCACTAGACGCTAAACTTAATTTTAACAAACACACCTCTGCCATTAAAAACAAAGTCAAAACTCGAGCTAAGTACTTTAGATCTCTGATTTTTAAGAATGAAGGTATTAACACCAAAACGGCAGCAAAAATATACAAGTCAATTTGCAGGCCACTTCTAGAGTATGGACACGTACTGCTGAGTAATGCCAGACCACTAGCCCTAAAACACCTCAAAGTAGCAGAAACATCAGCTTTGAGAACCATGACAAAAATACGAAACCCAGAAAACCCTCTTCACAACCCCAGCAACCGACAACTTTACCAAAAAACCAATATACAACCCATTGATCTAAGACTAACTGAATTAACTAGCAAATTCAAAGCTAAACCCGAAAATCTAAATCTCATCGAAGAGCTGTGCCTAACAAGAGATAATCAAGAATTTAGATATAGATACCCAGAACAAATCATATTGGAGATTTTAAGGAACTATGCAACTAGATAGCAAAACTATTAATCAAATTAATCTGACTTGTTTTAGTTCTTTTCTGTTGCTCTTCTTTGTAAATTACATTTAATCATTTTATATATGCAAATACTATATACTGTTAATATTAAGAATTAATTAATGTACTGTGGCTGAAGGACTTCGGTCGATGGCCATTTAGGAAACCAATAAAGAACATAATAATAATATTATTAATAATAATAATAATAATAATAATAATAATAATAATAATAATAATAATAATAATAATAATAATAATAATAATAATAATAATAATAATAATAATAATAGGGCGCTCTTACCAAATACAAAGATCATATCAACCCGCTTATATTATGAAATTTCTTATAAATTATTCGCCCTAAATACCAACTTTTTCAAAATAATTAAATAACAAATTATAATAAACAAATAAATGTATACTTTATTTCAAAGCCTACCATGGTTCTTCGGCATAACCATTACTAAATGAACCGTTTTGTTTATCAGTTTTGCAGTTAAAAGATTTTATTTTGCATTCATAAGATCAAAGCAAATGGAAAAATTTTAAAAGCGTGATTTGATTTTTGCTCCATAAATAAAATTAGCAAAAAAGTTAAAATCGTGAAAATTTTGTGATGGATATCCTGTTTACTTTAAAAAAATTAGGTTACGAGGTCAAGGAGCATCATGGCATATTTTCATTTGATAAGACCTATAACCAAGAAATTCTTGGTTATTTATTTCTGACAAATTTTTTTGTTATTATAACGCTAGTAGTAGGACATAAAGTCAATAAATATACTATATACAATTTCAAAAAAATTAAAAAGCTCTAAAAACTTTGTTAATTTTAACTTGAAGAAATAGTCCATACTTAAAGTGGAGTGGGAATTTAGAAGGTAAAAATAAGAACACAAAGTCTTCCTCCACTGTTATATTATAGAAATATTTTAATCAAATTCTCTACATGTTTCGAATGCAGAAGCATTCATCTTCAGGAGAATAATTAAAAGAAGAAAAGTCCAGTAGATATCACCCTAACTGAGCAACACAATTATAGGTTCGGTATAAAATGAGTGGAACTGTGAGGAAACCGATACACACATTGCATTGTGAATAAGAAAAGTATATGGGTTTGAGGCTTAAGGCACTGTGAAACCTTTAAAGGTAGAATGAAAGATTTAACATCCTTGTGTGAAAGAACTGTCGAAAGACATTTTTTTGCTTAAATGTTCATTCCCTTTCACTTCAATCTCATCTTTCGACAGTTCTGTCACACAAAAATGTTAATTCTTTCATTCTACCTTTAAAGTTTTCACAGTACCTTAAGCCTCAAACCCATATACTTTCCTTATTCACATTGCAATGTGTGTATCGGTTTCCTCACCGTTCCACTCATTTTATACCGAACCTATAATTGTGTTGCTTTGTTAGGGTGATATCTACTGGACTTTTCTTCTTTTAATTTTTCTCCTGAAGATGAATGCTTCTGCATTCGAAACATGTAGAGAAATTGATTAAAATATTTCTATAATATAAAAGTGGAGGAAGACTTTGTGTTCTTATTTTTGCCTTCTTTGTTAATTTTGTTTAGCTTACAGTGTTTATCACTTTCGCATACTGATCCTTCAAAGTGACCAAATGAAAGGACTAGAAATTCTGATTCATTTCTTTTAAATCGATACGGTTATGGTAAGAACTATACCGGGAGGTGCATCGTGGTGAGAAACATAGGAAATCTTATGCAAGTTTTAGACTGTTCAGATATTTGTTCCCCTGTTGACTTTAGATCGGGGTTGCAGGGATGAGTATTGTTTAGGGTCTCTGTGTGGTCAGTGCACAATCGGAGTTTGAACAATTTTGAACATTTTTTAATAGGTTTGCGCTTGGGTTTTATTGAAATACAACAGGTGATGCTGCGGACACCAGCATTGATTGGACTTGTCAACCTGTGATTTGTCATTGTCTAATGTAATTAAAAAGTATTGTATCTGATGTTATCCATTTAATTTGGCAATACAAAAAGTTATTACTTAGTTTGAGGCAAAAGGCACTGTATTAAACAACTACAAACTCATAGCACAGAATCATGAGAGAGCTGAAGAAAACAATGATAGAAATCTTAATAATTTACTTCACATCGAAGAAAATAATATCAACACTAAAACTCTCGGGCAAGGAGTAGAAAAACCCGCCACACATTCGCTTGTGGTAGGCGATTATTTAAATAATGCCATTATAGAGAACGTTGTCGGTCCAAACTCAACAATTAAGTTCCGTTTTGACCTAAAACAGATCCTGCAACTCTAAGTAGGACGCTTCAGTCGATATATAAAAATCTAAAAAGGCATTTTGGTCAGGATTGTTTTAGATGACTTTCGCCGCGTAAGATAGTTTGAATGATGTATTTATCATATTGCTTCGATTCCAGGTTGAATAGGACCGAGGAGAAGCGAAATTTAAAAGACATATTTCAGTAAGTCGAATCTTTGTATGGATCCGGATCCAAACACCTTAATTCTAAAAAAGTCTTGAACTGCCTACCTCTAGTTACGGGGAGTCGCGGCCAAAGAAAATGGATGCCTAGACTACTCTGATAGGTTAGCAAAAGAAACATATAAGTCAATACGATATCGAGAATCTTTTACTTTTTTTGTAAATAAAAAAGAAACATTTTCACTTATTTAATAATTTTTAGTGCGTCCTTTATTTTAAAAAGCTTTATTTCTTTTTTAAATTTTTAATTCTCGATTTAAAATCCAAACTGTTTCTTATCTTTTACTGTTCTCGGTATTGTTTCATTAGAAAAAGACACGTTTATTTCGCTTAAATCTTTTAAATTTCAAATGTGTTTGTGAATAGCACCTGAGCAGCATTATTCGTATATAGGAAAAAACTTTTTGAAATTTATACCTAAATACGCCAAGAAAACCCAAGAGAAGACGATTTATTATTCCATGCTTTTAGTACCGCACGATTCGAAATCCCAATGGTAAAATCCCAGGAAAATAAATGTTCTTATCATTTATCCTAAAACGTTTGAATTCGATACAACAATGTTTAGAATAGTAATGCACCGGGTGGCCAAATAAGAATGAACGCCAGCCATATGTTAGAAACCATTTTTCACAATATTTTAAAGAAAACAATTCATAACAAAATCGAGAAATCGCTAGAAATTATTTTGATGTTCCTAAACTTGCCACTAGAGGGCGTTCAACATATGACTAACAAGATTATAGGATTTTTCTCGATAATTTGCTAAGTAAAGTTATATCAAAAATTAACTGTTTTATTCTTTGGAATATACGGTATAACATTATAGTAAATACCTTTGTTTTTGACAACATCGAAAATTTTAATTAGGAAATGTTGTTCGGCATTAAAAACTATGTCATAACATGCAATTACACTGAATTTTTTTTATTTTACAAATTTATCGGTAATTTGAGATAAAATTTGTAAAAATAAAAAAATATTTTTAGTGTAATTACATGTTATAACATAGTTTTTCATACCGAACAACTTTTCACATACCGACCAAGTTTTCAATATTGTCAAAAATAAAGGTACTTTACTCTTGGGCAAAAATTAAACATCTGATGGTTACATTTTAGGTTTTGGACCATGCAGAACTTTTTATGAAGAATAACTTTTTTTCGTAAAGTTAATAATAAAAAAGTTTCCCATATGCCGCCAACTTACGTAGACACTTTATACCGGGTGTCCCATTATGGATGGCCACCGGCCGTATCTCGGAAACTACTGGGCATAAAAACTCGGAGGAAAAAAAATTGTAACTAAAGTAGCCATGAGAAAATCCTGGAAATAATTTTTAAGTTCCGCATTTTGCCGCAAGAGGGCGTAATTGAAAAGTAAATTTTAAAATTTTACATATCTCCGAAAATTCCACATTAAGGTGTTTCTTTGGTAACACCATTAAAAAACTTTGACAATTATGCATCATTTTGATCTTATGCTCATTGTCGTACCGACTTTAATAAAAGGGGGAAGCTGTTGAAAATGTAATCATTTAAATCGCTGTAACTTATAAACGACTTATCCGATTTTAGCAAACTAAAGACTGTTTGGAAGAGAAATGTATGCACTTTCACCAATCGTATTTAGTTGTCCATAATAGTTCTCAAAAAAGATGCTAGAGGGTGCAATTTGTAATAATAACACATTTTTTGATTTTACTCCGAAAAAATAAATCATACGGTATAATTATGATTCCATAGTCGAAAAGTAGATGAAATTTGCTGGAAAAAATATTTAAACGCAGCTCGATGTCTCCGTTCGTTTCAGCGTTATCGCCAATAGAATAATTTTTAAAACTTTAAATGAAGAAGCGGTTATATATTTTTTAGAAAAAAAGTGGGACGCCACTGATATTTTTCCATGTGGATATTATTTCGGATTAACCTGGTCAATTCTGCATAAAAATGGTCTCCTGCGTTTTTCTCCTCAGGCACACCGTTCTTAATTTTAAAATAATTAAATTAAATTAGACGGGCGGAAGCTTGCCTATTAAGTGAAGGTGGTCATTTCCAACAATTTTTATAAAACAAACTTTTTTTTATTAATGTTAATAATAATAAATAGTAGAGCTAACAAAATTGTTATACCTGTCGTCGCTAGAGGGAGCTGTTTGCGCAATCATCAGATTTTTAAATTTTTACCAAAAATGTTAAATGGAACTTACTATGGCTTTCAAAATCATTTGATAGTGTAAATCATGAAACGTTATGCTCAAAAATAGAAAATAATGGCATCAGAGGACATGCTCTAAAGTTAATTCAATCGTACTTAAATAATCGGACTCAGCAATAATGACAGTTATGATAGACCCATTGTTTCAGATAGGGTAAGAGTTACTAGGGGAGTACCTTAAGGCTCCATTCTGGGGTCCCTACTTTAAATTCTATCTACCAATGAAATTTCTGATATAACAGGTAGGTAAATACACAGTTCTTTACGCTGACGATACCACCTTTATTTTTAGTGAAGAGGACTCCAACATCATGCTAACGGAAGTACAGAGGGTATGCTGCGTTTTCGATGGTACTTTTCAGCTCATGACCTTCTTCTTAATGTACCCAAGACACAGTGTATCATTTTTGACAATAAAACAGAAAATGCTCTCACTTTTCACTATAAGAATACCGAAATTCGATCAACTGAACAGATCTCATTTCTCGGTGTCAAAATTGATAGAAGGCTGGACTGGAGGGCTCATATCGAGGACGTAGTAGCAAGTGTGTCGAGATATATCGCTACGCTCTTTAGAGTTATAGCTGTAAATGCTTACATAGATGCAGCACTCTCAGCCTATCATGCCTTTATTTAGTCAAGAATAAGGTATGGTCATTGTCTTTTGGGGTAATTCTACGGAGATGGAGAGACTTCTAATATTACAAAAAAGTTGTATAAGGGGTATATTTGGAATAAAACAAGAAGATACTTGTAGGGAGGTATTTACTGGCAAGAATATACTCACACTTATTAGTATGTATATATTGGATTCTTTTATGTTTGTATATAATAACAGAAATTTATTTGATGATGCCAGTAGTGCACACAGATATCCAACTAGACATAAGCCAGACCTATTGCCCAAAAAAAGTAAAATATACAAAAGAATTTGATCGAAGAAAATAAGGCTAATATCGCCTTAACCAGAACTCAGGATCCAGTAAAACAAACTGTCATCCTCCCAGGTGTCGAATAAATCACCGACATCACCGGGCTAAGGAGTCTGGAGGACCAATTATGATATTGGACATCGTACGCGTCACATTGCCAAGCAAAGCCACAGATGAGTCGCCCGAGAACGGCGCAAACGTCTGATCAACAACTATGATATTAACTGACAGTCATGACATGACACAGGCACTTTAACCAACGTCCACCTCAAGGCATGAAAAACCTTATACGAGGCAGACTACCGCATCGGAGATGGGAGGACCAACGGGGGGGGGGGGGGGGGGGCGATTGACAGCCATAGACGCAGACTTTTTGCAAGTCGCGGCCTCAGGTGTCGCGGCCTCAGGTGTCGCGCGTCTCTGATGAGTCCCAGTAGGACGAAACGGCTGATCATGGACTATGAAAAGACAGTGAACGCTTCAGTGTTTGGGGAACGGTATAAACCCATAACCCTCCGACCCGGTTGTTAGGCCGCGGTGCACTGAGGAATAGACGAAGGGGTCCACATCGTGGAAACCCCGGACTCTCTTGACATTGACAATACAGGGCCCCCCCGTTGGTGGAAGGTATTCCTCCCATCTCCGATGCGGTAGTCTGCCTCGTATAAGGTTTTTCACGCCTTGAGGTGGACGTTGGTTAAAGTGCCTGTGTCATGTAATGATTGTCAGTTAATATCATAGTTGTTGATCAGACGTTTGCGCCGTTCTCGGGCGACTCATCTGTGGCTTTGCTTGGCAATGTGACGCGTACGATGTCCAATATCATACAAAAGAATGTTGCATACTTTCTCATTAAAATATAATAATATAATGGTGATTATAACGCTGTGATATCGGTAGACTATAAAATGTGATATTATTTGTCTTCTTATACTCTCAGTAATTTTAAACTGTGTGTACAACATTGTGTACTGGTAATTGTGTATTTTGAGTATCCTGTGTACTGTTAAAACATCTTTCCGTTACTACTTGTGTCTGTATGTAAAAATCATGTATTTTTTGTTTTTCAATTCGGTGATTCAACTTTTGAAAGTACCTAAATGTAAGTTAAGGTCTAAGTTAAATACTATTTTTTATAACCCATTTTTTCTTTATATTATGTATTTTGATGATATTGTTAACAATGTTCTATGCCTATTGGCTTTATTGAATAAAAAAATGTTTATGACTATGATTATATTATTATTTATTTAACTCTATAATAAAATAAAAATTTTTTTATAAAATGCTTATAGTAGGTTAAGAAACAGTCATATGATATGAAGTAATTTATAGTTATTGTTAATATCTAAACTTACCACTAGGAAAAATTTTAAAAACCTTATTTTTGTAGGCTCTATTAGCAATAATTGTTGCATGTTGAAAGCATTCAAATTATAGTGATAGCATATAAAATGCTTCGCCATTTAAAATTCACATTTTTGCGCAGAAAAAGCTTAAAAAACTCAGTAAATATTTTATATAAGTAGTTATAAACTTTTACCCAACTGAGTCTATGAATAAAGGATTTCACCATGTTTGTTAAATTTGATTAAGGCAAACCAAAGTTATGATTATTTATTTCAAAAGAGGTTTCCCCTCTTCCCCTCAGTTTATTTTACGAGTAAGATTAAAATGTCTTAACGCAAAGTTACGCTGTAAATTTCCAAGAATAAAACACTTAAGTTTTGACATAACTGTAACTATAATCTTCTTCGGCATATGGTAAACGCTTTCTAGCGGTAAATTTAGGAATTAAAAAATATTTTACAGCAAATTTTTTTGGTTGATTTTTTAATTTTCAACACGTTGGGACAAACAGTTCCTATAAGTAATAATCTTGATAGAACTCGCGAGATCCTGGCCCAATCACGTGATATGAATGACATGCTGGTTAATTTTAGTGTGTTATTTTGGTATAACTTGACATAAATTACAGGATCGGACTTAGAAATTACAAATTTTTAATATGTAAATGTATGTTTAAACGAATAATATTCTTATAGTCTTAAATAGTTATTGTTGTCATGCTAAACAAGATTACAATAAGATAAAGGTAAAAAGTTGCAAAAGAAATGTTTCTTTGCTAATGTGTTGTAATATAATATATCTAATATTGACATAGGCGTAGTTCGGGAAATACTTTGTGGTGCTAAGCCCCTAAATCTAGCACCCTCAAAAAAACACAATCTATTGACAAGAAAAAGGTTGAAGTATTAATTTTAAAAAACAGTTTAACATACCACAATAATAAGATAGGAACTTCAGAACTTGTTGCATAACGAAACTTTTAGTTGTTTACGAAAATGAAAACTAATAATCGCTAAAGGTGAATTATTATTTTACAACCCCTATACATCCATACGCCAATGAGTTAACTAAAATTTTTAGCAATAAAAAAAATGCTTCCTAAGATCACACGAAACCACACTAAACTTCAAAATAATCGATTCAGAAATACCGAAAATATAAGCTTGTTTCCATTATAAAGTGAGACATTCATAATAATTGCGAAATCTTTTTTTTATTTTGAAAATGTAAGGTTAATAATTGTTTTGCATTTTTTTTTGTTGAAATCGATTTAAAAAAATAAAAAACAAAACAAAATAAAATAATTTTGAAGAAGTAGTCCATTCTTAAAGTGGAGTTAATTTATGGGAATAAATAAAAAACATGTAGTCTTCCTCCACTGGTTTAATAAGGTAATAAAATTAAAATATGGTAGACATTCTACATGTTTCGGGTGTAGAAACACCCATCATCAGGAATGAGATACAAAGAGAAAAAAATAGTTATATTAAATGAGAGGAACAAAATTAAATGGTAGTGAACATGAAAGATAAAATAGTTTGAAATGAGTTAATGATTAAAGAATGGGATACTTAATTCTTAACACTGACCATGAGCAACAGGTAACAGTGATAAGAGGGGCCCGTTTGGGCAAAGAGAAAGATATAAGAAAAATGGAGACTCACAGGTCAAGAACTTTCATCCCGGAAACCAAGGGGAGAAAGAAAGGTTGTTTATTTACCCTTTTTTATAGAAAATGATTAAGAAAGTAACTAATTGTTTCACTGTGTATTGTATGAATCTTAGTCCATCCCCCATTTTCCCCCTGTAGTTATGGACTACAGGGGGAAAATGGAAATGGAAGAGTTGTTTCCTTAAACCTCACACACGACGCTATTTGTTCTAAGTTCAAGAGAAACAATTCCCGCTTTACAGTCAACTCAGGCCAAAAGAGAAATAAACAATTTAACAATTTAAATAAACATTATCAAGATCACTTACTCACTGGCTGGAAACTGTTCTGATCTGAGATTATGTTTCTACATTTTCACTTGAATGACCAAATGGGCAGAGGTTACCCTTACACTTGAAAATGTTAAACAACTCCACTGAGTAAGTGTCTGTTTGAGTTTTTATAATGTTTTGTAACCCTTACCAGATGGGAGAAGGGGTTCCTTTTTGCTATGTCAGCAATTTATTAAAAGAGGGGATTTCTCTGGATGGACTATTCAAAATGGAACCCTTTATCCCAACCAATTCAAACAATTATGTTTCTCAACTTTCGTCTACAAACTCCTTCTACAAAACTAGGAATGTCCTTGTCCTTGTTCTACACACTATCTTTTTACTACACCTATTCTTATCAGCAAACTCAACACCTATTAAGAGTCTTAGCACCACAGCGAAGTATGAACCGATTAATTCATCCTTAAGGATACCAATCCATATCCGATAATATCATACGTTTATGAATAAACATTTTGTGACAAATTATTTTAACTTACCGCAAATTTAATAATAACTCCCACAGTCAAATATAATATTAAATAAAACGTTCAATTAATGTTGAAAATTACGAGATTTGCACTAAAAATGACCTAAACACGGTTTAAAATGCACCACAAACTGACATTTTAGGCTGAATAGTCTCTGTTAAAATCTGGGAAAATTTTGAAAGTCCTAATCAGCCGGCCGAGGTTATATATCTGGATGTCAAATGTCGAAAAACGAGTTCTCTCGTGAATATTTCTCTACGAATTTTATATGCGTCCATTCTTATTTGGCCACCCGGTACTATGAGAGGCACCATGGGCGAGGGCACTCGTCCTCCTTTTGGAATGTTGACATCTTGTACAACATGTTCACGCGACAGCGACGACTTTTTCCATCCTTATTACGAAAAACATCTGGATTACAAATAAAGTATGGGACGAAATTTAAAAAAAAACTAAATTATTAATTTTGTGATATTTTAATTTATTTATATTTAATAATTATTCATTGAATTAGTATAATTTGTGATTACTGCAACGTCAATACTTCTAAATAAAGGACTGTGCAGCAATCTATATTCTACAAGACTAATTTTGTTTACAAAATGATTTTTATCGAAAAATTTATAATAAATTTATTTTCCTCTCCGTAGGTATAATAAATAGATTTATTTTCTATATATGTATACCAAGAAGAAAGAAAATGTATAAGCGGCGTGAAATTCATTTTGATTTATACTTCAATAACTTTGAAAACTGAACTTAAATTGGTATTTTTTTAGGATTTATTGCTTATTCTGCTCGAAACGGGATCATTTTTGCATATAAACAATTTCTCTAGCTGACAAGCTTTAAAAAAGTTCATTTGACAGGAAAATGGAATAAATATAAATTTTAAACCTTTTTAAATTTTAGTGGATGAATTTATAAAGCTTGTTGGACCATACGAACATAATCCTCAAAATAATATTAATTTTTCCTTTTTTAAAAAGTTCTTAAAAAATCTGAAAATAAAAAGAATAATTTGAAATTAATAATTTTTTTAGATCCAATTTTGAAGATAATTTTTTTATATAAATTTTGAGTATCAATGCTTAGGTAACGTTTGTACATTATACATAAAGTTATTGTTGGATCAATTCAATTTTTTTTTAAATAAGCTAAATGGAATCAGAATACAGTGGCGCAACTAGAAAATATGGCTCAATGGACGTAACTAGGATATCAGTAGCGTCCCACTTTTTTTTTATAAAAAATATATAACCGCTTCTTCATTTAAAGTTTTAAAAATTATTCTATTGGCGATAACGCTGAAACGAACAGAAATATCGAGCTGCGGTTTTAATATTTTTTTTAGCAAATTTCATCTACTTTTTGATTATGGTATCATAATTATACCGTGTGATTTATTTTTTTGGAGTAAAATCAAAAAATGTGTTATTATTACAAATTGCGCCCTCTAGTATTTTTTTTTTTGAGACTTATTATGAACAACTAAATACGATTGGTGAAAGTGCATACATTTCTCTTCCAAACAGTCTTTAGTTTGCTAAAATCGGATAAGTCGTTTATAAGTTACAGCGATTTAAATGATCACACTTTCAACAGCTTCCCCCCTTTTATTAAAGTCGGTACGCCAATGAGCATACGACCAAAATGATACATAATTGTCCAAGCTTTTTAATGGTGTTACCAAAGATATACCTTAATGTGGAATGCTCGGAGATATGTAAAATTTTAAAATTTACTTGTCAATGACGCCCTCTTGCGGCAAAATGCGGAACTTAAAAATTATTTACAGGATTTTCTCATTGCCACTTTAGTTATCATTTTTTATTTCCCCGAGTTTCTATGCCTAGTAGTTTCCGAGATACGGCCGGTGGCCATCCATAATGGGACACCCGGTATATTTTTAATAAATATTAAAAGACTTAGATTAAGAGCGGGACAAAAAATTAGGTTGCAATTAAGCTCCTAGACTAGGGGGTAGGCAGCCCCCTCCCTTGATTGTTTCACTGTCACTGTTATTATTATGTGTACAGGGTTTGCCATTTTGCAGTCTTTATTATTGATAGATCGAAAACTATTTATTAATTTAGAGAATAAAAAATGCTGAATATTACATATAGCAGCAATTTTATTGGTAATTTTTAAAACATGGAAAATTTAATTTACTTTTGTCGATGGTGCATGATATTCGACATTTTTCCCAATTTATATATTCCTTGTACCGTAAAATTTAATTCTTTATATTTTTTCTTTGTAAATTTTTTTGGATATTTTCATTTTACAAATAATTTTTAGCCAGATGATGTGGAAATTGAAATTGATATTTATGATACGCATAAAAGCATATTGTAATGGTATAAAAGAAATGGCTGAAGTGGAATAAATTTATAAAGAGAAAATAAATTGATTCAATTTTTAACTTTCTACAATTTAACAAATTAAGCGAATATTATGTATTTGTCATGTATCAAAGAATTCCTAATTTTGCTTACGGGTTTTAATTAGATGGGCAAAGTGAAGAAAAGCTTTTCATTTGGTTTGATAAAACAAATAATAAACATAAAACTACTGCCGTTTTCTTTTAATTAAACTATAGGTATTTGTTTCTAATTTTACATATGTACAAAAAATTAAAATGCAGTGAAGCTGTAAATTAATAATTTTTAAACATAAATATACAGTGTGTCTATTTAAGTTAGAATCATAATTTATTATTAAGTTTAAGAGAAAATAGTTATTTTTGTATCTAGGGTGCGAAATAATACTTTGGTGCAGCCAAGTCAATAATAATATTAATAGTAATAAAAACGTAACATGTTAGGCACCCTAATGGAGCAATGGAATACCAATCTCCATATTGGACAAGAGAAGCTTGGCAATATAAATATATCAAAAGGTATATTTCAAGGCGACTCTTTAAGCCCCCTTTGGTTCATTTTGGCCATGAACCCACTGTCCTTACTACTAAAACAACATCCTACGGATATCGTCCCAACTTAACTGAGAATTTTAGAATAAACCACCTTCTATTTATGGATGATATCAAACTCTACGCTGAAAGCAAAACCCACCTACAGTCCCTAATTCAAATAACCAAGACATTTAGCGATGACATCAAAATGTCGTTTGGATTAGACAAGTGCGCAATCTTGAATGTCGTACGCGGAAAGACTGAACAAAATCGTGGACTGCTTGAAGGCATAGATATACTAGATGAGGACAAAACTTATAAATACTTAGGCATCTCCCAAAACCAACAAATAAACCACACAAGCCTAAAAAGGGAGTTTAAAAATAAATACAAAAGCAGACTAACAAAGCTTTTTAATACTCACCTGAATGCTGGTAACCTTACTACTGCCATCAACACCTGGGCAATACCAATACTTACCTACTCATTCGGAATCCTTAAGTATTCAGACACGGATTTGCACGAATTAGATAGGCTTACGCGCAGGCTGCTAACAAAATTCAGATTCCATCACCCACGCTCTACACTTGAAAGAATCTACCTAAAAAAAAAGGAGGGAGAAAGAGGTCTCATTAATATATATAACTTGTGCAAGTCGCAAGAGACCTCTATGAGAAAATACTATTCTGAAAGTAATAGTAATGTTAAATTGGACAATTAACCAAGATCACTTTACTAGAAATAGTGTAGAATATCAAATTTACAAAAATACTTTTTGTTCAAAAACATAAAGGACGAGAGTGCGAAAAAAAATCTAATAAGCTCTTTTTACAGAGTGTACAAAATAAATAAAACTACGAAAACAAAAAATTATAATAATTATTTTATTTGATATATGATCACTGATAATTCTGTCAGTGACGACTCGTCAGGTGAAGTAGATGAAGGGGGTCTTCATCAGAAAAATAAAATAAAACCAGGGGGAAAGTTTTTTGACATTATTAAATAATAAGGTACCAATACAGCTACAGTTTTAGAACTTAAAAATAATTATGTTCGAATTAATAATATTAATTTACTCCGAATGTAGCTATGCATAATAGGGCCACAGTTAACTTAGATGGACAATAATTATAAGCACTCGTGCATCTTGGCGCGCCACAGCCTAAAGTGTCCGTTAGCTCAAAGCAAATGAAGACCAAACGCCCAACATGGCTTTGATATTCACCGTTGCTATGGTTACGTAATTCAAAAATAGATCAGTCGTGTGCAGCATTATTTTGCATTGGTTCACCTAACCTTAAGGTATTTATTTTGAGGCTTCGTGAAACTTAAGGTTATGGATATCGTTTCTACGTGATTTACTGTGTGATTAAAAAGTTTTGTTTTTATTTTCCAGTTAATTCAGTAGTGTACGTACCTACTTAGTGGTGTGTTTTAAAATGAACCCAATTAATAACATAGTTTGTAAGTTGTTGGAAACTCCATTCAGTCGTTGGACAGATGAGGATAAGAGAGACGTTTTGTTACACGGGTTTTTAGTCAATGTTTGTTTACGTACCCTCACTATAACTAGCTCTTCACCATTTTTTAAGACCGCGAGCCACCACTGAATTCTGTAATCGAAAAAGTAAGCTCATTTTTTGGATACACACATCGTTTTTACGTTGCTTCGAGATTTTTAACCAAAAGTAAGTTAATCCTGTTTAAAATTCCTTCCCCTCCCCTTAAAATAAGAAGGATGGTAAATTTATCAATAATGTTTAAATATATTCCTTAATCTCCCTATATAGTAACTAATCTATATTTTCATTAAAATATTGTAAGCCGTTTTTGAAAAATCGCCTTGTATAACACATAAAAAATCTTGTACATCAGTAATTTTAAATTATTTATGAGTTCGTTGACATTTTACACATTAGTTTAGCTACTGTTCTGCAAAATTGAAAATTATGGTCATTTTCTTGTTTTCCTCTATTTCCTTCAAACATGATTAATAGTATCATGTTCATAATCGTTGTGCCATTATATCTCTTACGATTTATCTAGTATGGATTATCCCAACATTCGCAATTCCCAAGATATAAAACGTATAAAAAATTACACACATCAATTTTCTAACGCTTTTGCGGTCTTCCTTACTGTCAATACCCCAACATCAGTTGATTTATTGAATTAGTTCGGGATCAGGTTCGGGAAAACATAATAAAAAATTTATGACGGTATGATGAAATCCTCGTTTATAGTTAATTTATAACTTAATCATTTTAACTGAATAGTAGAAAAAAAATACAAGGAAAAATATGTTTTATGTTTAAAAAAAATAGTTGGTTAAGCGAATTGTAGATATCTCCGGGGTGAAAATATTTATTAATTAGAGAAACATACTTCTACAATAACGATTTTACAAATTTATTCACTTAACGCGATTCGATCAAAAATTATCATTATTAGGAGCAGGGCCGGATTAACCATCGTTAGGGCCCTTAGGTACAATCAACTACTTATTATAAATGGACCCGGATTATTGATCTATGCCGATCGCCATTAATAGTGATCAGTCTAAGCACTTTTGCAAATCCGCCAGGGAAGATTTCTTTTTAATACATGCAAACAATTTTTTTCTCAATTTGACTTATCTATGCAATAAATATAAATAGGCAAGTGTCAATGTAAATAGTATATTATGTTACATATTATTAAACCTATAAATTTATAAAAATATCTTTTACCAAAAATAAAAATTGTTCAATTTAACTATATTTTGGTAAGCTTGACAATCGACAACAGCCAATGTAAATCAAGAGCGCCAATTTGTCTGAACTGGGTCCGAATGAAGCCGAGACAAACCTATGGACTAGCATTTGTCAATTAGTAAAATCTAGGTAATAATTCGGTAAGTCAAGTGAACAAAGTAGTGCGTCTATCTTTTGCATTTAATTACACAGGGACGCCAAAGGTAATGAGTTCTCTTGGGCACAAGTAGACAATGACAGGCTGTTTTGTCCTTGTTGGGACTCATGAGAAAGCCATAACCTGTAAGCAATTCTCAATACAGCGAAAATATGTTTTTAAGATTTTTTAAGAATAAATATATGAAAAAACCTAGCATCGCTATCTGTTGGAATTAACTCAATGGAAAAGATAGCCATCAGACGTGAAAAGAACTATAAATAAACCAAGCACGCAAGGCTACACATCCAGTATAGGAAACATTTTTTGCGTTTTTCTACACATCTCTACGGTTTTGTAAATTCAGATCTAGATCGCGCTGCAGTCGCCCACTGAAGTGCAGCACTAATCCGTAAAACTGCCGTGTAAGAAATTAAATAAAATAGTAGAGTTTAGTCTCCGTTAAAATATATAGAAAGAAAACAAAAGGCTGTTTTACGGATTAGTGCTAATTAGTGCTCAAACGTCTAATTTGAAAACTAATAACGGTATCTTCTAGAGCATAAAAGACAGCTATGAAATTTGTTTTGTTTTGCTCCCAAATAAAAAATAACGACACAAAAAATTAAAACCCAAAACTAAAAATCTCAGATATCTCCGAAGGTATTCGGAATATTTATAATTTTCTTTCACCAAATAATTAAGCCCCGAAATACGCAACTTTTTTAAAATTTCCGAGATTATCTTGTGCATACACGAATTTGTAGCACCACAGTGTTCTTTTGGGGTATATTAAATAAAAATGAGTACAGTTTGTTGTAAAGACAACAACCTACACAAAATTATTGTTTATATTAAGTATTTTACAAAAAAAAAAACATTAAAAAAATCTATCACACCTTTGAAAATAATTTTAAATGTACCTACAAGTCGCACATGTAGTCCTTATTAAGACGTGTCACGTTGGAACACTATTCATGTGCGTGTGTGGTACGATTTAGGAAACTGTCAATCAAAATAATAAATAATACAATTCTTAAGCAGGTTCATTGAATCGACTCGGACCGGTCGACTCGGTATAGAGCGATCGGAATGTCAATATCAGTCGAGCATTGATTTCGCATTGTCGGAAGTCGTCTGCCAGTTGTCGAGTGAGAAACAAGAGAATACGTTTTCTTTGTGGTTTTATTTATTAAAAATGGCTAGTTCGGATTTTTCAGATTCTGATGAAGACTTCATGATTACTCTAGCCTGTGCTGAAATTGAAAAAGAAATCAAAGTCAAAAACCAAAACACTTTGGCTGTCAGAGCATTTGACAGTTTTTGTCGCCGCGCCGAGTCGACGAGTCCGACGCAGTGCGCGGGATCTCACTTAATTGCATAAATATCAAAAACTGCCGACCGCTCTTTGCCGAGTCGACCGGTCCGAGTCGATTCAATGCGCGTCCTGCTTTACCCCAATATAGATCTAAAATTAAATTCAATTTCTGAAAAAATTACAAGAACTTCCCAGGCTAAAAAAAAATATCTGTATAAATACTACTTGCCAATGAGATATAGCCTTGCAAAAAATCAACAAAATTAACATGAAAATAGCCGAATTCTTTTAACTTGCTTTTCCCGCTTAGCGAAACACAACCGGTGCAAAACGATTATACTATGCAACTGGCACTAGTTAGACACTACAACAACGTCCGATAGATGTCGTCTAATTTATCGTCTAATATGAAAACTTGTAGTGGTACGATTTAGGCAACGGTACGACTTTGGCGACTTTACCCTATTATTGATTTAGATAAACTTAATAATAGACTTATGAAGTAAAGTAAATCACAAATTAAACGGTAAATTTCCACTATATTTTACTATGAAATAACATGTTTCGCTAACACTGTAGCTTCGTCAGATGACACTGATATAATGTTGAAAATAATTAGTAAAATAAATTGAGATATTTTAAAATAACAATACAATAGAGGAAGGGTTACATTTTGGGAAAACCAGTCGGGTGGTTACTATAATTATAATAACAACAATAAAGTAGGTAATATACCTATTACAGAGCTTTATCGACAATGATCAGCAGAATAAATTTAACAAAGGTGAATTATTTAAATCTAATTTTTCATTTAATAACAGGTCCCTATTTTTAAGTTTATTTAGTTCCATAGACTGTAACAGATTAAGTTTAAAACCTTTAGTTTCAGTATGTAAAATTTTAAAAGAAAATTATGTTGACTGTGGAGTAAATGATTAGCATGGTTAGAATCAGTTTTATTTTTGGTAAAACTTATAATGTTCCTGTACAGAGACATTATTTTAAGTGTCTCACCCGATTGGCGACTTTGCTATCGACTACAATAAAAAAAAATTATGTAATCCCCAATTGCTTGTAGCGAAGGAGCCAAATTTGATGTAAAAAAATCTATGTTTTCAAATTTGACAGATACGACGCCATATTGGATTTTCTTAAATGTCAACCCTACCTTATAGTAAGCCAGCTGCATTTGCTTTGTTCCAACATTAAAAATGTATAATTATCAATATTTATTTTCAGCCGTTCCGGAGATACGAGGCTTCGAAGTTGGTGATTTTGTTATCACCGAATTAACAGAAGCTTTGAGATTAAAAACTCAATTTTTTCTGGAGATACGTAATTCTTTATGGCGGAGCCACCCATGCTATTGTCATATATGTCAGATGCCAAAAAATGACAGTTACGACGCCATTTTGAATATTTTTAAATGGCGACTCACATTTATAACTACGGCGGTGTATTGCATTTCACGGTCGGATTTCAAAAATATATAGTTGTCGATATTTATTTTCAACACTTACGGAAATATGACCGCATCAAAAACTGCATCGTTCGATTATGTGTTTTAAGTATCTCACCCCATTAAAAAATAGAAGCTTTGTGATTATTTCCGTGAGGGTTGGAAATAAATATCGACAACTATATATTTTTGAAATCGTACCGTGAAATGCAATACACTGACGTAGTTATAAATGTGAGTCGCTATTTAAAAATATTCAAAATGGCGTCGTAACTGTCATTTTTTGACATCTGACATATATGATAATACCATGGGCGGCTCCGCCATAAAGAATTACGTATCTCCAGAAAAAATTGAGTTTCTAATTTCAAAGCTTCTGTTAATTCGGTGATAACAAAATCACCAACTTCGAAGCCTCGTATCTCCGGAACGGCTGAAAATAAATATTGACAATTATACATTTTTAATGTTGGAACAAATAAGCGAATGCAGCTGGCTTACTATAAGGTAGGGTTGCCATTTAAGAAAATCCAATATGGCGTCGTATCTGTCAAATTTGTAAGCATAGATTTTTTTTTACAACAAATTTGGCTTCTTCACTTAAAGCTATTGGGGAATACATAATTGTTTTTTTTATTGTGGTCGATAGCAAAGTCGCCAATCGGGTGAGACACTTAAAATAATGTCCCTGTACTCTTTTTTGAAAATATCTACCTGTTTGGCCAATGTATGTTTTAGGACAATCCTTGCATTTCAACTTATAGACTCCAGATTTTTTAATTAGTGTCGCTTTTAGTTTTATTATTTTTAATGAACCTGCCTAAAGAGTTATTAGATTTATTAGCTACATTATAAACTTAATAACTATGATAGCAGTAACTTTTAAAGTGAATAGATACATCAATTTTATCGCCACTTTGACATCTTCCTTATCGTCGATACGTTCCAATTTGCTATTTGATTTATTGTCTTAGTTTTAGTTGGACCTCGAGTAAGAAAAACACAAAGTTTTGGAAGTATTTCGAAATACCCTGTTAACGTTTGATTTATGTCTATCGTTGCTGGACAGTGAAAGGAAAACTCGGCGAATAAATACTTATTTTCTGACAAAAAAAGTACACTAAGTGAAGCTATAGACCGCTTTTTTAGTTCTGCCGGGTCTCTATAGAAGCTTTCTGTGATATTAACGCAATAAAAATAGAAATAAGAGTGGTGACTGATGAATGTGTGAATACGAGATAATAGTAGTGTATATAATAAGAGTTGATAAGCAGTGGCGGCTCGTACAGTAGGGCCACAGTGCATGGCCCTACCTACCTGTACACCAAGCTTTTTATTTCTCATTTATAATTATTATTACTTTGTCTCCCTACGCTTCATTCTTTTTGTAAATGTGAATAATTTTTAATTGAAGACGTTGATATCTATTAACGCCTAACTATGCAAAAACTCACTAACGTGTGACGCCGCGAAAATTCCTTGCCGTCACGCTGCTCCGGTAAACTCTGTATTTGGCACGATGTTAAACCCGTAAAGAGAGAGACTAACACCAATGAATATATCGCCCTCTCTTACTGGCGTGTAGAGAAATCGACCTAACCTGGCCAGATGCTTATATGATGTTTTATTTTATCGAGTGTGAAGAGTCCCAATCGGGTTAGGGCACTACTAGGCTATATAGTTATGCTTTCGGCTTTGCTACCGTTACTAGCTACTAGATGGCAGCTGTTTTTTAAACTGGCTTACCTGTCGAGATATTAATTTTATAATAATTTTCTTTTAAACAGTTTTTACTATTTAACATAAATTATATTTTTTTATTTTTATAAGCGAGTCCTGTGCTTGTAGGTTAGGTTTAGGTGAATCCGTCAGTGGATTATATTCCTGATTCTGGGTTTAGGTATACCAGTTTTAAAATGAATAAAATGAATGACTTTAGGTATGTTGTCTGCCGAAAAAAATAATGTAAAGAATATTGGCAACTTCAAGAACAAAAGTGATTGAATCATTTTCAAATAAAAAACAAAGACGTATGGCGTTTCATTATAAGACAATTTTAGTGTTTTATGAACATTTTTTGTTAAAAAAACTGGAATACCTTATTAAATGCTTCATTTAATTAGTCGGTAAGTTTTTTTCGATTTTTTAATACAGGGTTTTACAAATACGATGCATTAGCGTTGATATCTCTGTAACTATATAAGAGATAGGGAGTTGGTTAAATAGAGGCAAAGTTGCACATTTCAATCCTGAACAATATTCAAATTTCGATAACTTGCGGAGATATTCGAAAAATTTTTAAAAAATGCTGGTCCATATTTAAAAAAATTAAGTTGATATAGGCATTTAAAAAACGAACGTCGTATCTGAAAAATAAAATATTTTTCTTGAAGAGCATAAAAAGTTGTCTTAAGCAAATGCTCTTGGTGGGTTTTCAAAATAATCAATATTTTGTCACATAGAAAATTAAATCAAAAATTTATTTCTTCGTTTTTTTTTCGAATAATTCAGCATTAAATTATGCAACTTTACCTCCATTTAACCAAATCGCTATCTCTTATAGTTAGCGAGATAGCAATGTTAATGCATCGAATTTGTAACACCCTGTATTCTCTTTAAAAAATTTTGACTTGATATTTGGGCCCCACCTGTATCGACTATCAGGAGCCGCCACTGTGGATAACATGGCTATATTGTACGAGTAAGTAACGACGCTGAAGGCTTAGTGCCCAAACTTCCAAGCGAGATTTGGACAATCATCTTGAGTTGTAGAGTATATTTTTTCCACAACCCAACTCACAAACATTAAGTAAACTAAATTAAAATTCGATTTAAAAAATTAAAAACTTGTTCATTTATATAGTAGGGATTATCCCAACATCCGCAATTCCCAAGATATGAAAAATAAATAGTATGGCGAAATTCTATCACAAATAGCTAAAATTGAATTTTTCAGTTGTTTCAGATATTCGTACCGAACATTTTTATAAATTTAATCTGTTATGTGCCCCCATAGGAAAAAGTCGTTTGGAGAAAGATCGGGAGGCCTGGCCGGCCAGCTTATTACTTGATTTGGTTAATCACATATATTTGAAATGCGTCAAGATAGAGCCTTTTTACGATGAAATTATGGGCTAGCCAGCCGTCCATCTAAATCCAGACCTTCTGATTGTTATCTGCGACAGTTTTTACTGTAGGTTCAATATGATTTGCCAACAGATCCATAAAACTTGCAGATGTTAAAGTTCGATCCAGAAAAAAAAGCCCAATTATGTAGTGTCCAAAAATCCCCGTCCAAACTTTAATTCTCTAAGGGTATTGCGTTCGTGAAGCAATAAAACTATTATCCAATACCGAAAGTTTTGAACATTTGATTCATAGTTTAACGTAAAGCAAGACCCATCGGAAAAAGAGATATCTTTAAAAAAGTCTTTGTCATTATTACAGCGTTCCATCATTCCAAAACAAAAGTTTGATCTTCTTTCTTTATCACCTAACAACTACGAAGAACAAGTCGGATACCACTTGATAACTATTTTTGCCGTAGTAGGTATCATTTAATTATCTTAATTTTTCCCTCAGCTGAGTAGATCCTGGCAATTAGAAATAATCAATTCGAGAACTATTTGAAGAAACTGAAAACGCTGTCTAATATTGAGAAGTAGCAACCTAATTATAAAGGTAATTACTGCCGTTTTCATTTTTACCCAAATTAAAATTAAAAAGAATCCTACTTCAGATTTAAGCTAGTTTGTAGACAGAATTTCTTAATATCTTAAAAACGGTACGTGTAAAATAGTTCAAAATTGGCAGACATTTTATTCCCACTAAGCTCTTTAAAAATCTTAATAAAAGTTTTCTTTAAAATTAATACGCGAGCGAATATTTTATCATTTACATTAGACATTCCATGTGTCCTGTTCGGACGCACCACCTGGTATATTACTACAATTATATTGCCTTGCCAGCACTAGAGGTAGATACCATTAATAATACGAAGAACTTTTCTTTTTAGCCCATGTGTAGCAATAGGGAACTTTCGCATACCTTTTTTATTGCTTACAAATGTTCAGTCAAATAAAAAAAATAACATATGCAACATATTACGGCTTAAATACCTCCCCTTAATTTTTTATACATACTTAAAGTTCGCCGTGTGATATTAAGCCCGCCCTCACACTATGTATTGTAGTACCTTTTTATCTAATTCAGAGGATTTAAAAAAATATTTCTTGGTGAACTGTGAATCTTTTGATGATAGGAGCTTTACGCTTTAAAGGATTATTTTTCAAATTTAATTTTCAATGAAGTTCTCTATTGGTTTTTGTCGCTTGTCGCAGTGTCCAAAGAAATACCTTTAAACTTTAATTTATTGAAGATCTTGCTTCAATACTTTTTTAATGAAATTTTAATATTGTAACAAAATAAAAGTAAGAAGCAATTTGAAATTAATAAAAGAATGCTCAGTTTGTAACAAAACAAAAAATAAAAGATGAAAAAAATTACGTCATTTGAAAATTAAAAGAAGTAATTTATGTTAGAATAATTAGCCATTATTCAATTTTACACCGCCTATTCTGGTTTAATGGGTCGGTTTGTGGTATAAAACAAGCGGTATACAATGAAATATAATGCGATATATTATCACAGTGTTGAGTTCCGACACGCAAAGCTATAACTTATTTTTACTGTTGCTGGACATTTCATTTTTTGCAGGAGGTACGCATTAATTTCGAAAATATTTAGAGAAAAATTTAAGAATATATAGGCTAAAGTTAGTCAGATTGCTTTAATTATTTGCATGCTATTTTCTGGTTACAAAAAGGTAATATATAAAAATAGATATTATTATTATTCATGGGCAGATTTGTTGGATTTATTACCTTGGTGAAATTTATATTATTGCAAATTTAAAATGGAATAAACATATAGAAAAAGTAACTAAAAAACTTAGATGCACACTAACTTATATGCTTGTAATACGAAAAAAAAGTGTTAAGAATTTTTCATTATAAATAGTCAAATAATATACAGGGTTCTATGGTTTAAAAAATAATTTTGGATGATTTTTTTTTCAGGGCCATATTTTGGACAATTATAAATGACTCTTATTCGAACCTAAATATCTAATAAAATACTGGATGTTCCATTTAAAAATAAAACTTCTTGTTATCACAACTTTTTTGGACCACACTGTATGTGGAAAAATATTTTCCTGAAATATTAATACAGTATAAGTCTGCATATGAATGGAATTCCCAACTTAATTCACTGGAGTGTTTCAAAATCATGTATCCCGTCCACTTTCGAATATTTCTCAACCAGTCTAATTTTTTTGTCCCTATCCCTCTCTTTCCTCCTTTGATTTTACCCTGCAGGATAAGAAGTTGAAACTTATAACGTTAAGCTGAAGCTTAAATTCCTATCTACGAGGAATTTCCGAAGTTTTAGGAAAGTTGTTCTTGCTTCTTCTATCCTGCATTTCATCTCTTGTTCTGGATCCCAATTTTCGTTCAGCATGCACTCCAAGTATTTAAATTTCGTGACTTGCTCAACATCTTCTTCATCTACATGCATCCGAGGATACTGAATATTCTTTCTGCAGACAACCATGAACTTGGTTTTGTTGATATTAATTTTTTAAACCCATTCTTCTACGGGTTTCACTGACCTGGTCTAGCAGTGTCTGGAGGTCGTTTGCGTCGTCTGCGAGTATTGGGTGTCGTCTGCATATCTTATATTGTTGATAGGGATTCCATTGATTTTAATTCCTATAGGATTATCTAAAACTGATTCAGAAAACACTCTTTCTGCATATAAGTTAAACAACATGGGCGATAGAAAGCAGCCCTGCCTAACACCTTTCTTTATTTCAAACTGTTCTGTGGTTGTTGAGTTCTTTAATTGGATTTCTACTTTTTGGTTCCAGTACAGATTACCAATGAGCCTTATGTCCTATATTAAGGAACAATTCAAATTTAGTCCTTTAATTAATATATTTCAATTATTTAATTATTATTATTATTATATTGTTATAATAATAAATACAATAAGCTGTTAAAAATAATCTTACTTTAGTCCTGTAAGTTGTACTTTTCAAATATCTAGCTCCTATTACCACCATTACGACACCAAAATAATATTAGAAGAATCTAACAAAGGATGAAAAAGAGGATACTTTTATAACTGTCACTGATAACAAAATGGCTTACAACAAATAAAGCATGATATATGTTAGCCTGACAAGAAATGAAATAAAACTCTTATACTTAGAAAAGTCCATGAAAAATGTTCTTGAGAGACATGCTTTTTTACCCATTAATTAACCAGCACTGCAAGAGAATCATTATTTATAAGCAGTGGTGACAATTTATTATTTACAAAGATGAACTTTGTGACAGTGAGTGTTTTTACTCATCTAAATAAACATAGTTATTCTCGGTCAGTCGAGAGTAAAATACCAGTCTTCCTCAGACATTTACAATTATTTCCCGTAATGACACACAATGTTGAAGATACGCTTGGCATTCCAAAATAATCAATATCGGTCTTTTCTGGCGGGTCTAGCAATTAATGAATGACGTGTTTAGCTTTATTTCAATAATATTTTTTAAATTATATCACGTATCTATACAACGTACACAATGTCTTAAGAGCCTTCCATGCCCGTACGAAACGAGGCATCGTTTCCTGGATTGTCTAATTGAAAATTTAATACAAAAATTTTACTAAGTAGTTCACAAGAACAAAAAAAAATTTAAAATCTATTTTAAAGTTTCAATTATATAGGAACAGCTTACAATCGATGCGTTATTATAAAACAGGCAGAAGTTAAAAGGCAAAATCTCAATAAAGTAAAGCAGTTGATTCTGTAAGCTCACGACTGGCTAAAGAACATATTGCAAATATACAAAATACACCCCCTAATACGCAACATGTTAGGCGCCCTAATGGAGCAATGGAATAATAACCTTTATATTGGACAAGAGAAGCTAGGCAATATAAATATATTAAAAGGTGTATTTTAAGGAGACTCGCTAAGCCCCCTCTGGTTCATTTTGACCATAAACCCACAGTCCTCACTACTAAAATCAACAACCTACGGATATCGTCCCAACTTAACAGAAAATTTTAGAATAAACCACCTTCTATTTAGGGACGACATCAAACTCTACGCCGAAAGCAAAACCCATCTACAGTCCCTAATTCAAATAACTAAGATATTTAGCTATGACATCAAAATATCGTTTGGATTAGACAAGTGCGCAATCTTGAATGTCGTATGGGAAAAGACAAAAACCATGGACTGCTTGAAGGCATAGATATACTAGATGAGGACAAAACACATAAATACTTAGGCATCCCCCTAAACCAACAAATAAATCACACAAGCCCAAAAAGGGAGTTTAAAATCAAATATAAGAGCAAAACAAAGCTTTTTAATACTCACTTGAATGCTGGTAACCTGACTACTGCCATCAACACCTGGGCAATACCAATACTTATCTACTCATTCGGAATTCTTAAGTATTCAGACACGGATTTGCATGAACTTGATAGACTTACGCGCAGGCTGCTGAAGAAATTCTGATTCCACCATCTTTCTGCACTTGAAAGAATCAACCTAAAATGAAAGGAGGGAGGAAGAGGTCTCATTAATATACATAACTTGTGCAAGTCGCAAGAGACCTCTATAAGAAAACACTTCCAAGAGTCGAATGAAGAAATATTGCAAAAAGTGGTAGCAGCAGACGCTGGATATACTAACAGACCTCAACTTAAAGCAAAACGGATTACTTATCATCATCCGTGCGCCGCCAAGTCAACAGCTTGTAACTTGGCAAGAGAAAGCTCTACATTGCAAATACCCTACTACATTTAAAAATCCACTCATAGATAGAGAAATGTTACTTGGTTAGAAAAAAAGGCAGCTTTATGTTGAAACAAAAGGTTTTATAATCTCTAGCCAAGATCGTGTCATTCGAACTTAAAACTATGAAAAGGTAATCTTGAAAAGAAATATGGAAGATGTGTGCAGAAAATGAAATTGCCTCGGAGAAACGGTAGGACATATTACGGCGGGTTGTGGTACTATGGCACCCAACGCTTATCTGGGGCGCATAATAAGGTGGCAAAGATCATTCACAAGGAACTGGCCCATAAATTAGGTCTAAGGGAAAACCTCCCACCATACTACCAATACTTAGCCGAGCCAGTCCTTGAATCCCCTGAATATCTCTTATACTGGGACAGGCCAATAATAACGTATAACCATAACCGTCCGGATATTCTTCTTATCGAAAAAATGACCAAGAAAGCTTTCGTTATAGATATAGGTTGCCCACTAACACACAACCTCTCTAAACCCGAATCGGAGAAGAAGACCAAGTTTTCGAATTTGGCGATAGAGATAAAAAATGTATGGAAGCTAGAAAAAATAGACACCATTCCGATCATAATATCGGAAGAGGGAGCTATGACGAAAAATTTCAAGCCCAAATTGGAAAAACTGGGCCTTTCAGGTTATTTATACCAACTAATTCAGAAAAGCGTCATCCTCCAAACTTGCCATATAGTACGGAAGTTTCTAAACAGTACAGGTTAAGATAAATTTCTTTCTCTGTACTGTAAATAATACCAGTAATACCAGCAATACCAACAAAAAGCTGTGAAACAGAACACTGAAAACATAATAATAATATTTTATATTTCGTGCAATAAAGTCAGGTTAATCTTACAAGAAATTGTAGTAAAAGCAAATAAAAAATAATATTTCTGATTAGAAAATATCGTAATATTAATAATATTCTTCATTCATACATTTTAATAAAAACTATATTAAGTATAACTTAATAATATCAATCTATAATAAGAAAAGTAATGTCGTCTTCAGTTATATAAATTAAAAAATGTTACAAAAGTTACTTTTAAACAATGTCATAACATGTTTGGTGGGTTGGTTATAAGGGAAACAGACAATATTCACATCATGGTAATAGAAAATAGCTATTTATACAATAAATTGCGAAATGACTGTCTTTTAGGCACGCGACGTGGCTAAAACACATCGTTTCGTAACGAATTATATACAAGATTTTTTGTGAAAGCGGAGAATTTGATAATTTAAGCTTTTATTAGTATTTTTAAACATTTTGAAAAGTAGGTAGGCGATCTGTTTCTAAGGCATTGTTTATGCATTATTTAATGTCAAGTGTGTTGTCAAATTCGAATGTCGCCCTTTGCTTTTTTTCCAGCAAAGTTTTTCAAAAAAAATTACTTCAAATGAGTGATATTGACGAGTCTTTGGGAATTGAACAAGCTGCTGAAGCTGCGCTATCCACGTTAGTACCAAAAAAATCGAAACATTTATACGAAAAAACCTACGACAACTTTGAAACCTGGGCCAAAGAAAAAAATTGAGAACTTTACAGAAAAGGTATTACTAGCCTATTTCGTCAAGCTATCAAGTTCAACAGTTTAAATAATTGTACATTTAACATATATAATAAATAGATAGTTTTCATTGATTTTAATGTTTTATTTTTACTTTTAGGCACTAGTGCCTAAAACTGTAACATTTAGACACTAGTGCCTAAAAGAGTGTCATTTCAAAATTCTAATCAATATCGAAATATGTCTATTTCGAAACGCTTTCACGAAATAGCTATTTATACAACAAGTAACGAAATAAGTGTCTTTTAGGCACGCACTTAACATCAGCAAAACAAAAGTAATGGTGATATCTAAATCACCACAAAACTTCCCTGACATAACAGTTCATGGTCAAAAGATTGAACGTGTGAGAAAATATAATTACCTAGGAACTGTTATCAACGAAAACAACGATAGCTCTGAAGAAATCAGGATTAGAGTGGAAAAAGCTAGGGTCACTTTCACGAAAATGAAGAAGGTGTTCTGCGGACGAGATCTAAGTCTTAAACTTAAAACTCGCCTAATGAGATGTTACGTGCTGTCAGTTCTTCTCTACGGAATGGAGGCGTGGACACTGAAAAAGATCGACACCAAAAGGATAGAAGCATTTGAAATGTGGATGTACCGTAGAGTGTTAAGATTACCATGGACAGAGAGAGTAACAAATGTGAAGGTTCTGCGAAGAATGCAGAAAGAGAGAGAACTGCTACTTACTATCAAGAAACGCAAACTGCAATACTTGGGACACGTTATGAGGGGAGATAAATTGCTTCAACTTATTATCCAAGGAAAGATAATGGGCAAAAGATCCATAGGAAGAAGAAGGAATTCATGGTTGAAGAACTTGAGAGAATGGTACAATTGCAACAACTGCCAACTGTTTAGATCTGCAGTATCCAAGATACGCATAGCATTGATGATAGCCAAACTTCGGAACGAAGATGGCACCTAAAGAAGAAGAAGGCACGCAACGTGAATTGTCCTACGAGGCGAAGCCGAGTTGGACAACACGTCAAAGTGACTAAAAGACATTGTTTCGTAACGAGTTGTATACAATATTTTTTCTACTGAGGTTTTATAATAAAAAACTTAATTTATTTTACTAACATTTTGTTACCTATGTTTCATTTGCCCCTTTCAAAAATTGACACTTGCCAAATAAAATTAAATTATACCTAGTCTGTGGTTACGTTTTAATTGTAAATAATTACCTGCATTACTTTTAAGCACGTTGCTCCTGGTAACGCGCTTAAAAGTTTTTTAAGCACGCTGCGCCTAAAAGGAGGTTATTAAAAACCCATAATGACAATCAAAAAGAGGTTATTATAAAACGTCAGTAGAAAAATACATTTTTTAATCAATAAATCTTACCTTTTGTCTGTGTATCCAATAAGCATTGTTAAATACTATTAATTTTTTCCTCACTCAATCAACAGAATCGTATTTTTAGAAAAACGGGTAAATAGCGTTACCACTTCCTCTTTTATTTAGGTTAAAACAACACTTTCTGTTTATTTTATTGGTTACAAATAAACACCTACAAATCAATAAATTTTCTACCAAAATAACAAAGTAAGCGTAATATTTACCACAAGGTGAAACATGATATCTTCGTGTCGGGAATAAATATTGCAAGCAGAAGGTAGGGTCGAAAACAAACCATAAACAAAATATCTTTATTAAAATTAATATCAGCTAATTTATAAAGGTAACGTACATCGCATTTAGGTTAAGGCTAACTAATTAATTTACACAGAATAAATATGATCCTTGTTGGAAATTACTCGAGTAACACTAGAAGCAACATTTTAATTGGATGATCCCTATTCATTTTGTCCGGCCCTTGGCCAGTCTATAGCAGGCCCGCGCCTAGCACTTTTGGCGCCCTTGTGCAAATTTAAAATAACGCCCCAAATTCGTTCAACGTTCATATGTGAGTACAGATACGGGTTAAGTTAGGTATTATTATCCACTATTGAATTGAACAATAATTTTCAAAAGTATATTCATAAATTTATTTTTATATTTTACAAGTACAAGCCATACAAGTATTTTCTCATTGAGATACATAACATAATTATAAACTTATAGAAAACAGAAATATATTCTAACAGTATTACAACTCAAAATTTTTGTATTTTAGTTTCAAATGTAATATATGATACAAAAGCACAAGAAATAAAAAAAATATTTAAAACATAAAAAATACTCGTTTATATATCACAGGACGAAACTGATCGACAAATAAAAACAAAACAATATATTATTTTAATAATGCAACATGTCACCTTTTTAAGGTTAATATCGAGGTATTAGGTATTGTTATTAATATTTTAGCTAAGTGAATTGAGCTTTTCGTGCTTTAATTTTTGCAAATTGTTTAATTAAATCTTCGGTGTCTAATTCTTTTAGCTGGTCCGATTCTATTGAAATGATAGCAAGATTACTTAGTCGGTTTTGCCCCATGGTCGATCTTAAATAATTTTTTATTATTTTGAATTTTGAAAAAGATCGTTCTGCGGTAGCAACCGAAACCGGCATTGTTAATAAAATACGAAGTATTATGCTCGTATTAGGAAAAGAATCCGCTAAGTTGTTAATTGTTATATAATTTAAAGTTTCTTCTGGAGACGTAATAACTTTTTCATCAAAATTTTGTAAATATTGCAATTCTTTAACAAGTTCCACGGCAGTTATGTCTCGTTCATTGCGAGTTTTGTCATTTAATAAATTTTCTACTTTTTGACATAGGTAATTCTAATTGTTCGTTTTCAGAATAATTTTTAAATTTATCAATATTCCATAAAAACGCGAAATTATTAGAGTAAGAAGAAAGTAATTTGAATCTCTCATCCACTGATGTTATGATTACATCTAGAGCATTAAAAAAACAATCAACTTTGAACTTTAAAGTTTCGTCCTGGATCGGTTCATCGTCACATTCATAATCAAAATGTTTTTTTTAATTTTTCGCGGTTTTAGACCTCTTTGTTTTTTGAATGTAGGTTCTATGTCTAAGCTGGATGCTATTTCTTTAGCATCAATCAAAAGATCATTAAAACCTTTATCAGAGCGGTAAGCTTTCAAAAAATTATTCAAATTATTTAAATGATTATAACACTGAGCAACATCAAAGTTCGGTTTTTGAATAATTTTACTAACAATGTTAACTTTACTTAAAATATTATACCACAATATAAGAATGCAAATGAACTCAAAATTTTGCAATTTTTTGGCCAACGATGCAGCCAAATTTTTTACGTTATTTTCAAAGTTTCCTTCGCTTATTTCAAACAGAGCATCATAAACCTCCCCAAGTTGATACCTTAAAGGAGTTATTGCGTCTATTCTACTAGACCATCGAGTATCCGATAAAGGTTTTAAAGTCAAATTTGTTACATTAGATAAATTAGATTTCAGAATTGACCAGCGTTTAGTAGAAGCTGAAAAAAATACAAACAGTTCTAAGGCTTTTCGGCGCCGTCGTGCACCACACGACTTTGCCCTTATGTACGGCGCGCGCCTGGTCTATAGTGTTATGTCTCTGTCTAGTTTTGTCATTAAAAAATTGTACGGACCAAACTGGCTTTGTTATAACTGATTGTAACTATTTTTTAGTATTTTTTATCATATCCGTTAAAAATATGCGTCTTCTGCGTATAATGTCAGTCAGAGATGTAGGAATTGGTCTTGTCGCCATTGTAAATTATATTAAAAAAATAAACAGAACTGCAAAACGTATTTTTGTAACTCATTATCCACCAAGCTACTCTACTTAAATCGAAAAAACCGTAGATAGACGAAGCACTAATCACAGCTTGTTCTATACTGACAAGTTAAAACTATAGTAGGGGATACCCGGGCTGATTGGCGCATTTTTGAAATAATAATTTCTGCTAACATTATAATAAAACCAAGATCAATGTCATGGTCCCCTTACTATTGTTTATAGCTTCGACTAATAGATTGACATGAAAAACTTTTTACATATCAACTTTAAATGCCAAAAAGACACTAGATTCTTGACCGCATCACGTACGCCAACCTACCCCGCGTACGGTGTTGAATGGCGCAGTGTATGGGGCAGTTTGGCGCAAGAATAACAATTAAGGACAACAGTAATTAATTATAATACTTTTACTTTTTTAACAAAGACAACTTTTTTTAACAAGAAACAGAACAGAACAAAACAATACATTCAAAATATTTACATATCATCATCCGAATCGCAGTTTATGCATCGATAGAATAGTTGACTTTCTGGCGCAGCGCATGCTTCATGTGCCCACATGCTACAAGAAGTGCAACAGATCCATTTTTCCTTTGGTTTACTCTTTGTAAAATCACCCCCACACATCAAGCAGAAGCATTCATCGTCATCCTCTTCATCAATTTTAAGGTTTGTTTTCTTTATTCTGATTTTTCCCTTATTTGGCGATTTATTTTGAAGGTCGAATCAGCGTTTGTGAAGCAATATTAATATCTTTGGCTCCGCTTCTTCTTGATTTTCCATAAATTAAAACTTCTTTGGCAGCTCTTATCATAACTTACTTGGAAGTTTGTCCATTTTGGGGTTTTCGTTGGTAGTTTCTCATTTTAAGAACCTTAAAAAGAAAAAATCATTTAATTTTTACATTCCAAATAGCAGTGGGGCAGGTTAGCAGAGCGTCAACCTGCCCCAAATTTTTTGTGCCGACCTGCCTCAAGGCCATTTTCAAATTTTAAACATTTATAAAAATATCAACACTTACGACAATTAAAAAATCTCCTAGCGGCAAATAATAGCACACATGTCAGGTTTAAATTACTATATTTAACATAATATTGTTGCTACTTACCTATGAGATATCACAAAAACAGTAACTTGGTAGAAAATTACTAATATGGCTGAAAAATAGACGTTACTCTTTCATGGACCAATGAAGATTAACGCGACCTTCGCGTTAAGTGGGCATAATCCTACACCACTAACGGCTTTAGAGTGACAAAACAGTCTTGCCAATGTTTCTGGAAAGTACTAAACGGAACAATGCGCCAACCAACCCGTGCACCATTCAGCCCCGGTCTCCCCTAAATACGATTTAATAGAAAATTAATACACTGTGGCTAAATTTCAACTTAAGATATTGTGCATTTTATTAAAATATACCGGCTGTACTATTATGGATCGCCATCGTCCGTATCTCGGAAACTACTAGTCATAGAAACTCAGGGAAAAAATCGTAATTATAGTGGCTAAGGGAAAATCCTGGAACTTATTTTTAAGTTCCGCATTTTGCCGCAAGAGGGCACAATTAAAAATTAAATATTGAAATTCTAAATTTCTCCGAAAATTCCCACATTAAGGCATACGTTTGGTATGTTCTGCATCATTTTGGTTTAAGGCTCATTGGCGTACCGACCTTGATAAGAGTGTGGAAAGCTATTGAAAGTGCAATCATTTAATTTGCTGTAACTTCGAAATGACTTATTCGATTTCAGTAAACTTAAGCTTGTTTGGACGGGAAAGGTAAGTACTTTTAATTGTCGTATCCATTGGTACATGATAGTGCCTAAAAAAATAGTTAGAAGGCACAATTTGTAATATTATAATTTTTTTGATTTTATACCGAAAACTTAAATCATACGGTATAATTAGTACATCATAATCGGATAGTAGATAGAATTTTCAAGAAAAAACGTGAAAGCCGCAGTCCGATATCTTTGTTTGCTTCGGAGTTATTTATAATAATAAAAGTTCTTTTGACTTTATCCCGAAAACTTAAATCATACGGTGTAACTATAATATCATAATTGAAAAGTATATTAAATTTGCAAGAAAAACTGTGAAGACTCAGTTTAATATATTCTTTCATTTCAGAGTTATTGCCAAAAGAATCCCTTTTACCACTTTAATTGAAGAAGTGATTGTTTTCATAGTTTCGTTGTCAAGCAATCTACGACAAAAAATATTTTTAAACTTTATGATTGTGCAAGTTTGTTACTCATTGTTTCATGGCCCAAAAATTGCTTTAGAATTAATAATATAATTAGGGAAAATTTATAATTTAGGTATAATTCTATTGTGGTGTTTTAAAAAATATTTATTATTAGCCACTCAAAAATAAAAAAAAGAAGACTGTGATTAACATAGGTTGCGCTGGCTTTGTTAACCCTCGCCCAGATCTTCCCGGTCAGGAACCACCACAAGGTCTAGCAACGTTTAGTATCGGTAAAAAATAAGTATTTATGTAATTATGAATATAGAAACAGAATACATCGACTTACCACATTTTGGGATTTGCTGGGAAGAATGGACACCTACCAAAACGGCGCAGTACCGTCGAACGTTTATTGGTATCTGGTTCTCTCTCCTTTCCAAAATCGCGCATCGCATCGTACACGAGTACGGTGGGTAGGTACGAGGGACGGTAAAAAGGTAGGAAATGGAAAGTCGAGAATATGTAATTTTAAATGTAAATTAACTAATTAAATTGCAATAAGTAAAACAAAACGCGTAATTTTGAATGCAAGTAGACACCCATAAAGAGGAAAAATATTTATAAGAATTATACTTTAAACTTAAAAATAATATTAATTATAAACCTAAAAATATATATAAGCAACAAACGAGGACAGAACATCCCCACCCCCATGAAAACCCAGGGCTTTCATAAGAGAAGAAATATGTATTAATTAATAGGCAACGGGCAAAGTTTAAGCAAAGGTCTTTTAAGAGTGCCCTTAGCCGTCCTCACCGTCGCAACCCTTGGTACTTTATCGTGGCCAGGGAAAACTTCCACAATTTTACCCAAAACCCAATTTAAAGGCGCAATATTATCATCTTTGATAATTACCATTGTACCTGGTACAACAGAATTAATCGGGTCATGCCACTTTGCTCTTTGTTGCAAAGTGTGGAGGTATTCTCTGTGCCAACGCTTCCAGAAGTCACGGTGCAAACGCTGCAAGAGTTGCCACCGCGTAAGTCGATTCATTGGTAAATCTGTAGTGTCTGGATCGGGTATGGCCGACAAAGGTTTTAATGTTAAAAAATGACCTGGGGTCAAAACTGACAAATCAGAAGGATCAGAGCTTACTGGGGAGAGTGGTCTCGAATTAAGCACTGCCTCTATTTGAATAATAACGGTATTGAGTTCTTCATATGTAAGTATTTGTAAACCCATCACTCTTATTAAATAAGATTTAACTGATTTTATGTTAGCCTCCCAAATGCCTCCCATTGAAGGTGCAGCGGGTGGATTAAAATGCCAAATTATTGCCTCACTCTCAGCTGCGTCAGCGAATATTTGACGTAGGTATTTGTCACTGCCGACAAACCCGGTGCCGCAATCAGAATAAAGATTTAAAACTTGGCCTCGTCGAGCTATAAATCGGCGAAGTGCCGCTAAGAACGCTTCAGTAGAAAGGTCAGATACTAACTCGAGATGTACCGCCTTTGTACTACAGCAAATAAATAAACAAATGTATGATTTATGCACTTTTGCACCTCTGAGCTTACCTATAGTAATTGGAAAAGGTCCACACATGTCAAGTCCGGAATTGGTAAAAGCTTTTGGAAACTCAGACACCCTAAACTTTGGCAGATCACCCATAGGGGGTTGATAAGGTTTAGGATTTACCTTCCAACAGATATGACACTTGTGTATTACCTTTCGTATGACCCTTTTAGCAGATATTATCCAGAAATTTTGGAAAAGCAAATGTTGAGTGGTTTGTATACCACAATGTAGGTAGGTATAATGCAACTCATAAATGAGTAACGTAGTAAATTTAGCATTTGAAGGCAAAAGTAAGGGAAACCTTTTATCGTAGGGTAAATCAGAGTAAAATAAACGACCACCTACCCGTAGATAGCCATCTTTATCGAGAAAGGGTTTTAATTTTTTCAAGTATTTTGGCAAGGGCCTGTTATTTTTTAACAAAAGTATTTCTGAAGCAAAGTGAGTAGCTTGACAGTATTTTGTAAGAAAAAGTAATGCATTATGTAATTCAAAAATCGTCAAATGCGGCGAATAACTTGTCGTATTTTTTTTGTATTTCTTAAATATATTTGTAGCTCTTAAAATGTATGCAATAATTCGTTTTATTTTAGAAAGTGAGTTAAATTTTTCGAAAAGTAAGTCAATAAAATTTATGGACACAGAGGTAGTAATTGCTAATTTTCTTTGTTCGTGAGAAATATCAGTAGTTTTACTTATTTCAAATTTAGAGAAATTCCAGTCCTTTTGAGGTTGAAGTAAAAAATCTGGTCCGTTCCACCAGAGTGAAAAATCTGTGAGCTCTGAGAGAAACATACCTCTGCTGCCACAATCGGCAGGATTAAGTTTTGAAGGTACATGTGACCAGAATTCTGGCGCCAACCTTTCCTGTATATATGACACACGGTTGCTCACAAATGTTTTCCACTGATGGGGGGAACTTTTAATCCAGTTTAGTACAACTGAACTGTCAGTAAAGGCAAAGATATTTGTAAACTTTATTTTCTGTGAAAAAACTTTTAGAATATAATGCATTAATTTTGAAAGTAAAACAGCGGCGCAGAGCTCTAATCTAGCTAAGCTTACTGTTTTAAGAGGACTCACTTTCGACTTAGCGCAAACAAGATAAACTTTATATGTACTATCAGGAAAAAGAGCACGTATATATACCGTTCCACAAAAGGCCCGTTCTGAACTATCACAGAAACCAAACAATTCTTGTGAAATAGAGTCTGAAATATTTATTTCGCGGTTAATTTTTACAGTATTTAAAAATTCTAATTCGGCTTTAAATTTATTCCACTTAATTATAACTTCTTCAGGCGGTTTTTTATCCCAATCGATCCCAAGTGACCATAGAACTTGTATAAGTATTTTAATAAATATAGTAAGCGGGGTTAAGTACCCAACAGGGTCAAATATTCGAGCAAGTTCACTTAGCATCGTACGTTTAGTGCATTCATTAGTTATATTAGAAAATTTATAACAAAAAACATCCAAACTAGGATCCCATTGTAATCCCAAAATTTTTAAAGTATTATTAGCATCGATATCAAAGGAAATACCCTGGTTGATTATATCAGAATCTGGCATACCTTTAAGTAAGGCGGGACAGTTACTTGCCCACTTTCGAGCTTCAAACCCTCCACGGGATAAAAGTTCAATAATTTGATTTTTTAATAAAAGTAATTGTTTATGCGTAGCCGCTCCTCCTGTTATGTCATCAACATAGGTGGAGGTTTGTAGAATTTCTGATGCCAACGGAAGGTCAGTATAATCGTCTGCCAGTTTTAAAAGTGTTCTGATTGCAAGATATGGACTAGAAACAACCCCAAATGTTACAGTATTGATTTGATAATGAGAAATAGGATCATTGGGAGAAAAACGCCACAAAATTCTTTGATAACTTCTATCTTTAGGATCTACTAAGATCATACGAAACATTTGTTTTATATCGCAAGTAAAAACGTATTTATGTAATCTAAAATTAAGCAGTATATTTACTAGGTCCCTTTGTAGCTTGGGCCCAGTGTATAAAGTATTATTTAAAGAAGGCTTATTAATAGCCGAGGTACTGGCGTCGAAGACAACACGAATGGGAGTGCTAGTGGAATCCCTTTTAAAAACAGCATGGTGTGCAATATAAAAGTAATTCTGTATATCAGACGCAGGAGGTTGAAGAGTAATTTCCATGTGTTTACTTTGTATGTAATCCTGAATTACATCACAATAAGACTTGTAAAAAATTTGATCTCGCGAGAATCGTTTTTCTAGCGATAAAAATCTACGCAAGGCGACAGTAAAGGTATCGCCGAAATCCGGTGCAGTAATTTTAAATGGCAATGAAACCATATATCTACCTGATATATCTCTTTTGGTAGTTTGCAAAAAATAATTTTCACAATATTCATCTGCCGGGGATCTAGTTTTAACCTCTGGAACTTCCTCAAGTTGCCAAAACTTTTGTAAAGTATTAGTAAGAGTATCGCAATTTGAAAGAGTAGTAGAAAAAAAGGTTTTAGTTACTTTGTTGGAAGGGGTAAAAGTGGTTTTACCCATTAGAGTCCAACCAAATATTGTATTAATGCAAACTGGTTGCTCGGGTCCATTATATAATCGACCGTCTTGTAAAATATAAGGAAAAATATCATTACCTAATAATAAATCAATTTTAGATTTTTCTGAGAATGTTGGATCGGCTAATAATAAATTGGAAGTAAAGGAAAAACTTTCTTTGGAAAAAGAAACAGTTGGTATATCATCACAAATCTTATCCAGAATAATGGCATCTAAATCAATTAAAATATTTGGATTGTGTACAGAGGAAGTAACACAATGCACGCCTGATCGGGCAGTAGTGCACATTGAATCTAAACCTTGTAATGATAGAGCAATATTAAATTTAGACAAGGATAATTTATTTGCACAACTTTTAGTTATAAAAGAGGATTGGGCCCCACTGTCAAGTATGGCCTTGACAGTATGCCAATTACTAAAAGTATCTTTGACTCGCAACAAAACTGTAGATAGTAAGACCTCGTGATCGTTGAGTAACATTCCCACGGTAGAAGTTTTCGCAACTGTAGGAATAGAATCCGAGTTTTCAGCCGCAAAGTTAATCTGAATATTTGAGTCAGAAGAGCTAGCGGTGTTTGAATTATGACCAGAATTATTAATACCGTGTTTAAAACAAAGCATAGTATGGTGATCTTGACGACACAACCGACATCGTTTTTCTGAATTGCAACGACTCACGGTGTGTGCAGTCGCAAGACAGTTCACGCATGCCTTTTGATTTTTTACAATTTCAAACCTCTGTTTAATTGACTTTGAAGTAAAAACAGGACATCGATAAATAACATGATTTCCTTTGCATAAAAAACACGTATTATTTTGTTGACTATTTAATAAGAAAGCAGATCGATTCCGTAAACTTTGATTATGAGTATTAGTATGATTTTGTGAATTACGGGGGGAGTATGAAAAATGCGAGTTTTGATGTAAAATGGGTTTTGATTTTTGTGGAACTGATTCTAAGGCAATGCATTGTTTTTGCAAGAAAACTTTAATTACGTCATATGTTGGTACGTTATTTGAAGCATATTGCTGCTCAAATGTCTTTCTTGTTGAAGGGTCCAACCTATCAAGTATCATATAAGATAAAATAAAATCCCAACGATCAGTATCAAATTTTAAATTTTGCAAAGAAGACAAATTTTTTGAAAAAGTGTCTAATAAATTTCGTAATCCGGTAATATTTTCAGTGGTTAGTCGAGGACAATCCTCAATAGATTTCCAATGAGTAAAAGCTTGTAAACGTTTGTTATTATATCGTTCGACTAACGTATTATAGGCAACCATATAGTTGTCATTTGTAACTAGAATATCTGAAATTAAATTAAAAGGTGGACCTTCCAGTGAAGAAAGTAGATAATTAAACTTTTCAATATTGCTTAAAGTACGATTACTATGTACCAAAGTAGAAAAGGTTTGATTAAAAGTAGGAAAAGTAGTGACTTCTCCTTTAAAAGTAGGTAATTGTATTTTAGGTAAAATAGCATTATCTCGCACATTTGCTTGCTGCCTGCTACGCGGAGAAAAAAGAGGGTGAATTGAATTATCCAAAACGCCATGTTCTTCTAATGGCAATTCAAATAACTCGTAAAATACTGTCTCAATTTCGTGACAGCGTTTAGCAAAATCAATTCCTGTCTTTTCCTCAACTTTCAGTTCGTCAGATTTTGCCGCAAGCAAAGCTAATAAATTGTTATGATGTTTCTCAAAATCCTTCATTATTTTACTGAGACTTCTATAACGAACTTTAAAAGGATTAAGTGCAGCTATATCCGTTTTGGCTAACACTGCAGCATCAATAAGCAAAGACAATTGTAAAATAGAAGTTTGCCGCAAAGCTTTTGCTTTCAAAACCTTATCGGAGGTTGACATATTAATTTATTTTTAGGTAAATGTACAAAAAATATATGCAGACAATGTAAAAGGCGAGATAAAAGCGCGTTTTAAATTTTAATATTTGCAAATACTCAAATAAAATTTAATGTAATTTTGGAATAACCCCTGTAATTAAATTGCAAATAACATATGTGCATAGAAAAGGACAACGAACAGCTGTCTCAAACTGTAAATAAAGCAATATTTGTATTTATATATAAAAAAGGAGGCAATTGGCAACGAACAAAAAATATTTTAACACCGTTCGAGATCCCTTTTTTTTGCGACCGTGAAACCGGCCAGGATATCACAATAACCTTCGCTTGCTGCAAATATAAATTCAATAAAAAACGCACTTTAGCAGTACTAGTAATGGCGAAAAAATGTAGCAAATTTGTAAATTCGTGCATCGACGAAATTTTATGCAAAATATAGTAAAAATAGCAGTAAATAGTAATAAATTGCAAAATGGCACAGTATAGTACCATGCGATTGTAAAATAAGTAGTATAGAAATAAGTATGTAAGGATAAGTCGGTATAAATTGCATTCAAAATTATTACGTTGCTAAGCCGAAGGTGGTCCGAAACAAAGAAAATCCAAACTTTTGGGTTCAAAAAGCATCTGGCAAAAGAAGGACCAATTAATGGGGCGTTATTAGCCACTCAAAAATAAAAAAAAGAAGACTGTGATTAACATAGGTTGCGCTGGCTTTGTTAACCCTCGCCCAGATCTTCCCGGTCAGGAACCACCACAAGGTCTAGCAACGTTTAGTATCGGTAAAAAATAAGTATTTATGTAATTATGAATATAGAAACAGAATACATCGACTTACCAGATTTTGGGATTTGCTGGGAAGAATGGACACCTACCAAAACGGCGCAGTACCGTCGAACGTTTATTGGTATCTGGTTCTCTCTCCTTTCCAAAATCGCGCATCGCATCGTACACGAGTACGGTGGGTAGGTACGAGGGACGGTAAAAAGGTAGGAAATGGAAAGTCGAGAATATGTAATTTTAAATGTAAATTAACTAATTAAATTGCAATAAGTAAAACAAAACGCGTAATTTTGAATGCAAGTAGACACCCATAAAGAGGAAAAATATTTATAAGAATTATACTTTAAACTTAAAAATAATATTAATTATAAACCTAAAAATATATATAAGCAACAAACGAGGACAGAACATCTAGATAGCCGTGAAACAAAATCAACCCCTGTCAAATATAAATCAGTTGGCAACTATTTCAATTTATTTATTTATCTTTATGGAAACCTGCCAATTTTGTAGCTATCTGGATTAATTTCTTAAACACAATATTAATTACGTCTAAATTACTCGATGATTACATGAATAATAAGTAGTTTTGGATCATTGGAATAATGAGTGACAAACTTACATAATCATATAGGGTAAAAATATTTTTTTGTCGTGGAATACTTGACGACAACAAACTATGTAAACAATCACATCTTCAATTAAAGTGTTAAAAATTATTCTTTTGACAATAACTCTGAAACGAAAGAAGACATTGAACTGCGGGCTGCATATTTTTTCTTGAAAATTTAATCTACTTTCCGATTATGATGTCATAGTTATACCGTATGGTTTGAGTTTTCGTGATAAAATCAACTAACTAATATACTATCGCAAATAATGCTCTCTAGCTATATTATTAGGAACTATCGTGTACCAATGGATACGACAATTAAAATTACCCCCCTTTCTCTTTCAAATAAGCTGAAGTTTACTAAAATCGGAAAAGTCGTTTAGACGTTATAGCAAATTAAATGATTACACTTTCAACAGCTTCCCTCACTCTAATCAAGGTCGGTACGCCGATGAGCCTTGGGTTGGGCCACAATGATGCAGAATTATCTTTAATTTCTTATTCTTAAATTTCTAATAATGTTACCAAAGGTATACTATAATGTGGGAATTTTCGTAAAAATTTAGAATTTCAATATTTAATTTTGGATTGTGCCCTCTTGCGGCAAGATGTAGAACTTAAAAATTATTTCCAGGATTTTCTCTTAGCCACTTTAATTACGATTTTTTTCCCTGAGCTTCTATACCCAGTAGTTTTTAAGATACGGCCGGTGGCCATCCATAATGGGACACCCGGTATAATAAGCAGCATTACCAATAGGAAATTAATATATTTTATTATAAAAGATAAGATATATTTTATTTTAACCGTTGGGTTTGTCTTCTGCATTGTAGTTTTTGCTATACGTTTTCACTACTTATTTATTTCCACGACATTTTTAAAAAGCGATTTTGCTCTTTCGGTAGTTTCGTGCGGATATTGGCTTTCTGTAGAGTCCTAATAAGGACGAAACGATTGTCATTATACCCTATACCTGTACTCCAGGGAACCTACTGTTTTGGCATCCCAGTGTACTGATGCACCGCTTGCCGCTAACTTTTTTCTATTTTAAATCGAGGCGCAAGCCAGAGTTGTGGAGCGACGGTGGCGGTTCTGAACGCGCCTCGCTTTATTACGGATACTATACTGACTTACCTTATATAATATCCAAATAGTACATCTTACAAACCCGATCACACCCGAACAAATCCGAACCACTTAATCACAGAACGATATAATATTATATATTTTTAACCTGGAAAGAGGAAACAATAATTAATATTTCCAAACCTCCCAGCAACCACAAACCACCAGAGAACTACAGGCAGTGGCGGCTTGTGATAGTTGAAATAGGTGGGGCCAAAATATCCAAATCAATAAAAATCATTACGGACAATAGGATAAAAAAAACTTACCGAATAGTAATTAAATGGAGCATATAATACCAACATTGTCTAAAATCACAACATATTAAAAAGTATTTTTCTCGATATTTCAGTAGTTCTAAAGAAACGATAAAAAGAAAATGTCTACTAGACACTATAGAAAAACTCTAAGAAAATGTTTCGATCACTATGTTATTAAAATTGGCAATATTGTTTATAAAATGTTTTTCAGCAGACAACATTCATGGTATTTCTTAAAAGGTTTTTATTCTTCTTAACATAGAAAAGCATTTCTCCGCTTCAGCGTCTTCATGGGAATAGTTACTAGAATTAATTTTAACACGCATTAATGAGTATAATAATATTAATAATAGGTAGTAAAAGATATGTCAAAATTTCATTTATTAAATTTATTATTTGGTCCGACACTTCCCATTCCAATGATAAGCAAGGTGGCTCGAAAAAGTTGATGACTAGGCTGAAACTTTGCAAGAAATACCTGAGCCGCAAGTAACATCCATGGATATAAGGGATGCGACTAAGAACCTGGTTAACTGGAAATCACCCGGACCAGACTAAATCCATAATTTTTGGTTCAAAACTTTTACCAGCTTACACTCTGTAATTGCAAACTTCTTTAATAAGGTTCTCCTAAATCCCAAGCAATTTCCAGCTCATCTTGCCAGTGGCAATACATTTCTTTTGTTTAAAAAGGACAGGTAAACGATCCAAAAGATTACAGACCGATTACCTGTCTGTCAACGGTGTATAAACTGTTAACATCGGTCGATAAACCAAAAATATACTCACACAGCATAAATTACAACTTGGTAGCTGATGAGTAAGTTAGTAAAATGGTTGTATTAGGAAAGCTTTGACTTGTAAGGAACAGCTTACAATCGATGCCGTTATTATAATACAGACAGACAGTTAAAAGGCAAAATCTCAGTATGTGCTACATTAATTATAGTAAAGCATTTGATTCTGTTTCTCACGACAGGCTAAAGACAATATTGCAAATCTATAAAATACACCCCCTAATACGCAACATGTTAGGCACCCTAATGAAGCAATGGAATTTTGGACAAGTAGGCGACTCGTTAAGTCCCCTTTGGTTCATTTTGGCCATGAACCCACTACTAAAATCATCAACCTACGGATATCGTCCCCAGTTGACAGAAAATTTTCAAATAAATTACCTTCTATTTATGGAGATATCAAACTCGACGCCGAAAGCAAAACTCATTTACAGTCTCCAATTCAAGTAACTAAGACATTTAGCGATAACATCAAAATGTCGTTTGGATTAGACGAGTGCGCAATCTTGAAAGTCGTACGAGGAAAAACTAAACAAAATCAATATACTGGATGAGGACAAAAATATAAATACTTAAGCATCTCCCAAAACCAACAAATATAAATCACACTAGCCTAAAACGGGAGTTTAAAAATATCAACAAGCTGTAAAAAAACACTGAAATAATAATATTAATTAACATAGGTATGTCAGAATTTCATTTTTTAAATATCAATTGCTCAACTGAATATCGGAGAAATAAAGCACTTTTGGTCTTTTTATACAAAGTACTCAATAAAAATCGTAGAAATCGTCTATAATTCTTAAAGAGACCGGATATAGATTCAAAGGGAAAAGTAAGATAACCAAGTCACGGTCTCAACAAATATACTTAATTGTGTATGGTTACACGTGTTTCACCCTTTCGGGCATCATCAGACCTAAAACAAGAGACCTAACTACCAGATACACGAATAATTAAAAACACTAATTACCTAGAATTTTAAAAAATTACGAAAAAACAGGCACTACATATTCAAACCTTAAAAAAGTGTAAACAAACAATAACAAAATGTCAGAGAGTAGTCGGGTTACTCGGATCAACAAATTCAGTGAAACGAATGCGACGGGATCACAGGTAGTTGAGCATAGTGTGAAGGTATAATAATAAAATTAATAGGTACCAAAATATATTTCTACCTATTGTTATTTTCTGACCGAGCTAAAGATTTGCGCACAGACGCACTATCTTATTTCAAAAATATGTTTATTTCCACTCAATTCTAGACAATTACTGCAAGCTTTAATGCATAATATGTACGATATACCTACTAAATGAACATTTCTTTACTAACCTTGGTTATTTGTTTTCCATACAAATAATATATTATTATTATAAATATGTTGTGCATCGGGATATTTTCTGATATATTTAGAACGAGGATCCAATCCCAATTATTGATCTTAAAGTTTTTATTATACGCAACAAACATAGATTTCTAGAAAAAAAATTTATTATTTATTAAAGGTTTTGAGGTTATGTTATTTCTACTTACAGTTGTATTGCTACTTCTCTTTCCACGTTAACAGTGTTGCTAGTTTGTAAATTGGCGATTATTTTGAAAAATTTTACCATAGCGAATGTTGAAAATTCATATTAATGCACAGAATCCATTTTAAACTGTTTAAAACGGATTCTACAGCTATTTTGTTGTACTTTCGCAGTTATAATTCTTACGCAATTAGAAATAAACCCGGACAAACCTTTTATCGTCTGTGCATTTCAGTAAAACAATTAATCAAAATACCTGGTTGAGAAAATAAATTGTTCATTTTTATTTATACATATATCGCTTTTTGTCTGTTATTCTGCAAAAAGCCAAATGTGAGAAAGATAGATATATTTAGAGTGATTTTGTTTAAATATAAGAAATTACCAAAATCGATAAATATGTTACAGTGTAATTTGGTCCATGATTTTGCCATCAAAATTAATTTTTGTTCAATTGTTTTTCATTATCGTTCTCACAAGTTCATGGCCAACTTAAAAGACAAGTTATGATGCCTAATTTAAATAATGGTTTGAAATTCCTAGTATGAATGTTGGAAGTTGAGTCGTAGAAAAAATATACTGTTCAACTCGAGTGGATTGTCCATATTGCGCTCGGAAACTTGAGCACTCCGCCTACGGCGTCGTGCTCAATTTACTTCCTCGTGCGATATGGACATCATATCCACTCTTGTTGTCTTTCCTTTTTTCCTTTAAATCTATATCCGGTCTCTTTGAGAAATATGGACGATTTCTTCGATATCCACTCTTGTTGTACAAACTACTATTTAAAATATGCCGCTTTTAATTCCAGATATTATGCTAATCTAATATTTTTGAACTTCGGTAAAGATGTAATCTTACGTCCTTGCTTCGTTGACTAACGCAGGTAGGTACAAATAGATGTAAATATTGGCTAGAATTTAAAAGATTATGAATTGTGAATGTACCAGATTATGTTTATATTTAATATCCTAATTTAATTATAAAGCGGGAACGTTACAAAACACACATTATATTAAAAAAATATTTACCAAAAATATAAATTTTTCATATAAAGAGCAAGTAGATTAATTTTAATTTAAAAAACAGAGATTTTATTTAGCATATAATCTTTAAACCTTGGTTTTACCAAGAATTATTAAAAAGACGAATTTAGAAACTCATGCAAGCTGGAAATGTACGCTCCAGCTGCTTAAAATGTTTAAATTTATGGAAATGGCCTTAATTGCTGTTTTCTCATTAATATTAATAAGGAAACTACGCCTTGCAAGGCCGTTTTTGAGAAGATAAACTAATAGTCTAAGATCCCATCCAAAAAATCTATATGAAAAGGATAGAAGGTGCGGAGCTGTTCATAAAATAAATATTGAACATAATAATATGCTCTGTAAAAGAGTATTTAATATTTTTTTTTATCATTTTACCTAGTTTCAAGAAAAACAGAAAATATTATTTATACAGAAAGGGATTTCTTGACATAAATAGTAGACCTCTAGAAATCTGACGCACAAAAAAGAACCATTAGCCAAGGATTGGTGCCTCCTGACCTGCCTAATTACAAGGTGCACTACCTGCGAACCATTAGCTTAGTGGTGATCTATATGCGCGTCGTGGACTCTCTAGAGCTTAGACTAAAATGAATGATAACATTTTTCTTTTTAAATAAACTACACTGAGGAAAATGTCTAGTAACCGTGACTAAAAATGAACTTGCCACAGCTAGAAATCGTAATAAAATGTTGTACTTGCCACAGCTAGAAATCGTAATAGAATGTTCTTTTCTTTTCTTTTCTTTTCTTTTCTTTTCTTTTCTTTTCTTTTCTTTTCTTTTCTTTTCTTTTCTTTTCTTTTCTTTTCTTTTCTTTTCTTTTCTTTTCTTTTCTTTTCTTTTCTTTTCTTTTTTTTCTTTTCTTTTCTTTTCCTTTCTTTTCTTTTCTTTTCTTTTCTTTTCTTTCCTTTTCTTTTCTTTTCTTTTCTTTTCTTTTCTTTTCTTTTCTTTTTTTTCTTTTCTTTTCTTTTCTTTTCCTTTCTTTTCTTTCCTTTTCTTTTCTTTTCTTTTCTTTTCTTTTCTTTTCTTTTCTTTTCTTTTCTTTTCTTTTCTTTTCTTTTCTTTTCTTTTCTTTTCTTTTCTTTTCTTTTCTTTTCTTTTCTTTTCTTTTCTTTCCTTTCCTTTCCTTTTCCTTTCCTTTCCTTTCCTTTCCTTTCCTTTCCTTTCCTTTCCTTTCCTTTCCCTTTCCTTTTCCTTTTCTTTCTTTTTCTTTCTTTCTTTTCTTTTCTTTCTTTTCCTTTCTTTTTCTTTTCTTTTCTTTTTCCTTTTCTTTTCTTTTCTTTTCTTTTCTTTTCTTTTCTTTTCTTTTCTTTTTCTTTTTCATTTTTCTTTTCTTTTCTTTCCTTTCCTTTCCTTTCCTTTCCTTTCCTTTCCTTTCTTTCCTTTTCCTTTCCTTTCCTTTCCTTTCCTTTCCTTTCCTTTCCTTTCCTTTCCCTTTCCTTTCCTTTCCTTTTCCTTTCCTTTCCTTTCCTTTCCTTTCCTTTCCTTTCCTTTCACTGTTCCTTTCCTTTCCTTTCCCTTTCCTTTCCTTTCCTTTCCTTTCCTTTCCTTTCCTTTCCTTTCCTTTCCTTTCCTTTCCTTTCCTTTCCTTTCCTTTCCTTTTCCTTTCCTTTCCTTTCCTTTCTTTCCTTTCCTTTCCTTTCCTTTCCTTTCCTTTCCTTTCCTTTCCTTTCCTTTCCTTTCCTTTCCTTTCCTTTCCTTTCCTTTCCTTTCCTTTCCTTTCTTTTCCTTTCCCTTTCCCTTCCCTTTCCCTTCCCTTTCCTTTCTTTTCACTTTCTTTTCTTGTATTTTGCTCAGCGTAGAAAATTTCTTCCAGCTTTATGTTAGGTACTTACTGTACCCACTAGAGCGCAGTACCGTTCGTGTCAATAAAAAAAAATGAAATTACAAAAATCGTTATATTATGTAAGCCCTCTTTTTACGGGTTTTCGAGAATGGAGAATACGAAAAAATGTTGATTCCACTTTAATGTAAGGTCCCTATTGTACCCATAACATCTCGTTCGTGTAAATTTAAAAAAAATCAAAAAATGTTATATTGCTAATTACCACTCATAGCAACGTCATATAAATATTTTTGGAATTTAATTTTTTCTTAATTGATACAAACGACACTGCGTGTAATGGGTAGAGTAAATACTTAACTAATACCCAAAGCCCATTTTTCACTGAATATTGTTTACCCAAAAGATTTACTGAAGATTATTTATTTTAGGCCGCCATCAAGGAAGGATATCTGTTAAAACAAACAAGATCTTTTCAGCGATGGAGGAAGAGATACTTTAAGTTAATGGGACGTAAATTATATTATTCCAAAGACCCTAAGGTAGGAAATTTACATTTTCTTTTAGAAGGACCCTTTTCGTGATTAAATAGTATTTAAATCGACAGTGATATTAGGAAAAACGTACCATGTTGTATGCCTATCGTGATTATAACTGTGAGGATATAATATACAGGGTGCTACAAATTCGTATGCGCACAAGGGTATCTCGAGAACGGTAAGAGATACGAAGATGGTTAAATTGAGGCAAAGTTGCGTATTTTAGGGCCTAACAATTTGGTGAAAGAAATTCTAAATATTCCGAAAACCTTTGGAGATATCCCCCCTTTTACTTTTGACTTGGGGAAAAAAGTAAAGACACTTTTTCATAGCCGTTTTTATGTTCTAAAACATAGCGTTATGTTTTCAAACTGGAAGTTTCATTCTTTAGTTACCAACGTCAAGTCAAATTTTTTTTATACGGACCTGGAATTTTAAATACAGTTTTGGGGATTTCTAAGCTTTAGAAATTTATTACAATGTACAAGTTTTTAAAATGTAAACGTTTTGTTATTTAATAACACATTTTAAAATTATCTTTTTCATTTCACTACGTTTAGAGCCAAACTAAAAACACAAAATATTTCTCGTCGTATCTCTTAACGTTTTCGAGATTCCCTTGTACGCACACGAATTTGTAGCACCCTGTATGAAACCTATAAACGTATGAATGGTGAAAAAAACAGCAAGGCAAACCACGCTAATATCTCGGCATTCACTAACTCCTGAAACCTGAATTTGGGTTCACTAGAAAGAATGATACTTGCCACTTAATATGAAATAGGTTTTTTACAAATTACTTATTTTAGTAGTTTCAGAGAAATTCGCGTTTGAAATTTTGTTGGGTGACAAAAGCTGGCTATTGTAATATTAATAAAAGCCGGAATTTACGGAATTCTAGAATATAACTGGCAGGGTTAAATGCGTTCTGGTCGCGTAATCCGTAAAACAAAAAATTGAATTATTTTAAGTATTTGGTGTTCAGTAATTCTTTTAATTCTATGTTAGAAGTGGCGCTAGAATGGCCCTTTTTAGTTATAGGGGGCCCTAGGCCTGCTACGCAATCCGTTGCCCCTAATCATGGGCGTCCATAGAGACAATTTTGGGCTGTGACAGGGAAGGTAACCAGCCAAAAAAAAAAAAAACGTGGCCGCGGTATGCAATATCAAAAACTTCCCTATCAAAAATCCCTAGGATCTAGGGGGCAGCACCTCTCCCTCTACGGGCGTCCATGTCCCTCATAACTTCAGTGTTTTTTCTTAATAAGTTACAAAATAACAATTTATTGCTATGCTAGAAAAACAATAATAGTTAGAATTTATTAAGTCTTAAAATAGGTTTATACCATAAAGATAAAATCAAGAAAGAATTTGAAATAAATTTCTTAAATAAGGCATACAAGAAAGCCGACATAGATCAAAGAACAAGTCAAGATTTCCCCCTCTCGCCTGCTGGACTAGTAAGCCGCACAATTCTTGTCGGATCTTTATATTTATATATAATTTTGGATAAAATTCTTTTAAAGACCAATTTTTTTTCTTCAATAAATTTAAATCCGAATAAAAACTAATTATTTTTAAAATTATAAATATCATATTTTGTCAGAAACTGAATGAAGCCGCCACCGTCGTTAAGATGGTCGTTACGTCGGTGACAGCTTCTTTATAGTTCTCGCAAAATAATAATATTAATATTTCCCAAAATATATAATTTAAAACAAAAATTGTATTATAAGGCGATCAACGTGTGCTGCAACATGTCAGGATTTTTTTAAACGGTTCAGACATAACGCTTTGGGATGTCATAATAAAATAGGCAACCAACTGGCTAAGTTTGTGTCTTGGGCAGCAAATCTGTCAGTCTTTTTTACATTGATCTACCTTTAATCATTATTTACAAGACATCATGTTCATCAAATTTTAATATTTTAGCGCGGCTCCTTCTTTGTCCAAGGCAGAGTTCATCCTTCTAGGCATTGAAGTTACCAAAGACTTTGCAAAGTCCGAATTTAACTCATTCCACGCTTTTGAAATTTCATTTTTTAATTCATCCAAATTGTGGCCTAACATGATTCTCACTATTAATTTTTTTGACTAAAACACCACAAATATTTTCTATTACATTTAAATCTGGACTACTTGAGGGCTATGATAAATGATAGTTTGTCTCTGTTTTATCCATTCCCTTGCTTGTCGGGCGGTGTGAATGGGATAGGTATCTTGCTGATAAATGAAATCTCTTTTTGGAAATCATTCTAATACAGGAGATAACATGGTGTTTTGTAAAATAATATTCATGTATACCTCTGTATTAAATCGTCCTTCAATAAACTGACACACACCAACTCCCTGCGCGCTCATCTATCCCCAGACGTTTACAGAAAATCGACTACGATTTCGATCCTTTTGGGTAAATCTTCGAATCGAGTTCTTGAAAGCCCACATAATCTTAGTCTCTTGTTATAGCACTTTCTCGTCCGTAAATATTACTTTTTCCCATAAAACTGGCCGATCAAGGTAATACTGTAACGCAAAACCGATCCGTTGTTCTTTATTTTCATCAGTTAAAAATGGCTTTTTTGATGCTGGATAACAGCGCAATTTAGATATTTGTTTAACGCTTCTTCTCACAGATCTTAGGAAATATATTTTAAAATGTATTTAAGCTCTTACAATGGATTTAGAAGGTTGGCCCCTTAATACGTTTACTAAATTATTATCCTATTCTTCATTGGATTATTTGGGACGACCACTTCTAGGTTTTCTTTTCAAGGAATGCGTCTTTTGTCACTTTGTTTTAATAAAATTAAACGTGCTCTTTGGAATGTTAAGCCTTTCTGAAACAATCTTCCTGCTCAATATAATGCATTATTAAAACTTTCTGCTAGGTCGTGAAGGTTGGCATTCATTAACAAATGCCATCTTCTGATTGTTTTTTCTATTATGATATTTTAAATTGGTAATTTGTTTAACAGGTATTACAGGTATCTTTTATTATAGTAAAATGAGGTGTACAAAGCTAACAAATTTCTGCCCAAGATTTAACGGCCGCAGTGTACTTATGTTTGTTTTCTGTTTAAAAGGTTACACTAGTTTGCTGTTTTTTGATTTCTAGTGCAATTTGTAATTGTTTTTACTTGTTTAAGTCTGATGATGCCAGTTGAAAGCGAAACACAGTGGCGACTCGTCAGATGAAGTAGGTGAAGTGGCTCTTCACCAAAAAATAAAATAAAACCAGGAGGACAGTTTTTCAACAATATTAAATATTAATGTACCAATACAGCTACCATTTTAGCCCTTAAAAAATAATTATGTTCGAATTAAGAATATTAATTTAATCCGAATGTAGCTATGCATAATAGGGCCACGGTTAACTCCGATGGACACTAATTATAAACACTCGTGCATTTTGGCGTGCCCCAGTGGACCGTGCCCGTTAGCCTAAAGCAAGTGAAAACCCAACGCCCAACATGGCTTTGATATTCACCGTTGCTATGGTAACGTAACGTTAGTCCCGCAAACAGCATGTAACAATTTGCATTATGATAAAGGGCAATTTAAAAATAGATCAGTCGTATGCACCATTGTTTTAGCATTGGTTCGCCTAACCTTAAGGTATTTATTTTAAGTCTTCGCGAAACTTTTATATATATTGTTTTTACGTGATTTACTATGTGATTAAAAGGTTTTGTTTTTATTTTTCAGTTAATTCAGTAGTGTACGTACCTACTTAGTTGTGTGTTTTAAAAATGAACCCAATTAATGACATAGTTTGTAATTTGTTGGAACTCCATTTAGCCGTTGGACAGATGAGGATAAGAGATACGTTTTGTTTCTCGGGTTTTTAGTTAATGTTTGTTTAAGTACCCGCACTATACCTAGCTCTTTACTATTTTTTAAGACCGCGAGCCGCCACTCGCGAAACATGTTACATAAATAAACAGACAGAAAAACATTTATATGAGGCCGAGACTTTGTGTTTTTTTCTTACAAAATAGCTTATTACCAGACATAATTCATTTTTTTTTTAATCACAACAACCAAAATAAATTAAACACTTAAAACTCAGCACTTAACATATCGTACACAACTGTTCAGTCCAATGCAACATAACTATTGTGATGTTAATAAAGATTATTTGTATGTGTCTAAAAAATGCGAGAACCTTTCATCGTGTAAATTAAAAAATACCACAATACAACGTATGGAATTGCACATTGCAAAAATATGTAAATGGGGAAAAGCTTGTTTAATAAAGTACTTTTTACTTCGTTTTTTGCCTTAAATGTGCTGTTCAAAATTCATTGTTTGCCGTAATATCGTTACCTCTAAATTAAAATCGTGGGTAACTCAATTTTCTCTGGACGTTTTCCATTTTAAATTGTGAGTTGGGTTGCGATTTGCGTCATGAAAATTTTAATTGTGCTAGTGTTGTAGTTATTTTTAGTTCCACGTTTTGCTTATTTATTCCGATAATTTGAGGCAAATGCTAAAGTATTTTTCTCCACGACCATTACTGAATGCAATAATTCCAAAATCACTTTTGATAATAGAGTGAAAAAATTCTCGCTCTTGAGTTGGAATATTTATTGTAAAACACTTTATGCGTTTTGCGTGTATTTTTATTCCATAACAAGATACGGAATGAATATTCTGTAATTGATCTAAACGACATAGGTTGCCATGAATTTCGAAACTGTCAATGTCAGCAGACAAATTTTAGTGCAAGTCAAAATATGAGTGAAAAATCGGATGAATCAGATATGGAACTGGATAATATTTAGAATAATATTTTTGGTCGTAGAGAAAATATAGTCTGCTACTCGGTTAAAATGAAAATTCGATACTCGTGGTTCCTCACGCTCGCTACGCTCGCGTTCGTAATCTTCCATTCGGGTCAAATTTTCATTCCAACCTCGTTACAGAATCTACTATTCTTGCAAAAGTTGATGCAACGCCTAAATGGAAGACGGAAAAAACTTGGAAACATTTTAAGTTAGAAGAAGTTAAGAAGAAAAGATATAATGCAATGAGAAATCTAAAAATAATGATTAAAGTTTATTGTATTATTTATTGGAATCGATTTTTTTAAAAATAAAAATCATCCAATATCTGTAGGGTCCAAATTAAAAAACTTTTATAAATCCATTAATAAACATGGTTGAGATTTGCGCCAAGAGAGCGCAATGTTTTTGTCTAATTTAAAATAATTTATTAGTGGATTTAAAAAAAAAATGGAAAACACTAAAAAAAAATTACACTAAATTAAATGTTTTAAATAATTTATAAAAAAACAATAACATTTTTACTTCTTTTATTGGTCAACTATAATTACAATACATTAAACAAATGGCCATCGACTCTAGGTCCTTAAGCCAAATTTTACTTATTTTTATAAGTTTGTTAGATGTATCGGAAAGCTCTAAAGGCCTTTTTACATTGGGTGCAATTGCAAGAAAGATGGCCTGGAAGCATGCGCTTCGACGACGTTTTAATCAGCTGATGCACGTTTTCCCATTTAAAACCCGCATTAGCTGTTTAAAACGTCGACAAAGCGCATGCTTTCAGGCAATTTTTTCTTGCAATTGCACCCAATGTAAAAAGGCCTTAAGAGTGTTGAACAACGGCACTATATGTCGCTATAAGCAACATCTTGTATGTTAAGTTCAACAATCATAATTTCTCACCAACATCAAACAGCAGAATCCTACATCACTTTGACCAGAAAAACTTCAGAGAGTTGGACTATCTTGAAGATCTAGAAATTCACTGTTCACAAACATTTAATCAATAACCCGAATTCATGTTTGAATTTAAGACTGAATATATATAATAATAGAAATCCCATCTTTAGACTTTTTCCACACTAATAATTTATCCTTGAAAACCTACGCCTATGTATTTTAGACTCCTCCCATTTTTATTAGCTCTCAATCGGTTTTACGCATGCAGATAATATCATATTCCAAAAATCTAAAAATCGAGTACCATATTATGTCCAGAATGAATTGATGGAGTTATCGACAATGATTAGTTTACTTAGGCAATGTGAAGTCTTTATTTTATTTTATTTGACTCTGAAATGTTCGTGTCATTATTTGTTTGTCACAATCATAATTGTTCTAAAGCTGAGATTCTCTCTACCACTTCACATCATACTGTCAAATGTCATCCAGGAATTTGTTATTAAAAATCGAAACCTACAACCGAAAATTTGTTTTAAAAATTTTTTCTTTTAATGTGTCTTGTTTCCGGGGCAAGATTTGACGAATGAGTATTCTCAGCTTTACTTTTTTAAAGAAATGTTTTATTCTTATATTACCAACACTTTGTTCTATAAGTAATGTTTTTTAACTTTATATATACTTCTTGTAAAATCGAAGCCCTGAAGATGGCCCTTCAGTAGTAGGCCGAAAGCGCTAGGCAATAAAATAAATTTAGGCTGAATACAAAAATACCTTTTATTTTATTAAAACATATTTTATTTACTGTACACCTGATTTTGACAGTTTGATATTTGGCAACGTTGCGACATCCATCTCTCTCACTCGCGAGGCTATACTTTGGCTCTTATCTCTCATTCTTTTACATTGAAAAGTTCATGGCTTTTCTTCATTGGCGTCGGGCTGATTTTAGGGGTCATTACCCCACTTTTTAGATGGTCGATTTAAAAAAAAAACTCTGGAGTATTTTTTTAGGACACCTAACGAGTCATTCATTTGAATATAATAATGCGATTCCATAACACCCTGTATTTATGCTTTATTTGGTATTTTTTTTTTAATAAAGCCTCTTAGATGGATTTTAGAATTAAATTAAAAGAAAACATATCTTTTAAAAATTGCCTGTCCCACATTATTTTGATATTTTCGCCAGTTTTAACTTTTTAAATGAGATTTGACAAGTTTAACGCACATCACAGAAATGTAATTTGTAAATAAACCATTATTGGGACAATTGTGCATGTCCATAGAATTTATCTGGCTGATAAAGTTACCAGGAGATGAATGTAATGGGCCTAAATAAATTAATGTACCCACTCGTAAGCTTCTAATATGCTTGACAAATATAATATCTAAAACTAACTCACTGTAAAATAGGCAATCACAAAGTTTAAAAGGATTTAATATTTGAAAGCGGAACGGAAGATTTAAATATCATGTTTATTTATACTCGCATCTCGCACGCTCAGATTCAAATGTTAGTTACCAGAGAGCAATAAATTTAATAAATTTTCAAACTCGTCCTTAAAGGAAATATTATACTTCTTTGATGTGACTCTTTGCGTAAAATACATTTTTTTTAAACGAACTGTAGTTCAAAAGATCTGTAAGGTTTACAGCAGACATATTCGTTAATATAAATGTATCCTTGTTTATAATTGTGTCTTTAGGCAGACTGACGTCATAAGCAACGAAATTTAATTTAATTTTGGACAGGTATGATAAGCGACTGAAAAGGAAAACGTGGCTTTTGATCTCGAGGTTCAGTCAAAATGTTAACAATAAGTTAGGATAACTAAAAATACATACTAAGAGTGAAAGTATTAGTGTTGATTCTCCCACAATTTTATTGTTTTGCTTATTTATTTATCTACTGTCATTTAGTAATATGCATTTTACAGTTCTGTAAATAGTTTACAAAACAATTGATGATGCCTTTACAGCACTAGTGCTGTAATGGAAAAACGGTTTTATTAAAATTTTGTGGTTAAATAAAACCACACTTTTTAGAAGAATGATTTATTATTAACAATTTAAAAATGCCAATTATCATAACAACCTTCATAAGTAAATATGTTTCATCATCTGCAGTACTAAGAAACTTACATACGTCTTCCTTTGTGAAAACTTAGGACTTTTTGGCCTTGTAACCCTCTGAACTTCTTTTCAAAAATGCGATTAGTTGAGAAAATCTGCTTATATTTTGATTTTTCTTGAATGAAATCATAGTTCTCAACATTGAGTAGTGAGTCCATAGTGTAGATGGTTTCTGGGAGCGTTGCTTTACGGAAAAATAACCCAAAAGGATTTTCTCAGACACCTCCCTTATTTTGTTAGCTTTGCACCAATCTTCAAACTTCTGATACTCCAACTCATACCGCGCCTTGGATTTTTACGGAACTAAACTTGAGGTCGCTTCGTTTGCCGCTGCTTCTATATCAGAGGGTAAACTTCCATCAGAATCGCTCATTTTGAAAAACGCTTTTTATATTTTTGAATTTGTTTGACAAAGTTTCGACAGTAACCATGCGAAACAATAACTACGCGAAAGGTAACATAAAAAACTTGATTAGTAAACTTAATAGCAGGTGCATTTTAATTTTTAAAAATGCCTTTTGCCAAATATTTTTATTCATAGATGAAAGTAGATAAAATTTTGTACAATATTCTTGTTGTAAATTCATTCACAACTTTAACATCTCGTGTTGTAATATGAATCTTTACAATACTTATATCGTAAATAACTATTAAAAGTTCACTTTTTCATTGTGCTTTTTACTTCTATTTTTAATGATGTGACCTAATGCATGTGTGATCTAATTGCAAAATAACATAAAAAAATTTTTTATGATGGTTTTATATTGATTTATATTATCTAAAATGTACAGTATGTCTCCATAAGTATTCGCCTAAAAGAATTTAATATCTGATAGTTGCATTTTAGGTTTTAGACCATGCAGAACTTTTTATGAAGAATAACTTTTTTTCGTAAATTTAATAATAAAAAAGTTTTTCATATGGTTCCAACTTATGGAGACATATTGTATAAGGCTAATCTAAACAATTTTTTTTCGTGGGTCCATCCATATATGCTTGATTCAATCCGTATCTCCAGGGATGGTAGAAGTTACCAGGCTGTCTCCATACTAATAACATAAGGTGTCTTCTAAGGCTCCATACTAAGACTGGCTAATGTTTCTGCTGTACGTGAATTACCTTTGCGACGGGTTCCTGTGAGGTCCGATCTGCCAATATGTGGATGGAAACTTTGTTTTTTTTTGCTGGATAGACTTTAGTATATCTACCTTACAATAATCTATAGTTTTCAAAAGAAATTTTAGCTATTAATTGGTTGGTTTAAACAAAATATTTTTGTTTTGGAAACTAAATATAAATATTATTCTCAACTGTATTATAGTTACTACGTTTTCATGAGGATTCAGTTCGATTTGAATCCGAATTGAACACATGAAAACAGGTATTTTTACCGTATTGAGTTCGTTTTCAGTTCAGTTCGATTCGCCAATTTTTGGGATCGTACCGAAATTTTTAATCACGAAAACGGTTCGAGATCGGAACGGAATATGATTCTCATAACCTAGAAATAGTTCTTATGTTATGTTTGGTTTTGGTGGTTCTATTATAAACGATGTAAAAATGAACGACCAAAAAAGCAATAGAAACAAAATCTAAAAGCAAAAACATAGACAAGCACGAGAAAAGAGCGGTTTTAACCACAGGTTTGACGCATGACAGCATTGACAGCTGACAAATGTCGAAAATTCAAATCCGAATTGAAATCGATTTCAATTCGATTTGAAAACTGCAATGAAAATGCCTTGGAATGTAATAGGGTAAAAAATATTCAAATCGAACTCAGTCCTCATGAAAACGTAGTAAGTATTGGCAACCAAGTCGACATATTACAACCAATATAAATTAGACCTAGTTCGTACAGCTAGTTTAAATATTTATCTTAATTAAACACACCAGAACGTTTAACAGATGGCGCTAGAAGTTATATAAAACCCTAGAAAGTTGATAATATTGTAATTTTTATTATCAAGACTATCGTTTGAAAGGTCTAGACACCTACTCTGTACGGACAAGGAAGAGAGAGAGTTCGAAACAAAGTAGTATTGACAACAAATATACTCTTTAACAATAGTATAAGTAAATAAAAAGAAAGTTTTTAGCGGCAGGCGGACAATGTAGTGCATCTATCTTTTGCATTAAAGTACACAGGGACGCCAACTTATACGGACACTAAACTACTACTTTATATTTAAAATCACGGCATTATATACGGATTGGTTCGGCACCCAATGGTCTACTGCAGCGCGATCTATATTTGAATCTACAAACCCTTAGAAAACGTGTAGGGATTCGCAGAAACGTTTCCTATTCTGGTGTTTGTTGGCTACCGTATTTGGTTTATTATTTATTCAGTTCTACGTTTTCACATCTGATGGCTATCTTTTGAATTGAGTTGATTCCTATAGATGGCGATACTAGGTTTTCGTCACATTTTTATTCTTAAAAATGTCTTGAAAGCATATTTTCACTCTACTATACTACTGGGAGTTGCTTACGGGTTTTGGCTTTCTGATGAGTACTAACAAGGACGAAACAACCTGTCATTGTCTTCCTGTGCCCCAGAGAACCCATTACCTTTGGCGTCCCTGTGTATTTTTGATTTACAATATCGCTATACAGCATCGAACGTTTTAAAGAATCTGATATAAAGTCAAGTTACCTGCTGTCAAATATATTGTTTTCATTATTAACCATGGTCAATAATTAGTGTCAAGGTAGAGAAACTCGATTTGTAAGATTAATAATCGGTCAATAATGAGATTAATAGTCGAAAATAAGCATATTATTAACAAAGGTTTAGACAGTTATCATTATTGCACGAGGTCACATTACTTTTTCACATTTATTTTAATCGAAGGGATGGATCACTTGCTACACTCGTTTTATAATTTCTCTTTTCACAAAATAAAATGACGCTTTTAACACTAACATCATAAATAACTAATAATTTAAATTTTTATGTGGTGAGAGTACTTTTAAATAGGTCAATGTCGATAAATTTATAAATAATCATTTTTAGTTCTTCAGCAATAACTTATTATTTATTAAGCGCTTTCAGTTTTTCACTAAAATATTTAGCAGAAGCCAAATGTGCCCACTCAATCTAACCTTGCACTATCGGGTGATCGTAGTTTATAACAACTTTCGAGGAATAGATTGACGTCAGTAGTATTTCAGAGACGTGCGCTGGTATTTCAAGAAAATTAAACAAATTTTACTAATTTAAAATTAAAAATAATATTCACAGTAAAAATTTAAACTAATATCACTTTCCCGATAATTATTAGTAAAATATATGAGAAAAGACATAAGTGCCTGCAAGTTTCGTAATTTTTGTTTAAAAAAATTGTTTTTTTTTGAATATTTAAAAAAAAAATTAATAGTTTGGTTTTTGACTACAGAATAATGCCTCTGCTTTATTACAAAGTTTTAAAGTGTTATGTGATGGTAATAATCAAATTAAATAAAAAAATGTAGTCGTCTTTACAACTAAATATTAACCTAATGATCACTTTTCTAGTAATATGTTTTTTTACAAAAGCAATTCATTTTTAAAACATTTTAATCACTTTGCCATGTAATCGTAAGTAAATACCTAAATAGCAGTAGTTTTCCTCACTTTCCCTACACCACTGGCAAGTCTTAAAAAATGAAAAGGTTTTTCAATTTTAAACATAACCTTTAAAAATCAACTGTTTCAATTTGGAATTAATTTTCCTGACCTTTTTTGTTTATTTCTAAATTTACAGCGTGACTATTGTTAAACTTTAAAGTTTATTTCATAAAAGCGAAATATTTAAAAATTATAGGCACTATCTGCTTTAGAACTAAAAATAACCAAACTTGGTTATAAGCCTAGGTCGTGTCGACGTAGCCATTTTGTACTTATATTACTTCAACTTAGTAGTTGTGTAGTGCCAAACTGTGGGAAGTTATGGAAGAACTTAAAATCCCGCACAAGCTGATTCGACTATGTAGAGCGTGCCTAGAGGAGACAAAGAGCTGTATCAAAATCGAAGGAGAATACAGTCAAAATTTCGCTATAAACAGAGGCCTAAAACAGGGAGATGCCAGCACTATTTAACCTTGCACTGAAAAAAGCGGTAAGGACAGCATCAGCGAACGCAGAGGTTTTTGGACCACATGGTCCTAAACTTATTTTCGCCTACGCGGATGACATAGGCGCAGTAGGGGAAAGCACGGTCAGTGTGAAGGAAAACTTTATAAATATAGAAAAATAAGCTAAGAGAATAGGCCTCCGAATAAATGAAGGAAAGACTAAATACATGCATGTCTCCCACAACCCCGCGAGAGACAGAGTCAGACCATGGATGATTACAATGTTGAACATGTACGAACCTTCAAGTACCTAGGCGCAGTGATAACGCTAGACAATAATATGCAGGAAGATATTAAACAGCGTATCACTCAAGCAAATAAATGTATTTTCGCAATAAAAATTCTACTCAAATCGAAATTCATCACAAGAAAAGCCAAAACCGTAATTTACCAAACAATAATACGACCAGTAGCAACCTACGCCAGTGAAACATGGACGCTGACAGTTTGCGACACAGAGCTCCTAAGAAGGTTTGAGAGAAAAATCCTGCGCATGATATATGGCACCTGCCGAGACCCTGAAACTGGCCGTTACAAAATGAGAAGCAACTCAGAACTTGCACAAATATATCAAAGCCCAGACATCATTCAGGAAATAAAGTCCAGCAGACTAAGATGGGCAGGGCACATACAAAGAAGTCAAAATGATCTACTAATAAAACGGGTATGGGAGGAGGCACCACAAGGAAAAATACCACTGGGAAGACCTAGGCTTAGATGGAGAGATAACATCAACAAGGATCTAGCTACCCTTGAAGTGGACCAGCAAGAATGGAAGGAGCTGGCTCAAGACCGTTCTAGGTGGAAGCGAATAGTCAAGGCAGCCAAGACCCACCCTGGGTTGTATTGATTCGGAGTAAGTAAGTAAGTAGTGCCATCGTTACAACGTTGTGTATTTGGTATAGAACTACAACGTTGTAAAATATTACCAATACCTTTGTACCGCAGTTATTTCTTCATAGTTGAGTGATTTATACCTAATGCAACGTCCCAGTTAGTACAATATTCGTCGGACGTCGGAAGAATGATGCTTGGGAGTACAAATCACACACTCGGTGTCAGTCGGGTTTTAATTGTTAAACGTGCATGTGTTATAATACTATGCTCAAGTAAAATAAGCAAGGTTAGTAAATTATATCACTTTAATAGATTATTAAATTTGAATAAGTTCTGTAGTACCTATTTACGCTTGTATTTCAATGTATTTTGGAGTGAATTAAATGTTTGTTTCTTTATGTAAATGATTTACTAGTGTTGTATACCTGAAAGTTAATGCGCGGTATTACCCCTCATTGATTTATATGGTAGAACTTGACGATGTTATGGATATTGAAAATTAATGTTTGATTTATTTAGAATTAGGGCGGAACAAAGGATGTGGTTCCGGTGTATGGAATTTGAAAGATGTGCACATCAAGAGTGCTGCAGTTGATACTCAGCGAAAAATTTTACTTACTACGATTTTAGCTTTACGCGTACCAAAATTAGAAAGGAAAAGAGAGTTTTACAGTTTTAAATGTTAAATTTATCTTTATAAGTAATGATTTATAATTGTTTTGAGTATATTAAAGATAATTAACACTTTATAAGTTCCTGTTTTAGTTGTAATTGAGTACGTCATGTCAGTTTTTATAACTCTCTTTGATACGCAATATTTACCCATAGGGTGGAGAATACCGCGCAAATGCACGATATTAGAAACACATTTTTTTTTAAATTATTTTTTCAAAATTTAATTAAGGTTTGCCAATTTTACTATAACACAATATAAGTAATCTAGGCCAATTTACCTATTCAATCAGTTGTGGTCGGTGGGTATAATCAATAAATATTCCCCAACTTTTTCCTAATAATATCGTCTTATCATCGCTATCATTATATGCCACACGACAGCATGCTTAAAGTAAGACTGAGAAGTCTTTCCTTTCTAACTTTCGGTGTAGCCATATCCCATAATGTACGTCGCGAACATAGCGGAGTTAACTTACCACTCGGAGTGGCGCAGCTTCTTATTCTGGTATATTATTTCTTTCCCTTTTCCCAAGGTTTTCACTTTTTGAAAATTTCAAAACTAAGTTTTTGGAACACATTTACTCCGAAAATGATGCGATATTTGTATCCAAAAAGGTGTGCTGTTATTGGATTTCATACTTTCTTATTTTTTAAAATTCGTGACAATGGGATCTACAATCATCTACCCCCACAAGTAAAACGAATTATTTAAGCGAATATAGTAATTCTTAAACAGAAATATTTAAAAATGTTTAATACATAGCCAGAATTGGTAGTTTTCTCCTTCTTCAAAGTGAATTGTATTTGTTTTAAACTCTTAAATAATAAGAAACATAACTCTTGTAAATTTCAAGCAACACTTAAACTATTTTTTAGAATTTTGTGTATCTTTACCAGAAATAAAATTATTTTTTCACAAGTTTTTTCAAAATGCTAATTTTTGAACATTAAATTGTTTAAGAAAGAAAAGTTATTTTGTGTACTCATTACTCACTTAAAAACATCTAGCGAGAAAGAGGTTTATTAATGGCGTTTAAATAATTTGTTTTTTCTATCTAAATATTTTCCTTTAAAAAAAAAATTACCTAGATCCCTACTCGAAAGAGTATTAGTATAAAGTTTTTCTAATAGGTTAAAAAAATTATTTTGGACCTACGTAAGTCTAACTATATACTTACTGTGTCTAAACGTACGCTTCTGGTGCCCTTGCAAATTGTAATTATACGTGGTAACTATTCCCAGGACAATTTACATTTGATGCACACTGCATCATGATGTGACGTAACAAGCTGACCACTCTCCCACATTAATTTAATTTAACAGCATGATTTGCTTTAAATTTAATCATTCTAAAAATAGATAAAGTATCCTTTTACCTATAATATGTTACAAAAATATTCGGCACAACAGTATATATTTCGTTTAATTGTATATTATAGCCAACATGTTAAATTGCACAATGATTTTAAACAAGAATTAACTAATAACTAATAATTAGACCATCAAAGTTGTCTACTTTTATTATGAAAATTTTTTTTTGCCCATGTCAAGATTGCTTTTGTTAGTTAACTATTGTTAAACATTCTACACATCCCATAACTCAATATTAGATATTTTAAGGTGCTAGCAATACTCACTATCTCCACTCTAAAAGATGAGTTGGTTGCTTAAGCTAATTGTCTTTCTAGATAGACCTTTATATACCTAATAATAATCTTTAGTTTCCCAAACCAATTGTAGCTGTGTCCCGTCAACCTGCCATTTTTATGTTATGTTTGTTTATTTATGCCGGTCGATTCAGTTTCCAACGAAGAAACTTTGTGGTGGTGCAGTGCATTTGTTATTGGCTTTGGCCTTTTAAGCATCCCGGTGATACTTTTTATGGGAGATACGAAACTATGCGACATCACGAAAAACTCCAGATTATTCACTTAAGTTTGCCCCTACGATCAAAACGACAGTTTCTTTAACCTTTAAAAGGTAATGGATAATTATTGTTTTGCGAGAGGCATATTTGTAATTCAAACATCTTTTCGTTAACTTTGATTTGATCCCATATTCATTTTAGAAGATTGTCAAGATAACATTACTATAATTCTTGTAATTAACAATAAAAGTAGTATTGGCAGCAAACATATTCTTTCAACTAACAAAACATAGTTGAAGTATTCGTTACTAAATTTCCTCTTGAGGCTATTTTAATAGTAGATTCTGTAACGAGGTTGGAATGAAAATTTGATCCGAGTGGAAGATTCCGAACGCGAGCGTAGCGAGCGTGAAGAACCACGAGTATCGAATTTTCATTCTAACCGAGTAGCAGACTATATTTTCTCCACGACCAAAAAAACTATTCGCAATATTTGTAATTTCAGGTGGAGTATTATCCAGTTCCATATCTGATTCATCCGATTTTTCACTAATATTTTGACTTGCACTAAAATTTGTCTGCTGATATTGACAGTTTCGAAATTCATGGCAACCTATGTCGTTTAGATCAATTACAGAATATTCATTCCGTATCTTGTTATGGAATGAAAATACACGCAAAACGCATAAGAAGCAAGTGTTTCAGAATAAATATTCCAACTCAAGAGCGAGAATTTTTACATTCTATTATCAAAAATGATTTTGGAATTATTGCATTCAGTAATGGTCGTGGAGAAAGAACTTTTCTTGTCACGGAAACCAAGATATACTATACCAGGCCAGTTTTTATTGTGTATTTTTTCCTTCTTGAGCCATTATTCTTGAATTGTATTTTCCTACTAACTGTAGAAATGCCTGATCGAAAATTTGATCGGGAGAACACTTATATTTATCAATATTATTTTTCAAACTAGGTACCTGACCGTTTTGCCTTTGCCCCATTACAAAAACAAATATTTATTTTAGTGTAACACATGCTTAACCTCAAATTACCAATGAAGGTTTTACAATAAGACAATACGATGCCTATGATAGGTCCTAAGATAGGAAATGAAAATCTGGAGTTTCAAATAAATTGCTTAACAAGCAATACTTACCTTTAATTTTTTTTTATCTGCAGGAAAATTCTCGTTGATGTTAAATTTATTTATTGCCGTCCACCGTAAATAACTACGACATAACTTACAGAGTTTCGTGTTAGCAAAACTACATGTCGACATGAAGAACGTAAGATGGCGCGACATGTATCGTTTGAAAAATTCACATCCCCGTTTTGCCTGACATACTAGTTCTGTTGCACACTCCCCTATGCCTAGGTTTTGGGATACCTAAGTGTTTGGATTTAAGTAATATTAAATAACAAATCTGACAGTTGTGCATCTTCTTCTAATTTATATATTCCTTAACTTCACTTTTGCTTCAGTGTTAGAAATTGTAGGGCTTATGAAGACTCAGTATTTTTTCAGAAGTCACTTTTGAGAGTAGGAAGATTTCTAGAGGCGGGACACACTTTTTTTTAGAAGTCACTTTTTTTCCAGTCGCCCTCCCCCTCAGCAAAATCCTGGATCCACCACTGCAGTGTTATAAAATGATATGTAAAATGTATGTGTAAATTGGGTTTCTTGGTCATCATTCTCAAGTTATAATGATCTGAGTGATCACTGTGATTGATCAGTTTCATATCCTAGCAGCGATGAATATAAAATAATATCCGTTCAGTCAACAAACTGGTATAGCCCATTTATTCAGTCACTTGATTATAAAAGAAACAAACAATATCCATGGGGAGTCCAATAACATTATTTTAATAATAAACAAACCGATGTCAACACCTTCTCAATTTGACTTTGATTAATGTACCTCGGATGTCGGTAATTCCCGCCCTAACTTCGCCTCTGATACCATTTACCATGACCTGAGAAATCTTTCAATATCATACGGTAGATGGTTGACGGTCAATAGGAGGTCGCCATTCTTTTTTTTTATTCCCCGTGTCATTTGTACAATAAAAAAATATAGAAGTCAAAAATCAATAGTAAAAAAGCTAGTGAATTATGCTCTTGTTACATAAATAACAACTTTTTATATCGCCACTCTACGTTTTTAAATAGACATTTACGCCCTACGTTATTATTACGAAAAGTATCATCTTTAAAAGCACGTCTGTGACGTAAAAAGCAAAGACACTTACCCATTTAAAATTTAACCGCGACAAATTGAGTTATCCTAGTTTCTGATTTTCGAGCGAACGTTATGACGTCAGCAACGTAATGGCGCATTCCAGAAAGTGGGAACAAGGAAAATTGCCCTGGCGGAGTATTTCTATATATAAATCTTATACCGTTAATGGGAAAAATTGGATATGCTTTCTTATACATATTGGACCATATTCTAGTAAAAAAAATATAAATATTAAACATTAAAAAAATTTAAATTGAATTATCAAATTGAAATTAGTAACACCAAGAGAATATTTAAAAAGTTAAAATAAACGATCTTAACACTTTTATCCAGACTGTAATACATGGAAAAGCAATATCATTGATAAAAACGTTTATTTTTTTTTAAACAAAATAATTTTAAAGTAGATTTATTTACCTGAATTTATTGGTAACTTAGATACACTCTTAGAAAATTAAACCTATAGAACTAATTATTTATTTATTTGCTTACAAACTCTACAGTAAATCCAATTACAGAGTAGGATAGTTGACAGAGTAGAAAAAAAAACTAAAATACTTCATTTAACATTTTCCTAAGCCTAACTTTACTAATATTAAACAAATCACATTGGTTTTGTATTTGATTGTATATATTGCACATTTGCGTAATGGGTGAATTCCTATAGTAATTTGTACGAGCTTTATCAATATACAATGTCAGAGGATTTCTTGTTCTGTAAGACGGTACATAAAAATGTAAACAAGATAATAGGCTAGTGTCATCAATTAAGTTATTTACTAGCTTGTGCAAAAAAAGAACAGAAGCTATTTTCCTTCGATTCTCTAAACTCTTGAGATTGTACGCTTTCATAACATCAATTTTGGGTATATGCATCTGATATACTTCATTTTCTTTATAATAGATATATCTTAAAAATTTATTTTGAATCTTTTCTATGACATATGTATGGTTCTTATAGTATGGGCTCCATACAATTGAGCAATATTCTCACTTCTTACATACGCAACATATAGAACTCTTATACATTTCATACTTGTAAACAGTCTGCAATTTCTAACCACAAATCCATACATTCTAGACGCTTTTTTTGTTATTTCAAATAAATGAGTTTTAAAAGTTAATTGAGAATCAAAAATGACTCCAAGATCCCACATCTCCGTAACCCGAGCCAATGCCGTTCCATCAATTAAATATTCATAATTTATTATGTTTTTTTTCCTCCCGTAGCTGAGAACATTACACTTACTTATATTAAAATACAACCGATTTTTAATTGTCCATTGATAGAGTGTATTTAAATCTTCTTGTAGACGTTGACAATCATTGGTATCTTTAACCATTATATAAAGTTTTAAATCGTCAGCAAACAACAACAACGTTGGAGTGTTTAATTTCTTTAACAAGGCTGTTGATGTATAAAAGAAATAGCAATGGCCCTAGGTTAGAGCCCTGCGGGATTCCAGAAGTAGCCAAAAAATAATTGGAATTATATCCTCTAACAACTACCCGTTGTTTCCTATTTTGCAAATAGGATTCGAAAAATTTCACCATGTTTTCATGAAATCCAAATTCAGACCGCAGCTTTTTTATGAGAATAGCGTGTGATACCTTATCAAACGCCTTAGCGAAATCAGTGTAAATCACGTCTACCTGGCATTTTTTGTCGAGACTTTCAGCTATATATTGAGTAATATTACATAGGTTGGTAGTGGTGGACCTTTTATTTAAAAATCAATGTTGCCAATCCGTTTTCTTATTTCTGACATGGCTGTACACATACTTATACATAATAGATTCGTATATTTTAGCCGGACATGACAACAAAGCGACTGGTCTATAATTTTGGATATCAGATTTATCCCCTTTTTTGAATATTGGACATATTTTGACTTCCTTCCATAATTGTGGAAAAGTATTTGTTCTTAATGAAATGTTAAATATTGTTTTGAGAGGATCAGCAAGAAAACCTACTAAGCCCTTAAAAATAAATGACGGTATATTGTCAGTTCCAACTGCCTTGTTAATTTTGAGATCCTTAATAGCATCACACACATCCTCATAACTAACCTGCTTCACACAAAAAACTTCAGATATCTCACCTATTTCAGGTTGAGGATTCCCAAAGTGTTTAGGATTATCCTTGACATAAACAGAACTAAAAAAGGATGCAAAAGCATTCGATACAGTCCCGCCTTCCGTGTACTCAACACCATCTGCATACATTTTGTTTGGAATGCCAGTTGTAGTCTTATTACTTTTAATAAACTGCCAAAATGACCTTGAGTCTTCATTAATATCTAATTGAATTTTATTGAGATATTGTTCATGTGCAATTTTTATATCTGTTTTAATTTTGGCTCTTAGTTCAACAAACTGATTCTTTATATCTAAATTACCCGTTCTCTTACTTTTAAGTCTTAATTTATCTTTAATTTTTATATTTTTAATAATATTTTTATCAAAATAAACAGGATATTTGCGGTTGGGTATACTTTTTGGTACACAAATTTCAAAAATAGCATTGATTTTATCATAGAAACATTTTACAGCTAAGTCAACATCTTTAAAAGACTCAAGATCATTCCAATTAGTATTTTGAAATAACTGATACATAGCCTGAAAATCTGCTTTTCTAAAGTTAAAATTTGCTACATTGTTATTGTTTGTCAAACATTTTTGCTTGGGACTATTGAGTTTTACTTCGATGGTAAGAGGGGGATGATGTTTATCTACTTCTACAAAGCTGTATGTGCTTTCAAAAACATTACAATTTAGGTTAGTCAAAACAATGTCCAATATATGGTTGTTGATATTTATAACACGATTTAATTGCAGACAATCAAAAAATTCTATAAAGTTTGACAACATATCTATTTGATGATCCTTATAATTTCTCGTGTAGTAGTCACTTAAATGGGTAATATTAAAATCCCCAATTATAATAAATTTATGCTGGTATAGAAACTCTAAGCTTTCTAAATAAGAAAATAAATCGTCCCGTTTAGAAATGTTACAGTTAGGTGCAATATATACAACAAAAACATATATATATATAACTTACATCATTAGTATATATCTTAGCTCCCACTAGGTCTATTTCAGGTATATTAAAATTAAGTATCATTAACGTACTCTTGTAAGTCTTTTTTACTGCCAGAAGGACACCTCCACCACGCATACTGACTTCTCTGTTGCGGTTTTTGTAAACTAAAAAGTTGTCAGTAAACAGCTCATTGTCATAAACATTATTTGATAACCAGGTTTCACTTAGTGCCACCACATCGTTTTCACTTTCCGTCATACATACACTATTGTAAAAATCCATGGTTTTACTGTTCAAACCACGCACATTTTGGTACGCAATATTAAATGTTGTGCTTTCGGTTTGTTCTTCCAAATCCATTTCATTTGTAGAATAATCATCTTTGAAGTTTTTACTAGAGTTGATTAAAAATTTACAGGAGTTATGTAATTTGTCTGCTGTTGCAATTTTTTGATTCTTTGGATATAACTTGGGCAATTTGAATCTCGAGCTGTATGATTTCTATCGGATTGCTTTGAGCGCTTGCAGTTCGGACAATCATAGTTGATTACAGAGCACTCAGCCGCATTGTGTGCTTCTCCACATTTATAACAGCATTCATTGCCTTTGCAATATTTAGCCACATGGCCAAACAAACAGCATTTAAAGCATAATGCGACATTGGTATATTCTTGTATATATGCTGGGCACAAGTCAAACATAAGTCCATTGTTCCTTATTATCCATTTAAATATTTCAGGGGTCGTCTGAAAAATCCAATTCTCCTTTGCTTTGTTTCTACATTCCCTTTTAGTAATAAAAGTAATTTTATTTTTGACGTCTTGGCCAAATATATCGGTTATTTCATGGTTTTCAGTAATAAATTCGTTGACAAATTCTTCAGAAGAATATCCCTTCAGAATACCATAAACAACTTTGTGATAACATATGATTTTTTGTATACTAACATAGTGTTCTTTATAAACATAACCATTTTTTTAAACTTTAAAGTTAACCTGTTTAAAGATTGCATGTATTTTTCAACAATACAATATTGATGGGTAAATTATACCTACATCTACATGGTTGCCCAGAAGTCCGGAATAAAATTAATATAGCCTTAACCTGTAACTTTTGGGTAAAACACTCTGGCACATCAACTTAGTTTTATATATGCTCACATTTTGACGTTATTTGTTATGTTTTTTTTATAGACATTAATTTGTCAAATATATATGACGACATCGATCTTTTTTTTTAAATGGCAAACATACATGCTTATAAATTTTGGCGCAATTTTGTCAGGCTATTTCAAAATGGCGGCTGTTAAAAGTTTTTAAAAAATCTCCATTTATATAAGCGGAAATGATAAATCATTGATGTTTTTTTACCTTTCAAAGTAAGAAATCTTCATTGTTTCACGTTCTGATATTGTGAACTTGTAAAATTAATAAGGTATTTCCAAAGTATTATTGGGCAATCCAACGATGTGTCAAAGTGGCGGCTGGCTGGCAAATACTGCTTTGTGATTGGTACACGTGACCATAAAAATAATGTTGCTGGTAGCATTTAACTGGTGACTCAATGCTTTTTGCCATCCAACCGCCATATTGAATCACGTGGTTTGGATTCCCTAATTTTATAATTTTCTAAACAAAAATGGTTTTGTCAAAAAGACAGCGCATCGAAGTCTTGATATTGTTAGGATGTGGAGATAAAATAAGAAAAAGAAGAATGTCAGAACGTGAAACAATGAAGATTTCTTACCTTAAAAGGTAAAAAACATCAATGATTTATCATTTCCGCTTATTTAAATAAAGATTTTTTTTTAAACTTTTAACAGTCGCCATTTTGAAATAGTTTGACAGAATCGCGCCAAAATTTATGAGCATACTATACGAGATATTAGCTTTCAAATGATGTATCACAAAGTATGTTTCCATTTAAAAAAAGATCTATGTTGTTATATCTTTGACAAATGTGTATAAAAATAAAAAACAAATAACTTCAAAGTGTGAGCATATTTAAATAAAACTAAGTTGACGTGTCCGAGCGCTTTCCCCAAAAGTTACAGGTTAAGGCTATATTAATTTTATTCCGGACTTCTTGGCAACCCTTTATAATGTTTTAGTCATACATATCCTACTCGACTTAAAAGAAGTAAGTGAAACTCAATTGTATTATGTGACGGTTGAGGACAAATATGTTTTTTGAATGATATAAAAGTACTTGTGGTGTCTTTATTTGTTTTCAATCACAATGTTTCAACTAGTAAGTTTTCAGATGATACAGTATTCATTCAAAATATATGTCCGGTTCCCATTTTCCCCAATCTTCTAAGGGACATTTGTCAAGGGTCACCCTATAAATGTATTAGATTGCTCAGTATCCGAGGTTCCATAAATATTTTAGTCTAGACATTAAAGTAATTATACATTAATTTACCTTAACTAGGACGAAAATATAATTTATGCTTGGAAGGTCTACTTAGAAATAACTAAAGTGTGCCAAGCCTAGATCAAAATAAGTTTTATAAATAGGATTTTTGGAAATCCGGATCCAATATGATACTTTGTAATTATCATAGCCACGAGGATTGGGTAAAACATTATTATATCAACTTTTTACATATTGTTATTGCTCAGTATTCTCGGTCTAAGCTTTTTAAAGCGATCGTTAGACTAGTGAAGTTCTTCGTGAATTTATTCTTGAAGTTATTAGTTTTTACATTGTGCATCAGCTGATCAAATTTTGACATGTTGGACAATTTTACCGACATAATATAGTTTTTGAACAACTTATCATAATAACTTCCTTGTTCATACAACAGATGACTGGTAATTAAAAAATTCTATTTCAATCCACACCAAAAACACATTAAAAAATGTTTTAATTAATTTCTTAAATCTTATGACGCAACTCACTTATTTGTTTAAAGGTTGGTACGTAAAATCTGAGAGAAAAATAGAACGTGTTTCACTTTATTTATTTGACTCAAAGTTCTCTCTTGACATTATCAAATTTAGCCTTAAGGATTGCCTATACTGACACTTCGCTGCGGATGATCGAAAATGTTTGAAACCTGCTATTTGATTACCATTTCGATGAATGCATATCTTCAAATATTCGTCGGTGTTATTTTAAACAAAAAAAAACAATAATGACCCGCCTTAAACTGCCACCATCCCAGCAAGAGAAGAATGAGTCCGCAATGGGCTGGCCTACTAAAGGCGGCTTATTCACTGACAGCTCCAAGACCAAAGACGGCATTGAAGCCGAAATATACGGTAGACATACTAAAACCAAGCTATCATAATAATATTGTCTATAGTCTCTAGTGACTATATTCCAGAAAGTGTATATGCTATTAAAATCTGTACAAGACTGCTTATAGTGCTAATATACGTATATTACATGCACGAAACAATAAACATTTTCAACAGTCTCTAAAATCTCTTGAATCGAGTTGGTTCAGCTTAAAAACATATGGAACTATCGTGAGGCACTATACGAACTTAGCTCAAATAATAAAACTACCTTAGTTTGGATACCGGTGCACATGGGAGTGGATGGCAACGACGCAGCCAATCCAGTTGCTAAGAGAGGGACAGCAAAGAAATTCACAAAATCTGCGCCGGTACTAAGTAAGTCACAGGCTACAGTCAAAGAAACAATTCTGGCCACAGCAGCAGATAACTGGAAAATGCACTAGTAAAGCTTACCAGGCCTCACACACTCAAGGACATTTATAAATAGTCCCTTAAACCAACGGATAATGGACAAACTATTGGTACTCAAAAGGTTACATCTCAAAGTTTAGTTGGTGCACAAAATGTTCTGGCGCAAAATGACGATGCATGCTCTGCATTAAAGATGCAGAAACGATGAAGACGTACTATACACCTGCTCTGCTGTAGAAAGAATCAAATTTCGACTATTTGAAAACAAAAAAAAACCTCTCCCAATACCTTAATTAGCATCATGAAAAAGCGAGACCAAATGGTCGCTGTGGAGAGTTTGTAAAATGTAACCCACTCACTTTACACCAACCTCACTGATATTTCTTGAATAAATTCATGAATAACTAGGGTACATTTAAAGTGACTAATTTACATTTTCTAATAAAAAAGCAATAAAAAAACATTTAAATTTATGTGGACCGCAACGCGTAGGTACAGAGTCAACGTGAAGTTGATATATTATATGTCATATTGAAAATAGGAGGAGCTTTATGAGAATGTGTCGAATCTCCTCTTTGACTGGCATAATAGATTTAGTTTTGTAATTTATGTTTCTCGAAAGAATTCGATAGTTTACCGAGACGGTCGTCTCTTCGAGGTTTAATGTAGGCGATAAATATTTTCGGTTCCAGTTTTAAATTGGATATATTTTACACAAACAAAGCCTTGGGTTCAATTAATAAGGATTTAAAATCTTTTACAATTATAAACTAAGTAATTTATTTGAGCTGGGCTACATTCTTGGTGAAACGAAATCTAGGAATGATTGTAGCATTTTGTAGACATTCATTTGATAACTATCTGAAACGATCCCAACACGTGTCCGGAAACTGAATTAAAAACTGTGAAACATAACAAGTAATCAATGTTTTATTTTCCATACAATAAACATTTTATTTCAAATTCTATCTATAATTTCTTTGTTATCTGTTTTAAAATGTTAAACATATTATAATAAACTTCTTTATTTATGTATTGTCAGGGCGTATAGGATCTCAGAAAATTTTTCAGATACACTCAAGGCTTTAGATTTGAAAAGGCGAAGTTATGAATATAGTTAATTGAGGCCTTGAAATGTATAATCTAACTAAATTAAGTTAATTCAAACCAATTAGTTAATAATAAAACTTGATATTCAATTTTAAAATTATTGCAACAATTATAGAAATGTGGGTCGTATTTACACGAGTAACGGTATTCACTCTAGCCTGGTCAGTCATACTCTGCTTAGTGGTGACAATCAATAATGTGTGAATCATATTCACTTAAGTCCTGGTAGCTCATAAGAACAGAAGAGTTATATATGTATAAGTAGTGGTGCCATCTATTAATGATACAAATATATGCCATAATATGTCTATATAGTATTATAGAAAGTTAGCTGTGGCTGTATCCTAGTGTATACCTGTTGGGTAGAATGCAAGAAATAAGACTTTTGTTATACGTGTAAATTCCAATTTTTTAATTTAAAATCTTAGCAGATCGCTTTCGGCTTTCTCCATGCTCAGTGCTCAATATTTATACAATGCTATTCTCAGTGGGGCATATCAACATTTCGTTTATTATGACATTAAATTTAAAAAAAAAACAATTTCAAATATAATAAAACGTTATAACTTCAAATTCAAAAACATCTTTGATTTAAACAACTTAAAGGTGGTAAGGGCAACGAACAATAAAATTGTTTTTTTTTTTAAATTTAATATTATAGTGGACGAAATGTTGATCTACCGGACTGAGTATTTCATTGTATAAATATAACATTGACGACTAGCACTGAGGATGGCGAGAGCCAAAAGCGCTCTGCTAGATTATAAATATAAAAATTGAAATTAACACATAAAACAAAGTACCCTTTTTTGCATAAGGTATTATAGGCCTTCTTAAAGTAAAAATAACTTATTTTACTATTGAAAAAAATAAAGTTTTACGATAAAGTTGCAATAAATAAAAAAAATTCCTAAAAATATACTAAAGCATTATGTTTAATAAATAAAGTTGTACAGTTTAGTGTCCGTATAAGTAAAATAGAAAGAAAGTTTGAAGCGGCAGGCGGACAAAGTGATGCATCTATTTTTTGCATTAAAGTATACAGGGACGTCAAAAGTAATGGGTTCCCTGGGGCACAGGTAGACAATGACAAGCTGCTTCATCCTTGTTAGGACTCATCATAAAGCCAGAACCAATTCTCAATACAGCGAAAATATGCTTTTAAGATATTTTTAGTTACAATAAACCAAGTAAGTTAGGCCAATACAACAGGCACCCCAGTGGGCTACTGCAGCGCGATGTATATTTGAATCTACAAACCCATAGAAAAAGTGTAGGGATGCGCAAAAACGTTTCCTATACTGGATGTCTTGGCCTACCGTACTTGGTTTATTATTAGTTCTATGTTTTTACGTCTATGGCTGGCTATCTTATCTAGCATTGAGTTGAATCATTTAGATGGCGATACTAGGTTTTCATCATATATTTATTCTTAATAATATCTTAAAAGCATATTTTCGCTGTATGGGGAATTGCTTACAGGTTGTGACTTTCTTATAAGCGCTAGCAAGGACAAAATAGCCTGTCATTGTGCCCTGTGCCCCAGGAACCCATTACCTTTGGCGTCCCTGTTAACTTTAATGCAAAAGATAGATGTACCACTTTGTCCGCCTGCCGCTAAAAACATTATTTTACCGAACACTAACTTTTAAAATGCTTTAAATACTATCTGCCTATAAATGGTAATGCTTTTTGAATTCTTATATATTTTTTGTAGAAAACCATTATTATTTTTTTAATAAGATTCCTTTTGTGTCTTCGTAACAATATTCAATTTCTCAATGCCAGAAACTCTTTGTTTTCCCCCTTTTGATAGTATGACGCCACTGAATCATATTTCCTTTTCCCTTTAAGGCATTTTGTGACGCTTTGGCTCTAAAGTTTTTGAGACATAAATTATTCACGATCTAAAATAAAAGAAAATGTAGATGAAAAATAAAGAGTGTCTCAACTGTTAGTAAATTAAACATAAGCTTCCACCGATAATAATTTACTCTAATTATTTACAATAATAGCAAAAACACTCTTATCTCTGAGTTAAACCGCCAAGCACAGTTTTTTACTTTCTTACTATTACTCACTAGAAGGTTATCATAAATTCTTATAGTTTGGTTAAGGTTGGAAGGTTTGAATAATTTTAACTGTTATGATTTTTATAAAACTAAGAAATGGTTATATCCATTTGTAACTCGTTTTAATTAAGGTCTCAATACTTTGTTACTTTAAAACTTAATTCTATTGATTTTAAGTTTAAATGGTTTATTTAACAGGTTTGATTGTAAATTCAAACACTGAACTATTGTAAAAATATATTCTAACGTTATTCGTTTGAAGGTTGGAGACAGTGATATTTCTTGAATGACAGAAGAGTTTTGTACTTGCATTGTCTTTATTTGTTTTACATGACAACGTTCCAACTGGTAAGTATTTCCAGTTGTTTTCGGGTGAATACTAAATAAGTACAGTAACTACAGGTTTATTTATACTAGTCAGATGCACTGGAGCATAACTGAGATGTGTGCAGTCATGCACTCAGTTCGTGAGCGGATATGGTGCTAATTTAGTGTGAGTGTCGTAAAAGTGCGGATGTTTCTTCGAGATTTTACGCAGAACGCTTTCCCTTGCGGGCTCATTCTACACCTAGAAATTTTCTTAATGTTATTCAACGGGCAAGTTAGGAACCGTATTTGTTTCGTAGTGTAATAAATGAATGTAAGTACTTTATATTTGAGTTTTTTGATAAAAGGTGTTTGAAAATGTTGTACATTTTAATGCCTTTTCTAAACAGTTAAAAAAGAAGTATAAACTTAGGAATCACCCTGTATAATATATGTAACCCATTATGTATATCCATTATTATCTCTACTATGTAGTTTTCAGTTTATTATTCCGTGAAATGACAATTAGAAAGTCGAGATTTTGTTCATTTAATTTGAATACAAAGTTTTTTTTTGAATAGTAATTAACTGAGTTTTACCGAGAACGTATGCAACTCTACATATTTTAATAAACGTTTTATATATCTTTATTAACGAAACATTTCCAAGCAAACATTTTAGCAATGCGATTTTAATTAAATTTATACAATTACACCAGAAAACAACCTATAGCAAGTGTATAATATTCTTGTTTTCCGCACGTTATTATTGTGGTTTTCCAGGCTTTATTTCTTGTTATGTTGGAGCAAACAATATTTCATTATTTTAGTAACCGCAAGGCTAACTGCAGCTGACTTCTGAATTCGCCTATTCATACTATTACAGTCAAAATCAATCATGTAAAGTACAATGACGTAGGCGACGCCGGAGAGAAAACTTTGAAAAGTTTCTACATAGCCTAAAATAATAATTATTTTATTTGTTAGTAAAGTCTACGGTATCCACAATGCTTCTTGACTCGTGCATCATCATTGTTTAACGATTAAGGGAAAACGTGATTTACCACTACCCATATTTATTTAATATATTAATAAAGGTGAATAATAGTTATTTACGATATAACAAACGAGGCGTCAGCCGAGTTTAATAAAACATCGAGTGTAGTAATATGAATTTACAACAAGAATATTGTACAAAATTTTATCTACTTTCATCTATGAATAAAAATATTTGGCGAAAGGCATTTTTAAAAATAAAAATGCACCTGTAAAAATGCACCTGCTATTAAGTTTACTAATTAAGTTTTTTATGTTACCTTTCGCATAGTTACTGTTTCGCATGGTTACTGTCGAAACTTTGTCAAACAAATTCAAAAATATAAAAAGCGTTTTTCAAAATGAGCGATTCTGATGGAAGTTTACCCTCTGATATAGAAGCAACGGCAAACGAAGCGATCTCAAGTTTAGTTCCGACAAAATCCAAGGCGCGGTATGAGTTGGAGTATCAGAAGTTTGAAGATTGGTGCAAAGCTAACAAAATAAAGGAGGTGTCTGAGAAAATCCTTTTGGGTTATTTTTCCGTAAAGCAACGCTCCCAGAAACCATCTACACTATGGACTCACTACTCAATGTTGAGAACTATGATTTCAGTCAAGAAAAATCAAGATATAAGCAGATTTTCTCAACTAATCGCATTTTTGAAAAGAAGTTCAGAGGGTTACAAGGCCAAAAAGTCCAAAGTTTTCACAAAGGAAGACGTATGTAAGTTTCTTAGTACTGCAGATGATGAAACATATTTACTTATGAAGGTTGTTATGATAATCGGCATTTTTGGGGCTTGTCGGCGCGAAGAACTAGCTAAGTTAATGTTGGATCATAATTATAATTGTTAATAATAAATCATTCTTCTAAAAAGTGTGGTTTTATTTAACAGCAAAGCAATTTCATAATTTCCTAATTTATTAACACTCTGTACATCTGATCTGACGTTTTTTTTTCGTGAATTTATTTTCTCAACAAGCAAAACTTTTTATAAAGAATGACTTTTGTAGGTAAAATTAATAATACAGATTTTTTCCTCCTTGGGGAACCCATCCGCGGACACACTGTATAGTTTTTTCGGAGCTTCTACTATCGTTCTCCGTGTTTCCGATAAGTAGTTTATGATGCGTATTTATATAATATTATTTTTTAAAGTCCTTATGTCAAAAAAATGACGGCGGTGGCTAAAGTACTCGTAATTAGGATATGCTAAAAAATAAAATATTCATGTATAAATTGTTAATAAAAATATCGCACAAATAACAAGTATAAAATCCTTACCGATTTTTGACAAGAAAGTCGATTCTACCGATGACACCCGAGTTTTTTTTTATCGACACGTGAACACGGTACTAATATTCATACTTATTGATAGCGATGTCGCTAGAAATCGATCGCTTTCTTTTTTGAACATTGTTGCACCCCTGGTCAAAGTTACTGACTGTATAATTATTACAAAATTTAATATCACGTCCAGTCTCTGGTTACTACCCCTGATGGTCCGTTATTGATAACAATGTTAATTAATAACTATTACAATAAAATAAAATGTACTACACCATTTTATAAAAAAAAAATAAAGGATATAAAAATAATTAACTTTTATTAATATTTAACTTAAAATGTTATTACTTTCTAAGTAATAAAACATAATTTACTTACATTTTTCATAAACTTAACCGCCAATTTCTTTTAAAATACGGTATTACCAAGGATGAAAAAATAAATGGTGGCCCCAAAATGAATGATTAAACTTTGGTTCTTAAGAACATGAACAAAAGTTTGAAAAGTCCGATTTTTATGTCTTACTAACTTTCTTCAACTTAATATTTAGCCGTTAATGGATTGTAAGTACCTAATAATAAACAGAAAGAATTTATTTATTAAATATTATGAGCCTTTTTTTGTTATCGTCGGTGTTAATAAAAAATCCTCATATTGCAGATGGCAACTTACTAGTGGTAAGTGTTACAATTAAACGGGGAGGGGGTAATCATATCGCTTTCCTCTTAAGGACCGAAAAGATAATGATAAATTAAAACTAATTTTTATAAAATATTTTGGCATATTTTAAATTCCACGTTAAGCTGTAGGTCCCGTACGTCTGGCTGACATTACCCAGACGAAATGGGCCTTATATAGGCCTAAGTATACTGGCTTTTCCGCCAATCCTAGCAAAAGAAAAATCTCTAGTCGTCTCCAAGTGAATACTAAATAACTGCAGTAACTACAGCTCTATTTATACTAGCTAGGTGCACTGAGTCATAACTAAGATGGGCGCAGTCATGCGTTTAGTTCGTGCGCTGTAATATTCTAAGATAACTTCTGTTTAATAAAGATTTCCAGATATTTCTTCTATCTAAGGAGGGCTTACAAAAACAACCTGGGTTCTGATGTATGGTAGCAGCTTCCTTGAATTTTCTCTTCCTTCAGTGTGGTTGTTTATGCAGGATTTTAGCTTTTGTCCAGCTTAAATGATGGCTGTGTATCCAATGTAACCAATGGGAGACTGGACATAATAATTTAGGGAATGAAATTAAAACATATATAAAACTAAAAAACCTATTTTTACATAATATAAGTTTAATACAATGATAGTCTTTCTAGATTGTAATAATCAGAAAAGAAGAACATGAAGAAAAATATATAAATGTATTGAAATAGCTTAATGAGCTAATAAAAATTAATTATTATTATTTGCCATAAAGTGACTTTTCTGGAATAATAAGGATATCTTTTTACGCCATTCGCATTGTCTCCATTACAAAAATTCGCTTTTTAATATCAGTAGGTACTATATCACACTTTAATGGTATTTGTGTTTTTATTTATTTCAATAAAGTTACTTTGCTTTGTCAGAATTGCATACTTGCAGGTATCATTTCTACTTAATAAAGTATTATTATAAAAGTGGTCTATTATGGGAGAAAAACATATTCGTTATATTTTGTTGTTTTTTGACAAGTAATTTATTTTCCTAAATAAACAGTCCCAGAATTAACTGTACTATCCTTTAAACAAGTAAGTTGAATCGTTCGCAATCTTATCAATTAATATCTAAATTAATAACAAGTTATTTCTTTTAAATTTTTGTAATGTCCTTTTTCCGTTTAATAAAACCCAAATACTGATATTAAATACACTAATTTATTATTACCAATCATTGGTTAAAGGAATATCTTTAATTAAAACGTTTAGTTCCGCTTAAGCAAAATTAAATTTGGTTGAAAGCTAGGGACATTCATCCAGGGGCGTTATTAACCCGAAAAATTTAATTGAGAAGCAAATCAATTCTGACATGAAAGAGTATACAAACATTTCATTATTTACATTATATTCCATGTATGATATCTGTGGAGCTAAGCCCGACCGTTTCTCACATTGACTTATTCTTATATAAGGGCTGGTGTAAAAATATTTATAATCAATCCATAACAGTTACGTACTAAAAATTGAATTGAATAAAATGCTGTAAAGCAAAATATACAGTGAGTCAGCGGATGGAGGCCCCAAGAGGGAAAAAATCTTTATTAATATTTATTAGTCATTGTACGATCAAATGTCATTCTTTATAAAAAGTTCTGCTTGAATTCACGATAAAAAATGTTTAGATTGTGTACAGGGTGTTTAATAAATTAAAAAAACATAACAATGCTTCAAGAGAGAAGTACAATAATTATTTATATCATTATATATATTATAACTTGTTTATAAACTAAAATAAAGGCTAAATACAAATTTCGAAGCAAAAATTCGAATTTATGTGAAAATTTAGATAAATGATTTGCATAGAGTCGGGTTTTCCCAAAGTAAAGCTGGAATAATGGTCCTTAATTCTTTTTGAAAAAGTTCTACCAGATTGGCCTATGTATGTTTTGGGGCAATCTTATTGACATGTTAATTTGTACACACCGCATTTATTATCTTTGTTTGTTTTAGTTTTATTATTTTTAACAAATTTTCCAGTAGAGTTATTTGTTTTGAATAAAACAGTAATGTATTTTTTAAAGAAATTCGAGAAATTTTGACTTGCGGTACCAGTGAATTGATCGACACGGTAATTGTTTTGTTCATTGACAAGTGGGTAGACATTATTTAAGATTTTTATATAATTTTTTATTTAAAATCTTATTTATTAATTGGCTGTTGTAGCCATTATTAATAGCTATTTACTTAATAATGTTAAATTCTTTTTGGAAATTAACCTTACTAAGTGGTACTGTAATGAGTCTGTATATCACACAATGGAAAGCTGCTAATTTATGTTATATCGGATGATTTTAGACGTATTGTGTATAGTAGTGACTGTATGTGTAGATTTATGGAAAATTGAAAAAAAGTGTTTGTTACACACCATCGAACATCATGGAGAATCCCGGGCTGTTGCACTGGACATCTCTAGGGCTTTTGATCGTGTTTGGCACGATGGGCTTCTAAGTAAATTGCGATCCTACGGTATGCCTAATGGATTTTGTTTATGGTTAACCAGCTTCCTTAAGAACCGTTCTCTGCAAGTGGCGATTGACGGGTTTCTCTCAGACACCTTCACCATCAATGCCGGTGTTCCTCAAGGGTCCATATTGTCGCCTACCCTCTTTTTACTGTATATTAACGACCTTCTAGTAAAAACCCAAAATCCAATTTATAGCTTTGCTGATGACAGCACACTTGTCTCATCTTTTACCTTGACTCCCCAAACATCCGCTGCCGACGCACATCTTCGCAGGCAGCATGAAGTATTACGCCTCAACAATGACCTGGAAGAAATTTTGGCTTGGGGTGACAGTAACCAAATCGAATTTAATGCTAAGAAAACCCAGGCAGCAGTCTTCTCCAAAAAGGTTAACATTTCAGAACCGGATATAGTCATGGCAGGACACTCAATTCCCCTGGCACCGTCTATTAATTTGCTGGGGGTCAATCTGGGAGGTAATATGTCTTGGCATGATCACGTTGCCGCAATTGCCAAGGCAGCTACACAGAAACTTGGTGTACTTTTTCGCACCAAAAGGTTGTACACACCTCATCAACTTTTGACACTCTACAAAGCCTAGATTCGACCATCATTAGACTATTGCTCTCACGTCTGGAGCTCTGCACCCAAGCACACCCTTCGGCTACTGGATTCCATTCAAAGGAGAGCCGTTCGTCTGATCGGCGACCCCGAACTGACCAAGACCCTCGATAGCCTGGAGCATCGAAGACAGGTTGGTGATTTGGCTCTCTTTTACAGATATTTCCATGGCAGGTGTTCGACTGACATTGCCCACTTGATTCCACCTAGAGCAATGCAAAACAGAAATACACGGCGAACTACTGCCGCTCATCCATATGTTGTTCAGCTTAGTACTCCTCGAACTTCATTGTTTAAGAATTCTTTCATCTGGAGAACGTCATCTTTGTCTAATGATCTTCCTGAGGTCGTGTTTCCCAATGAATACAATCTTCAACGTTTCAAGACCAACGTTAATCGCTTTTTTCGCACTCGCACCGCTCCCAGAGCGCCTTAAAGGATTTTTCCTACAGTGCAGGTGTTTTATCATAAAAAAAAAAAAATTGTCTCGTGTTATGGTAAGGTCAAGAAAATTAATAGAATTGCTGTATTCTTTTTCTATTGTAAATTTTATATTAGGGTGAAAGTTATTGATAAAATCAAAAAAATTGTGATAGTTGCCTATATGTACCAGTACAGCAAGCTAAAACGTCGTCCACATACATATCTATACCAATAAATAAAATGTTTAAAGTGTGGGTGTTTGCTTATTTTATTTTTTTAAAAGTCCATAAAGATTTCAGCTAATAAAGGACTGAGAGGGTTTTTCATAATCAGTCCTTCATTGCTGTAATATTGACCCATTAAACTTAATATAGTTTTGTTCTAAAGAAGTTGTTAGAAGTTGTAACATTTCTTGTGTTTTTTTTAATAAAATTGGTATTTTTAACGAAATGAGATTATTAACTAGAATTATTGTTTCCTTTACAGGAATACTAGAGAATAGGTTACTTACATTGAAGGAAATTAATTTTGCGTTTGTTGTAAGTTTTATTTTTTATATTTTTTTAATTAGGTCTATTGAATTTATAATTTGAAATTTTGACGTGAAATAAGTGTATTGGTTTATTATATCAATTAGTCGTTTTGATAATAATTTATAGGAGGGTGCTGAAAAAAATGAGACAACCGGTCTAATAGGGTGGTCCAGCTTATAAAGTTTTATTAATAAATACAGTTTAGGTGATTGAGGGTTCATTAAGGTTAATTTGCTAATATCTCTATCATCAAATAAACTTTTACAATTTTGAATTACATTTTTTATTGCTTTTTGAAATAAATCAGTTGAAACTTTTTTTAAGATTTTGTAATTTACAGGGTTTAAGAACTCAAGAGATTTTTGTATATAATTGTTTTGAGAGATAGCTACCTATAACAGTATTACCTTTATCTGCTTTAGTAAATATGATGTTATCAGTCACTTATTTTTGCTTTATTGATTTTATAATATAATTATCTGATGGAGAATGTTGAGTTGTTAAAAAATCTTTTTTAAAAATATTGGCTGCATTATATTTTAAATTATGGAGTTTCACCTAGTAAAGGCAGAATCTATTCAAGTAGTAAAAGGATATTGTTATAGTAACAAAAGCTATGTAGTTCTCATAATATGTATGGTATGCTCATACTAATCAGGCGGTTTTGTTATCTTAAACAACCATCAATTTTTTGGTGTATTATTAATAATAAAATACAAGGATAATGTAAAATGTTTCTTAAAAATATTTACAACAGGTATTGTCGTTAATTAGATTTTTAATCTGTTTTTAAAAAACTCGTTTGATGTTATTTTTGTTTCTGACTCAACACCTTTACGTTTCAGAGAAGACAAAACGGCTTCCTTTAATTATTTTCACAATCATTTAAAAAGCAGAATGCCATGTGTCACAAAGCTTAAAATTAAGGTCATATTTAAATTTTTTTTACAATCTTTTTATATTTTTCGTTGTTCTCCTGAATTTTTGTAAATTTTCATTTGCTTAACCATATTTTATATGCTCCTTTCTTCTTGTTAACATTAGATTTTTAAATATTTTTATTTACCGATTGCCCTTACTTTACACCCACAGACAACACATTTTCGTAAAAACACTACTTTTAATATTTATTTTTTTGTATTTTTTTACATTTGCTTGATAAATATTTCCTTGTTTATTGTAAATTTGCAAATTCAGTTCTACAAATGCCTACAGAAATTTCCTGAATACAGAAAAGTCTGCTGTTCTGGCAACAATGCACTGAGAACATGAATGTAATGCAAGGTCTCTAAATTTAGGAAGGTTGCCTGGTAACTTTCGACCAATCAGAGAACAGCGCGGGAATACGTTACATGATTGCCCAATTTAAATTTACCGTATTAACCAGGCATTGAAATCAGATCGCGTGTTTAATTTATTACTTATAAAAAGTGATTTTGTGATTAATAAATTGAAATGTAGGTTCTTTTATATAGTATGAATTGAAAGTATTGCAATTTTAGGATATTTGTTTTTAAATTTAATTTATTGGATTGATTTTAAAATGGATAGGAAAATAAATTTTTTAAGAAATTATATATTATAATTCCTCAAATTGGACGTATTTTTTTCTTGCAAATCACAATTTACTTTTTCTTATAGGGTAAATAAAACTCAGTCATACTCTTTTGGTTTTTTTTTTATATGCAGTGGCGTTATTTTATTTAATAAAGCCTAAATTAAAAATAATCAGTCACATCTGATAAGTAATTTGTTTTAGTCTATATTTAAGTAGATAATATTCTTTATTTGTATACACTAGGTAAAATTGGAGAGTTTAGAACTTTTACCATACATTTAAGCAATAAAACTCGTAACTACAAGTTATAATAATGGAATCTTATAAAATTATTACATTTTTTATTTTTAGTTTTAACATTTTAGCCTATATATATTATATTGTCTTCATCTATCCAAAAAATTGAGGAAAAAAATAGGCAAATTTTCCATATATAAAATATTTGGGGATTGTATTGGATAAACGAAATACGAATACTACATACATAAATTCTATCTTTTAATAAAATTTCTAAGCCGAACAATTATGGAGTATATTTAAAAGTCGTTGGTTGAGCAGCTAACACTAACACTAACCTTATTTTTGAGTTTTTCAAAAAAGGTATTTGAAAATATTGTTTATTTTAATGCCTTTTATACACAGCTAAAAAAGAAGTATCAACTTAAAAATCACCCTGTATATAGTGACAAATAAGAATTCCTAATCATATAGCGTAAAAAAATTCAGTAAAAATTATTAAATTTTACTATATGGTATTTTAGTCTGGGGTGGGCTGTATAATAATTGTCTCTACAAACTAAATATAATTCAGAAGTTTATACTTAAAATTATTTACAAGAAACATAGGTTATATCCATCCCACTTACATTAGAACTATATACATGTCCCCTATCTGTTTTGCATCCTTATTTTGCTTTGGTATACCGACAACCAGGAGATTGTTTTCTTGTTCCTTTTGCTCCCTTACATTTAGTTTTTCCTCCAGAGCTTGAAATTTTGATTTCAGACTGTTGTTTTCGTCCCTGACTTTCTTCATTTCTCTTAGTAAGTCCTATATGGTTTTTTTTGTTCATTGAAATTATCGTAATTAGACTTTTTACAATAATTTTATCTCCTTTACGAATTATTCACTTCGACCTTTTTACTCTCAGGTTTTACTTTCCCTATCAGCAGGTATAATGACGGAACAGCTAAAAATATAAATTTATTATGTATGCAGTTATCCTATTAGGCCTCACTTAAGTACATCCTAAACACTACACACTCGGTACCCGTTGTACCCTATGGATAAAGTATAAGTACTATCAAACAAAAACAATCAACTAAAACTCTATACCAGATTTTTTTAGACGGTTCCGTTGAATATTCATTATTCTAGCCTGCAACTCATCTTCAAAATCCTCAGGCTTAAAATGTTTACTGCAAATTCTCTTATTTGTAATATTCCAAACATCTTTACGATAACATTTCCTTACCCATTCTTTCTGGATTTTGGGATCTTTTGGAAAAGAAAAAAAGGAAAGTTTTCTCCACTTTCCAATGCTCTCTTGGAATTATTTTTGCAAATTGGCACACTACAAACAATCCATCTAGGCATCTAAAAAATATTAAGTTAAGGTTATCTATTGATTTCATGTTGTCACCTTTATATACAATATAGCTATTTTATTTCAATAATTTCAAACACATATTTACCTTTATGGATTAGTCACTGATTTAATTTACAAAATATTCTAATTTAATTGTTGGATTTAGTTAAATATAGACAACGAAAACAAAGCAATTAAAAACGACACCAATCGATCAGATAAGAGCCGCCATTAACATCTGATTCTCGGGCAATCATGTGACGTAGCGCGCTCCTCTCGCGTCTCTCCCCTCTCAGAGTTACCAGGCAACCTTCTTAAATTTAAAGACCTTGAATGTAATGCATGTTAAGCTTCGAAAATGACCAGTGTGGCAGATCTTCTTGTCTAAAGCCTCATTTACACTTGGAAAGTTTAGTAGCGGAAAGTACTTGCCGCCAGTAAACTTGCATTGTGTAAATTATAGAAAACCTTGACTTTCTACTTTGAGTCAGGCTTTCCTCTAATTTACACAAGGCAAGGTTACTAGCGGCAAGTACTTTCCGCTACTAACTTTTCAAGTGTAAATGAGCCTTAAGGGGAGGATCCTTTACTACTGTGTTACCAAACTGCTGAATTTTTAAAACGTTTTCGGCAATATTCTAATTTTCCACATCATGGTTATATTTTTTTTAGCATAAGTTTGGCATTGTTTATCTTGCTTCACTTCAGCTTAATATATCAATCATACATTATTGTAAACAGCATTATTTGTTTAATGATAGACAGGGGCGGTTCTACGGGGGGACCTGGGAGGGCCCAGGACCCCCCAACATTTCTGAAAAAAACTATAAAATTCATGCCACTGATAAAAAAATATTCCGGGTGCTTTATTATTTACATAATTTGATACAATTTGAGCATGATCCTAAACAATTTTGGGCTGTGGCGTTATTTGCTTGCGAAGGCTACCAAAAATTGTGGCTGCGCCCAGTGGCGTATATAAGGGGGGGGGGGGGGGGGAGCTGCCGGGCGCTGCATTCGCATCTCACGCATGGACTCCTAATTTAAATCTTTAAATATAGTATTCTTGACTTAGATTACAAAGGTCTTGTAGGAAACGTTTAGATTTTAAACTTTTCCTTCTAAAAGTTCCCTTTTATATAGAGATTAAGGTTTCACACGCATATATCGTTTTAGTTATTGATTTTTGATGCAATTTTAAAGGAAACCGAGTAAAAAGAATAATATTTTATAGAATTTTTCTATTATAACCCAATGCAATAAAATATTTTTACAACAAAAACAATTAGGTATTTATTTCTTAAAAGAAAAATTAAGATAAACATTTCAATTGAAACATTTTTTATGGAAGAAGTGTGATAATTTATAATAAATAAAATAGTGCGGGATGAAATAAGAATGCTTTATTAGGAATATAAATATACGGCACTTAAGAAGGAGTATTTCCAAATGTAAGCATTTGCCAAAAAACTGCTCTTAGATAGTTAGAGGTTTTTTTTTAAATAAAGAGCCAGCAAGGAATATCAAAAAAAACATTAAAAAAAAATTAATCCAACCATGCAAAGGGGGAGAGGTAACAATTTATTTTTGGAAATTTGATAGTGTAGTGAATTTTAAACCAACTTTGGGCATGGCCGTGAAAATTTTTCGTCTGCGGCGCTTTTCCACCTTCTTCGCTAGGTACAATACCATGGAATACATATAGTCCCAACTATCCCTCTCTTCAGAAAAAACTATGTCCTACTTAAGCTCACCCAGCCCCCTCCCCCGAGCATATTTTCTGGCTACGCCAATGTGGTGCCCCCCCAATATTTTGGGTCTAGAACCGCCCCTGATGATAGAAGAGTTTTTACTTGCATTGTCTTTATTTGTTTTAAATCACAACGTTTCAACTGGTAAATATATCTCCAGTTGGGCGAATACTCAATATATACTCACTTGAAGACGATTGGAGATACGTACCAGTTGAAACGTTGTGATTTAAAACAAATAATAACAATGCAAACTATTTTCTCATTCAAGAAACATCATTGTTTCCAAGCTTTAAATAGACACTAGAATTATTTGTTATTATTGGATATAGAGGTAAAATATTCTTGTTCTCCTTCCGTTACTATAGAAATTTTGTTCACCATTTAGATTTTCGGACAAAATGAAACACTGTATGATATGAATGGTATCTTTTTATTAATGTATTCGTCAGTCTATAAAATATGATACTTCAATACTTGAGATATTTAGATGCTGCATTTATTTTTAGTATTGTAATAACTTATATTACTTTTGCGTAAAGATAAACGTAATACTCCAATCCATGACCTCTTTTGGATTCCAATTCAATAGTCACAAAAGAATAGTATAACCCACCTTTCGTAATTGTGGCTGTTCCGCCTCTATCAGAGCTTTTTTGATTTAAGGCCATAATGCAGTATATGTTTCGACCGTCTCCTTCGTGTTTTTCCTAAAATATAAATTTGGTTTTTATTATTTTTAGAACTTTTTTTAGTAATTTTTTTCTTATAAATATCTTTAAATAATTAATTAGTGTACATTTTAACATCAAGGAATTGCTGCAGTACCATAAAACGTCATACCACTTAAAAGTATTAATAAAAGTCTTGTTTTCCCCATTCTTACCCCACATCAAGGCGCGACCGGTACGGGGCGTGAGCCTCCGCAGACAACAATAAAAAATAATAAGAATTTATTTTAAAGCTAATTATCTATACCGATTTGTTAAGAAATATTTAGTATTTTCGCACTAATTTGATATTTAGCGTATTTTTCAATACCGCGGTTACATCTGAACTAAAATTGTTTGAGCCACTGAATGTATTCTCGACATAGACATTTGTTCGGTTTAAGTTGGTTTAATTCGATTCTTCATAAACGGAAATTTAGAACGCGAAAAGAACGCTCGGCTGGAGAGTCCATCAGTCCATTGTTTTACTTCATGGTGTTGTGGTAAATTTACGTTCTTCCATTGACGTTTTTCGGTTTTATTTGTTAAAAATGCCAATAGCATACAAAATTTTAAAAAGTGATTTACAACTAAAAAAATCACTTGGGAGATCTACTCCTGACTTGAACATTTCCTGATCGGATAAAACAGCAACTCGTTGTTTTACATGATATTTTCCTGTAAAAAAGCAAGTGGATATGCGGTTATAAACTTTTAATGCACTCATCTATTTTACATTATTATGGTGTTATTCCTAATGTATACAGGGTGATTCACGGTGGATGGTATGTTAGAAGTATATGACGAACCAGTTAACGAATCGTTTTGAAAATTTGGTTGTTTATATAAACGGACATGCTCTATTTTTCTAAAATATTTTTAATGATGCAGTGTTGCCACGTCTACCTAAAATTAGTAGCAACTTCGTTATTTTAAATGGAACACCCTGTATTTTATTAAATTTTTGAACCCTCTATTACTTTCTTAACAACTTTATTTAATGTTATTCTATACTTCTCTCTTACCGTTTCTAAGATAATAATTAAATTGCATTTTTTTGACGAAAAACGTTAACTTAAAAAAATGTTGATATTTTTGAACTCTGAAATCTTAGAGCCTTGAAAATTGGTGGATGGGTAAATATTACCAGGGGGCTTTTAACCCTATGCCGAAATCTTACTTGCGATATACAGGGTGGTTTAAAAATACAGTTAATTTGGGGACTTCAATAGGTGACCATAAGTATATTTTTTAAATGTAACACCCTGTATATTATCACTGATTTAGAAAGCTACTTAAATTTGCTCTTTATTTTTGTATAACATATCTATAGCTAACTTGTCAAGTTTTTGACTTATAAGCCATTATTTGTAAAATTTGGTCAAAAATTTAATTTCCTTTTGATTTTTAGTAAGTATGCCATGACAAACTCTTGTTTGACATAAAAATTATGTCACTCTCATTATTGTTGTGGTATTTTATTAAATATTGTCGACTGAGATACTGAATGATTACAAAGCATGGAAGAAATCTATTCGAACGCAGTACTTATGAAGTTATTTATTTTATTTGGACAGTGTGATCAAATTATCGCTAGAACATGTATAAAGTTTAATGAAATGTACCCAAATCTACCGCCAATGAACTTAAGGAAATTCTTACGGATCCAGAAAAATTTTACTGAGTTTGGTTCAACTTTAAAAGCCCCAAGAAACTTGCCTCGACCCGTAACTTCTGACGAAGACAACTAGATTAATGTTTTGGCTTATTTTCATGCATTTCCTCAGTCGTCAATACGTTGTGCTGAATATGATTTAGGTCTAACATATTCATCAGTCCAGAGGATTTTAGAACAGCATAACATGCATGATTTTAAATTTACTAAAGTTCAAGCCATGAAGCCTCAAGATCCACAACAGAGAGTTGAATTTTGTAAGATGTTATTAGTACGCACCCAAGAAGATCCAAACTTTTTAAGTAAAATAATTTGGACCGATGAATCTAAATTTTCAAGGGAAGGGGTTTTCAATAGAAGAAATAGTCATTTTTGGTCAAGAGATAACCCTCATGTCACCAAGGAAGCTGGATCTCAAGAAAAATTTAGTTTTAATGTTTTCTGCATGTTAATGGACAATCAATTAAACTATTTTATATACGACGAGTCATTAACATCGAGAAGCTACTTAAATATTTTAAGAACAGTTGTCGAAAACTTTGTTGATAATCTGCCCCTTGAAGATTATCGAAGCTGTTGGTATCAACTCGAGGGAGCTCCTGCACATTGTACAAGGGAAGTTACAGTGGAACTCGATAGACTTTTTGATGATCGTTGGATAAGACGTTTGGTGCCTTGGAATTGACCTCCAAGATTACCCGATCTCAATCCATTGGATTTTTACTTGTGGGGCATGTTTAAGGAAAAAATTTACAAGTCACCAGTACATTCAAAAGAAGAATTGCTACGTCGAGTTACCCAAGCATTTAGAGAACAAAATCCAAATGAGATTAGATCTTTCACGACTAATGCGGTAAATACCCGCATCTTAAAGTGTTTGGATGTAAACGGACAGCGTTTTGAACAATTTTATTGTTAAAATGATCGATTTAATTTTTTTTTATTACAATCCTGAAATAGTATAAATTTCCTTAAGTTCATTGGCGGTAGATTTGGGTACATTTCATTAAACTTTATACATGTTCTAGCGATAATTATATCACACTGTCCAAGTAAAATAAATAAATTCATAAGTACTGCGTTTAAATAGTTTTCTTCAGTAATTTGAATTTTTAAAGAAAGTGCCATAATTTTTATGTCAAACAAGAGTTTGTCATGGCATACTTACTAAAAATCAAATTTTTGAGCAAATTTTACAAACAATGGCTTATAAGTCAAAAACTTGTTTAGTTAGCTATAGATATGTTATACAAAAATAAAGAGCCAATTTAAGTAGCTTTCTAAATCAGTGATAATATACAGGGTGTTACATTTAAAAAAATACACTTATGGTCACCTATTGAAGTCCCCAAATTAACTGTATTTTTAAACTACCCTGTATATCGCAACTAAGATTTCGGCATAGGGTTAAAAGCCCCCTGGTAATATTTACCCATCCACCAATTTTCGGGGCTCTAATATTTCAGAGTTCAAAAATATCAACATTTTTTTAAGTTAACGTTTTTCGTCAAAAAAATGCAATTTAATTATTATCTTAGAAACGGTAAGAGATAAGTATAAAATAACATTAAATAAAGTTGTTAAGAAAGTAATAGAGGGTTCAAAAATTTAATAAAATACAGGGTGTTCTATTTAAAATAACGAAGTTGCTACTAATTTTAGGTAGACGTAGCAACACTGCATCATTAAAAATATTTTAGATAAATAGAGCATGTCCGTTTATATAAACAACCAAATTTTCAAAACGATTCGTTAACTGGTTCGTCATATACTTCTAACGTACCATCCACCGTGAATCACCCTGTATAGGTAAGACCTGGTAGAATACACAACATTATGTGTAACGGGCACATTGGTCTGTTAGACCTTTAATATAATAATCGTCTGATCTTTAGTTAACTTTCATTTTACATTTTTCCTCCCAATTCAAAAACAAAATGAACTCATATTCATTCATCAACCATTTCTGTCTATTTAGAGAAATTTTCTCAAACACTAACCCTTTAAACCTTATTACTTCAAATTATTCTTTAGTTTATAATTCTCTTCTTAATTTCTCTCACGAACCATTTTGTCTAAGCTCCTTTAAATGAGGATGATAAACGACTTTCTTTCTAACTCATTTACACTTCATTCTATTTAAACCACTATCTGTTTCTCCAAATAATGAATGTTTTTACATTCGAAATATGTAGAGAACTTGATCGAAAAGAGAAGGCTTAATCAGCCTTAACTAGAACTCAGGAACAGCCAAGCTGCCTACCTCTCATGTGTCGAATAAATCACCGACAACGATGAGCTAAGGAGTCTCAATCAATATGCTAACTGGACATCGAACGTGTCACATTGCCAAGCTAGATTACTGATGAGCAACCAGAATCAGAAACAAGGATGACCTCACATTTCATTTTAAGTGAGGCAAGGAATGTTAACATCAAATTAAATGACAGGCTTGCCGTGGTTACTCAAAAACCCGAAGGACGTACCCATCGGTAAACAAAATTGTTTATTGGTAGACCTTCACGGCGCTGAGCGTCCGGGGTTTGCACGCTGTGCACCCCTTCGTATATTACCCGCTCTCCCCTCACCTTGTCAGTGGGGAATGGCAGTTTATGGGTCGGTTAGACTCACTGCTAACAGCGGTATGCCCTGTCTTCTTTCGTTAACATCTCAATCCTTTCGTTGTTTCGTCCTACTGGGACTCATCAGAAACGCGCGACCATCCTGAGGCCGCGGCCCGCAAAGGGTCTGCGCCTATGGATGGTCAATCGTCTGACAACTGGCGTTATTCATCATCGTCATGGAAGGTATCAGTCTCCACACTCACGGACCTCCCTTCTTTTGTTTACCTCCCTAATTTTGTTTACCGATAGGTACGTCCGTCGGGTTTTTGAGGTAACCACGGCAAGCCTGTCATTTAATTTGATGTTAACATTCCTTGCCTCACTTAAAATAAAATGTGAGGTCATCCTTGTTTTTGATTCTGGGTGCTCATCAGTGATCTGGTTTGGCAATGTGACCCGTTTGATGTCCAGTTAGCATGTAGAGAACTATTTTAAATTAAAGGGTTTTCTTAGTCATAAATAGAGCCAACCGAGGATATCATTACTTGGTAAAGTATATCGCAATACAAAGCTGCAGTAAGTCTCCCATCAATTATATGGTGGCCTTAAAATGTCTCATTTTTATTTATATTCCCACTTCACTTCAAGTATGGACTACTTCTTCATATTAAACAATAATAAACCAACCAGACAACTTTAATTGTGACTGTATAAAAAGTAAAATAATAATTTTAATAATTAATTATAAAAAGTACAATTTGTTTCACAACAACGTTTATTAACTACTAATACTACTATAACAATATAATTGCATTCTCTTACATTTTATGTATTACAAACTACAACACAAAATGGCAATAAAACATTTTGGAGCAAAAACATGTTCAAACATTTTTTCCATTTAAGTGTATTGTGCTTCTATAAACAAGGTGTTCATTAAGTAAATACAGAAACTTGAAGGGATTGATTAACCTTTAATTGATTTTAAAACAAAAAGTATATTAATATGGTTCCGCAACGCCGAACTTGAAACAAATTGAAGATTTTTCCATATATTCTTTGAATGTGAATGTGGTACTTCATTGACACCTAAAAACGTCTCTCTTATCCTTATCTGTCCAACGACTGAATAGAGTTTCCAACAATATCTATAACCCTAAGTTTCGCGAAGCCTCAAAATAAATACCTTAAGGTTAGGCGAACCAATGCTAAAACAATGGTGTATACGACTGATCTATTTTTAAATTGCCCTTCATCATAATACAACTTGTTACATTCTGTTTGCGTGACTGACGTCACATAACCATAGCAACGGTGAATATCAAAGCCATGTTGGGCCTTGGGTCTTCACTCGCTTTGAGCTTAAGGACACGGTCAGCTGGGGCGCGCCAAAATGCACGATTGTTTATGATTATTGTCCATCGGAGTTAACCGTGGCCCTATTATGCATAGCTACATTCGGATTAAATTAATATTATTAATTCGAACATAATAATTTTTTAAGGGCTAAAATGGTAGCTGCATTGGTAAATTAATATTTAATATTGTCAAAGAACTTTCCTCCTGGTTTTATTTTTTTTGCGAAGAGCCCCTTCACCTCTACTTCACCTGATGAGCTGCCACTGATTTCTTACCTGGCTAACTCCGTATTTCTTTAAAATATTCAGTAGCGTGCCAGGGTCAGTAATATGCCATCTTCTTCTCGAACATTCTAAGAACGTTACCCATATCTACGCTCATGGCTGAATTAAAAATAACTTAATACTTGCAAAATGTAGTTTATGAATATCTGTTAGTGTGTTCTAAGTTTCAATGAAGTAGCTGACACCATTTAAAAAATATATGGAAACATCTTATATTTGTTTCAATTTTGAACATCCTGTATCTGGAAAACGAAGTCGTTGCGGACCCATATTTATATAAATGTTATCTCAAAATCAACCAAAGATTATTCCCTTAAAATTTCTGTACTTACTTAAGGAACACCTTGTATGGGAATAATTGAAATTTAACATCTACATAAAATATCGAGGGTGGATTACACCATTCGTTAAGAACGCTTTAAGTTAGGATGAAGTAAACTTTAGTTATCCTGGACAATAGAAGAGAATACCTTAAGTACGATTTAACAAATGGTGCAATTGACCACTAATATTTTAAAGTTAGTTTATTTTAAAGTATTAACAGAAACAAACTCTAAAATGTATAAAAATTGAATTGTATAAAAAATAAATTATCTTACTAACAAATTTTAACAAAAATAGGTAATTCATTTTAATTCCTGATCAATTTTTCCTGTCATTATTTTACATAAATATATTTGAACATAGTATTCTAATCAGTGCAAGAATCCTATAGGATTCAGGATTCCAGTTCCATAGACACATATGAATAGCGGCGACAACCTTTGGTGATAGTTGCAGTTCCACTGGGTATTAGTGCTTTTTGATTAAAAGTATATAAAACCATTTCCCTCGTCTTTTTCCTGAAATATATATTATTATATAGTATATTTTCCATAACACGAAATTTATTATATATGATAAATGTTTGAATACATGATATTGTTAGGCACTATGTTATTATAAATTTAAGTAAATATATTTTTTCAATGATCGTTCAAAAAATGTCATTTTATATATGCATTTCTAATGACAAAAGTAGGTCTTTATTGCATACTATGCAATAAAGTACTTATTTCCCTAGTGCAATAAAGTAAATTGCCTAGGAAACATACAATTTTGTTTATAGTATGTGTATCACAAAATATGGCGGAATGACGGACGTGTTCCTTCCAAACAATTAAAGTCAAAGGTAGGTATCTATGATCCATTGTTAAATTTGAATTACAACTTTTGCACACAAAGAAGAGGTAATATAGAGCAATTTTAAACTTTTTTTTTAAATAAGAAAGCGATCGTAAGTGTGCAATAAACATACACTTTTTGCACATGTTACATAAATAACTATTGCCAAGCCCAATTTAAAAAACAGAATAAATAGCATCCTCCAGACTGGCGCGAAAATTCCGCTGCTGTGACTTATGCGGTGCCGCGACGGATTAATAAGTATACACAGCGGTATACGAACGTATTCACCATAATAGACACGGAACAGCTATAGTGGTAGCAATGCTTGCGAATATTCTACTGCGGAAAATTCGTAATGCCAATGTTTCGCATTGGCGTGAGGGATCCTTAAACAACCTTAACACAACCTTAAACAGCCTATTTTCAGGGTGTCCTAGATAAAATTGTACTCCACAGGGATCTCGTAAACCACAGTAGTTACAGAGATGGTTAACTTAAAGAAAATAGTGGCTCCCTACAAGCGTAATTAAATTTTTAATTCGATGTTACGTTTTTTCAAAACCATCTTCAACTTTATTTTTTTAAATAATTCCGGAAACTTTATTTTAATATTTTTAAATTCCCTTCCTCTTTATATTTCAACGACGTATCACACCTAGTATTAATAATGCGTTAGGTACTTAAAACCCCGTCAATATGATGAAGTGTAAATTCATCTTGTATCTATCTTCTTTCTTTTGTTTTCAAAACCAATTAGAAATAATTTGTCTCTGGACGTCAACAACAAATCATATCCTATTTTTCTTCCCCTGAATAATGTACCATTATTTTTATTAAAAAACAACTACAATCATACAACTCCTCAAAAACATATAAGTTTTACTTCAAAGAAATTAGATTAAGGATAATTTGCACTAAACGATTTCATAACCTAATCTGTCATTTGGCAAGTATTAAGGAATCCAAACCACGTGATTCAATATGGCAGTTGGCTGGTAAAAAGCATTGAGCCACCCGTTAAATGTCACCAACAATATTATTTATATAGTCACGTGCACCAATTACAACGCAGTATTTGCCAGCCAGCCGCCATTTGGACACATCGTTGGATTGCCTAATTTATAATTTATAAGTGCCTGTCACAGCTTACAATACAGTTGAGACAGATGAAAAATTAGATAAGGTTACGGAGATTGAAAATAAAATAGATTGCACTTATTTTTATTGATAATGGGTTTTTAAAGTACGAAACGTACTATTAATAATAGGTGTGATACGTCGTTGAATTATAAAGGAGGAGGGGAATTTAAAAAAATATAAAATAAAATTTCCTGACTGAAAAGTTGATGATGGTTTCAAAAAATGAACGTCGGATTAAAAATCTATTTACACTAACTTCTAGAGGAGAAAAGGAGGTTATAATAATGTAAACTTCATTTTAACATTAAAACAAAATCGCGAAAATCGATTTTGCCCAAATAGCTTCGGAAGGATCTGAGGTTTATTAAATTTGAAAACGGAATGTTGTAAAATTTAGTAGGGCCCAACTTTTATCTAATTTAACCATCTCTGTATTTTATTTTACGAGATGCCTGTAGAGTGCATCTGTATCTGGGACACCCTGTATAATGGGCGAGGTTCAGTTCGCCCTGCCTACTCTACTGTAAGCATGACGTCTGTTCAACTAACCCAAAACCAAAAGAACTGTTGTTTATTCCTATATCTTATAATTTTATTGGCGTAAGCTAAGTTGAACTATTAGTTTAGTTATAAAATTCGTAATGGCACGGATTAACCCACATTAAAAAACAAATACAAGGATAATTATTTTACTTCTGGGCAAATATAGCTTATCTTAAAATTGAAATTTTACAATTTTTTTAAACTCATTTTACCACATTTGAGAGACAATAGGTTAATCCATTGTTGCATCAGTCTGAATAATTTTTATGTATTATTTTAAATAAAACAAAGTTTTATCTATATTATCGGAAAACCTTACGCAATCTCTTCTATAATTAGTGATGTCCTCTGCGTTCCATTGTCCCAACATTTTGGTTAGTATGTATTTTAATCCATCTCCAAGTGTAAAACATGTTAGCTCTAATCATTGCCACAAACGTTAAAATCCAAATAAGAATATTCACAAACACCGACTTCATTTTAATAAAAATTGCTGTCATTATTATTTCGTGAACTATAAATAATCAATTCTATGTAATGTTTACTAACAACCTACTTTATATATTTTTTTCCCTTATCTAATAATACCTGGATTATGTGCATTAGATACTGATGAAAGCTGATGACTAAGAATTAAAGTGGATTTTTAGGATTTTTTTTTCATCATAAAATTGAATACATGTCTAATGCCCGTATTCTACATTTTTTCATAAAGCGGACTTAATTTAAGCTCCCCTAAATTTTAAAGCTGGCTTAAATTAAATTTGATAAGCACCGTAGAAAATTTTTAGTTACTTAACTAAGCCTTATTTTGAGCTGGCAACTATGCGGTTATTCTCTTCTTTTTTTAAGAGTTAATGGCTGCAGCAACGAACGACATTCTACGCATACTTTGTGTTATCGTTACTAACTTTGTGTTGTGGGTTTTTAACCTTAACTTTCAAAACATTTTCAAATTTCAACTGACATAAAATTTTCTTTCTTTCATAATTTTCATTTTCCTGCTAAAATGGAGGAGAAAAAGGTGCTGTAATTTTACATATTTAGAAAAATCATTCGTATTCAGATTAATCGCTGACAAATATGCGATAACTCTTGAGGACAAAAAAAACCGACCGTGCTTCCGTAAAAAAAACGGGAAGAAGTGTGGAAATTCGTTGAAGAAGACTTTAATGCGGTGATGGACCGCCCACAAAAACTACTTTTACAAGATGATGTTGATAATATACTTCTTGTTCGTAGATTCTTTTGGAAAATCCAAGATTTATAACATCCAAAATATCTTCATCGTTCTCAATAAATATTTCATCTTTTTTTTTTTTTTTTTACGGCTCGCCGACTACGTAGGCCATCTTGAGCTGGTCATCGACCACAAATGTGATCTACCAACTGGGGAGTGTGAAACGGCACCTTCATCCTACGAGATATCCGATCTCATCCGGCCTGTCCTGCGTGAATAGGATGGTTAGGTGTCGATTATATTTCATCTTCTATTTCCATATTTAACTTCGAAAAATACGAATTTGTATTACAAGACATGGAGCAAAGAAAAGTCAAATACGGCGCAAACGCCTGGTTAAGCCTGCAATATTCAGGGCTTAAAGTTAATTGAGCTTAAGTCTCCAAATAGCGACCGCGAAAACGAAATCAGCAATTTAAGCTGTATTAAATTTTAAGCCGGCTTGAAGCGTTACGGAGAATACGGGCATAAGAGTACATTATGATATTAGGAGAATAAGAGATACTTTATACGCTGAGCGTGGAAAATTTGTCTGACGAACGTAGTGAGTATTTGTTGATGTCAAATAATAGTAAATTTTAAAATTTACCATTACGGCCAAAAAATAATGGTACAAAGAGAAAATAATCGAAATATGTTGTTCCTATAGAATATTACAAAAACCATTCGAAAAGATAGGTGGTAGCTAAACGTTAGTATACGAGGTAAAGATAATGATTTTTAAATTGCATTGCATAATTACGTATTTAAAAACTTGTTTTTTACGTGACACATGTATTGTTTAATATTATTATAATGTATTTATAATTGAATAGTGATCCTAAAGGGCCATAATACTGGATGTTTTTAAGAAATATTCTTTATATAAACGTAGGTCCGCAACTACTCTATATCTGAGATACAGAGTGTTAAAATTCGACACGTCGTGCTTTGCTTGTGTACGCGGATCTACATTATAATATGCAATATCTTATCCGGTCAAATTACACCAAAAAGTTCGAGTGAAGGTACATAAATTCACAACAAGCTGAAAATTAGTAAAAATGTTTAACATACAATTATTATAAATCAAATTTGTAAGTTCCCCATAATTCCCGTGTATGGAAAAAATTTGACTCGATGTCAAAGGTCAAAAAAATGAGTTTTTCGCGATTTTTAACAAACGTTTTATCATAAAAGTAGGTACCTCAGAAAAAAATTGTAGATCATAAAATTATCTATAAAAAATGTTTTAATACTTTTTCTTCTATGAACCACCGTTTCTGAGATATAACGATTCAAAAAGTTGTAATCGTCATAATTATGCACACGTTTCCACGCCACCTATGAGGTAGTATACTTAGTATATTTTTAACGTGGTCGCCCCAGTAGGCCTACTCCACAAGTCAGTTGTGATCCTGTTTAATTTGAAACTATTGCAAAATAACGGAAATTAGCAATTAGCTTTTTTTACCAATATATTTTCAGCAGTAAATTTTTCTGTCAACATTGAAACAAACGGAGACTTGTTATGAGTATTTGTAAGAAACATCATTATATCTCAGAAACGGTGGCTCATAGAAAAAAAAGTATTAAAACATTTTTTATAGGTAATTTTATGATCTACAATTTTTCTCTGAAGTACTTTTATGATAAAACTTACCGTTTTGCTATAAATCGCGAGAAACTAATTTTTTTGACCTTTGACCTCGGGTCAAATTTTTTCCATACACGGGAATTATGGGGAATTTACAAATTTTATTTATAATTGTATTTTGAACATTTTTCCTGATTTTCAGCTTGTTGTAAATTTATGTATTACCGAATGTTTAATTTGACCGGATAAATCCAAAGCACCTTTTTTCATCGTACTGAATCGAAATAAATGTATTTTAAGCTTTAGAGAAGCTTTCGAAAACACAAGCCAAGCAATGTTGTTAATATTGCTAAGGTTTAAGAAAAATAATACCTTAGCGTTTAGAGTTGGATGGTCGCCATTTTGAATAGTTGTTATAAGCAATGGTTTGTTGTCATTATTACTTTCTGTTACCTTTATATTACTTTTAGTGCATTTTGTTGTTCACAACCAAATACTTAGTATTCACCTGAATACGACTGGAAATACTTATTAGTTAAAACGTTGTGACTCAAAACAAATAAAGACAATGCAAGTCAAAAATTCTTCTGCCGTTCGGGTGGGGCTAGAATATCAAGTCAAAAATCTGTAATGAGAATACCGGGTGTTACAAATTCGATGCATTAACATTGCAATCTCGGTAACTATAAGAAATAACGATTTGGTTAAAGGTAAGGGGTAAAGTTGCATAATTTAATGCTGAATTATGTGTTCAAAAAAATTCCTATGACTTCCGGCGCATTCAAAAATGAAAACGAAAAATGAATTTTTGTTTTAATTTTGTATATGACAAAGTATTGATTATTTTGAATAACCCCTAAGAGCACTTGCAAGACAATTTTTTATGCTACTTAAGAAAATAATTTTATTTTTTAGATACGACGTTCGTTTTTTAGATGCCTACCTATATAAACTTAATTTTTTTAAATACGAACCTGCATTTTTTTAAAAATTTTCGAATATCTCCGCAAGTCATCGAAATTTGCATAAATCTCTTTTTAACAAATTGTTCAGGATTCAAATATGCAAACTTTGCCTCTATTTCACCAACTCTCTATCTCTTATATAGTTACAGAGATAGCAATGGTAATGCATCTTATTTGTAAAACCCTGTATAAAAAATCCAAAAAAATTTACCGACTAATTAAATGAAGCATTTAATAAGGTATTCCAGTTGCTCTAACAAAAAATGTTCATAAAATACTCAAATTTCCATACATCTTCGTTCTTTATTTAAAAATGATTCAATTACTTTTCGTCGGTCTACAAGAGAAAGTGACCAGGTCCACGTATGGACTTGTTCCCTTTCTCTTGTATACCGACGTTTTGTTCTTGAAGTTGCCAATATCCTTTACAAAATGATTTTCGGCAGACAACATACCTAAAGTCTTTCATCTTATTCATTTTAAAACTGATACACCTAAACCCGGAATCAGGAATATAATCCACTGATGGATTGACCTAAACCTAACCTACTAGCACAGAACTCGCCTACAAAAATAATTTATGTTAAATAGTGAAAACTGTTTAAAAGAAAAATATTTTTTTTAAGACCGACCAGAAAATATACACTTTCTGGACAATTTTTCGTCCAGAAAATAACGTTTTGCCGGTCTCGGGACCGGAAAACTGAATTAAGAAACCGGAAAAATCCTTTGCAAGTCCCTTACGTCAATTTTCCAATCGCTCTTTGATAATGGAATCTGATTTCGTTACTAAGGTAACAAAATTTCGAATGTATTGTTGCGTGACAGTTCGTTTGATGAATTTGTTGTTTATGTCAAATAAAATATAAAGAATTAAAAAATGTATTATATAAAAGTGTCAGTCTTAAAAAAAAATTGCATGAATGAAAATTGATCAATACTTATAAAGTATATTTTTTAATTAGAAGGTTTTTTTTTAACATTAAATGTATTTATTCCCAACCAACTTACAGTTTATTACAGGGAACATATAACTAATAGTTACAAAAGTAAATAATATAAAATAGTGTTAAAGAAAAATATATTAAAACAATCAAGTTTTTAAAAGATATTTCTTTAAACAAATAAAAATGTGTAAGCTCTCTTTTTTCATGGTCAAGTCATTATAAATTTTGATACCATTGAGAGGTGATACTATTCCAAAATTGCTTTTTATTGAAATAGTCGTTAATAATTTGGTGTGTCTGGTATTATGTTCATGAATATCAGTTACATTGTTTAGAGTAATATTTCATTATTTTCCTTCAACTTTAAAGACTGAATGGAATTTTTAACTGGAATAAATTCAGTATTAGAAAGCTTCTTTATTTGCGGAGAAAATACGGAAATACTGGTGCCTTTATTTTTAGTTTGGTATACTTTTTTCGTCCTGTCATGAAATTTATCCCTTTTTGTAGATAAAAACCACCCCCAATATTTTTTCTCAAAAGTAAAGGTATGTATTGCGATAGCTCGTTGAAAAGGGCATAAAAAAGGAATACGACCTACTATTTACTTTTGCATTTTGGTAATGTAGAAAGTCAAAAAAAAATAAGAACTGGCCATTTTAGCAACAATTCATACTACAATTTTGGTTTTGGCATCGCATGTTGGCTAAAAAAACATGTTATTGATAAGGTTGTTTATTTAGTTAATGCCGCATTTCAGTGGTAACTTTTTGTTATTGGTTTTGTCAAGAAAAAAATGGGCAATATTTCCAACAATTTTTACAAAATAAATAAAATTGCGTCTAGATTACTGAAATGCAAAAGTAAATAGTGAGTCGTATTCCTTTTTTTATGCCCTTTCCAACGAGCGATCGCAATACATACCTTTACATTTGAGAAAAAAAAATTGGGGGCGGTTTGTACCCCCAAAAGAGGGTAAATTGCACGACGGAATGAAAAAAGTGTACCAAACCAAAAATAATTGCACCCGTATTTAAGTATTTTCTCCGCAAATAAAGAGGCTTTCTGAATTTATTCCAGTTAGAAATTCCACCCTGTATAAATTATCAATATCCCAAAAGCCACGTGGTTCGTACAAATTGTACAATTGTTGGTTCAAGGTATGGTAATTTAAGTGTCAAGCCTCTACCTCTGGCTGGACTTCATCGCTGTGGTGTGACTTAATCCACAGACGTGTTTTTATTTAGATCGCAAATATTTTACGTGTTACAGTTTAAATAAAATACTAAATATATTTATTTAAGCGCATTTATTTTAAAATAAGTAAAAAACGAACTCTTAAACTGTTTAGAGTTCCTTGAGTATTTCAATTATATCACCAAATCTTTTTAACAAGTTAATAATATTGCTGGTCAATTTTTCCAATCCTTATTTTGCAAATATATAAATATAGTACTCCAATCCGTGACCTCTGAAGGATTCCAGTTCAATAGTCACAAATGAATAGTGGAGACCACCTTTGGTGATTGTTGCAGTTCCGCCGGTGTCTGTGCTTTTTTGATTTAAGGCCTGGATGCAGTAGATGATACCATTTCCCGAGTATTCTTCCTAAAAACAAAAATTATTAATGTCATGGTTATTTTACTATAATAAAATATTAGGAGAATCGAACACAAAACTTCTCGATTACGCCTCAAGTGCACTGCTATTTGTAGAATCTTAGGGGTGCTTGGAGAATAATATAATATTTGGGGTATTCCATTAAAAAAAGGATGTTTGATGTGCCCTGGCCAATTGAGACACCCTGTATAATTAAACAAAAATGTATATTGTAGAACTAATGCCTTTTTATAACTCTGTTTTTGAAAAATATTAAAACGTTGTTTGGATACTATAAAATCCTGCCTTGAGAGTAGGCCACCCTGTATATTTTACATTGCAAATGCCCGACTGTATGTTGGATGTTAGGTCATTTATATAATTCTGCCCAAAAATTTTTAATAGAGACAGTTAAGAAGGCTTTATGTACAATATTCAATATGTTTGTGACTTTAAAACATAAAGCAACCATTATTTATTTTTATATCTCATAGAAATTTACTTTGTCTATATAAAGCGAGAGAGCCCCGCAGCCCCGCAGCCCCCCCCCCCCCCCCCCGAGCCTCGTAGGTCGGGTCTAAAAGTCTAATTGCAACCTAATTTTTCGTCTCACGCTTGAAACATCTTTTATGGAAGAAGTGTGATAATTTATAATAAAAAAAATAGTGCGGAAAGAAACAAGAATGCTTTATTATGAATATACAAAACTGCACGAAAGAAGGGGTATTTAATAACCAAAGCATTTGCACCAAAAACTGCTCTTAGATCTACGCTCCTAAAATACATGATTTCTGAAAAAATCATCAATTTTGGCGTGGTGAGCGATATTTACTTTATTTTTAGTCATGGACCGAGCCCGAAAAACGCTGGTTAGAGCCATAAGTTAAAATTTTGGATTGACACCAATATTCATATTTTTCACAATTATAAAAAATATTTTCTTTTAAATAAAGGAATATCAAGGAAAAAGTAAAAAAAAATATTTACAAAAACATATTTAATCCAACCATGCTGAGGGTGAGAGGTAATAATTAAATTTTTGAAATTTGATAGTAGTTCGGTTAATTTTAGTCAAACTTTGGCTTTCTTCGCTAGGTACAATATTATGAAATACATGCAGTCCCTACTGTCCCTCTCTCCAGAAAAAAAATGTCCTGCTTACGCCCACAGACTTTGATTGCATCTATTGTGTCTACATTTTGGTTAGTATTTATCTTAAATTGTTTCCTAAGGTAAAATATTTAAGATCCTACAAACAAACCTATTACTTACTGTTTCAGTTCTAATATATAGTGGAATGGCAGCTTTATCTACATGATCATAAAACACCCTATCTGCATCAGTGGCATTTGCACAGTCACCTAAAACGATATCGTTATTGCCCAACGGTCTTTGCACAATAATACTTTGATGTGTCAACGCCACAAACGATAAAACTAAAAAGCAAATATTAACCCAGACTGATTTCATTTTAATTAAAATTGTTATTATTTGTAGGATACTAAAAAAATCAGTTTAATACAATGTTTAATGACAACCGATGTTTTATATTTTTTTTCTCTCTTATCTTATGGTACTTAAATCACGTGAGGTATCTGCGATATCATGACTAAGAGTAAAGTGGATTTTTAAGAAATTTTATTTTATTATAAAATTTAATATCTAGAATAACCTATTGTTCTCGTTCTAAACTAAGAGGCTCTAAGAATAAAATTAATGGTCAATTCTTTGAATTATTTATTGAGGCTTTAAGTTTTATTTTATACTAAAAATTCAAGTGTTTTTCAACAATTTTTGTATATTCGTCAATTGTTACAAGAGAGTTCTATTTAATTAAATCACAATTGACATACTTCTCTTTAATTAATTTCTGAAATTACTTAGTTATGTCGATACTTTTTCGAAGAACTCTAGAAACCAAATTAGAACAATTTATAAGCAAACACATTTTTATATATTTTTCCTACGACCACCTATGAAAATGAGAATAAAAGCACGGTTAACTTGGCTCGAAAGCGCCGAATATCACACGCGTGTTGAAAGAAAATATTTCAACTCTAGAGTGGAAATACAAGGCACACTATTTAATTTAGGCATATGATGCCAATTTGACAGACCACACCTATTTATTAAAAAGAACAAGTTTTAGAAAGCAGTTTAGTTTATTTATCACGTATTTGTCGAGTGATTCAGAATTAGAGTGTGAAAATACGCCATCTGAAATTATAAAAAAGTTAAGAATATATTGGAAAATTTATTACCAGTCAAAACAAGCCCCGCTGAAGAAAATGTCATATATTAAACTTAAGCAGAAAATGTTTATGGGTCGCCATAGCCTAGAGACTAGAGCCATGACCTACGAATCGAAAGATCAGAGGTTCAAATCCCATCAGGAGCACTTGACTTTTTTTTATGAAAACATTAATTAATTTATAGAATTATTTCGAATTGAAATCTTCCTTGTTGGGTGAATTTTTTAAATTTATTTTTAATGCATCTTTCCTTGATTAAATAAAAAAAATCATTCAAGAAGGAAAATTTCAATTCAAAATAATTTTATAATTTATTTAATGTTTTTATAAAAAAGAGTCAAGTACTCCTGATGGAATTTGAACCTGTGACCTTTCGATCTATTAAATTGGCATCATATGTTTAAATTAAATAGTTTGCCTTGAATTTCCACTCTAGAGTTGAAATATTTTTTTCAGCTCTATATTTAACATATTTTTTTCACAAATCAAAGGTTTTTTTAATAATTATTCTTTGTGGTCGTAGGAAAAATAGTGTACATTACTCGTGTGAAAGTGATTATTCTAAAACTCGGAGAATTTCCGCACTCGGCTGACGTCTCGTGCTAAATATCTCCTCGTTTGAAAAGTATCACTTTCATCACTTGTTATGTAATATACTATTCGTGGATCAGAGAACTAGAATAGTTTAGAGGGTTCCATAACAGCGTGAAATGCGGCATCGCTTCCTAATTTAAAATTTATTAAAAAAATTTACTAAGGGGTTCAAAAGAACATATAGTTTGGCGGATGATACCTTTTTTTTTGAAAGAAAAAAGAATTAAAAATGTGTTTTAAAGTTTTAATTATATACGTTTAAATTATATCATCCGCCATGCCGAACATAAAAAAAGAAATATTGCGGATATTCATGTTGATTTCTTATTTTCCTTTAAAATTACAAACGATGCCCCGATATTATCTTAAAAATCTCCACTGACGCAGCGCCACTTAATTCTCGGGAAATTCGTTTTTATGAAATTTTATTGCCATCGTCAGACAGGTACAGTGTGCACGATGTGGTGGAAATGCAGTATTTGTCCATGATAACTGTGAAATATAATATTATGCTTAAAACATTCTGCAGATAACGGAAGCTGTACTATATAAAAATTAACAGCCGTATTAACTAAATGTTAAAGAGAAATTCTTCTTCTAAATGTTTTTAAATTTAAAACTGTCCTAAACTGATATTTCTGGATTTTAAAATTACAAGGAGTCAACTAGGTTTATTATTATAATTTTATTTTTCTGGCTTTTAAAAAAATATATTAAGAAAAATGTATCTTAGTACATACTGCGTTGTTTAATAGAACTAAAACTGTATTTTCCTACGACCACCTATGAAAATGAGAAAAAAAGCACGGTTAATTTGGCTAGAAAGCTCCGTATATTACACGCGTGTTGAAATCAACACTAGTGTTGAAATACAAAGCACACTATTTAATTTAAACATATGGTGCCAATTTGACAGACCACCTCTATTTATTAAAAATAACAAATTTTAGAAAGCAGTACATGTAAAGGGTTTAACTTATTTATAATGACTTGAAGAAATAGTCCATACTTAAAGTATAGTGGAAATTCAGAAGGAAAGAAATAAGAACACAAAGTCTTCCTCCACTATTATATTAAATTAAAGAATCTCGTATTTCAGAGAAACTTTTTATCTCTACATGTTTCGAATGCAGAAGCATTCATCTTCAGGAGAATGAATGAAAAAAGAAGAAACTAATAGATATCACCTTAACGGAGCATCAAAATAGTAAGTTCAGTAAATAGAACTGTGAGAAAACTAATACACACGTGGTATTGTAACAATAAAAATATATGGGGTTCAGGCTCATGGCACTGTAAAAGTTTATAATATGCAGAATAAAAAATATAACATCTCTGTCTGAGAAGAATGGTTGGAAAAATGTGGAAAAGAAAAGTTAATAATTAATCGAGAAATTGAAGGTTGGTCATAACAGAAAACTGAAGTGTGAGGAAGATGAAATTATAAATTATGTTAAAATATTTGGGTTATAGTTTAAAGTGGCAGTTCTGACAAGGTTCGTCAGATGAATACCTGAAAAAGAGAGATTTCTTTTAGGTTACATCGAATGGACAAAAATTGTGAAAACTTACCACATGTCGATTTATTACTTAAGAATAAAAAAAAAAAAAATTTTTAATGTATTTATAATGTATTTGTCGAGTGATTCAGAATTAGAGTGTGAAAATACGCCATCTGAAGATATACATTTTTTTAATAATATACATACTGGGAAATCTACTACCAGAAAAAACAAATCTCGCTGAACAAAATGTCATGTATTAAACAATAAATAATGTTTATCGGTAGCCATAGCGTAGAGAATATAGCTCTAGCCTAGAGATTGCAAGGTCACAGGTTTAAATCCCATCAGAAGTATTAGACTTTTTTTTATAAAAACATTAAAATATTTATGAAAATAATTTTGAATTAAAATCTTCCTTGTTGGGTGGATTTTTTAAATTTATATTTAATGCATCTTTCCTTGATTAAATTTAAAATTTTTCATTCTGGTTATTCTAGAAGTCAATCCAGGATTAGTTGAAATTAGATGAAAACGTTAAACTACAAATAAAGGAAAAACCTATTGACAAACTATGAAACCAGATATTAAGTAGAATATAATCCTAAATAAGTATACTAATTTTAACACTAGTGTTGATATTTTTTTTTCAACGCTAGTGTTGAAATATTTTTTTCACAAATCAAAGGCTTTTTTAATAATTCTTTGTGGTCGTAGGAAAAATAGTGTACATTACTCGTGTGAAAATGATTATTCTAAAACTCGGAGAATTTCCGCACTTTATGCTATTTTAACAACAAATCGGTAAAATTATTTATGGGTAAAATGATTTAATTACAAAAAAATCAGATTACCATAAAAGCATCATAATATGGCGTATCACAATACGGTGAAAACATAACTGGGAGGCTTAATAATTTTTAACCACAATTAACTAACCAGTAAGTTTGACTGTGACATATATGACATTGGCAGAAATAATTTTCTCACAATCATACTAGCATGGTTACCATAATTTATTAATTTACGAATCAGGCACTGTCAGTAAATATTGCCTGTCAATGTCATTTATTCCACAATGAAACTTGCTGGTTAGTTAATTGTGGTTAAAAATCTTTAAGTAACCCAAAATAGCGGGTGGGGCGTTTGAATAGGACACATAAGATTTTTCATGTAAATTTCTAGGTGGTCAAATATTCGCTCCCGTATTTATTTTAGTCCAAAAATATACTAAAACTTTTTAAATAATACAGTAAGAAGAATGTCCTTGTCTAATTTAAAGCGTATTTTTCTAGTAATTTAAGAGTTATTTAACAAAAACTATTTTTTAAATTATAAACTATCAGGAAATATGGACCTAACACATTTCTGTCAGTACACCAGAAAATAAATGATTAAAAGTTTGTCGAAGTCATTTTATGTCAATGTTAAGGTAGGGACAGTTTTGCATAAATTTACCTATTCAATAACTAATAAACTTTTAGTTAAAAAAATATCAACAGACAGCAAACATTTTTTTTATTTTAAACTTTATAATAAATAAACAAAAACCTAATGATCAATTTGTTATAATATTTAAACAAAATTAATTAATAATATTTGCAGTCGTAGGGTTAATTTTAATTATTATTTAAGAACAACCCTCCGTTAGTCGCCAAACAATATCCTAAACGATTACATTTTCCAGTTGGTAGGGCGAGATTCTATCACAAATTGCTGAAATTGAGCTTCTCAATTGGTCCAAATTTTCGTGCCAAACATTTTTATAAATTTTATCTGTTGTGTGTCTCCATAGAAAAAAAGTCGCATGAAAAGCTCTGTAATTGTTACAGCGTTCCATCATTTGAAAACAGAAGTTTGATCATCTATCTTTATCAACTTCCCGCAATTCTTGGTATTTCCCATGCTTGTGTGAATGGCATTGGTGTTTCTGTAGAACTCGTAATGCAGTACTGTGATGTTTGCCTATGGGTTTTCCTAGCATCCTATAGTACTAACTATACCTTTATTTTCTTCGACATAAAGCAGTATATTTATTTCAATATCATTCTCTTCGGCCCTATTATTTTAATTTTTGCTTTGGCATTTACTATTTTCTTAATTATTTTTCTTGCTTTGAATGGATCGGTTAGGCCGTATTATCCATTACCTGGTAACGTTATAGGCAAGATAACTTCCAAAGTAACCATTGTTGAGATAATTGTTTCCATTGAAATTATCTGGCTGGTAAAGTTACCAGGAGTTGTATAATATGGGCCTTAGGGAAATTTACTGAGAACAATTTAGATACCAATTGATAACTATTTTCGATGTAGTACTATCTAATCATTTTAACTTTTTCCTCAACTGAATAGCACATGACGATTAGAAATATTTAACACACACAATTATTTAAAAATGTCAATGTCAAAGATTGACAAGTATAAACCTAATTATAAAGGTGATTACTGGTATTTTTATTTTAACCTGAATTAAAATTAAACAGAATCGTATTACAGATTTAAGCTAGTTTGAAGACAGAATTTTCTCAATGGTGACATTTTTCAAACCAACAAAATCCCTCTAAACGTGATTTTCTCGGAATCCACACAAACAATTTTATAAAAACCTGTGTCATATTCAGCGGCAATTATAATTATTTTGAGCGAATCGAGAATCCGGTTTCAGGATCAGCCGGTGCGAAGATTTTACGGTCTGAAAAATCAATTAGCGGGATTTTGTTGGCATGCAAAATGTCACCAATATCTTAAATATAGTATGTAAAAAAGGTCAAAATTGGGAGATATTTTACTCTCACTGAGCTCTTTAAAAAGTGTTTATGATCAATACGGGAGCGAATATTTGACCGCCTATAAATTTACATGGGAAATCCCATGTGGCCTGTACGGCCGCACCACCCTATAACATCCAAATATTTCGATGGTCTAAATTTAAATCATGTTAGTGTCTACGGGTGTAAAATTTTAATTCAATTTATTTCATGTTTACCTATTTCTTTTTTTTTCCCTTGCGTTTCTTTTAAAGTTCTTATGCTATATTAATTTATATCTAAAAATAAAATAAAAAATTAAGATTACTTGGTAGTTGCAACAACGTCTATCTTTAATCTGATTATCTGTCTTTATTTGTTACTGTTGTGGCCATTTCAAATTTTTATTTTGAAATTTGGGGGATATTATGTTAAATATTAGTCTTAGAGCGTTTTCACACGGCACCATATATCGCGCGCGATAAATGGTCGCAATATTGCTTTACACCAAATTATGTGTTCTCTAATATCGCTTGTGTGTGAAAATAGCTCATTAGAAAACACATAATTTAGTGTAAAAGCAATATTGCGACCATTTGTCGCGCGCGATATACCGGGTGACAACGAATGTTGTTACCCCCCTATTTTTTCCATAGTTTTATTAATACAAATTTTAAAATTTCAGGAGATTCTAAGTGTATATTTTGTTAGTTTTTAGTAAAGTCATACTTTTAAAATCACCTCCGGTTTGACCGGAAGTGGTATCAAATCTTTTATTTTAAATAGAAACCTATTATTTTTATTCGATATTTGAATTCTACGGCAAATTTCCTTTAAAATAACATATCACACTTTATCATTTGTTTTTAAGATGGCTTCCAGGAAAACTTTTAAAGGAAATCTTTAGATGGCCATGGACTCGCTAATATAACATGACATTTTGAGAGTAGGTTATGGAAGTTTTAAAGTGGTCTATTTTAACCCGTTTTATGTTAAACAATAACATTCTTTGCGAAATATGCTTCTGTCAAAAATATTTTAGATATGTCATATTTCTTTAAACAATGAGAAAGAATTACTCAATATTTTTAAATGGCAACAAGCCAATCGTTTAGGGCCAAAAAATAGATTGTTAAATTATTTTTTTTTAAATGTTTTATAAGTATGGTATTATACTTAAGGGAGCAGCGAAAACTGAAAAAACAACGAGACATGTCATATTTCAAAAAAAAAAAATATGAAGTTCTTCAATTTTTGTTACGAACACTTTTTATTTAGTAAGGTAATAACAATCAAAGTAACAAATGTTTTACATAAAACAGGTTACAATAGATCACTTTAAAACTTCCATGGCCCACTCTCAAAAAGTCATGTTATATTAGCGAGTCCATGACCATCTAAGGATTTTGAAAAGTTTTCCTGGAAGCCATTTTAGAAACAAATGATAATGTGTGATATGTCATTTTAAAGAAAATGTGCCGTAGAATACAAATATCGAATAAAAATAATAGGTTTCTATTTAAAATAAAAAAGTTGATACCACTTCCGGTCTAACCGAAAGGGATTTTAAGAGTATGACTTTACCAAAAACTAACAAAACATACACTTAGAATCTTCTGAAATTTTAAAATTCGTATTAATAAAACTACGGAAAAAATAGGGGGGGTAACAACATTCGTTGTCACCCGGTATAGTGCCGTGTGAAAACGCTCTTACGGCACAGGTAAGTAAATAGAATATCACTAATTTAAAAATTTTCAATATTGTATTGTCCAGGTAGGACAATAAAAATCAATTCCTTCCTAATTAAAAAATCTTTATTTTAGATTAACAAGACTCGTTGCCATGTAGGTTGTTTATATACATAAATATTTGTTCCTATGTCTGTTTTAAATGTGTATTCTCGGTTTGATTACTGCAGAGGGTTTTATTGATTATATTGACACAAATTCCTTTACTTTAGTTAATAGCCTTGATAAAGACCAAATAAAGGTCGAAATGTCGGCAATTTTTTAATTAAGAAGGAATTATTTTTTATTGTCCTATACCCGCAAATACCTACCTACCTGAATTTGAATTAGGACTCTAATCTCACAACATTGTATTGTAACCAAAGAGAAAATCACATGGTTTTGAGGAGTATTTTATGGTTTAAAATAAATAAACCAAAACCTCGAAAAACCATTGAAAAATCTAATAAATTCATCGTAAATTTTATTTAATTTAGAGAATAGCTGTGTATAGAAGGCATTAAAATAAACAACATTTTCAAATACATTTATTCAAAAAACTTAAAAATAGCCGAGTTACAAAAGTCAAAAATCTAAGTGCGGGCCTGGTAATCAAAATGTAGCCCTTTACTTAATATTGTTTTTGTCCTTTTTTTGTATTGTTAGTATGTTAGTCATGCATTTTACGAGTCGGTCGTCAGTTCTTTATTTTGGCTACTGCTATTCGCTGCTGTGTGTTTTTCTGAAACAAGTTAATTTTTAATTGGTGACACGTGAAATATGGTAAAATTTGAAAACAATGAACTAAAAAATATGGTGCTAATTTAGAATGAGTGTCTTCAAAGTGCGGCGCGGCGTTTGCGTAATGTTATTTAACGGGCAAGTTAGACAGAAACGTATTTGATTCATAGTGTAATAAATGAATGTAAGTACCTTATTTTTGAGTTTCTTGAAAAAATGTATTTGAAAATGTTGTTTATTTTAATGCCTTCTATACACAGCTAAAAAAGCAGTATCAACTTAGAAATCACCCTGTATATACTCCAATATTTCTCCCCATTTAAAAGTAGGTACTTTAGAAAATTCTGGACTAAATAAAACACTGGCATATTTTAAAAAAAAATTTACTTTAAAACGGGTAATAAGTGAGAATAACTGTAATTAATTTGAAAACTAAGTTACAGAAAAAAAATTAGACTCCATAAAGTGCAGTCTTTTCAGCTCTTATTTTGCAAAAATAGAAACGTAGTATTCTAATCCATGACCTCTGAATGATTGCAACTCAATAGTCACAAAGGAATAATGTACACCACCTTTGGTAACTGTAGCGCTCCCACCGGTGTCAGTGCTTTTTTGATTTAAGGCCTGGATGCAGTAGATGATACCATTTCCCGAATATTCTTCCTAAAAACAAAAATTATTAATAGAAATAAACTTAGCGGCAAGCGGACAGAGTAGCGCGGTCGTCTCTTGCATTAAAGTACACAGGTACGCCAAAGGTAATGGGTTTCCTAGGGCACAGGTAGGCAATGACAGGCTCGTTCGTCCTTGTTAGGACTCATCAGAAAGCCATAACCTGTAAGCAATTCCCACTACAGTGTGCTTACAGGTAAATCCAGTTTCAGTTTTTGACATCCTGATTTAAATTTCTCAGGAGCGCAAAAAAATTAAATTGACAAGTTAATTGGGTATATCTTCATGTAGGTATTACATGTAAAAGTAAATTAAATAAAGAACTTTACTTTCTCTTGTCGTGTATTTTATCAATAATTCAATGCAAAAAATCGCTTAGAATCATTATTTATGTTGGGATGTATAAAGATTTTTAACCACAAGTAAGTAACCAGCAAGTTTGGCTGTAATTACATGACATTGAAAGAAATAATTTTCTCACATTCATACCGGCCCGGTTACCTTCATTTTTAATTTACTAAGTAGGCACCTTTGATTGTGAGTAAATGTGTCTGCCAATGTCATTTATATGTCACAGTCAAACTTGCTGGTTAGTTAATTGTTGTTAAAAATCTTTGTGCAATCCAGCATTGAGTTATATGAAATATAAATTACCATATTATACAGTGTGTAACAAAAAAGGTAACAAATAAGTGTTAATTATTAGTGTCTATTGATTATTGTTTCCTTGGGCATATTTATTTGGGTAAAAATAACTAATAACGCTTTTAGTATACAGTTTGTCCCATGTTTTAAGATGTATATAACCATAGATATAGGTACTTTCCACAATTGTAGAACATTAGTGTATTTTTTACACAAAAATAAATGGTGTATACAGTGTTTGCGGAAAAGTTTGCACCAAATTTGTTTTTTGAGAATGTGTTGTTGACCCACAAAAAAATAAGCTTAAAAATTTTGATTTATGACGTGCGTTTTAGTTGTCAAATGTCACTTAAAACTGGCGATAGTGTATTTTTTTTATTGATACGAAAAAAAGTTAAAATCAAATATTTTTCCTAATTATGTTGAGTCTGATTCCAAATTTTGGTTTAAAAAAATTATTAAATACTTAATTATCTAAAATCTACTACCTAGCAAATATTCTTACATAGAAAATTTCAAAAACATATTTTTTCTTTTCACGCAAAATAATAAGACAAATTTAAAATTATTAAAATAATCCAGAGAGTCTTAAAATTTTGGAAAAAAAATAATTATTTGTTAAAAATAAAAATACATAAATTTTAAAATGTCAGTCTAATTTAAAATAATCATTTTAAATAAAGTGACATGCATTTACTTGAATTAAGTTTATTATTCTTTATATTAGCATTTATTTTTCCGTGTAGATTTACGTCAAATTGGTGCGGTGTCCCTTGGTGGATTTAGTGGGTTTAGTAAACAAAATAAATGCAAGAACAGACTGGTCAAACCCAAGCAAGGGCCACAATTCGAAAACCCTCAAAAAAGTAATCCTTTGAAATGTTGCTTTTAACGCCTACCTAGCTAAAAAAGTGGTTAGCCTACTAATAGGCTACTTATACTTAAGAAAACACCGACGTCGATTAAGAATTTAAAATGGTCCCATTGAATGCAGACTTATTATACACAACTGCGAGCACTGACACGAAGAAGATTAAAAATCTTCGGAGGAATTCAATCTAGTGACAATCTCCCGCATGGCAAACTTGGTAGAAATTTACTGGACCTTACAAAAGGAACAAATCTTTTTTAGCAAGACATGGGCGTACAGTAAGCCATTAGGCTGCAACGCAAGAAGCTTGGGCCGAACGCCCGACCTTCGCCTTAAATCAACCAACCAACCAAGAACAGGCGTCTAGAATAATTAGGTAATTATTAACGAAATTTGACTATTATAGAATGTCCTATAAAAATTTACTTTGTACTTACTGTTTCAGTCCTAATATACCATGGAATACCAGCCTTGTCTACATGATCATAAAACACTCTATCTGCATCTGAAGCATTTGTACAGTTGCCCAAGATTAGATCGTTGTTACCGATAGGTACTTGTACTAGACCCTGATGTGTGAACACCACAAATGTTAGAACTAAAATACAAATATTAACATAGACTGCTTTCATTTTAAAAATTATTGATATTTGTGTTGTACTTGACAATAAATTTTATTGTATAATATTTTATAACCAGTGATGTTTTGTTTTATATAATTTTATTGTTCTCCCTTATCTTACACTTGAAATATATAAAAGATATATACAATATCATGATTTAAGATGAAAGGTGGAGTTATAAAAAACTTTACACTGGAAAAATTAAATGAGAAATGACCAACGATTTACAAGAAAAATAAAGTAAATTTACACTAATAACGTTATCGTATCCTAGTTAAAGTTACAAAATAATATCAAATAGGAAGAAATAATACTATAAGGTCGGGTTGTATAAAGATTTTTACCAACAATTAACTAACCAGCCAGTTTTCCTGTTTCATAAATGACATTGGCAGAAATAATTTTCTTACGATCATACTGGTCCGGTTACCTTAATTTTTAATTTACTAATCAAGCGCTTTTAATTGTGACTTCATAATGCGTGTCAATGTCAGTTATGTCACCGTCAAACTTGCTGGTTAGTTAAACATGGTTAAAACTCTGGATGAAACCCAACCTAAGTTAGCCTTCACTAAGATATATTAAATCAAAAATGATTTAGTCAAAATGCTTAAGAAAACAACGATACTACTTTTAACTGAATGAATTTACCTCGACTACACTTCCACATTCAACCAATTCAACTAATAAGACACCTTCATAAACTTAGGCCTAAACCATGTTCAGTTAATTTACCATGGATTTTCTCTAGACATCTTCATACTCTTTAATTTATTTTTCAATATTCCATCATTATACACCCATATTAGACTAGTGATCAGTTAAGTTTGAATAATGTTTGAGTAATGTTCATTGGACCATCATAATAGTTATTTTTGTATTAAGTGCGTGAAGTGAGTGTTTTTTTAATGGCATATGAGAGTGTCAATTTTTTGCCGAGACCGCAGGTCGAGGCGAAAAATTCTCTCGAATGTGCCATTAAAACACGAATTTCACAAACGAAATACAAACAACATTTTTTGTACGACTGAAAGTTTGAATTAATCGGTTAAATTGTATATTATAAAAAAATGTTACCATATAATTTCACATAATCAAGTTAACAGCCCTGTCGTTACTATAGAAATGGTTTGTTGGCACGTTGCTTGTTTTGTTGTCATACTTTTTTTTTTATTTTTTTTTTTTTTTTTTTTTTTTTTTTTTAAATGGGGAAACTCAAAGTCGAAAGTCTCAATCATGCATTAAAATTTAATAACTTGGTTACATGTTTCGCCCTAACATATGGGCATCATCAGACCTAACATTCAGAATAAAAACAAAAAAAAAAAACAAAAAAACAAAAATTAAAATTAACACATCGTATAAATGACTTTACAAATAAAGTGACAGACTTTGAATTTGTTGTCATACGTTGATAGCTGTTCATATTTATTGCAATTTTTTAAATAAATAGTATAAGTACTTAAAATGGATGTAGATTACGATAGTGATAGCGAGATTCCTTCAGATATAGCCGATATAGCAAATTCGGCTATAGCTAACATGTTACCGGCGAAATCAAGATTTATATACGAGAAAAATTATAACCAATTCCGTGAATGGTGCGGCAAGAAAAATATACAAAAAGTGTCTGAAAAGGTACAATTATTATTGTAAAAAATGAGATTTTTTGGTAGTTGGTAATTAATTAGTAAATTTGTACAAAAAAATTCAATACATTTTTTAAAAAGTAATGTTTTATCGTTTTTTTTGTAAATCATTTTTCCAGTTAAAAAAAGTCTTTTTTTCACTGTTAAAAAAACAAAAGGTTTACGTATCGATAGCGATGAAAAAATGTCAACTTTTTTTGACAGTTGTACAAAAACTATATTTATACAGGGTGTGGGGAATTCAACTGGAACAAATTCGCTAGTAGTTTAGGAAAAAATGTTTTTGAAAAATGGAAAACACGTCGATTTAAGTTTTGTATGAGCTATATTTTTATATTTTTTTACCCCCTGTATTAGGTAAAATATAATAAACTTATGGTACCTTTTTGGAAAGTTCCTTTTAAGAGAAAATTAAATATCCTTTTGTTTTTAATTTAAGTTTATTTTCATTGCTACATGATGGGGACTTTCATTTAAACAATGTCGCTAGATGCTGAATTAGTTATTATTCTAACAAGTGCGGAAAGAGCCACTTTCCCGCATAAGTTAGGATCAAAATTTTTTCTACAAACGTTAGAAAAACTACCACAAAATATTTCTAAAAATTTTATTCTACTGAAAAACAAATACAGATTTAATTTCTACTTATTAATAATATTTATATTAAAAGTAAAATTTGATGCCCTATGCAAATTGATTGCGGATGCCAGACAGGTTGAAGCCATCGAAGCCAACTGATCCTGATGAGCGGATGGTTGCAAAGAAAGAGGTATCGAGCTGTTGTTTGCGCTGCTGGGAAACTGTGCAGTTTTTGAAGACGTGGACGCTTCTAAACTACAGCTCACATTTGATGGAATATTGAGATTAAGAATTTTGTTAGACATGTCTTTGTTTTGTGTGATGGATTCCTCCAGGTAGCCTTCGGCAACAGACGTGGATTTCCATCCTCCTAAACGTTTAATGTTTGTTATATCTTCGCCAGAATTAGCCAGTAGAGTGGCTGAGGAACGTCTAAAACTGTGGCCTGTGTATAATTCTGGATTTTTGAGTCCTATATAAGCTGCAATGTTGGAGGGCATTTTTCCCATTGTATTAATTCGAACACATTGGGTACTGCATTTTCCATGTTTGTAGTTCAAAAAAAATCGGCGGTGTGGAGTTTGCTGTGAACGTAAGTTTACATATTTTCTGTATTGATTTAGAAAATTTTCATTATTTACTTCTTTAGTTATTACAAAGGATCTAGCAGAATGGTTTTTGGAGTCCTTTATTGTGACAATTATAACGTCTCCTTTTGTCTATGTCGTCAATGGTAAGTTTAGTTAGCTCCTCACGGCGGCAGGCAGCAGCAAGTCCAAAAACGGTTACCACTTTAATTAAAAGGTAAATTTAATCAGGTGCTTCTTTCATAAATTTCGCAATCTCTTCTTGTGTAAAAACTTTCGCTTTTTTTGCTCAAAAACCTACATTTTGTCTCTTGATGTAGGGAGTAACTTTATAGGGGTCCGGTCGACTTTAAGAGACAGTAGATTTTTCGAATTTTTTTTTCCTAATATAACGTAGACATATATAATAGTAAATATCACCAAACAAATTTGCGGGATATCGAGTATTTCGTACAACATTAAGCCACAAAATATTTTTATTATGCTTTTTATAATTTCAATCGTAAAAACTGGTTGGTGTCATGTTTATTAAATGATAGATGACAGCAGCGTTGTCAGATTGTTTAAGAAATATGTAAAGTCAGGAAATAATAGTCAATAGTAACATGAACAAAAAAATGCCCTATTGAACAAGTTCTAACCCGCCCCAATACACCGTTTGGAGCTGAACTGAGGATTCGGTAATCTGCTCTAATAGGTGTATTATTAAGGTAGGTTAGCACGTGGTTAACGGGATTTTTTTTGTTATACAATACGTCGCGTCGCGATCAAGTTAAATTTATAAAAAAAATTGTTATTAAATATGTATATAAACAATTATTGAAACCCTAAAACGGTATATTGGGGCAGGTTAGAACTTGCAGGGCATTTTTTTTGTTCATGTTACTATTGACTATTATTTCCTGATTACATATTTCTTAAACAATCTGACAACGTTGCTGTCATCATCTATCATTTAACAAATGTAACACCAGCTAGTTTTTACGATTGAAATGATAAAAAGCTTCATTTTGGTCGTAGGTAAAACATTTTTTTTACCAAAAATACTCGATATACCGCAAATTTTTTTGGTGATATTTACTATTTTGTATGTCTACATTATAATAGAAAAAAAAAATTCGAAAAATCTACTGTCTCTTAAGTCGACCGGACCCACTTTATAGTATTTACTAAATCTTTCTTAACCTTAAGTAGACTTTTTAGTTTGGAATATCGACACCATAAGGTATTTGGCTTTCAAAGTTTAGACATTTCCAAGAAATATCCCAAAAGTACTTCTTCTCTTGGTGCTTTTACATTTTTCGCTTCACACCAACTAACAAATTTTTTGTTATTGTTTTTTATACCTGACTAATAACTTTTTTGGTAGCAAATCCAAATTTGCGACACTACTTGCAGCTTCTAAAATATCTTCTGGAAGCTCATCGTCCGAGAAATTTTCTATGGAAGATATTTGTATCACCTCATTTACTTTTACTAAAAATGAGTTCAAAAATTTATATTTTATTCATTAAAGTTGTATTTTATTATAAAATTACAAAAAAAAATTGTTCAGGTACACCGTGCGGGAAAAATATTCCCACACCGTGCGGGAAAATTGGTCTTTCAGAACCAAAATGAGTGCGGGAAAACGGTAAATCGCGCACGCTTGTAGAAAAAAAATATAATAATAGGTATTTGTAAAAAATGTAAAAACGCATCGATTGAGATGTTTCGTGAACTTCATAGTCATAACAAAAATTATTTTTTTAAACCATCTTAAGGGGGTGAAAGATTACCCAACTTAAGTTTTTTACGATAAGAAATAAAAATAAATTAAAATTAAAAACAATAGGATATTCAATTTCCTCTTAAAAGGGCTTTCAAAAAAGTATTATAAGTGGCATTTTTCTATATAAAAAAAATAAGTTGGATTATGTTTCAACTTATAGAGGGGGTAAAAAAAATTTCGTGTCAAAATGTAGCACATACAAAATCTCAATCGAAGTGTTTATTAAAAATATGTTTTCCTAAACTTCTAGCGAATTTGTTTCAGTTAAAGTCCCCACTCTGTATAATTCGTTTCTTTCATGTTGTTTCTGTAACACAAAAATCTTCTCATACCACTCTATCTTTGACATTTGATAGTAGAGTCAAAATCAATCATCTAAAGTCCAATGACTTAGGCTATTGCGGAGAGAAAACTTTAACAGCTGCTACAGAACTTAAAACAATAATTAATATTTTGGAAGGTAAGAAATAAGAACACAGTCTTCCTCCACTGTTATATTAATAAAATTCTTATGGTTTAAAAAACTTTTCTACATGTTTAGAATGCAGAAGCATTCATTTTCAGGACAGCTTAAAATTATAGGTTAGATGAAAATAGTTACAATAAAACAATTAGTAGAGTAGAACGGTGAGAAAATCAATGTGCACGTTGCATTGTAAAAAAGAAAAAATATATGGTTAAGGCTTAGGGCACTATAACAGTTTAAATATGGAATAATAGTTATTTATGTATCAAGGGTACTAAGTAGATGATTATGCCCTGAGGGTGACATTGTTACAAAGCCGAGGGCCTCTGGCCCAAGGGTTCGTAAGTCGCCCGAGGGTATATATCTATTAGTACCTGTGGTACATATAAACTTTTATGTCATACCAGTTCGTTTTAAATAATAAATATTTTTTTAAACTTTAATTTGATTAGTTCTATGTACATACCTAAATACAACCAAATAATATATAAACGTAAATTTATATTTTGTCAATAAATAATAAGTTAATCAAAAACTGTTCTTTGCGTCTTAATGCCCGCGCGGGCCCTAATGTGTACTTTATACCCGCATGGGCATAAAGTAATCCATTATGTAGATGGTATCTAAGGTATAAAAACACAATAATGTATTGGTATGACATAAAAGGTATAACATCTATGTGTGAGAAGAACAGTATGAAATGTATGAAAATGTATATGAAATTGAAAAATGAAAATGTTAAGACTTATTTAAGAAAAGAAAATTGTTGGCTGATCATTACAGAAACTATACAAATTAAAGTGTAAGGAAGATAAAAAATAATAAATTGTTTTAAAAACATTTTTTATAAAGTGGTAGTTCTAGTTAATAAGATGTACTAGATGAAGATCTGAAAAACAAATATCTTTTAAGTTACATTAAGTGAACAAATATTGTGAAAACCTACCACATATTGGTAGTAACTTTTGATTAAGAATAGATGTAGTAGAAAATACAGATCTTACTAGATTTATTTAGCATTTTATTAGTTAAATATTTATGAAATTTTTGGATTAAATAAAATTCAGCTCCAAACGCTACCACGTTCCCAAAAAGACATAGCTATTGCGTTTTCTAAAAAATTTTATACCACTTATCTAATACTTCACCACTAAATGTACAAACCTTTTAGTAATATTTGTAATTACGTTGGCGATGTAAATTTACAAATTTCGTGTATGTGACGTCAATATGCTTCATCTAGGTGTATAGACGACGAATTTGTCGCTATTGCAATTCAACAGATTAAATTTTAATGTGTTGTTGATTATAAAACAGGTAAAAAAAATGCAAAATTATGATAAAACGTACTTTAATTATATTTCACAAAACTTTTGTAAAGTAATTTTAGAAAAAAGATGTACATATATTCCTGGTTGTCACAAAAGATGTTTGAAATGGTCCCTCTAAAAGCGGTATATTTTTTGTAATTTCACAAATCTGTTTTTTTTTTCAGTGTATTTAAGTTTACTAACTAGAATTTTTGTTACCTTTGTTTTTAAACTAATAATATGCTGCTTTAAGTTTGACGTAGTTTGATCTCATCGAAATTCGATGGAAATATCTATACTTACCAATGTTTGTTTAACGTAGACAGACAAAACACTTTATAATTTCGTGAAACTCTGCCTTAGTCGAGAAGTATATTGTCAATTAATTGCTTCCGAAAATATTTCAAATAAGTCATTTCCCGAAATGTAAAGAACAAAATATTACGTACTATTTTGTTTACTGTATTGTCTATTTAGAAAAAAATTAGTAAGGGCTCATTTAGAAGATGATTTCTTTCTTTCCAAAGAAGTGTCATCCAGCTAAGTTTTGAAGGAGGACAAAATAGAAGCTGTACGTTTTAAATATAATGGATAATAATTCAGTGATTTAAAATATTTTACTACATATATCACTTTGAAGTATGCTTTCCTTTGCGACGAGTAAATCCTAATAAGAAATACCCAAATAATATCAAATATCAACATAATTGCAAAATATGAAACATAAAATAACACATCACATTAATAACTTTGCACCGACAATTAAATTCACCATGGAGAAAGAAGAAAACAACCAATTACCTTTTCTAGACGTCAACGTAGAGAAAAATGGCAACACTTTCCCAACCTCAGTGTACAGAAAACCTACACATACAGGTCAATATCTCAATTACACATGAAACCACTCAAACAACACAAAACATAGTAAGAAACCTTGTAAATAGAGCAATTACTCTCTGTAACTCAAACGAAGCTCTCAAAAGAGAAACTAACCACATCAAGACCGACCTCAACAAGAATGGCTACCCCATTAGATTGATTGACACAATATTGGAAAATCGCAAGAATCGGCCAAACACACGTAAAGCAGAAAAAGAGATACAAGCAATACTCAACATTCCATATATCAAAGGCGTATCCGAGAAAATAAGAAGACTAGGACAACGATACAACATCAACACAGTATTCAGCTCGAGAGATACTTTAAGAATCCGCCTAACGAAGACGAAACCAGCAAGCCAGAAAGACAAGAAAAATTGTGTTTACCAGATCCCCTGCGAATGCGGCCAATCTTACATTGATGAGACACTAAGACCACTAGAAGAAGTAAGGATTAAAGAACATAGGAACAACACCCAAAAAGGAGAGACCGAAAAATCAGGTGCAGCTGACCACGCCTGGACGCACGGCCATCATATCATGTGGGCAAAAACGGAAATCCTGCAAAAAGAACCGCACTGGAGGAAAAGGAAGTTTAAGGAAGCTGCGACCATACTCCAAAATCCAGGTTGCTGTAGTAAGCCTTCATTAGGTATGAGAAACGTTTGGAAACCCTTGTTAAATGTAATCTGAGAATAAGACCACCCAAGAGTTAAACGCATGATTCATCGAGCATGACGTCATCGAGCATGACGTCATCACCTCGCTAGACTCCGCCCACTAGTCATGCGTCACAGCACCTGCCTAGTATAAATAGAGCTGTAGTTACCGTACTTATTTAGTATTCACCTGAAGACGACTGGAGATGCTTACCAGTTGAAACGTAGTGATTCTAAACAAATAAAGACAATGCAAGTCCAAAATTCTACTCCCGTTCAAGAAACGTCATTGTCTCCAACCTTTAAACAGACAAATAACAAGCTGTTAAGTTTTAAAATTGTTGTTATATTTATGATAACTTCACAACGCATGACAAATAATAAAAATCCTTAATAGTTTTTTCGTTTAAAAATGAATTTAAACTGAATAGATTTTCCACGTTTACTAGACTCGTCAGACTCAGTTGATGAGGAAATCGTACTAGAAAGGAACGTAAAGGTGCTTAACAATTTATTTAAAGAAATAGACGATATTGAATTCAAAAAACGGTTTAGAAGCAATAAAAATACATTTGCATGAGCAATTAGCGAATCAGTTAGATGGAGTAATTGAACCAATAAATTATAGAAATCAACCTATTTCAAGAATAAATCAAATACTTATTTGTTTAAGATATTCTGCTACAGGATCATTTCAAATAAATATCGGGGATTCCAGATTTTGATGTACTTTTATTCCAATGAAATTAGAAGTTCTTTCTCCCGCATAGTATAATTACTATATCTCTCCCTATATCCTGTTTTGTTCGTCATTAAATTTTACTACTGGATCCGTAAAATTTAATTTATTAACGTAAAGTGACGTAAAGGACGGAATTGATTGATAAAACGGTATTTCAAAATATATGAATATTTTACTCTGAAGTTAGTTGTAAAGTAAAATCGTTAGCTAAGAAGCCTAAGAAGAAGCCGAATTTGAAATTTATAACCAAGTTCCTTAACAATCACTGAGAGAAAATTTACAGCTAAGGTTATTTGCTGTTGTTACTTAAGTCGTTTTTCTACTTTTACTTGATCTACTACAGTAAATTACTTTATTAAACTGAAGAAGAAGTAACTTTAGCTATTGTAACTAATTTACTTTATAGGTGATTTTCTCCTAATATTTGTTAGAGGTGCTGGCATGCTAAAAAGTATCTAACAACGACACTGATGTCGCTCCGTACAACATCTTACTGGTGTGTCCCACCAAATATTGCTTAGGTAGTTTTGAGTTGTTTTTTCGACGGATCCTTGCTTTAATACTGAGCCATGATATGGCGGAACGCGTCTAGAGATGGATCTGACGAAATAAAAGTAAAATCTTTATTTAATTTAATGTACTTTAATTATCACACTATAAGCACTACTTCTGTCATTATAACTTTATATTATAATAAAGCTTATTAAAGGTATTTCTTAATACTTTTAATGACTTAACGATTTTATAGTAACCAACGTTGTAAGTTATCGCAAAGTTAATCTTTAATTACTATAAAAGAACATTTTAATTGAAGTAGTAAAAACAATTAATTGATTTGAATGCTAGAAGATTTCTGGACTTGCATTGGCTACTTTGAATATCAATTGTTTTAAATCAAACCATTTCAACTGGTAGGCTGGTATACTCAGTATTCATATGAAGACCACTGGAGATATCTACCAGTTAAAACGTTGTGATTTAAAACAAATAAGACAATGCAAGTTCAAAACTTTTCTATTATTTAAGAAATATCATTGTCTCCAACCTTGAAACACACTATAATTAATTTTTCTGCCATTTCTATTTATTTCCTTTTTACGTCTAAAACCCACAGGGTTGTAAAAGATTTACTAAAACTAAGAAGACAGAAGAATTGGCAATTATTAAACAATCATAACAAAAATTAAAAAAAAAATTGACGTAATATATTGTAGAAAAATAGAACATGTATACAGGGTGCTACAAATTCGGGTGCGTACAAGGGGATCTCGAAAACGGTAAAAGATACGAAGATGGTTAAATTAAGGCAAAGTTGCGTTTTGTGGGGATTAATAATTTGGTGAAAGAAAATTGTAAATATTCCTAATACCTTCGGATATATCCGAAAAAACCCGAAATTTTTAGTTTTGGGTTTTAATTTTTGGCGCCTTCAATTTTGACTTAGGAAAAAAAACACTTTTTCATAGCCGTTCCTTAGGTTCTATTAGATGGTGTTATTAGTTTTCAAATTGAACGTTTCGTTCTTTAGATACCAACCTCAATTCATTTATTTTAAATACGGATCTGAAATTTTTTAAACAGTTTTAAAGATTTCTAAGCTTTGTAGATTTAATACAATTTAAAGGTTTCTAAAATTTTAACGCTTTGTCATCAAATAACACATCACTAGCATTTAAAATTATCCTTTCTTTACTATTACGGCCCTGGCAATTATTTTTAGGATTACTTAAATATTAAAATTACATTACAAGAAGTTATGGTGTTTGGGCCGTTCATTTTTTTTTACCGCCACTCACAATACTTTAGGAAGTTTTTAAGCCATAAGAAGTAATCCTATTTTTTGTATCAGTATTTTATTAATATAATGTATATCTTAAGTCCTATGGTTTGTGCCTTAGACCTAAACCGACATACTATAAAACAGAAAAAAATATTCTCCGGAGTGAACAAAGGATAACTGGAGTGTTATTCTAGTTATGTTACTGTGATGCGCTTATGTTTATTTCAAAAACAATTTGATTTTTTTTTATAGTTTAGAAGATCTGATTATGCTAGAGGCGAAACATGTAACAAAAATAACCATACCTAGATATTTGAGGCCGTGACTTTGGGTATTTTCTCATACAAAATATTAAATATTAGGCTCTTTTGAGTAAAAATGGATGGATTTTTTAAATCAGAACTTTTTTGTTTTTAGTTTGGCTCCAAATGTTCAGGACTGTAATGAAATAAAAAAGAATGTAATGAAATGAAAAAGGGAATTTGAAAAATGTGTTTTCTAAAGCTTAGAAATCCCCAAAACTGTATTTAAAATTTCAGGTCCATATTAAAAAAAAAAATGACTTGAGGTTGGTAACTAAAGAACAAAACGTCGAATTTAAAAATTAATAACGCCATCTTTTAGAACATAAAAAACGGCTATGAAAGAGTGTATTTTTTTTCCCAAGTTAAAAATGAAAGTGCAAAAATCTAAAAACCAAAAACGGAAATTTCCGTTTTTTTCGGATATCTCCGAAAGCATTCGGAATAATTAGATTTTTTTTTACCAAATTATTAAGCCCCAAAATATGCAACTTTGCCTTATTTTAACCATCTTCGTATCTCTTACCGTTTTCGAGATCACCTTGTAGGCACACGAGTTTATAGCACCCTGCATGTGTCTGTATTATAATTTTTACCGACGTTTCGGTAGTTTAGTTTTTATCTTCAGGGCTCAAGTAGGCATTAGTAGAGCCGTATTTTAAAAAACTTTGTGAAGGTAGACTCTACCTTTATTTAAAAGCTGATATCTTTTAACACAAATCCACTAGAAAGGCGGTTTTAGATGTTATGCTTAGATATTTATTTACATATTAAAAAGTATAGTATTTTTAGTTTACACCCCTTTAAAGAACTAAAAATACACAACTAATAAAACCACAAACGGCAATTTAAAGTACATACATAATGTTGGGTTGCAGAACGTTTTTAAACAATAATTAACTAACTAGACAACTTTGATTGTGACATCAATGACATTAATGTCACGGCTAAAACGTCCGATTAGTTAATGATTGTTTAAAATCATTATCCAGAATAAAAATTACACTGGTCAACAAAATTTAAGATTTTTTTTGTCCCACGAGCTGAAAGCTTGGTAGTACTTTTTAAACATATTTCATATATGTTTTCAGAATTTTTCCATCACGCAGGGTTTTAAAGTGACAAAGCAATGAATTTTTGTGAACGTATATATTATAATATGGGTATAAGTTATGAAAAAATAAAGTACAAAGTGATATATTTACTTAGAAAATGTGGTCATATATGACTTTCGACTGTACTTTGCTTCAGAAACATCTCTCTTCAGCGTCCAGCAATAGTCTGCCAACATAGCGGGGCTCCATTTGCCTTGGTATCTCTTCTCCATGTCCAGAATGTCCTGGTGAAATCGCTCGCCATGTTCGTCACTTACTGCTCCAAGGTTTTTCGGAAAAAAGTCCAAGTGTGAACGAAGAAAGTGTATTTTTAGACTCATGTTGCAACCCATGGCTTTATATGAGACCAATAAATTGTTAACATTCTCTACGTAATTTTCGGATTTACGATTTCCCAAGACGCCGTTGCAAATGTCCTTGAAAGAAAACCATGCTGCTTTTTCGGACAAGGTCGTTAAGTTCTTCTTGACTTAGAAGATGCGGCGCACAAGAAGACGAATCTGGTGTAAATGTTGGATCCAGATCAATATTTTCGGCGGAAAAACTTTCGTTGTTTACTTCGTCATCGGCAGTTTCATCGTCGCTCGGTGTCATATTTTGTGGGGGGTCAGGCACAGGTTATTCCGGACTGTGCGGCACTGGTCTCAGTGCAGATGGAATATGAGGATATTTAACAGTATGTTTGGATTTAGAAGTTATACCACTGATATTTGTAAGACAAAAATAGCAATCGGTAATATGGTCTGATGGTTCCCTCCAAATCATGGGAATAGCAAAAGGCATATGTCGTTTACCTTTTGCCCACGCTGTAAGAAGTCTGACACACGTAACACAGCAAATATGGGGAGCCCAGCTTTTGTCCTGATCGCCGACTTTACACTTGAAATACTGTTCATAGCATTTATTAACGAGAGGCGTGAAAGACCGTTTTTGAGATTTAAATGTCAATTTCCCGCAGATGTAGCAAAAAGAGTTCGGGTGGTTTACACAATTTCTTAGCATTTTTACAGGTGAGTTACACTACAACAGCTTAAAATGCACCACAGCACATTCTTCAAAACGTTAAAAAAGTCTGCGTATATGTTCATTCACCGAGCTCTAGCCGATAACTAAAACAACAATAAATGTTATGTAGGACTCGGAACTGCTTGCAGGTCTCAACAAGCCAAGACATGTTCCGCGTGACACACAGAGCACACTTTGTTATTTCTAGTCACAACAAGTTATTGTTACAATACACAAATAATAAAATAGCAATGCCTGACACAAGTTTTTTGTTAGATGACTCTTATAGTACAGACCTATGCGTGCATTTTATAGGTAAATAATCACATATACTGGAACATAAAAACTAAGGGTGATGGAGAAATTCTGAAAACATGATTGATTTCAGCATGCAAAATTATATTGAAATCAGACATTTTTGCGCTTGGGACAAAAATCTTGTTAACCAGTGTTATTAAACCTTTAATAATCTACTTAAATTTGTTTATAAAAATTAATTAAACAATATAATCCAACGAAATTATGTAACATCATTTATTTTTAAAGATTATACTGACATTACTACTTTTTTATCTAAAAGTATCTATTGACAGAATGATTAATTTATTTTAAAAATAAAGTTTGTTGTTAACTCAAACATCCTAAATACAAAAAATATATAAATTTTCCTCCATTATTAGAAAGAAAAAATTTGGCATATTATTATAGGCACTGGGAAGCCAAAACAGAATGGACGCCGACCATATCTCGGGAACAGTTTATCAGAGAATTTACAAAAAAATAATTAAAAATTACTTTCAACTTGTGACTGAAATTATCAGATTTTTATTGATAATATATAATATAAATTTACGTCAAAAATAGAATGTTTTATGACCGCGCGGCGGTGCCTCAGAGGTGAGTTACTGGCATTCGATCGTGGCGACCCGGGTTCGATTCCCGGAGTAAATACAATAAAAAAAAAGTACGTTCGATGGTAGATTTAAGAATGCAGGAAAGAGTGTAAAAGGTATCATCTCCCAACCCACCCCATTCTCGCCGGTAACCAGGCCGGATAAAATCGGACATCTCGTGGGGTGCGGAAGATGGTACACACTCCCCAATCGGTAGGCCATGCAATGGCAAGAAACCAAGGGTTGATCGCCCTTAGGGGGTGTCGCGTGAATGAGGATCGTGGTTCGGAACCCACGTAAAGCTGTAGGTCTCCTCGGGAATGGCCCTGGCAGCGAACGAAGAAAAAAAGCCTAATTCGGAAAGAAAATGTCTTATGTGACTGAAAAATATTTATCATTTGGCCAAAAAATATTTTCCAGAATAATTGATTTATTTTCTCTCTATCTGTCTAAGATAAATATATTTAGATAGATAGAGAGAAAGATAGAAGCCCCATGTTGATCGCTTGCCGCTAACTTTTCTTTCTGCTTAATTATTACGGACACTAAACTTCCACTACTTAATTTATTACACGGCTTGTAAATGGATAGCATCGCATCCTAGTGGGTACTTCGTTGTGATCTATTTCTGAACCTGCGAATTACAGAGGGGCGTATAGAGAACCGCAGAGTGTTGTACCCTATACTAGATGTGTGGCCTTCTACTACTTTAATAAATCTTAATATTTTTTTCTCTCATTACTGTGTTCATTCAAATTTAAAACAACATTTTTAATAGTTTCATATTTTTTTATTATAATTAAAAATTTATACACAAACGTTAATACTAAATAAAATATTCTGTTTTTATGATGCATGGTCTAAGGCTAATGGCATAGGAGCCCTTGGGCGGGTTCCATTCCGAACGTAAATGGAAACGTAAAATTCTAGTCCATGACCTGTAAAAGATTGCAACTCAATGGTTACGTAAGTAAGGTTTACTCCACCTTTGGTTATGTAAGCATTTCCACCTGTAGCCACGCTTTTCTGGTTTAATGCTTGTATGCAATAAATTGTTCCATTTCCAGTATATTCTTCCTGAAAAAACGAGATAGATAAAGGTAGAAGAAAATGATACACGCACACTCCCGTAAAAAATGTTTCGTTTTATAAGTAATCTCTCTCTAGCCAGTTTTTGTAAAGGGAGAGATATGCAGTAATACTGATTGTGTAAGAGTAAATTTCAAGAATTGATGGCTAGAGTGATGTAAATTCTCATGAGAAACAAGTTGGGTGGCATTCTGTTCAAGTCGGTCGCATTGAATTGTTATTGGAATTACGTTCATGGTTTGCGATCGAAAGAAAGCTACTTGTCGTTTCAAATCGATCGCTTGGTGTCGCTTGCATGTGTAAGACAAAGATGCAAACAATAATTATAAATAAATCGCATTTAAAATCAGTGTTAGAATAATTTTATTTATATTTTTCCTTACAGTTCCATACAGTTTGTTGTAAATTATAATAATTTACCATTAATAAATCCTAACTAAAAACAAATAAAGTTAAATATTATTTCAAATATTGGATTGAGTAGTCCGTTACTTTGTGATATTGCATATTAACAAAAACAATATGAGAAATTTATTCTGTTATAATATCACTTCATTAATTTCATGGTGACTGCAGTTTCGTAATACTACTACATTATCAAACTGAATACCTTAAAACTACGTGGTACAATTATAAATAGGTTTCGACAAAGGATGCTTATAAATAAATTAAAATAAATTTTTTTTATAGATTAAGGAGTAAATATTATATTTTAATTTATTTATAAGCATCCTTTGTCAAAACCTATTTATAAATTGTACCACGTAGTTTTAAGGTATTCAACTTCATATTGTAGTAGTACTACGAAACTGCAGTCACCAAAAAATTAATAAAGTAATATTATAACAAAGTAAATTTCTCATATTGTTTTTGTAAATATTATTTCTTCTTTTGTCTTGGAAAAATTCTAAGTTAAAAGAAACAGGTACCTACCTATGCTCGCAGTTTTTTTAACTTGATTTTTACTGAATGTATTTTTTCTTAAATGCTTCCTGTATAAATCTTGAATTGCTTTATCCTAAAGGAGTTAATTGATTTGTTAAGGGGGATTTCTACTGTGATGGTTTTCAAAAAATCGATATTTTTTTCCGACGTTTTTCGACTCTATAGCCTCTAGAATAACCGTGTGTCCAAAAAAAAAGTTACATCCAATTTTATGATTGCCGGTCAGTTCTCACCACTAGCTGCTTTTGAGTTAAGCCGCGTTATCAGAGCTACGTTCTGTCGCCAGCGATATCATCTCAACCGATCAGGATCGTCAGGCCAGGCTCGCAAAGAGGCAGGAAGAATCAGCTCGTTTATCATTTTTCGGGGAAGGCACGCTATACGGGCCAGACATCGCAGACTAAGTGACAGTGAGACTATTTTGTTGTGAGCCACCGTTGAAACTTTAAAGTTGTTTTTCTCGAAACACTGTTTTTCGCGCTGGCGGAAAGTACTTCGGTATGTTCAAATTATCAGAATTTAATGATTTTGATCTTAAAATGCTCAAAATACAAGTGGTTATAGCCCCCTCTAGAATCAAGTATTTTGCGATATTACAGAAAATGTCACTGCCCTTAAAATACAAAAAAAAATGGAAAATTTTCAAAACATTTTTTAAATCTCGCGCCATTTTAACAGTTACTCGAGTTTTGATTCTAGTGGGGGCTATAACGAAATGCTTACAATTGAAAAATCTGGGTCAATTTTATTTTTGTCATGAATAGAAAAATTTATTTGAATTCCGCCAGCAAGTTACGTTTTTTTTTGAGGGGATAATTTCAGAACCCTCAAGTTTTTAATTTTTTGGGGGTTGAAAAATTTTTTTCGTACATCTTATCTTTAATAAAAAGCATTGAAAACTTGTTTTACTGCATTTGTTTTATTATCCCCAGAAAAAAATTGTAATGACGATGAAAATAGGACCATCACAGTAGAAATCCCCCTTAATACGTCTCATAGTTTTTGCTGCTTTTATTTTGCATTATGTTTTCTAAACCTGTTGGATATAATTTGTGGATGCTCCTCAGCAAACCTTTCAATTATTATCTTAAGGTGTTCCATAATGTAAATTTTTATCTTCTATAGTCTTTATTTTTTTGCAAAAAATGTTGAATTTTTGTGTCATTGGGCACTGACAAAAGTAAACAAAACCACAAATAAAATGAAAATCCCAAAATTTTTACAGAAAATTTTGGGATTTGCTTAAATCGAATAATCCCGACAGAGTTTTTAATCGCTGAACGTAATCGTTTCTCACCACAACATGAACGGAATGTCATTCCTGATGTGCGAACGATAAAGGATTGATATCACTCTGGACTATCCATTAAAACGAATAGTCTGTATGATTACAATGATTGAAGGGCTTATTGTTATACAGCGTATGTAAAAGAATTAGCCCATATATGGAAAAATGTGCTTTAATGCTAAAAAAAGTAGTTTACACGATAGACACAAATTTATTTAAAAAGAATCATTCAGAATTAAATTTATTATATTATACGCTGTACAGGGTAACAAGGGCAACCTAGGCTGAACAGGGGACTATTTTTTAAGTGTCCCTGTATTATTATTAAAACTAATATAGCCATCTTGTTTATACTTGAGTAAAGTTGTGGTTTTTTCAATGGAACACCCTGTATATTTTTTATTTTTATAAAAAGTCTGTCTTAATTTCAAAAATGTATAGTTTGTCTATATTAGCTTACACCGTTTTTAAGATATGAGCGATCAAATTTTTAAAAAGCTATGTCAATTTTAGTTTAATATGTATAGGATGCCTTGGAAGAGAAAAGCCCCGCAATGGCGATGCAATAAAATAACGTCATAGGAGGTGTTGAAAAATAGTTTCGATATTTATGCATTGGAAAATAAAACCATGTAAATAGTAATAGGATTGCGGTATGGAAGGCCTTATTGAATATTTTAATTTCCAAGGCATTCTAGACGTCTTAAACTAGAATGAACACAGCTTTTTAAAATTTGATCGCTTATATCTTAAAAACGGTTTGAGCTAATATCATATAATCAGGAAAGAAATACCTTTCATAAAAATAAATATATATAGGTTGTTCCATTGAAAAAACCACAACTTTGCTCCACAGTTCGATTGTTTTAAGCCAAGTGTCGCATTTTAAATAGCAATTTTAAATTCTACGGTCAAGTTTAAACACGCTAAACACTATGCGGGTTTTAATAAAAATACAGAGAGACTTTTAAAATACGCTTCAGTTCAGTCTAGATTGGATTACCCCGTACAGTGACTGGTAGAGATAAGGCTCCATATGGAAAACATTCTAATTAATTGGTAGATTTTTTTTAAAGTGGGCTATTCTGAACGGATATGATTTTATATCCATCCTAGTTAGGATACGAAACTGACCAGTCACAGTGGTCAATTACAAAGAAACAAAATTTATCAGTTAATTTTACAAGTCGTTTTCTGACACTTGACATAAGTAAGGTTAAGAATATACTTCAAAAATATTCAAATCTGTTAGATAAAATATGTTCTTTTTTAATTTAAGTCAAAATATTTATTCCAGAATCTATGCATACATCATTTTTTTTCTTAAGAGTGCACGACGCACGAAATGGTGCGAAAATTTAAGGTACAATTCGAAAATATATTTCTACCAAACTATTGTTATTTTCTGATCGAACTAAATATTTCTGCACAATAGCTATTTATGCCATCAGTTACGAAATGCCTAATTTTGTGTAACGCGTGAGATTTTTGCGGAACGAACGAAGTGAGTTTTGCAAAAACTCACAAGTTACACAAAATTTCATTTCGTAACGTATTGCATACAAGATTTTTTCTAATTTTAAAGAAAGTAATAAAAAAATAAAATTTAATATAATTGATAAAAATTTGGAAAACATAAATTTAGTTTTTCTAATTTTGAAATATAACTGATGGCATAAATAGCTATTGTTGCTGTTACTTCATGTTAGTTGTCAGTTTGACATTTTATGAAAAAGTCTAGTTTTTTAGCGAGATTGATATATTTTTAGTTTTATTTTTTTTAAATGAGTCATTCAAGTTCTGAAGAGCTACCAAGCGATATTGAAGAGGCAGCAGGTAATGCTCTTTTATCAGTAATTCCCAAAAAGTCAAAGGCAGTTTATGATTTGGCATACGAAAAATTTGTTAAGTGGTGTGATGAGAAGAAAATTAAACATGTTAATGAGAAAGTTTTACTTGCATATATAATTGTGTTATCAATATTTATAATAATTAATTAATTTATAATTTATGTTTTTAACTTGTATTATAACAGTTTAATAAATAGAATAATTCATTTTGTCACTAATTTTGAAATACATTTTTCGTCACCAATTGCATAAAATTTTACTTTATGCAACTAGTTACAAAAAGTAAGACGTTTCATAATGTCAATCAGTTTTAAAAAGTGTCACTTTATATGGCAAAATTAGAAAAATGCACTTTTTTAAACTATAAAAGAACAAATTTCGTCATGCCCTAAAAATAAATTCTATATAATTTAATTATAAATATATCATTAATACATTGGTCATAAGGACAACGATATGTCGCTCATTTTATCAAAAACATTATCTGTGATCTAAGTCGGCTGTGGTAAAAGAAAATAAAAATTAAATAGAAGGGAATCAAATAAATTAATAAATGGAGTAAAATAGATACTTACAGTCTCAGATCTTGTAAATAGTGGAATGGCATTCTTGTACACATGGTCATAAAAAACTCTATCATTTACTGAAGTTCTGTTGCAGTCTCCTTCAATAATACTAGGACCATATGCGTTTTTAATAGCCAAAGCATCCGTGAATACAATTAAAGTTAAAACTAGAAGGCAGACAATTTTCAAAATAAACTTCATTTTAATTTTTTAATAGCTTGTCTGATAGATTTAAAATAAATAATCGGTATTACTTACTGTAATAAACAAGTGAAATATGTTAACCATTTATATAATTTTCTCCGGTTATCTAAAGGTACTTGAGCTTAATTCTTACTGGAAAATATGATTAATTTGTATTTATTTAAGGGGTTCAGAGAATACTATTTTTAAAAAAGTAAATAAACATGCTTAATTTTTAATGTATCTATATTGACAAACAAGTCTAACACAAAATTTTTCTGTTTCCTAGAAGAATTATTGTCAAGTAATGAATTGATCAAAGGACCCCGCACAAAGCCTATGGGAAATGGCTTTCGGCTAATTTTTAATATTTTTGCTAGATCTTGACGTCCTGATTAAGAGCGTCCATGGCCGTAATCGAATCCTACGACTAGTTATAGCCTTTTAAAGTTGGCAACTTCTTGCTTTGAGATTTTATGCATTTTCTGGAGTTTTCACTTGTTTCTTAAAAACTATCAACTTTTTAATTTTTTTTATTGGTGGAAAAGTAGGCCTTAAGTTTTCTTTCACTTATATAGAAATAAAATATGTACAGGATGTTGAATAATTTATAGGTGGATTAAATAAATACTAATATTACAAAATTATGAAAATCAAAAAAAAAATTACTCATTTTTTAAATTTTGAAAACATACGGCTAGATTTTGTTCATATTTTAATATCTTGTAGCGCCAAACTGTGGATAAAAAAATGGGTGTAGGTTGACACAGAATATACATATTGCCGGATATTTTATTTTTCAAATTTTTTTTTTAATTTCTCCTGCAAACGTAATAAACGACTTTTAATTGAATCATTTAATTATTATGCTAATCTGTAACAATTTTCTTTTTCAATAATTATTCTCTAACACTTCTTCATCTTAGATATACAGGGTAAACCAGTTACAATACAAGTGAAATCTTTTAAATATAGGAAAATAAAAAATCTAAATTATGAAAAAAAAAACATTTTGGTATGACTCTAAGATAATCTAAACGTATCATGTACAAGAGCCAAGGTATTTTACGAAAAATTTTTTTTTTAATTTAACAATAATATTTTGTAATTTTATATAAAAAAATAATTATTAATTTTCCTATATTTAAAGTTTTGTGTAAATCATTGTAACTGGTTCAGCCTGTATATCTAAGATAAGAATGTGTTAGAGAATAATTAAAGAAAATTGTTACAGATTAGCATAATAATTAACTAAATCAATTAAAAGTCGATTATTACGTTTTCAAATTTTCAATTTTTTTTTGAAAAATAAAATACCCGACAATATATTCTACGTTAACCTATACCCATTTTTTTTTTCATTCATAGCTTGTTACTACAAGATATTAAAATATGAACAAAATCAAGCCGTTTGTTTCCAAAATTCAAAAAATTAGTAAATTTTTTTTTTGACTTTCATACTTTTTTAATATTAATATTTATTTAATCCGCCTAAAATTTATTCAACATCCTGTATATATTTTATTTTTATATAAGTGACAGAAAACTTAATACATACTTTTCCACCAATAAAAAAAAATTAAAAAGTTTTTAAGAAACAAGTGAAAACTCCAGACAATGCATAAAATCTCAAAGTAAGAAGTTGCCAACTTTAAAAGGTTATAACTCAAAAACTAGTCATAGGATTGGATTACGGCCATGGACACTCAAATATTAAAAATTCAGAAAAACTAGCCGAAAGCCATTTCCCATAAGCTTTGTGCAGGGTCCTTTGAAATTTATGAAGGCAAAAACACGATTTGAAGGATTTTTAATAAATATAATACATAAACATTAATTTTATAAAATTTTGAGAATTAGTATCACGATTCAATCTACGCATATCCTGGTGGCTTCTCCATTAGGACAACTGGTCATTAACTTTTCAAACAATGCAGAAAGTATTCAATCTGTATTAATTAACTTATTAATATTAGCTTTTTGTAGTCTGTATTGCATATAACTGAGAGTCTATAAACTCTGACTTAAGTTGTTAATTTTATTAACAACTTTAAAATTTTCAAATTAAACAGCAAACCTACAATAGTTTCAAATTTGGATTTATTTCAAATGCACATACGCGATCAAAAAATATTTAGGTTGGTATCCGTGATTTGTTGAAATTAAATCATCGATACATACAATGGGTCTATTCTATGTATAAAAAATTTAGTTTAGGAGTATAATAAAGAGGTTTAAATTTTAAATGAAACATATTTTATGACAGCCAAACGTCTACAAGAATTTTTGAAATACTTATCCTGGCGTAATTGAACAAAAGTCGAATCTACCAAATTGACTGCAGTATTTCTCAATAAACCAGTTTTTTAAATAATAACTTTGAAGTTGCAATCGGTATAAATGCAAAAGGCGATACCCAAGAGCAATGGTAGAAATTTATTTTCTTTTACTTTGCAACACAATTATTTGGAAAAAACCATCGCAGTGGCTCAGAGGTGAGTTACTGGCATTCGACCGTGTGAACGCGGGTTCGATTCCCGGAGTGGGCATAAAAACGTACAATAAAAAAAGTATGTCCGAAATTTAGTGGATTTAAGAATGCAGGGAAGAGTGTAAAATGTATCATCTCCCAACCCACCCCATTCACGCCGGTAACCAGGCCGGATGAGATCGGACATCTCGTGGGGCGCGGAAGAAGATACACACTCCCCAATTGGTAGGTCATGCGGGCAAGAAACCAAGGGGAAATAGCCCTTGGGGTATCGCATGATCGAGGATCGTGGTTTTGAACCCACGTTAAGCTGTAGGTCCCCTCGGGAATGGCCCTGGCAGCGAACGAAGAGGAAAAAAGCCTAATTCGAAAGAATGGCAGAAATGACAATTATTTGGTGTTCTACGAGTTCCCGTAAAGTGTAATTAAAAAAAGTTATATGACTTGTTGAGAGAAATTTTATTGATCAGTTAGATACAAATTGTATTGTTTAATCTAGAATTTTCAATGTTAGTTATTTTCTATTAATATACAATATACACAGGAAGAAAATAAAATTGTTGATTGTTGATTTATAGTTAATTGTTAATTTATTAGAGTAAAATACCCATAATACCCAATCATTGACACTTTTACAGGTAGCTCATTATATTTACATATTTTAATGAATCATTTATAAAGAAAATGGGGAAAACTTGTATTGATAATCTAAGACGATTAATGTATTGCCAAATAATATACATATTATTCGCTTTAATTTAAGTCATTTTAAATATCTAAAAAATGATTTCTTCACTCAAAAATTAGAATTGGGGTGATTGGCACCAAATTCTAGTTATTAGCAGCACAGTTTTACCCAGTCATTGGCACATTATCCCAGTTATTGCCACCCTGATGACCCAGTAATTGTCTCATTGTGTGACAAGACTTAACAAAAACAATTATTGCTTTTTCATTTATTTATTTCAAAAGAAAGCAAATTAAAGAAGAAACCATGAAAAATGTATTAATAAGAGTTGCCGACATCAAACAGCTTAGCCGGCATCTACCTGGCTGGACCAGTTAAAAAAAAAATGGGTTATTTTACTGATCGAGAAGCCAGAAAAAACGTTAAAATGTATTTTTTGGGCGCTCGTATAAAAATGTCTCTATCCAGAGAAACAATTCGTATATCTTAAAGAACTAAAATTATACATAGCGACATATTAGACATTTAGATAGGAAATTTGATTCTCTATAAGCTAGTAAGATAAAATAGAGTGTTCCATTTGCAAAAATTCGCTTATACACATTTATCTACATGGTCAGATTGGCACAATTTAAAAAATACTGTGTAAGAGAAACGTAAAACATAACTTAGGGAATTTAAAGATCTAGCTTTTAGTTAAAAGCTTGCAAAATTTTCATTGGGTAGCTTTATTTGTTTAAAAATTATTGAACTTTCTTCTCTGTCAGGGTTCTACATGAAAAAAATCATTTAATAATTTATATCTCAAAAACTGGTTAGAGATTAGAGTATTATTAACAAAAGTTACTTTGGTTTATACTGACATACGGGGTCTTGGTTTGGTAGACCGCTTTGGAAAAAACAGTGCACACTAAGGCAATAAAAAAGATTCAAAGGGCAGCAGGCTTATTTAGGAATAACGGGAGCCCTTAAGTCAACCCCGACAGCAGCACTGGAGGTGCTGTTATATATACCCCCCTTAGATATCTACGGAAAAAGTATAGCTGCAAAAAGTGCTTTGCGACTGAATAAGTCGAATTTCTGGAATGAAACCAACCATGGCCACAGCAGTATACTAAAGATACACCCGTGGAATAATCTACAAGATCCGACTGATTACTCTGTCCCAATAACATGCCTCGATAGGAGGTATTCTGTACTCATTCCGAGTAGGGAAGAGTGGAAAGGCAATCAGAATATAATGAAAACAGATCACTCAATCTTCACAGCCGGTTCAAAAATGGACGTTGGTGTGGGAATTGGGGTCTTTTCCGAAAGTCTACAAATACGGACGTCGTATAGACTCCCCAACTATTGTAGTATTTTTCAAGCAGAAGTACTGGCAGTAAAGAAGGCGGCCAATGTCCTGCAAAAACACCTTGGCCTGGGAGTAGCCTCGTCAATTACTATCTTCAGTGATAGTCAGGCGGCGATTAAGGCCATTTATTCGAGCAGCGTCAAATCAAAGCTCGTAAAGCGATGCCGCAACAATCTATGCACACTTGGCAACCAACACCGGGTTACTCTGTGCTGGGTTCCTAGACACTCCAAAATAGATGGCAACGCGGCTGTCAATGCGCTCGCGAGAAAGGGCGCAGGCATGCCAGCTGATCTAGCAGACAATACGGTGAGCAGACCACTGGGAGATTGATGACACGGCCAAGCAGCTTGCACAGAACAGATGAACAGAGTTAATAACCTGTAGTACATCCGGGCAACTGTGGCCCACACTTGATAAAGAAAGAACCGCAGAGCTATTGAGATACAGTCGGAAAGACGTGAGAAATATTACTGCGGTTGTTACCGAACATTGCCTCTTCGGTAGACATGCCGAACGTATGCAAATATCCAATAACGACTTCTTCAGAAGTTGTAGAGATGAGGAAGAGGAAGAAAATATTCAACATTTTCTGTGTGAATGTCCTGGCCTCGCAAAAAGAAGGTTCACTGCCCTGGGTATACCATTTTTCAATAGCCTGGATGAACTAAGCAACTTACAACTTGGACGACTAAGCAGGTTTCTGAAGAGTAGTGGCTGGTTTGATTTGAATGAGTTGTTAAAATCCTTCTGCGGTGTACGCTGCACTAGCTATCAGAGATCTGATGAAGGTGGGTTCTACGGAACACGTGTGGTATCACAACGGACCTAATAGGACTACGAGAGATTGTTTGGTTAAAGCCAAAGGTCTGCCACTTTAACCGAACCTAACCTACTTTGGTTTTAATAAGGTATCCAAAAATGCTAATATATACAGAGTGTTACTTTCGGTATAACCGGAAGTGATACAAACGTTAACATGTGTATAATATTTTAATGTCGGATTGCACAAAGAATTTTAATAATTATTTAACCGGCAAGTTTGACTGTGACATAATTGACTTTAACAGGCATTATATACTCACATTCAAAGGTGCGTGATTAGTAAATGAAAAATTAAGGTAACCGGGCCAGTATGATTGTCAGAAAATTACTTCTGCCAATGTTACGTCTTTCACAGTCAAACTTTCCGGTTAAATTATAATTATTAAAATTCTTTTTGCAACCCGACATAAAAGTTAAAAATTAATTATGCCAGGTACCAAACTTTTAAAACGATAACTTTACTTGTCTTCAAGAGTAAGGTAGTTACTAAAAATCCATGTACTGTAGTTCGACTGGCAGGATCGCCATATAAGGTAACTATTTGATTCGAAAAAGTAAAATACTTGTTTTACTGGTTAGGTATTAAAAAGGGTATATTTGTAACTAGTATCAGAGTTATAATGAACCTTATCTAACTAATAGAGTCTTATAGAATCTAATAGAATCTAATAAATCGAATCTAACTTACTATATTATAATCAGTCTTATTTATACTACGTACTAACCTTAAACTACGATAATAACCTTTGGTTTAGAAGGAAATATTATTGTTATAAGTATTAAGAGTGATTACCACATCACGTCTGATAATGACTATAACCCCTGACTTAACCTTGTTAGGGTGTTCAATGTTAAGCAGAACTTATAACAATAACATTAAACAATTTGTTACTTAATAATAAAGGTAAAATAATGGATTTGGTAATTCTACCATAATGTTCTTATTTTTACCCTACAAAGATCTTCTAGGCCACTCAACGTGATTCACCATGTATAGCAAAAGAAAAATTTTCTAAGATCTCGCCGTATCTTGATCAAGTCACTTGTTATTTATAGCACCCTGTTGTTAATGTCTGATCTGTAAAGCTGAAAAATTTGTATTCGAACCATTTTTTTTGCTGAGGTTGGCGGAAGAGCCAGTATATTTAGGCCTATAAGGCCCATTGTATTCCCTATCATCTGGGTAATGTAAGCCAGATGGGATCTACAGCTTAACATAGAATCCGAACCACGTCTATGCACTAGTTATCCTTTTTACGCCTTCAGAGGTCCATGACGCCCTTCTCGGTCGCGTTATCACTAGTAGCATACTGCATTCTTTTATTCACTAAATTTTGAACATACTTTTTTATTATTATGCATATGTCCACTTCGGGGATCGAACCCGGACCGCCACGGTCGAATGCCAGTACTCACCTCTGAGCCACTGCCGCGGTTCGAACCATAGACGCATCTATTTTTACAAATCTAAATTAAAAACGCAAAACAAAAAGTTGTACTGATTGACATTAATATTACTCAAAATTCTTGTGAAAATACCTTATGATGCCGTGCAAATCCCTATTTTGAAAAGGGACGTTGTCCGCCATGTGACACTGTTCTCTAAGTAAGCTGCATCTCAATTAAATAACAGCAAACCAGCACTGTAATGGTAGACAGCTCGCAAGAATTTCCGGCCGTTCGCAGCAGTTTGGAGGATTCTTATGCTGCTCGTCCTTGACCGCCTGCTGCGACGTTTTGCTATTCAACTCCAAAAAGACGATTTTTTTTACCTTTTCCACATCACCTTCTTTTAAACTTTTTAAGGATCTTAATATTTTATGATAGCATTACCAGCATTCGGTATGACTTACAAAGATATTGCGTATTAATTTTATTATTTATCCAAACAATATTTTTAAATTCTGCTCCAGAGTAACCAGCTTTATGAGAAATTATTCTTCACATCGTAGTTCTTCTCTGATAGTTATGGTAGGTTTCATATTCTAGTGATTCACGCACTGTGTTAAAAGTAAACAATTTTTTGTCGTATCGGCTGATCCCATGACCATCGAACAGTTCATTTTTAAGTGCCTTCACGTGCAGTATGTGTAAATATAACGAAGTAAAAATGCCGATAAATCACAAAGATAAGCGATATAAATTTAACATCTTATGATTTGGATAGTTATTAGGGTAAGTTTTAAACCGAGAACAAAATTTTTAGTGTGCAGTTTTTAATTACTTTATTAAAGGGAAAATGTATACTGTTATTAATTTATACAGGGTGTAGTTGTCTTGACTACGATGCCCGCAAACACTTGTTTGCTTTAACCGGAAGGATATCTTGTATACTATTATTATATCCAGGGTGTAGTTGTCTTGACTACGATGCCCGCAAACACTTGTTTGCTTTAACCGGAAGGATATCTTGTATACTATTATTATATCCAGGGTGTAGTTGTCTTGACTACGATGCCCGCAAACACTTGTTTGCTTTAACCGGAAGGATATCTTGTATACTATTATTATATCCAGGGTGTAGTTGTCTTGACTACGATGCCCGCAAACACTTGCTTGCTTTAACCGGAAGGATATCTTGTATACTATTATTATATCCAGGGTGTAGTTGTCTTGACTACGATGCCCGCAAACACTTGTTTGCTTTAACCGGAAGGATATCTTGTATACTATTATTATATCCAGGGTGTAGTTGTCTTGACTACGATGCCCGCAAACACTTGTTTGCTTTAACCGGAAGGATATCTTGTATACTATTATTATTATTATATCCAGGGTGTAGTTGTCTTGACTACGATGCCCGCAAACACTTGTTTGCTTTAACCGGAAGGATATCTTGTATACTATTATTATATCCAGGGTGTAGTTGTCTTGACTACGATGCCCGCAAACACTTGTTTGCTTTAACCGAAAGGATATCTGGTATACTATTGTTATTTATACAGGGTGTAGTTGTTTTGACTAAGATGCCCGCAAGCACTTGTTTTCTATAAAACAAAACACAATTTTGTTGCTTTCCTTTAACCGGAAACAATCCTTGTATATTAGTATTATTATGTTTTCAGGGTTATATCTACAGCTTTTTGTTGGTATTGCTGGTATTATTTACAGTACTGTAAAATATGCCAAATAAAATGATATATTTTACTAAATAATATTAAACGTTATAATTAAAGTTTTTCGTACAATATCTGCTTAAAAAACGTATCGTCTATAACCGCCGTTCTATCAGACTGCCTCCTTTACATTTTTATACCCAGGCCTATACTACCATAAACAAAACCATCTTAATGGGTTCCGTCAATATCCCATAAATAAGGTTTAAATGTATCGCCGATGCTGGTGTCATATATCAGTCACGTAAAGCGTCATTTCTTCCAGTACAGAGATTCATTTACCGTACTATATGGCAAGTTTGGAGGATGACGCTTTTCTGGATTTGCTGGTATAAATAACCTGAAAAGGCCAAGTTTTTATTTTTTTTTTAAGTTGGGCTTAAAATTTTTCGTCATAGCTCCATCGATGTTTTATTAGGAATGATGTCTAATTTCTCTAGCTTTCATATATTTGTTATCTCTATCGCCAAATTCGAGCCTTCTTTTCCGACTTTGTTTTAGAGAGGTTGCGTATTAGTGGGCAACCTATATTTATTATGAAAGCTTTCTTGGTCGTCCTTTCGCTAAGCTTATTATTATTATCATTATTATTAGGCGAGAACTAAAAACGTTATTATTTTAAAATAACTTATATATTCAATACGAATTCTGTATAACAGTAGAACAGCTCAATAAGATCTAAACTACGTATTTTTTCTATCGCCTTTTCATGGTATTATATAAACAAGGGATATCTGACACCTTCTTAACACTTAAGCAGTTTTTAAGTTATCACATTATGAATACATTGAGTCATTGTATTTTTACTCTAACACAGAGCGTAGTTGTTTTGACTACGATGGCCGCAAACACTTGTTTGCTAATTGTATTCAGGCAGTATAGTTTGTTTTAACCACGATGCCTGTAAATAATACTATTGATTGTTCGCCTGGGAACCAGGGCCGGATTAACCCCTAGGCCATAGCCTAAGGCGCCACGAACGAAATAGGCGCCGCGTTGCCCTGAGTACATACATGTATTATACGTTTATTTTAATTAAATTAATCTAAGAGTTTTTTCAACAAAACGTGAAAATTTCCCACAACATATATTTATGAGATTACTCGCTCAATTTTTTAAAATCCATTTCGGAATTGAAAATATTAGGCGCCAAAATTTGTCTTTTTTGACAATGGCCTAAGGCGTCAAACGACCTTAATTCGGCCCTGCTGGGAACCCCCTTTTTTGTTTTGTTCGATATATTATTCAAGTATAATTATTTACACAGTATTTCTATAACTCGAGTACAGACTCTCAGTATAGAGAAAATGAGCCAATATAATACACTTTTTGAACCTACTGCTCTATCTAGCATATCAGCGATACCTCAACAAGTAGAGGTTAATGGTTAATAGCAAAAGATTGTTGAACTTTTTGATGAAAACCCCAAAGTAGTCAGAATAAAAAATGGGCACCTTTATATGAAGAGTTAGTAGTACGATTGGCAAACAACTTAACTCAGGGTATTCCAGGCGAAACCAGAAAGGAAATAATAATCAAATATCCTATACCAGAGAATTGTACCCCCCTCAAAGCTCCAAAAATTAACGAGGAAATAAAATCCATTTTAAGAATCCAAGCCACAAAAAATTATACTTTTTCTCTAATCTACAAGCACAACTCGGAGCCGGCTTGACAATTATTGGCTCAATTTTGACTGAAAAATTATCTAATAGCACGGGCAATACTGAAGACGAATTGGTGCAAAAATTCTCAGATGCCTCTCTTCTATTTGCCAGCGTTCACCGTGCTGTATCAGTAAAAAGGAAATAGGGGATAAATCGCTCGAAAAGCTAGGACAGCAGAGTTGCCGCCTCCCTTTTCGGCTGAGTGTTTGTAGAAAAGGTTAATACATGAAAAGCAATGAAAAACAGAAATATTAATAACAAGCCTTTCAAAATTACTTACAGTCAATCGACCCCGGGAACGTCACGTAGTCCAGGAAAACAGCAAAGACCAGAAGAAGAGGATGCCTGAGAAAAGCCACTCCCGATACCATAAAGTATGGCTGGTTCTACACAAAACCTTTTTAAATCGTTAAAATACAACATTTACAGAGTAATAATATGATCTCTAACAAAAAAATGCTTATTCGACGGGAAATAAAACAAGATTTTTACTGATGATTAAAAAATATCACTAGTGTTGGATAACCTTATCTTATCAAGCAATTCTCTTTGAAAATATTTTCAGAAGCATCCATGACGGGTTGGGGTGCCTATTATTGCAATGGTGAAAATGCAAAAAGTTTTGGAACAAAGATGATCGTAAAAAACACCTTAATTATTTAGAATTAAAAGCAGCTTACTACAATGTAAAATCCTTCTCGAAAACTGCCTCTAACTGCAATAGTTTACTAAGAATGAATAATGTAACAGCAATTGCAACTTTTAATAAAATATATATGTAGTATGCGATATAAACAACTAAATAATATTGCTAGGATATTATAGAATTACTGTGAGTTTTAAAAATATTTTCATTTATTGTCATAGTATTTATATACACAAATGAATTTAGAAGCGGTCTCCTTATTAAGAGTTATCTCCACAAAAACCGAGTATGAGCTGAATCAAAATATATTTACTTACTAATCACTTTGTAAAACCACAAATCAACTTATTTTTTGCGTCCAAACTAAATAAAAAATGTAATAAATACATTTCTTGGGCCCAGATCCCGACTCCCTATTAGTTGATGCGTGCACGACCAATTGGAAAAACCTAAAATTTTATGAATTCCCAGCCTTTTCCTTAATCTACAAGGTCCTGGAGAAAATTAGAACGAATAAAGCTACAGGTATCTTGGTTATTCCAAATTGGCCTTTTCAGTCATGGTCCCTGGGATTCGTCCCGGGATTCGTTTACCAAACGAGGCACAACCGAAACAGTTATTTCTAAAATTACGACGGTGGGATTACCGTTCACAAATTAAAATTAGTCCATATACTTATGATATAAATGTAGTATTAGAATTATTATTAAATTGCTTTAATGAAGGACTTCCACATCCAATACCATAAAACCACTTTTAAAAGGTGTTTATAACAAAAGGCCCTTAATCCCAAAATACTCAGCAACTTGGGATCCTAACACGGTATTACTCTAATTGTAAAAAAGCTATCCATTGCATATTTTTACTATAAAAGATATAACCTTAAAACTTGTCACCTTATTAGCCTTAACTTAACGTCTACTAGTGTAGGGTGCAAACAAATTCAAAAATATCTTTACAACATACAATGTTGAAAAGGGACAAAAATTGAAATAAAAATATCAGAACAAATTAAAACATCGGGCTCAAAAAAGCTTAACTTTTTTTTTTTTGGTGTTTCCATTATACAGGTTACCTAATATTAACACAAAAAATGCCATACCATCCTGCGTCTACCCAAAGTATAAGTATGTGGATAAAGGAAGTTCTTCAGAAAAGTGGAATTGACACAGTATTTTTACTAGTCATAGTGTTAGACATGCTAGTACTGCTGCTGCCTATACAGCAGGATTGAATATACATTGTTCTAAAATACCGCTGGATGGACGAAAAATGCATCAGTATTTGCAATTTTCTATAATCGACCTTTAATTACCAGTAAACATGAATTTGCAAATTTTCTTATTAGAGTAAACTCAGAAAATACTACATAATTATTTTCTTAATCTATAGGTACATATAAAAAAGAGGTGTTTCTTGTAATATTATTTTTTGCTTATTTTATTATATTATTTATATTCTACTAAATAGTTTAGTTCCTGATTGGTATTATACACTGCATTTAATCGCCCTAGTCGTATCTTTAAACATCTACCATAACTATCAGAGAAGAACTACGATGTGAAGAATAATTGAAAGATTGTTCGACTTACCTGTAAGGAAGATCAATCTCAATTATTCGAACATCGGAGTTCTTCTCTGATAGAGCCCTCCCCCCCACAATCTACCCTTTAGTGCGATTAGTTCAGTCACAAATGAACTGTTCGATGGTCATGGGATCAGCCGATACGACAAAAAATTGTTTACTTTTAACACAGTGCGTGAATCACTAGAATATGAAACCTACCATAACTATCAGAGAAGAACTCCGATGTTCGAATAATTGAGATTGATCTTCCTTATATACAGGTAAGTCGAACAATCTTTCAATTATATCTATACATATAATAAAAATATTACGTTCTCATGAAATAAATGCTGTCAGTGTTTATTAATGAATTTTAAAAACGTTTTAAATTTGGACTCTACAGTTATTGGAAAATGTGTGAAAGTTATTTTTGCAAAAAAAAGGAATTCTAAATATTTTTAAAATACAATACGAATACAAATACAAATACAAATCATTTTTATTCATAAATTTAATAAAATACACTTTTAAACACAATGGAAATTTTTTAAAAATAATATCAGAGAGTGACGTTTCGCCTAAACCACAGAGAAGTATGGGTTTCTGTGCTAGTACCTCTCCCCTTGCTCGTGATGCTACAGTGATTAATGACAATGATGATGATTGATGACAATGAACTTTAATATATTTTTTTAGGATTTTCATTGGCTTATATCTTTTCCTCTTTTTTTTTTGTGCATGAAACTTTTTCACACCCACATAGATACCACCTTTCTGAGCACCTTTCCATTGATGAAAAAAAAATCAAGAATTTGTTTAGTTTTTTGTAATTCACTTCAAAGAAGCCCGCAATTTAACATAGGAGATTTTAGGGCATTGGAATTCACTTAATAAAGGAAAAATATTGACTGGCCCATATTAATTATAATAATTGTAGACCCACCCAAAGTTCGCAGCATTGTTTTTATTGTGGTAGGGCCAGTCCTTGATTTTTGAAGAGGCGGGGTTAATTTTAATTACTTAACTTAGAACAGGTAATACGGTGTCTGGCGATGTCAATAGAATATCTTTTTTTATATACAACATATTATAAAAACGAATTTCACGAGAATTAAGTGGCGCCGTGTCAGTGGAAAATTTTAAAATAATATCGGGGCATCGTTTATAATTTTAACTGAAAATAAGAAATTAATATAAATAGCCGCAATATATCCATTTTTATGTTATGCATGGCGGATGACTTACTTACTTTTAAAATATCTTTATTTATCCTGTATATTTTCACATATCAAGTTTTTCCACGGCTGATATAATTTAAACCTATTGTTAATTAAAACTTTAAAATAAATTTTAACAAAAATAAGGTACAGAAGTGTGCGTTTCAAAGATTATCAGATTAATGAGGTCTCGGCTAGCTCCTCTCACCTGTTTACTGCGCACCCAAAAGTCAGAGCTCAAGCTATATTGCACAAGCTGTAATAGTGATCTACTAGAATATATGGTCACAAGACTTGTGTTCCTGCTGTCAAAGTTTACTAGTTCCACATAAATATAACATTTTTACTTGCTAAGAAGTGTTTTCTATAGTGTCTTTAGATAGACATTTTTATTTATTTCTATTTTTCCATTAATTTAGTAATAAAAAAATAATTTTTTATTAAGTTTGTCATTTTTTGTCATTCTTTCGAATTAAGCTTTTTACCTCTTCGTTCGCTACCAGGGCCATTCCCGAAGAGACCTACAGCTTAACGTGCGTATGCCCACTCCGGGGATCGAACGCGGAACGCCACGGTCGAATGCAAGTGACTCACCGCCGAGCCACCGCAGCAGTTTTTTATTCAGTTATTTTATCGGAAATACCATAATACATTCTAGTACTATTACAATGAAAAAATAACTTGTGAAATTACAAGAAATTCTATGGTCACTTTAAAAGCTGTAAGTTCCTTGTAAGGTCACAAGAAATGTGTGAGGAATAGGAATATACATTTTTAATTAAATTGTAAAATTACATTATTGTTGTGAAACCGCGTTGTACAAATACAGACTGATTTATCTGTCATATGTGTAGTTACGTTGGCGATGTAAATTCACAAACTTTATTTAATAATAATTTAATGGTAAATTTATCGTAATATTACTTTTTTGTTGTGAATACTCGTTGTACTATAAATACAAAATTATTTAGCTACATTGCAGTAGTTATATATTACTTACGTTGGCGAAGTAAGTTTACAAACTTTATGTAAACGCAACAAATAATACACCAGATGTAAATCACGTGACGCAAATCTACTTCATCTGGGTGCGTAGACGACGACGCGAATTTGTCGCTATCGCCATTTCACTGGTTTGCTGGTAATGTGTTGGTTCATGTTTGTGTTGCTTATTTTTTGATTAGTTAAAACATGTAATAGTGATAACCTTGCTCTTACAAGATATTTGTACTTTAATTATGTAATTTCACAAAACTTTTGTAATTAAAAAAAAGAACAGTGTATATTTCTATTTATTTATTTATTAAAGTACATGCCTTACAGGTTATTATAAACCCAACTACAAGGCAGGACAAAACATGTATATAAGTCCTGTAATGTATCACAATTAAATATTTCAAATTTTAATACTAATTAAAATTAAAGAAATCAAGAAAAATCGGCAAGTTTTAAGGTACTATACAATAGATTACTGACCACACTAAGATATTTCACAAAATATCTATCTATCCATTGTCAAACACTTTTGTAATTTTGCAAAACTTGCTGCTTTTAGTGCGAAACTTACAGTTCTTTTAATTTCATAAACTATTTTTCAGTGTTTTGTTATTGTTTAGGTTAGACATTTTAACTGGCACCTACCTCATGTAAATCTCAAAAAAATGATGAAACTGCCGTGTTTACTAAAGGGTTTTAATTATAAAACCATTCTAAATTCATATACGGATTTAAAAGTATCAAAATGTGTTGACTTATATTTTTACTGTAAACATTTTTTGGTCAATCTTTAATTTTATAAGGAAACAAGTGTTTTACAAAGATAAAGTAAAATCACAACTGGGAAATTATAAGATCTTAACATTTTTGCGGAATAAATTTAAATCTCTTTAGTGCGAGTGTTATTACGTAATATGTAATTAAATGTTTACGTTCATTCTGCCGTCAGTTCATGGACTGTCTGTCCTGCCGGCCGTTATCGATAGTCACAATACACCTTCAGTTCTGTTCACCGATAACCCCCGGCTTGTGCAGTTCTCGGCCGGTTTCGATTGCGGCCTTAATTTTACTATACAGGCGCAGTTATTCATCAACAGTTCAAACATGTCACAAGAAGAATAATGCATAGTGGCAATTGTTATTATATCATACGAGCAGAAAAAAAGTTTGTTTTATGTTTGCAGTACAAAACAATAAAATCTTTGATATCTTAACCTTTTCTTTCAGCCAATTTCAAAGGAAAAATTATCGTCTGAAGTAAAATTAGACCTGCAGTCCAATGCCGGCCGGCAAACGACTACACACGTTCAGTTTTAACAATCGACAGGCCGCCGGCCGCCGTGCCTCAACATTCAACTGTGTGTATGTAGCGGAAGCGGCCCGCCGGCCATTATCTCTCCGGCAAATTACGACTGGCCCACTAAACGTGATTAGGCTACCTAAATTAAACTCTGAAATTTAGTACAAGTACTTAAATTAAAAAAAAAACAATTTTTCCTTATAAAACATGTCGTAATTTGAACAAATAAACCTATTTTTAGCGTTTTTGACACATAAGGAAGGTTAAGACGTGATCGTATTCTTGTACAAGGGATACTAAGAATAAATATACAATTTACTTATGCCCATATTTATATGTGTGTTGTTCCTTAAAGCTTCCATACTTTAACAAAATTTCAAGTGTTCTTCGATTTGTTAGTAATAGTTCCTTGAGCCTTGAGGAATACTTCAATTTTCTACTATAAATGTGCACTATGCGCGTATTTATAGTTCTGCCTTGAAAAAGGAAGCCTCAACACTTGGAGAAGCCTTGACACTTGAGGAAGCCTCAACACTTAGCGAAGCCTCACTTGCCAAAACGGATTTTATAGACAAAAATTAGTCCTTAAAGTTTCCTCAATGAACTATCAATATCAAGTCAAAGAACACTTGATATTTTCTTCGAATAAGGAAGCCTCAAGGAATGACTTTAAATATATGCATTAGCCATAGCCATGCTTACTGTGGTTTGCTTAGTAACTTTTAATATAGTGACAAACTCTTTCTGTCCATGATACAAAGAACTAAATACATGATATTTAGTAGAGGCTGTGAGATCATGTTTTGAGTGAATTTCCAATTCGTAATAATAGAAACACATTGAAAATGACCGACTATTTCTATGGTTACTTACTCACAACATGACGTTATATCATATGATGTATTTGTTTTCTGTATCTTTTCTAGGCTAAATTTAATTTTAATCCTGAGGAGAAATTTTTTTCAGTGCCCCTCGTACATTTAACTGCACAAACATATTATTTTTTATCAAAATGATATTTATATTTTTTTCTTTTACGTTGTTGGATTTTGCTCTAAAAAAATGATCCTAAAGAGACTATGATAAATATTAATCTAATGCCATTGGTTGTTTGTGTTGGGTACCATTCTTAGCGTAAATCGATATGTAGAAGTCCAATCCGTTGCCTCTGTAGGACTCCAAATAAATGAAGACATATTTTTGTCCAACCCCACCAGCGGTTATTTCGGCGGTGCCACCAGTGTCGGTACTTTTTTGATTTTGGGCTATCACACAGTAAATAGTGTTGTCCACATAAATTTTGTTCTGAAAAATAGACAAAAGATAATGTTTTGTACCTAAATAGTTGTTTCAAATAATATGTGCAAACTCTACACGATCGTTTAGACTGACAGTTTTAATAATAGAACGACAGTAATACTCGTGCAAGAGCAAATTTTAAAGACTAATGGCCGAACTAATGTAAATTCTCAGTAGAAATAAAACTGCTGTGAGAATGACAAAGACTTGATATTGATCAGAACTGTCAGGCCGAATGATCGTGCAGAGTGCACTAGAAACGGAATAAAAAATGTTTCGTATCTACATTGTCAAATAGTAATTATTATTCTTCACATTTTTTAGTTGTAATTGAAAAAAAATAAAATTTATTTAAAGAAATAGTCCATACTTAAAGTGGAGTGGGAATATAGAAGGTAAAAATAAGAACACAAAGTCTTCCTCCACTGATATATTATAGAAATATTTGAATCAACTTCTCTACATGTTTCGAATGCAGAAGCATTCATCTTCAGGAGAAAAATTTAAAGAAGAAAAGACCAGTAGATATCACCCTAACTGAGCAACACAATTATTCACATTGCATTGTGAATAAGAAAAGTATATGGGTTTGAGGCTTAAGGCACTGTGAAAACTTTAAAGGTAGAATGAAAGATTTAACATCTTTGTGTGAAAGAACTGTCTAAAGATAAGATTGAAGTGAAAGGGAATGATCATTAAGCAAAAAAAAGACTATTAGCTAGTCATTAGAGAAAAAAAATATGGAGAAGAAGTGAATGTAAGTGTGAGGAAGAAGACTATTAAAAAAAAATTATATAGAAATTATTTACGAATAAACATAGTGAAAGTAAAAATATAAAAATTGAATTTAAAAAAATTCTTTCATTTTAGACTTTTTAGAAATTATTTTTTTTTATTTCAGCTCGACCGCTACCGCGTGCTTTTCCAAAAAGACAGATTATATTCGTAAACCAATGAGGTTTACATCCAGTAAATTTTAATTTCTAATTAATTTTTTTTAATAATCTTCTTCCTCACACTTACATTCACTCCTTCTCCATATTTTTTTCTCTAATGACTAGCTAATAGTCTTTTTTTTGCTTAATGATCATTCCCTTTCACTTCAATCTTATCTTTAGACAGTGCTTTCACACAAAGATGTTAAATCTTTCATTCTACCTTTAAAGTTTTCACAGTGCCTTAAGCCTCAAACCCATATATTATGTACTTTTCTTATTCACAATGCAATGTGTGTATCGGTTTCCTCATCGTTCCTCTCATTTTATACCAAACCTATAATTGTGTTGCTCAGTTAGGGTGATCTACTGGTCTTTTCTTCTTTTAATTTTTCTCCTGAAGATGAATGCTTCTGCATTCTAAGTATGTAGAGAAGTTGATTAAAATATTTCTATAATATATCAGTGGAGGAAGACTTTGTGTTCTTATTTTTACCTTTTAAAATTTATTATATTATTTTCTGTTTATCCAGGAAATTTACAATAAATAGTCCCACATCGGTAACTACTACAAAATGTTTATGAATTGAAAAGTGTAATTAAATAACGGTCTAAGTGCCAACAGTTGCCAAAATTTAGTAATTTTTTTAAAAATGGGATAATTGCCTTGTTCTACGTTCATTTACGTTCATTTAATAGTACAATTCACTAGAAGATTGCTTTGGTTGTATGTCCAGCGATACAAATAATGGTCTTAGAGCGTTATCACACGGCACCATATATCGCGCGCGATAAATGGTCGCAATATTGCTTTACACCAAATTATGTGTTCTCTAATATCGCTTGTGTGTGAAAATGGCTCATTAGAAAACACGTAATTTGGTGTAAAAGCAATATTGCGACCATTTGTCGCGCACGATATATGGTGCCGTGTGAAAATGTTCTTAGTGTCAAATATGTATTAATAGAGACCGGATCTTAATATTATATTCCAGGGACGGAATCTGTATTCCTCTGATTATTGATCATTTTTGTTAAATTTATTTTGTAATTTATTTAGTCATATAAAAACAAATATTAGGTATCTTCATAATTAGAGTGAATAGTAATGAAAATATATTATGAAGTTGTATTATAGAGGGGGCATCTGTCAACGCAGGATTTCATAGCACCTAAACTACTTAACCTTTTAAAAAAATTTACTTTTTAATGCTACAGTAAGTTTACAATTCAACGTTGACGGTATTTTACACTTAAGCCCAAATTGTATCAGCAATATTAGTGATTCAAGATGTCCAAATTGTGAAGAATTAAATACAAAATTCAACTTAAATTTAGATATTAAACATTCACCGTTTGAAAAATCATGTCAAGTTTACATCAAAAAAATAGAAAATTCAAGAAAAAATAAGTAGCAATTAAATCAAAATAGTCTGGTCAATTCAAGAAGCAAAGAAAAAATGTTTTTACTTAATGCTCAAGGACTTTTAGGACATCTGGATGAAATTACAAATTTTATGAATATTCAAAAACCTTTAGTTTTTTGTTTTACTGAGACCCACGTAACAGAAGACATTGAAAATTTTGAATTGGAAATAGGTAATTATAATCTAGAAAGACTAAATTCCAGTAGTCGGCATACGGGGGGTGTTATATTTTATATAAGAAATGATTTATTTTACAAAAAGATTTTTCATAAAATAATTCCAAATAACTTGTGGTTTTTACACATAGAAATTAAAATTTTAAATAAGTTATATACGTTAGTGGGTATTTATCATTCGCCAAATTATTCTCATGCTGATTTTTTAAATTATTTTGTTGAATGGTATGAAAGTTTTGGTATTTTAATAAAAAGTGATATCATAGTTATGGGAGATTTCAATATAAATTGGAAGGACAATGGCTTTTATACCAAAAAACTAAAATGTATCCTAAATGATAGTGGTCTTTATCAACTGGTAAATGAAGTAACACATTTAACAGTTAACAGTGCAACTATCATTGACTTGGTAATTTCAAATAACAAAGATTTTGAAACACATAGCATAACAAATCCTATAATTACCGATCACTGTATTGTCGAAATAATTATTTTAAATAAATATAAAAATAGTAAAAAAATTACGGTTCGTCAGCGAAACAATGATGTTGCTATGTTTAGAAATTGTTTAAAAAATATTTCTTATGATTTTAATGAACCAAGTATAAGTACAAAGTGTGATTGTTTTATAAATAATGTAAGAAAAGTATTTGATACTTATTTTCCTAAAAAAGAAGTTATGACATACTCAAAACAAAAATTTTTCTTTAATGATGAAATTAAAGAATTAATAAAATATAAAAATACATGTTTTATTAAATTTAAGTTCACAAATTTGGAAATTGACTGGCTTAAATATAAACAGTCTAGAAATTTAGTGTCATCAAAAATTAGAAATGAAAAAAAAAAGTTTTTTAATTTAAAAATAGATGAATGTAAGCATGATCCAAAAACAATGTGGAAGACTTTAAAATTATTTATATCAGAAAATAAAGTAGAAGAATACAAAGGAATAAGTTTTAATGGAAATATTTTAAACAATAATATTGAGATTGCAGAAAATTTTAACACTTTTTTTATAGAAAGCATAAATCATATAGTTAATTCCATACCAAATTATCAGGACCATTTTATTTTTAAATTAAATTTAACTAGGTTAGAAAACTTTACATTATTAAATTTAAACGAATTGAAACAAATAATATTTAGCTTTTCAAATAAATCAAGTACAGATGATATATCAATAAATTTTTTAAAAACAAATTTTAATGAATTATCCAATCCATTATTAGATATTATTAATTCTAGTTTAAAGTTTGGCATTGTCCCGGAAAATTTAAAGGTAACTACAATAACGCCAATTAGAAAAGTTCAAAATACATCAAAGCCCGAAGAATTTAGACCAATTAATACACTTGTAGCTATCGAAAAAATTTTGGAAAGAGTAGTCTATTATCAGTTATTGGATTTTGTAGAGGAACATAAAATATTATCAAAATTTCAATCAGGGTTTAGAAAGAAATATAGTTGTGAAAGTGCTGTACAGTATGTTTTAAATGATTGGAAACTAGCAGTTGATAAAGGTGAAATGGTGGCCGTTATCTTTTTAGATTTAAAACGAGCATTTGAAACAATTGACAGAAAAAAGTTATTAGAAAAATTACGAAAGTATGGAATTGGTGGACAGGTATATAAATGGTTGCATGACTATTTAATAAATAGATGGCAGGTTGTAAAATGTAATGAGTATGTCTCAAATAAAAAAGGTATTAATGTTGGTGTACCTCAAGGTAGTATACTTGGTCCTTTGCTGTTCATAATTTATATTAATGATTTGGTTTATAATCTAGTCGATTGTAAATATCATTTTTTTGCTGATGATACAGTGATTTACATTTCAAGTAGCAATATAATGTGGATAATAGATAACATGAATAATAAACTATACCTTATATATAAATGGATGTGTGAAAATAAATTGAAAATTAATATCGACAAAACAAAATGTTTATTATTGGGATCTGAAAAGCAATATAGTGAATTTTTGGATCAAAAGCTTTCTTTTAAAATCAATAAAGAAGATATTGAAATTGTAACAAAGATTAAATATTTAGGAGTTATCATAGACCAAAATTTAACCTTTCGTGATCATGTGGACTATACTTGTAAAAAAATTTCAAAAAAAATAGGAGTTTTAAATAGATTAGGAGGATATTTAAGTACTTATAGTAAAAAAATGATTTTTAATTGTATTATTTTACCTCATTTTGTTTTTTGTAGTTCGATTTTATACATGTGTTCACAACAAGATAAAAATAGATTACAAGTTTTACAAAATAGAGCAATGAGAATAATATTGGGGTGTGATAAATATACCAAGATAACAGATATGCTAAATTGTTTGGAATGGATGAACATAGAAAACTTTTTATTATTTCGTAGTTTGATTTTTATTCATAAAATAAATTTAAATATATCAGCACCATATTATGAAAATTTTTTAACAAAATTTAATGAAGTTCATATTCACAATACAAGAGGAAAAAACAACTTTATTTTGGATCATACAAATTTAAAATCTACTCAAAAATCAATATTTTTTAGAGGTATAATAGAATATAATAAATTAGGGAATGAAATTAAAACATATAACTTAAAATTATTTATAAAAAAATTAAAAAAACAAATTTTACATAATATAAGTTTAATACGATAATAGTCTTTCTAGATTGTAATTATCAAAAAAGAAGAAAATGAAGAAAAAGATAAAATGTAAATGTATTGAAATAGCTCAATGAGCTAATAAAAATTGATTATTATTATTATTATTAAATATATCGATTTCTTCACATAAAAGTATCCATAATGTTCTGGAAGAATTTAGTAGTAGTAGATCTATACTGTGCCCGTATTGCGGACATTTGACATTGCTGAGCGGATTAAACATCCACGTGGTAGGTAGTATGAATGTTTTTGTGCTCGCTGGGTACACGGATCTCGTAAACCATATAAGATACAGAGATAGTAAAATTAGGAAAAAGCTGGGCTCTATTAAATTCTGCAACATTGTGTTTTCAAATTTAAAAAACTCCGAATCCTTCCAAAGATATTTGGGCAAAATCAAATTTTTGCGATTTCATTTTTATTTTATTCTGAATCTATTTAAAGAAATATATTAATATAAAGTTTACATTCTTGTTATCATTTTTTCTTCCATACAAGTCGGTGGTATAAGATTTTAAATCCGACGTTTCACTTTTTTAAAACCATCATCAACTTCCCACTAAACATATTATATTACAACATTTGGTTAAATTCTTTAACAGCAACTTTAGTTACATTTTTTTAAAGTATCTAACTGAAGACGATAATACTTTTCTTATTTCAGATTAATATTATTAAGTTATATTTCCTCAACATCACTAAAATAATAGGCCATGACGTTAAGTGTCCACCTCTATACTATAGATGTCGCCCCGGGTTACGTGCTCTCGCTTTACGCCTTTGATATTTTTTAATAGAGTTTACACAATTCAATATATTTAACTTTCATCAAGTTTCACAGTCTCACTGAAGAGCTATGATGTGACCGAATGTAACTGGGGATCCAGTAAGGACAATAATAACATGGCATAAATTTTAGGCAATTGTACATAAAAATATACATAAATAAAATATTTCATAAAAAAAGATAGCTTTTTATGACAAAATAGGCATTTTTACGTCACGCCACGATATTCTAAAATTAATATTACAACAATATAACAAAAAACACATTGCAAGGGTGTTGCTGCAATATATTATTACTTGACATTAAATATCACTTAATTTAAAACCTGAGACATAATCTAATCAATAACCATAACATCCACATACCTCCGAGTGTTATATTATTATAATATTATATAAGTGCAATGTTGAGATAACACAACGTTGTTTGCTGGGTTTGCTTTTTTAAATAGTCGGGAAACTTTATTTTAATATTTTATCGTATCATTGAAGATTAAGTCATTTTTATATGATATCTTTATTAATAATTATTAACATTATAAACGTACTAAAACCTACATAACACCTTAGTTACTCATAATACATTAGTTACCATAATTTAATACGTTAGTTACGAAAGCATAATACGTTAGATACCAAATAATATTAGAACTATTTTTCATGAACATGTAAAACAATATTTTGACAGTTTTCAAATTTGATGGATACACCTTTGTCTTTAACGTCCACGATCTTAGGTATGCCTTTTGAAGACTGATTAATGACCGAGCAAGCACTCCTTTCGATTTCGTGAGGTGCCCCAGTGCTTAATCCATTGCCGGAAACATCGCCGATTTGAATTTTGCGAGCAATGAAAACTTTCTGGTCACACTTTCTTCTAAATACTCTCTAGCAACCTTCGCCGATTCTCATCCACCAAGTTCTTGTAGGTCTAATATATCTCCTCCAGCATTAACAAGAAAATTTGCCGAAGATCTTCTAATGCAGTGACCAGTATACAAATTAGGATTTTCAAGTGAGAGATACTTAGCTATTTTTTGAGGTATTTTAGAGAAGAAGTGAATGACGCAGGGCTGTACCGTACATTTCTGTTTTCGATATGATACAAACAATCTTTGGTGATTGACATGGTCTGGCCTTAACATTGCGTACTTTTTAAATAAAAGCCGTCAAATATTACAACGAAAATACGTTTCTTTTGGGATTTTGAGTCGGGAATAGTAACAATCAGCTTGTCCTCTAAAACGTCAACATCTTCCGTGGTCATCTTCGCTAATTCATTAGTTCGACAGGTTCCTCCAATTCCAATTAAAAAAGCCACTTTCATCATTAAAAGCTTCTCGTCTGAGCCAGAACACACAAATTCGTTGACTTGTTCTTTTGTAAATACTTTTGATTTTTTTGCTCTATATCCAACATTTTTCTTCTTGATGAAACGTATTTGTCGATTTCCACTCTTTCCTTCAGTTCTAAAGTCGCTCGTAACATGGAATATTTCGGCCATAAGGATGAAGCAGAGTATTCCTTAGAGAGTTTTGCGAAATACGCCAGCAAACCGTTTCTTTTGCACCTTGAACATGTACTTTGTTTCGCCACTCACAAAACGGCCGATATTCTTTCTCATAATGGATTTTAGATTTGACCGGAAGCAAGTTCAACATTATAATGTTGGCTGCAGCTAATATATCGTCAGGAATATCAAAATCTTGCATGATTTTAATGATGACTTTTTGAAATGCCAAAATGAAATAACATAAAACCTTGTTTTTATTTTCGCATCGCCGTTGTCAATGATACGATAAAGCTTTGAATACAACTCGATTATTAGCCATTTAACACCGTCTCGGACATTGCGGGTGACTCGGCTGTTGCCTCGTCACCTAGTAATGTCCTCGACTATTATAAATCGCATAATAATCGCGTTATATTAATAGTTATTTTAATTCGTATCGCACCTATAATAATACGTTTCGGACTTAAAAACCCATTAATTCCATTATCAGTAAGAATAAGGGCATATTGTAACGTTTTAAGCTTCTTCAACTATATTCTTATATATACTTACAGTTTCTGATCTAACAATTAGTGGAATTGCATTCTTATATACATGATCATAGTAAACTCTGTCAATATCAGTTGCGTTAACACAGTTTCCGTCAATAATACTGGATACAGGTAGGGTTTCATTTTCACAATAATTATCACAGTACGTAAATAAAAATAGTATTGAAACTAGACAACACCGACTAATACAATTCAGCTGCATTTTTAAAAATTATTTTTTGTTTCTTATTAAATATTTATTTTCATTATTTTTACATTAAGTAAGTAAGTATTCAGGTTCGTTATCTAAACTGACCTTATTGAAACAATCAAAGTATATCGTTATTAGTTGGTAAATGTGTTATTAATGTTTATATAAATATTTGACTTAGAAATGTAATATCATTATAGGTTTTTAAGTATTTTAATCTGTAAGTGGTTGTCTGATAAATCAAATAAAAACTTTGTTTTATTAATGCAATAGTGGTGGATTGTTAGTAAGGGCTATAGAACGGCTTGCAGTACTATATACTATGTACTATCTCTCTTACGTACTCACGTATGTGTACAGAAAACTGTATTGATCAAATCAGGAGCTTTATTGGGGATCTAGACTTAAGACTTACGAAACAGCTGCTTTAAATGAAAAGGAACCAGCTAAAAACCATTACAGGAATTCAGACAGGACACATGGCTATCAAGAACCATCTGCACAGAATGCAACTGTACAATGGAGACCTTGACTACAGATTATACGGACAAGTCAGGGAAACTGTACAGCATATAGTTTTACATTGCGAGTCACTAGATCAGAAGAGGCCACAAATACTAGGGCAATCAAAAAAGAAGGCTGGGAAATATGTATATAATTTAGTTATACTCCAAAGATTGGTATTTGATCGATTTTTGGACAAAACAAAACTGTAACAAAAAATTAACAGCAATTTATCATCTACATGCCCTTTTGGCATAAAAATTTAGTAATTTAGTAGTGGTTTATGGTTGCCCCCCCCCCCCCCCCCCCCCCACCCTGTCTGAAATGGGCTTTATGGGTGCCCATCATTAGTGGCCCTGGATTGCGTCACAGGCCTAGAGCCCCCTATAACCAAAAATAGTCCCTTGCCATTTACAAATCCCATCGTAAAATGATTTGTATACATCTGAAATATATTGCGGACATTTTTTTATATTTTCAATTTTATTTTAATTCGGAATTTTTCCGTGATGGGCTTGGTTATTTACAGTATCTGGAATAGTCAGAGGTGGACTATTGATTTTCAGCGTCGTGCAGGAGAGTAGGGAGGTAATGCCAGCTAGATCAGCCTTGTTCATTTTGATAACGAGCCATCTTCGAGAGATGGTACATTTTTAAAGAAAATATCCGTCTATACCTCCTCTACGCCATGTGTTAACTAGATGTCTCATTAACTATCTTAGTTACATAGTAACTGTTGTAATAATGTGGGACTAACTAAAAAACTAAATTACATCAGAATGTTGATGTGACGAGTGTTAAAGATGTTGTATTTTAAAATTAACCTTTCTTTGAAAACCAAAGACTTAAAATTGTTCAATTAGCTTTACTTGTGTTATATTTGTTTAGCGTGTCTGACTGTATGTGGTTTCTAAATGGCTTCCCTTGGAACCCGCAAATAACGACGTCTGTAGAAGTTACAGAGATCAAGAATAAGAGGAAGAAAATATGACAAGAGGGTTTTATTTCTTGGATTCTGGGACAATAAACCAGAAAAAGTAAGCAACTTACAACTTGATTGACTTACCAGGTTTTTCAATGGTAGTGGCTGATTTGAATACTACTACTACTACTACTACTACTATCAGAGGTCTGATGAAGATAAGTTTACCGTACACATGTGGTATCAAAAGGAATTATGAGAAGCTGTGTAGATCTGCCCCTCTAACCTAATCTAGATTCGATTGATTTCGGTTCTAAGTAATTTTCTGATTTTAAGAAATTAATGGATTAAATAAATTTAGAACTTTTGAAAGTTACCGTTAACTCAAAAACTACTAAGCAATATCAAGCAGCGAAACATGGAAGAACAATAACATAATCAAAACTTACTTACTAACAGTTTTTATTTCTGTGGGTATTCAAAGACAATAATATTAAATTATGTGTATAGAGAAGCAATTTATTTTTTAAACATAAAAATTGTTAATTTTAATGAATATACCTATACTTGTAGATATAAAGTTAAAATAACTTCCACGAAAACCGTATAAAAATATTTATAGTAAAGAAATACGTATGAGAAATAAAAATTAAAGGCACACTAGGATAACCTAACATTAAAAATGAATCCTTTGTAAATTTAACAAAAAAAAAATTAGGACTCATTTGTTAAAATCTAGGTTTGCTCCTCATAAATAAAGTTAATTCCCTTAATAGGTAATTTTCTTAAATGAAATTACCCAAACATGTCCTGGTAAAACCAACCAAACCCTTCTCAGTTACGTCAACCCACCTCAAACAAATTATTGCGGTTACAAAAGGGACTCCGTGGATAACATTTCGTTCCGACGTAATGACGCAGCAGTTTTATTAGCAAGAAAAAGCTTTTTGTCTTGATCTGTCGATAAGAAAGGTAGAAAAGGAGAATCCGGTAGGAATATATTTGGTGCTTTCGATAGTAGTTTATTGGTAAAAGAAAAATTAGGATTGTTAAACAAATGTGGAGGAAGAATTCCAAATGAATATTATCTAAAATTTCTTATCTTGACTTGTAGACGCGTAAGATTCTTTATCAGTGTCGACAAGTATGTAACAGCAGTGGCGGATCTATGGGGGGCTACCGGGGCTATAGCCCCCTTTGATGGCATAGAGTCTGTAATCCTCTTGGAAGCTCTTATTCCGGCCCATTTTGATAAATATTAAGACACCAAAATAATAGAAGCCGCACAGATCTATGAAGATGATATGCTGGGAACAATAATAGAACTTCGTTCCGAATTAACAATATGGAGACAAAAATAGCAAAAATGTGATAAATTACCCAAAACTGCTACTGAGGCATTAAAGCAATGCGAAGAAGTTTTTTTTTCCAAATTTGAGAACGCTACTCCATATTTTTGCCATTCTGCCAGTTACCACGGCAACTGCAGAAAAAAGTGTTTGGGTATTACAAAGCCTGAAGACTTATCTTAGAAGCACTATCGGTGAAGAAAGGCTAAATGGTCTAGCCCTCGCCCAAATCAACAAGTTACGACAAGTTGATGTCGATTTAGTAATCAACGTGTTTTCTAAAATTGAAAATTGGGATACGTAATTTTTTAATAATTATAATAATATATTATATTATATTATATTATATTATATTATATTATATTATATTATATTATATTATATTATATTATATTATATTATATTATATTATATTATATTATATTATATTATATTATATTATATTATATTATATTGTATTGTATTGTATTACTCGGCCAGACAAAGCGTCCTGCAAAATTTCAGCACAGATAAAAATCGAAATTGACATACATTATTTTAAAGAACAGTCCTTTATTTTAAAATCAAGTCTGTAAGGTTTTTACTTCGGATCAAGGGGTATATTTTCTGCGCGTGCGCAGAGACTACACCCCTTGTCGGTTCTACGGTTTGCCTCGAGCGCCACCCTTTGATTTTATAGTAGCAAAGGGACTACTGTCGGTTTGCCAGAATAGCAGTCGGAGGGGTCTCAGGATTGTTCTGCGCAGTTTAACCCTGAAGGGGTGGGAACGGTGCGACGCCGGTTGGATAATCAAAACCTCCTTGATTTACTAATTATATATTGGCATAATAATTACAGGGGTCTTACGCCATCGGAACTTACACTACTATTTACAAAAAAAATAAACGGGTTGCCGGGCCTGGGAATCGGGTCTTTCTTTTACTATCGGTTAATTTTTAGGGGAAGCGCTTATACGGGTGCCATTGACACGTAGCATTACTAATCGGAGGTCTCAATCTTTAGGAAATACAATTTTACAGTATCGGGTACCGGCCGAGGATCATTTCACCTATTTTCCCGGGGACTACCGGTCCGTCGTATTTGCTGCCAGAAAACTCTTAGCCAGGAAATACGGCCTTATTTTTCCGCGTGATATAAAAGAATTATTCTTGCCTATTTTCGTTCGCGTGTGCTACCGCGGCACGTCGCATATTCCTGCCAGAAAACTCTTAGCCAGGAAATACGGCCTTATTTTTCCGCGTGACGTTAAAGAATTATTTTTATTTATTTTCTTTCGCGTGTGCTACCGCGGCACGTCGCATATTCCTGCCAGAAAACTCTTAGCCAGGAAATACGGCCTTATTTTTCCGCGTGACGTAATAAGAATATTTTTACCTATTCCCTTTCGCGTGTGCTACCACGGCACGTCGTATATTCCTGCCAGAAAACTCTTAGCCAGGAAATACGGCCTTACTTCCAATTTACAAAACTTACTTTAAATACGGCTAATAAAATAAAATAGTTTCAAATCCCCAGCTTAACAACATTTACAGCTCAAATTCCGTGTCAATCAAATCATTTAAAACCAAAAAAAACAGAAAGATAGTTACCGTAGAGAACAGATAATACGTATCAAAAAAACGGTTGATGAGAATACGGCACCCAAAACAGGCGGATCGTTTTTAGCGAAATCGACTGGCTTCTTCTCGGGCTGAAATCGGAATCCCATACACAAGAGTCTGTGGACCAGACGGATAGGTGCACCGAAAGAAGCCGAACTCCGGTGCCCGGTGCCGATCGATCGAATCGAAAGAAAACCGTTTGACATAACTTATTGGCGCGAAATTCATGTGTTTTACCAGGCACGTTTGATAAACGATAAACGCGTACTTAGTATTCATTGTGTGACCTGTGACCTGTGCGAGACAATCTAGGACTATAAGGTACATTATAATATATATTTTGAATTATGTACGAGTATACAAGGGAGGATTAAAAGCCACTTATACACATTTTTTAAATGGGAAATATTTAGAATAATGTCTATATCAGTCTATCATTTTTGAATGAAAGTTTATTCTACAGGGTCGTGTATCTCATCACCTCCCGTCTTCCCTAGCTCACTTAAAAATTAAGTTATTATTTTGGCATTTTGCGGACTAGACCTGTATCCTATGGCGCATTTCAGGAAAATATTTTTGTTTATACAGGGTGTTCCAAAAAAGCGTGACGTCATAAGGATCTATTTTTTAAATTACATGCTATATATTATGTATCTGTGTGTGCATATGTCAGTTTTTGTGAAATTGATAATATTCGCTTTAAAAGTTTAAACTTTTAAATAGTTAATAAATGACATAAGCATTTTTTTGTTTTTGTAAAATGGGGTTTAGACATTTTACCCTCATAAAATTTACATTTTTTATTAGTACTTTGGCATATTTATCTCAAAAACGCAAAATAGTGACATATAATATGCACTTCTTGTACCAAGCCACAGATACAGGGTGGAATTTTTAACTGGAATAAATTCAGTATTAGAAAGTATCTTTATTTGCGGAGAAAATACGGAAATACGGGTGCCTTTATTTTTAGTTTGTTAAACTTTTTTCGTCCCGTCATAAAATTTACCCCTCTTCTGGGGGTAGAAACCCCCCTAACATTTCCAACAATTTTTACAATAAAAAAAATTGCGTCTAGATTATCGAAATGCAAAAGTAAATAGTGGGTCGTTTTCCTTTTTTTATGCCCTTTCCAACGAGCTACCGCAATACGTTTGAAAAAAAAAAGTTAGGGGCGGTTTCTACCCCCCAGAAGGGGTAAATTTCATAACGGGACGAGAAAAGTGTACCAAACTAAAAATAAAGGCACCCGTATTTTCGTATTTTCTCCGCAAATAAAGCGGCTTTCTATTACTGAATTTATTCCAGTTAAATATTCCGCCCTGAATATTCTGATATATGGATGCCTTTTATAGTTGCCTTCAAATTTTAATGAAATCGGTTCAGTATTATATACAAAAAAAATAAAAACAAAGAAAAATCAGTTTTGCACCACTGGTTTTAAAAATTAATAAAAAATGAAAATAATGCCTCGTTAATAAAATTATACAATTTGTATTTAATAAATAAGGTCGAACAGTCTCATTAACCAAGTTTGATTAATACGAATTGTACAGGGTGTCCAAAGTTTAGTGTCAAACTTTTAACTTTTTTTTCTTATTTCAAATGTCATTGTATGGTATCTACCTAAGTATGTATTTCTAAATAAATATTATCAAGTTCACCATTCCATCGAGAAATCTATTACACTTTTGTTAATTTTATACGTTTGTGTTTGTAAAAAATTGGCATTTAGCTTCACCGTTTTGTCAAGAAATCTATTACGTATTTGTAAAATAATTAAAGTTTACCACCGTACCTACGGAATTACTAAATTATTATTAACGGCAGAATGTGCCCAGATATTTATTGATTTTTTATTGCTTGAAAAGTTTATTGTATAAAAAGTCATGTAATACTTATATACCAACTTGACAAATGTCTAAAAGCCTAACATTAGGTGCAACAATGGAAGAAAGAAATGATACGGCAGTTCAACTTCTAATGGGCAACCAACCGTTATAGGTATGTTATCCCTATACTATTATTTGATTTGTCTTTACTTTTTTAATACGAAAAATGATTTTCATTTGATTTACTTTTTTAATTACTTAAATTTGTATTACTACCATAATAATAAACAATAAAAATAGCTAAAAACTGTCCTAACACCGTCGAATTCTGAACTTAAGACTTTTGCCAATTACATAAAAAGCCGGAAATATTCATAAATATAACGTAATTTAATATTATTTATTTATTACCTAATATCGTTTTAAAACGACATGTAAACTTGTAAATACGCCTACATCTTATTATTGTTTCGGACGACATGTAAACGCACATAACCTAGATTGACACCGCGGCGTTCGGCTTCTTTCGGTGCACCTATCCGTCTGGTCCACAGACTCTTGTATCCCATACCACCGTTCTCCAGCGACCGTCTCCCGGCCGAGAGAATGACGGTGCGCTGCCTCGGTGCGCGACTGGTACCGGACTTTTCACGCATCTTCGCCCCTTGCTGATTCCTAATTATTCTAATTTACATTATTATGAAATAAATTAAAAGTAACTTCGTTACACCCCTTTGCCCTTTAATGCATTGTCAAAAAAAAGTTCAAAGTTTCGTCTTTTTTGGCATTATAAAGTTCTAATGGTTGTTCTGTTCTGTTCAAATATCTGTTATTTAATCGTTACTCAATCAAAGGGAAAATATAGTGGCTAATATTAATGAAATGAATTTCAGTTTTATTATATTTCAATTTATATCACTAAAATTAAGATGCCTTTATCCGCCACTGAATAAATCCGCTATAAGTGCTATTTTGATGACGTAGTTTCCTGTTAAATCAAAATTCAAATTTCTCGATTTTGTGGGTCATGTCATCTTAACTGGCACTTTCTTTCATAGCTCTTGGGATTTATCAGAATTTAAGGAAAATATTATGTTAGGCATTTTTTATATAATAATATTTTTTGAGCTTCTGGCATTCATAAACTAGAAAAACTCTTATTTTCCGTTTTTTTTTTGTTTTGCTTAGATCATTGCAGCTTACGTTAAAAATTGTTTTAACCGAAATTGAAAGATACACCATTCCTTTTAAAGAAGACGAAATTCTTAAAAAGAAATAAAAAGAGTAGGACCTATTAGTTTTTTAAAAACCAGTACCAACTAGTTTGTGACTTTAAAAGTAAGGGATAGACAAAAATTCAGTTAATTTTTATAAAATAGTCGAATTTAGTGTCCGTTAAAATATATTAAGAAAAGAAGCTTAGCGGCAAGCGGACAGAGTAGTGCGTCTATCTTTTGCATTAAAGTACACAGGGACGCCAAAGGTAATGGAATCCCTGGGGCACAGATAGACAATGACAGGCTGTTTCGTTCTTGTTAGAACTCATCAGAAAGTCATAACTCAATGGCGACCCCCAGTACAGCGAGCCTATTCTTTCAAGGCGTTTTTAAGAAATAAAAACTTGATTTATTTAGATTTATTTATATTTCTACGTTTTCACGTTAGATGGCTATCTTTTGCATTGAGTTGATTCCTTCTGATGGCGTTACTGGGTTTTCATCGCGTTTTTATTTCTTAAAAACGCCTTGAAAGAACAGGCTTGCTGTACTGGGGGTCGCTTACGGGTTATGACTTTCTGATGAGTTCTAACAAGAACGAAACAGCCTGTAATTTTCTACCTGCGCCCCAGGGATTCCATTACCTTTGGCGTCCCTGTGTACTTTAATGCAAAAGATAGACGCACTACTCTGTCCGCTTGCCGCTAAGCTTATTTTCTTAGTTAATTTTTATTTTTTTTATCAGTGTCAGCAGTAAACATTTTTCGGTCACGGAGTTTAGCCCTTTTCTAAATGAATTGAGTTTGCATACAAATAAGAATAATTTACTAGAAATATATTTGTTTATTATATTACAATATATAAAAGTAATTGTTGGTAGTCTTCTTTTGGCCTTTCATCAGCGTTGATAGTTGGCCATTTACAATAGGCCCGGTAGGCCCGAGCCTAGGGCCTCGCTTCCAGAGGGGCCCGCGCACAGTCTGAATGTCACTTTACTTATTTAGATTTTTAAAATTAAATACTTTATTTTTCAAACTAAGATCCTGCTAAACTATTTCATTGTTAAAAATATTTGATAAAATCTTAGCCGATCGACAGATTTATTTATTACTGTAACAAAAAACAATCGTAAAAAAATCCTCACGCTTTACAATACAAATAAGAATTGTTTCATAATATATATTTAAAAAAATATTAATATTATTTTTTTGCAGGAACTATAAAGAAGCTGTCATTGACATACTTTCTGATGGTATTCGTTCAATCACACGCCTTGACGATGATTGGAGTTTCTTTATTAGTTTCATTTCCCCCACATCGCGCATATTGTACCTGTGTCCGACGATGACAATAAAATATCTTTTTTTATATACAAAATAATATAAAAACGAATTTTACGAGAATTAAGTATCGCGGCGTCAGTGAAGATTTTTAAGATAATATCGGGGTATCGTTTTTAATTTTAATGGGAAATAGAAAATGAACATGCATTCTGCATGGCGGATAATATAATTTGAATCTATATAATTGAAACTTTAATATACATTTTCAATTTTTTCTTTGAAAAAAAATAAGGTATAATCCGCCAAACTAGAAGTTCTTAGTAAAATTATTATATTAAATTGTTAATTAGACAAACCAGAAAATTATGCCGCGTTTCTCTACTCTAAACCCAATTAAAAATAAAAATTATTTTTTCATTTAAAATTTTGTTACCAAAATTAACAAAAAATATAATACTTAAAACATGGGCGAAAATTGTCCGTAAATATATTAAGTATTAATACTTTTCGTTACAATTTTACTTGTAGTAGTAGGGGATGGCTGGTTTCCAGATACTGACTACGACGTAAACATAAATAGAGCGAAGCAGTATCGGCGCTATGGCTAATAGCGATCAGAAATGCTGTCGAATGGTCGAGTTTTGAATGGTGATATTAATTTAGCTAATGATGAACGGAAAATCGGTTTTAATGATAAAATAGATTATTCATTAAAGTAAATGTTCTTGCAATCAAAGGGTCTCGTTAGCGTAATTTATAAATCAGACAACTCTGATTGTGAGTAAATTATTTCTGCCACTGACATGTCAGGTTACTTTATTAGTATTTCAAATCTTTGTGCAACTAATCATTAGACGTTTAAACGTTCCATAATTTATTTTATTAGATAATTAGATAAATAGGGAGAAATAATACTCTTTCGGAGGGTACACAAATATGATAAGAAAAACCAGCTGTGAAGTTTAAGAATTTTTTTTTATAAAAAAGTGGTATGGAAAAAGCATTGTGAAGGTTATTTGGAGGTAGTGATTAAAGTATTGAGTTGTAGGGTACGTTTCTTAAGGATTTATATAGTCAGGAGTAGGTGTAAACGAATTTCAAGAAAACTGCTTTCTTGAGCATTTCAGTTGAAAAACCAATCTATGCCGTAAAGACTTTTTAAGTCTTTCTTAACCTTCACAACTGGTTTTTCATACCATATATGTACCTTCCGAAATACAATCCATATAAGTACTGTGAACAGTACTCTGAGACGTCTCACAATCATGTATCATGTGGTACATCTGCCATATAACCACATGTAATTTTTCTTTTTACATAGTTTAACAAGAATTTTTCTTCAATAATATGCTTCACCACTAAAGTCGTTTTAATTTTTCAGTATCATTTCCACATAACATTTCTCACCTCGTCACTTTGAATTTTTGATCAACCGTTATCCCAACTTTATTATAACTTGAAAGTATGTTTTTCACTCCTACTTCTATGGATGTTCTTCAATACTTTTCTTTATTCAATTACCTTCCTCAAATAAAAGCTCTATGAGGATATCACTGACAATTTTCTAATAACTTTTTCAATATGAATTATGCTTCTCCTGAAGATGAACGTTTATTCGTTCGAAACATGTAGAGAGTGAAATAAATATTGTTCCTTGAAATATATCCTAGTGAAGGTTAAGTATTATTTCTCCCCATTTAACTTGCAACTTCACTTCAAGTATGGACTACTTCTTCAAACAATGGTAATTAGATGTTATTAATAATATTATATTATGTGGGCTGCATGTAACGACCATGTAACTATGGTAAAAAAAAATTGTCAATATATTTTAGAATACAAAATATGTTTAATAAATTAAGCTGCCGACCTTTGTTTTTACTGTTAAAATATTTTTATAAAAAAATATAATTGTTCAGTATAATAAACAACTTAATCCCTTTTGTATTTAAAGTAATTAATCTTAAAATACGGTTGTAATGGCATAAAAAATACGCAATTTTTCATGCGGTTCATTATTTCTATTGTGGTGGTTGGTATTATAACGCCCACGCTACAGAATGTTTGTATACCGTTTTTTTTTCTAAAGAAAATTAAGAAAATTTAAAAAATCACTAAATGATTGGCTATAACAATTACATTCGACCAGTGGCGGCTTATGAGGTTTGCTTTCGGTGGGAGGAGGCGCAAATAAAAATCGTTTTAGAGAAGAAGCATATTAAATAAAAATAAGTAAACACAACAAAAGAATCAACAACAACAAACGCGCAACCATAAAATTATATAGTAAACATATTTGTCAAATTTACGAGAAAATGCACTTTTCTTGCACCTGAACTATATATTCACCACTGGTTGGACGTCCATTTTTGTTTATATCTACCTTTTCTTTATGACTTTATGACAATTTCTATAAGTTTGTTAGAGGTGCTGGTATGCTCAAGAGTGTCTAACAACGACACAGATGGCGCTCCGTGCCACATCTTACTGGTGTGTCCCACCAAGTGCTGCCTTAAGTAGCTTTGAGATCCCTTTTCTTTTCGTCGGATCCTAGCTCTACTGATGAGTCATGATATGACGAAACGCGTCTAGAGATGGATCTGGCGAAATGAAAAGGAAAATCTTCGTCTTTACTCATTGTTTTCGGTTAATAAACCGATTTGAGTTAGCGCTGCCTAGCGGGACTCCTGTAATTGTGACGAATGTCTTTACAGGCGATTTCCTCTTAACATTTACTTATTTCTATAAGTTTGTTAGAGGTGCTGGTATGCTCAAGAGTGTCTAACAACGACACAGATGGCGCTCCGTGCCACATCTTACTGGTGTGTCCCACCAAGTGCTGCCTTAAGTAGCTTTGAGATCCCTTTTCTTTTCGTCGGATCCTAGCTCTACTGATGAGTCATGATATGACGAAACGCGTCTAGAGATGGATCTGGCGAAATGAAAAGGAAAATCTTCGTCTTTACTCATTGTTTTCGGTTAATAAACCGATTCGAGTTAGCGCTGCCTAGCGGGACTCCTGTAATTGTGACGAATGTCTTTACAGGCGATTTCCTCTTAACATTTACTTATTTCTATAAGTTTGTTAGAGGTGCTGGTATGCTCAAGAGTGTCTAACAACGACACAGATGGCGCTCCGTGCCACATCTTACTGGTGTGTCTCACCAAGTGCTGCCTTAAGTAGCTTTGAGATCCCTTTTCTTTTCGTCGGATCCTAGCTCTACTGATGAGTCATGATATGACGAAACGCGTCTAGAGATGGATCTGGCGAAATGAAAAGGAAAATCTTCGTCTTTACTCATTGTTTTCGGTTAATAAACCGATTTGAGTTAGCGCTGCCTAGCGGGACTCCTGTAATTGTGACGAATGTCTTTACAGGCGATTTCCTCTTAACATTTACTTATTTCTATAAGTTTGTTAGAGGTGCTGGTATGCTCAAGAGTGTCTAACAACGACACAGATGGCGCTCCGTGCCACATCTTACTGGTGTGTCCCACCAAGTGCTGCCTTAAGTAGCTTTGAGATCCCTTTTCTTTTCGTCGGATCCTAGCTCTACTGATGAGTCATGATATGACGAAACGCGTCTAGAGATGGATCTGGCGAAATGAAAAGGAAAATCTTCGTCTTTATGACTTAAGTTAATAAGAACAAGTCTTTTTAAGTTACAAAATCTCATCGGTATATCGCACATCCCTTTAAAAACCGTAATTATAAATTTTACAGGGGACGCAAAGGAAATTTGAAATTTTGAGTTAATATATTTTAAGATAGTATGTTATTTACTTTATTTTATTTTATTTATTTATTTTACTTATTAATTTGACGTTAACAACATTTTCAGTTATATTATGCAACAATGATATTTGAAACTTAACCTAAGATAACCCTTCTAGCTGAGCATTTAAAGTTATTTATGGATGTACCAATTAAGTCGAGGCTATCACAATATTTGTTTACTGTTGTTAAAACCCTATTTATTGGACAGTGCAACAGATACCGGCACGGTTTCGAGTTTGATATGCTAGAACATGAAATAAAAATAAGCTTAGACAATCAGGACTTTTGATGATATTATTCAATACGTTGAAAGCAAGATAAACGTCGTAAAACTCCCTCCAGCAAGCATACTTAGATTTAAGTAAGACATAGTTTGATCATTATTTAAGATAATACCAGCTCTAAACCAATGGTATTTGGATAATTTTATGAATTTGTGCTGAACACTTTCTAGTCTATCGATATGAACTTAAAAGTATGGTGACCAAACTATGCTGGAGTATTCCAAAACTGACCTTACATAAGAAACCTATAACAACCTGAGTGCATTAATATTTGTAAAGTCCCAACAAGAACTCATTATAAATCCCAACATTCTATTGGCCTTATCAATAATTAATAATATTTACTTATTTCTATAAGTTTGTTAGAGGTGCTGGTATGCTCAAGAGTGTCTAACAACGACACAGATCGCGCTCCGTGCCACATCTTACTGGTGTGTCCCACCAAGTGCTGCCTTAAGTAGCTTCGAGATCCCTTTTCTTTTCGTCGGATCCTAGCTCTACTGATAAGTCATAATATGACGAAACGCGTCTAGAGATGGATCTGGCAAAAGGAAAATCTTTTTATCAATAATGTTCTCGAAGTGGTGTGAGAATGTCAATTTGCCATACAAATAAACTCCAAGATCCCTAACCACAGATACCTCCACAAGAGGAACTCCATTGATGGAATACTGAAGGGGAGCTTCACAAACTGACACTTATCACAATTGAGTGACATTCTGTTTCGTTCACACCAAGAGAAAATATCATCAATATCACATTGAAGAGTTAGAATGTCAAGTGCAGATAAAATCTGTCTAAATCTGTATAAATAAAAGGGGCCCAAGTGAGAACCTTGAGGAACTCCTGATGTTGCATTATAAGACTGGAAGCAATCCACAACAACCTACTGCACCTTGTCGCACAGGTAAGACGCTATCCATACTAGCAGTTGACGAGACATCCCAAGTCTGGAGAGTTTGGAAATAAGGATGGCATGGTTGACCTTGTCAAAAGCCTTGCTAAAGTCAGTATAAATAGGATGACATTCAAGACCCTTATTAAAGTAGCTATTTAGGTAGTTAGTAAAAAGAAAAAATAAGTTAGTTTCTACAGATCGGCCTGAACTAAAACCATGCTGCTGACTGACAATAACTGGCTCAAAAACAGCTCTGAGAACTTTCTCAACGCAGTGTTCGAAAAGCTTAGGAATAGCCGAGAGGATGCTGATTGGCTTATAGTTTTTAATTTTATTTTATTAGGCCATAGTATAAGCGTCAATCGAGGACAAACTCTGCTAACTTTAAAACTCTTTTCTACGATACAAGGGGCACCTTATAGGGGTTTCTTTACGCTAAAGTGATTGGATTTGGAGTTTAAAAATGAAGATATTGCCTCGTGGTACTGCGCTGCGGGATATCCTGGCAGATTGTTAATTTTATTTCAATATATTTATTAATGCCAATATTATTTATTAATGCCAATATTATTTATTAATAAACATTTCAAGATGTCGACCATCTGTCTTAATGCAATAATTTAGCCTTTTTAACCCCTCAATATTAATATAAATATAAACGAAATCTTGTAAAATATTGACTAATGATTGACGTCCTTATTTCATTGGTTGATTTAAAGAACTCACGACCTACCAAGTTTGATTGCTAGCAGTAGGTTTGAATGATTAGCTATGCTATAAAATTCATATGATTAATAATATCTTATTTAACAAGACGCTATTATTTTAAAATTTTCTTTTTAAATAAATCAAAAACGAATAAAAATATCAAAACGCCATTTTAGTTTTTTTTTTAAATGAAACTTTTATGCACAGCGCCTTCCATAAAACAAAATTACTTTTTAAATTAAGCACGATATTATAATTCAAACGAGTCCAAATTTATAAAAATTGCATAAAAGATGTAAAAAATACCGTGCATTCAGTAATAACTTATTTACCAGCATTCCCCACCCTTATTATTGGAGATATAAAAAAAGCCTTAAAACAAAACTGTACAAAAATGGATAAGCTTTCCATTCCCGATGTCAAAACAGTACCTTAACGGTGTTATTTTTAAAATAACTTTTATTTTGTATTTTGCACCGTCAGTTACACCCTCTAGTGGCAATCGTACAACTTTAAAAATAATTTCCAGTGTTTTCTTTTTACCGGTTTACCTATAAAAAAATTTCCCGAATATTTATAACCAATATTTTCCTAGATACAGCCTCTCGTCAACCTTAGCGGGACACCCGGTATGTGTATACATAAAAACGTATATATTTGAAAACAAATATAGTACTTTAGTAAAAATATAAAGTGTATAATAAACAAATAATTAAAATCGCCGTAAAGTTTAATCGTGTTTATCCCTGTCCATAAAACACGATTTAATAGTTTTAAAAATAAAGGTTTCAAAACAGTTCAATTTTTCATTTTTTGTATATATTATTGAAAGCGAAAGAGTTTCTCATTGCGTGCGTATTTAAAAAAATAAACATTAATGACGCTGGTGAGGCTATACTTGACCGTGACTTTTTTTTATAGGTTCATTTTTTAAATATGTATATTTGTATAGGTTAGGATTTCTGAAAATGTATAGTTTTTATGACCATACTTACATAAATTTTTAAAAACGTTTAAGCTCAGTTATGTTATTTAAAAAGCCGGAGCCTTAGCGTGGGTATAAGATTTAATACAGTCAAAAGTACTAAATTTTTAGTAAAGATCAAGACATATACTACACTTCAAACACAACTTATTATAATGTGGATGCAAAAAAATGGTTTATACAGGGTGTCCCAGATAAGTATGCACTCGGGTCTCTCGTAAACCATATAGGATACAGATATGGTTAAATTAAAAAAGGTTACGAACTGCTAAATTCTGCAACATTGTGTTTTAAAATTTAAAAAACTGCAAAAAATATTTAGGCTAAATCGAATTCTCGCGATTTCCTTTTTATTTTTTTCCGACTCTAACTGAAGAGATATGTCAAAATAAGTTAACATGTATAAACATTTTTTCTTCTCTACAAGTTTATGCAATTATTATTTTATTCCAACGTTTCGTTTTTTCTAAACCATCAACTTTAATTTTTTAAATAAAAGGGAAATTTTGTTTTATGAGTTTTAAATTCCCCTTCTCCTTCATAATTTAATGATGTATGTGTGTGTGTGTATTATTAACACGTTCGGACTCAAAAACCCATCATTAATAAGAAAAAGTGGAAATTCATCTTATTTAAAACTATTTTATTTTCCGTCTTCGTAAACTAATTTTCATTCATTTGCCTCAACTGTAGTGGCGTAGCCAGGGGGGGGGGGGGGGGGGGGGGAAAGGGGAGGCCAGGGGGCCCGGGCCCCCTCGAAATCCAAAAAGAAAAGAAGATATAAAATATAATTGGGCAACATAAAAATCTTTGACGGCAACGCTATCAATAACGCACCAAATAAAATATTAAATTATCCTCCCAGTAACTACAGCTTCAGCAGAAAGAAGTTTTTCCACTTTAAAAAGATTAAAAACATATCTGAGAAACCATTCAGGTAAAGTGCGTACAACAAGTTTAGCGTTAATTCATCAAAGAATCCACATTAATATATGAAATAGTCAATATATTTTGTCAAAAAAGGCGACGAATTACGGTTTAGTTTTAGGCAAAAAAATATGTTGTGCTTTTAGTTTATAATTAATTTTTCTTTATTCAATAAATAAAAATTATACCTTATTTTTAATATTTTTTTGCTCAATTATGCCTATTTCAGAAAGAAGTTTTTGTTTAACAAGTAGGGATATATTATGTTTTATATTACCTATACTACTGTATTTGTATAACTCACTTCAAGCTTCTTTATGTATGTATGTATTTTTTTATTTTGAAATGTTTTCGATTGTCCAAAAAAAGGGTTTTCTGGCTACGCCACTACTTAACTGTATAGTAGGCTGTGATAGGCACTTGTTTAAATAAATTATAAATAATTATGGTTAATGAAATAGTTACGTGCAAATAAACTTTTATCTAATTTCTTTGAAATCAAAATTTTATGTTTGTAAGGACTTGTGTGATTGTAATTTTTTTTTTTTACAAAGTATGGAACATTATCCAAAAAAAGGAAAACTAAATATGATGTGTAGGCAGTCGACGTCCAGAGTCAAATTATTGCTAGCTGGCTTTGAAAACAAAAGAAACTACTACTACTACTACTACTACTCGCTCTATTTTATATTTTTTTACATAAAAAATTAATTTTATAATTCATCACATTGCATAATGAAAATGGCTGGAAGGGTGAGTATACCTAGATCTATAAAGGCACGCCTACAATCCTCCCTGAAGCCCAAACCCGCCAAAATTCGAATGGCCTTCCTCTGTAGACCGAAAATACTATCCGCGCCAATAAAATGACCCCAGGCAAGGGTGGCATACGAAATATGCGAGTGAAATATGCCGAAATAAGCTGTTTTTAGCACGCCTAGGGAAACATTGCTAGCTAGGCCACTAGGCCACGCAGGAGATATACGCTCTTGGCCAGTTTCGATCCAACCGAGCAAACATGGCTATCCCATAACAATCGTTGGTCTACATGTACTCCCAGAAATTTAGTGCTTTGAGCGTCTGGATTCACTCCATCCAAGTCCCTCATAGAAAATACCATTATAATCATGTTATCCTCATTGAGTAACAACTCGTTATTGCAAAACCATCGCAAGGCCCTTTCCTGCGCAATCACAGATCCTTCCACCGATTCCTCTAAAGTTTCCGCACTGACACAGACTGTTGTGTCATCAGCAAAAAGCGTGAATTTAGACACCGGATCCACCGCTGGAAGGTCATATATCAAAAATAATAATGGACCCAAGATAGAACCTTGTGGTACTCCTATAGTAATTTCACTTCTTGCCGATGCCACCCCAGAGTGGTAAACAGACTGAAACCTGCCCCTTAAATAGGACGCCATAAGGTTAAGGATGTTTGATTAAAATTTATATGACACGTGAAAATGGAAAAATTTTAAAATATTGAACAGTAGATATGATGCTAATGTACTGTAAGTATCGTCAAAGTGCGGCGGCTGTTTCGAGAGTATAAGATAAGATAAGATAAGATAAGAAGCATTTATTTCAAAACAGGTTTGTACAATCACAAAGTTTGAAATACGTCAAATAACAAAGAAATAAAATAACACTAGGTATAAAAGACACATACTATTTAGTTAAAAACTCAGTTATGTTATAGGGCTCTATGTTGCACAAATAACTGTGCAAAGTTCGTTTAAATATATCCAATCTTTCGAGACTCTTTATGTTGTTAGGTAATGCATTATAGAACGTAATGGCAGAATATGTACAATTTTTCTCACTTAAGGTTAGTTTATGTTCAGGAAAATTATAATCTATATTTTTACGTCTAGTGCTGTATTCATGGTTAATTTTAAAGTGAGAAAACGTTTGAGGATGTTTCTTAATAAACATTATGCTGTCAAATATAAATATTACCGGAACGGTCAAGAAATTATGCTTTTTAAACATTCCGCGACACGATTGCTTATAGTCCAAATTTAAAATCAATCAAAGAGCCCGTTTTTGAATCACAAAGGTCTTTTCTAGATTAGATACCTGGTGGCCCCAAAATATCAAACCATACCTCAAAACCGACAAAAAGTTACTAGAGGAATTGAAATCCAAGTACTTTGTTGTCACTCTAAGTAAATAGCAAGTTTTAGACAGTTTTCTACATAGATCTTCAACATGATAACGCCACTTTAAAAATGAGTCAACTCGCAACACTTATATCACTCTCACCGAGAGCAACAGTTTCAGGAAAATTTGATTTGTTCTGTTGTGTTCGAAATATAACGCACTGAGACTTATCGGCATTCAGGATCAAACCATTGTCATGGAACCACTCTTTAATAGATAAAAATTGATCGGCCGATTTATTTATTAAATTAGTTATGTTTTTATCTCGTATAATAATATTTGTATCATCAGCGTAATTAATCAAAGAAATAAGATTACTACAGGCATCTGGCAGATCATTTAGGTAAATTATAAAAAGTAAAGGACGCAATATGCTGCCTTGTGGTACCCCGAGTTTAATAAAAAGTGGATCAGATTTATATTTAGATTGGCCAGTATTAATTACTACATTTTGGGTTCTTTCCCTTAGGTAACTCTTTATCCATGACAATGCACATCCCCTAATACCATATTTAGATAACTTATTCAGCAAATCAACATGGCTTAAGCAATCAAACGCTTTGGAGAGGTCGAGAAACAGACCCATTGCCAGATCCCCCTCCTCCAAAGAATCCATTATGCCACTAACAAACTCAAATATAGCAGTATCCACAGATTTCCCCTGCAGAAACCCATGCTGAAAACAGGTTTTTGGAGACAAAATATCCAACTAGTCGATCATAAAACACTCTTTTAAAAAATTTTGAAAAAGGTGATAAAATGCTGATAGGTCGATAATTTTCAAGGACATTCTTGTCCCCCTTTTTAAATAGTGGTATGACAAGTGCATTCTTTAGATTACTTGGATATGTTCCTTCGGCAAAAGAAGTATTTATGATATTGACCAAGGGCTTGACTATGCCCATAATACATACGCAGAACGCTATTCCTTGCGGGCTCATCCTGCACCCAGAAGTTTTCTTAATGTTATTCAACGGGCAAGTTAGGCAGAACCGTATTTGATCCATAGTGTAATAAATGAATGTAAGTACCTTATTTTTAGGTTTTTTTGAAAAATGGTATTTGAAAATGTTGTTTATTTTAATGCCTTCTATACACAGCTATAAAAGAAGTATCAACTTAGGAATCACCCTGTATATTAGATGTAAAAATTGCTTTAGATACCCGAATACAAAAATTCGTTGGGACAACTAAAATTTGTAGGTTGAAATGATTTATGATAAAAAGTAGCTCAACAGTTCAATAACGGCAATTATTTTTGGTTGTATAGCTTAATTTTTGGGTTGAGTCGGATTTCACGAAAATAAATGGTTGTCAGAATCAAATTTTAGTAATTCAAATAATGTTACTTTTAGGAGGGTATATATACGAGAAGCGACGGCCTTATATTTTAGGAAGAAAGACTTTTTTGTAGTATTGTACCTACAGGAGTACAAGCTACCCTGTATGTGGTTGGTATAAATATAAAAATCCATTTAATACTACGATAAAAATGAAATAAAATTTCATGAGTTTTTCGGTTTCGAAACTGCTCTTTTCGTTGTATGGACAGATTTACCTTTATATTAAATCGATAAAGAGAATTTATCCAAAAAGGCACGTAAATGAAAATGAGGGAGTCAGCAGAGAAGGAAACCGAAACCGTCCTACTTTTTTAATATCGATTTCATTTGTAACCCAGACAAGGATGCCTACTGAATGTCTGAGGAGAATTTTCCCTCGTCATAAATAATTTATTAAATGTGCGAATTAAATTTTAGGTAATTTTCTGTTACTTCCGCGAAAATTGACGATTTATTTTTTTGAAAAGATGTCTTTTTGGGCGTAGGCTATGAATCTCAACCGTTTCGTCATAAGAGTTTAGTTTTTTATATGTTCACCTTAATTTCATTTATAGGTACTAATATAATTTAATAAAATGTTATTGAACAATAAAAATTATTTTAGGTCTATCTTTAGAATTAATAATATTTTGTTTCTAAATTTACGTCTAAGTGATTTTCAAAACCGTCTTCTTGTTTTCACGGCATTTCCATTTATTCAAGGTAAAGTGCCAACTCAATCCATAGGCCATAAGATCCCGATACTTTCATTTTTATATCTTTTTTCTTTCCTTCTTTCCTTCTTTTCTTTTTTCCTTCTTTTTCGAATTATGTCTGGATTAGAAATATTAGAATTTAAAATTGGGCAATAGAAATAATGAGCGACAAACTTACATAATCATAAAAGTTAAAAATATTTTTTTTGTCGTGGAATGCTTGAAGACAACTATAAAAACAATCACTTCTTCAATTTAAGTGTTAAAACTTATTCTTTTATTAATAACTCTGAAATGAAAGAAGATGTAGAAGTGCTGCCTACACAAAATTTAATCTACTTTCCGATTATGATGTCATAATTATACCACATGATTTGAGTTTTTGGGATAAAATTTAAAAAAAACTGTTTGATTGAATCGGTCGATACTTGGTGGAAATCCATTGAAATTTGGGTGAGTGGAAGTAAAAAAAAACTGTTACTATGACAAATTACGCTCTCTAGCTATTTTATTAGGAACTTTCGTGTACCAATGGATACGGCAATGAAAAGTACTTACCTTCCTCTTTCAAACATAGCTTAAGTTTACTGAAATCGTATAAGTCGTTTGGAAGTCTAAGTTTTCTATACCTTAATGTGGGAATTTTCGGAGAAATTTAGAATTTCAATATTTAATTTTCAATTGTGCCCTCTTGCGGCAAAATGCGGAACTTAAAAATTATTTCCAGGATTTTCTTTTTAATTTAACTTTAATTACGATTTTTTCCCTGAGTTTCTATGCCAAGTGGTTTCCGAGATACGGCCTGTGGCTATCCATAATGGGACATCCGGTATATAAAAATCTATTGTTTCAGTATACTGTAAAGCTTACCAAAAAAAACAAAGAACAAATCTTTTAAAAAAACAACTTTTTGCATGCGTTATCATCAGTCCCAAGAGAATTCAGACAGTCTAAGAAATTACGGCTTACCTAATCCCGAGCGGCCTCCCGTCCTCTTTTATCCGCAAGGGTTTGCGTAAAACCCAAAAATTTTCGAATGCAGAACATGTCTTTAAGAAAATGGTCTACCTTTTATTTTATGCTTTGTTAGAGGAGAAGGTCTAAATACAGGAAGTTATGGAATTGAGGAATTATATTTAAATCAGTAAATCCTGATAAGAAAACATTTGAAAAAAACTATTTTTATACAGGGTGGCTCATTTGTCTGACAAAGTAATATACCGTCTCTACTATTAAAGATATCAAAAAAAAAAAAAGTTCTTATAAAAGTTAAAAAAATATATGTTCTAAAATTATTTTTAAATATACAGGATGGTTCAGAAAAGTAGGACAATAAAAAGGTACATTTTTTTAAATGGAACACCCTAGGTATATATTTTAGCGATTTTTGTTTCCTGACACCATATTTAGCTTTTTAATTTTTTGCAACGTTGCCAAACAAAATGCAAAATTCTTAAAATTTTGGAAAAAACATGGTAGTAAAAATTACCTGTATTTCTCAATAAGAGTATCGAAAATTTCTTGTAAGCTCTTAAGTTTAGGGATAGAAAAATTGTCTAAAAACTTCTAGTACTTAAAACTTTGTACAGGGTGTTTTCTGTTGACCTCCAAATATACAAAATTTTAAAATACAATAACTCTGTTTTTTCAAATAAAATACCCTATATTTATTAGGCTCGTCTGATAGATATTGTAAGTATATTTTATTATTGTTAAGTCATACCTATACCTAAATTTACTAGTTTGGCCAATATTTTTATTTTTATTTAAATTTTCGTGAAAAAACTATACTTTTTATTTTTGTAGTTAGCCATGTCCGGCAAAGTCAAAACAAATATATTTTTTTTAAGACCGACCAGAAAATATACACTTTCTGGACAATTTTTCGTCCAGAAAATAACGTTTTGCCGGTCTTGGGACCGGAAAATTGACATAAGGGGCCGGAAAAATCCTTTGCAAGTCCCTTACGTCAATTTTCCAATCGCTCTTTGATAATGGAACCTACTTTGATTTCGTTACTAAGGTAACAAAATTTCGAATGTATTGTTGAGTGACAGTTCGTTTGATGAATTTGTTGTTTATGTCAAACTTATATTTTACGTTCACAATTCTACATTTAACATAAATATTCAAAAATAACGTATTTTCCAGTTTATGCAGTTGTTTCCAGTATTTTTATTCTTTTATCTAGTTTTAGTAATGTGATGAATCAATTTTTTATATAAAATGAAATAAAATATAAAGAATTTAAAAATGTATTATATAAAAGTGTCGGTCTTAAAAAAAATATTGTACGTCACGCAACCGGAAATTTGTGTTTTTCAGGTCTCCCCAAGATTCCAGGATGCTTGTCTCGACCTGAAAAACACTTCTTTCCGGTCTTGTAACGTAAATTACTATGAATATAATGTCAAATTAAAATACGTATAATAGTAATATTATTTTCGACAAGGTCCTCTTATAACCTAGGCGCTGGCCGTTAATTTTAACATTTATGTAAAAAATTAACTTTTCAAGTACCGAAATGCTATTTAATTTTCATTCTTGGTATAAGTGACAAAAATACATTTATACATATACATGACGTGTGTAACTTATTTACTTCAATACCTAGATCTGAAACAATATTATTAGTTTTAAACTTGTTATCCACAAACAATATTAACGGCGATCAAAAAACTAACATCCTCACAATACTTAAATTTTGCTTATCACAGGACTTTTTTATTTTTAATGATAAATATTTTGAACAGCCACATGGTCTAGCGATGGGTAACCCACTTTCTCCTTTTTTGGCAGACCTTTTTATGGACTTTTTGGAACAAAAACATATCCCAATCCTCACAGCCAATAAACAAATCTCATTATGGTTCAGATATGTGGATGATTGTCTTACTATCATTAATGGTGACATCACGAATGCAAATAATATTTTAAACTACCTCAATACTATTCATCCTTCAATAAAATTTACCTTAGAAATTGAACAGGACTCTTGCATAAATTTTCTAGATTAAAATATTTCTAAAGACTCTAACAAACTCAAATTTAAAATATTTCGTAAACCTACCCAAACTGACAATATAATTCCCGCTAACTCTAACCACCCTAGTCAACATAAAATGGCAGCATTCAATTGCTTAATTAATCGAGCCCTTAGTATACCCATGTCTCCAGAAGACCACATAAGCGAAATTAATGTTATTAAACAAATTGCTCTCAACAATGGCTATTCTCCTTCCATTGTCGAAAGAACTTATCAAAAAATTTTACAAAAAAGAGAAAAACACATTGCTTACAATACTAACATCCCTGATAACACCAGTAAATTCATGTCACTAACCTATCTAGGTCCCTTTTCCAACATAATCTCAAGAACCATTTCTAAAAATTTTCCGAACATTAAAGTCTCATTTAAATCAACAAATAAACTTAACTCTTCCATTGTCAACACAAAACAAAAAATGAAACATCTGCAAAGGAGCGGAGTATATAAACTATCTTGTTCAAATTGTCCAGCCACCTATATTGGAAAAACCACCAGGTCTTTACATACAAGAATCAAAGAACACATAAGTAGGCCAACAAAATCAGTTTTTGGACACCATCTTAAATATAATAATCACAATTTTTCTCCTACTTCAAGTAGTAAAATCATTCATCATTTCACGGGTCTTAATGTCAAACATCTTGATCTTCTAGAGGAGTTAGAAATTTCTAGAGAGATCAAGAAAAATCCTGTCCTCTGCCTTAACACAAAAATGAAAAATTCATCTAACAGCAATTCACTTTTTAGACTTTTCAATTAATTTTTTCGTTTAACCAATCAACCTTCACTGCATACTAAACCTTTACCATCATTTGGCCACTTAACTATAAGATTATTTTTCCATATAAAATTTTTTTTAACCTTGTTGCCAAATCTCTTACAAATAATTCCTTAAAATCGGAATACCCTCTTTATCAAATTTATCAACCTAAGTTGAAAATTTATGATCTTATAAAATAATGGTTGATTGTGTTGATTTTCGTTAATTTTTAATGGCCGATATCCAGCCCTTGTCTGGAGTCCACAAAAACTTGCCTTTTAACATACATTTTGCTCAGGCTTCATCTTTTTAGCATATATACAATGTTGCCGGTTACCTCATTTTTATTTATTTTAAACAAAATTTTTTTAAATTTGTAAGCATTTAATACTTAAATTACCTGGCCTTGTCAGATATTTGATTTTAAGTCTGTTATTTTAATTTTCATGACCTTTGTTCGTATCTTTCTGTTTGTAAAATGTTATATTTATATTTTAATTATTTATCTATTCAAGTTCAGTTCACGACGTCATTGTGTTTATTGTTTGAAATGTCATTTGTCCAAGTTTAGGTTAGTGTATAAACATAAGTTATGTACCAGAAAAGCTTTTTAAGCATTGCTTTTAAAACTCTTTTTGACTAGTAAGTACACTCTTTTATTGTTATTTTACAACTTCTAAATTTTATGCTTACTTTTAGGGTTAAGCCCTGATGATGGCCTTAAGTAAATAAGGCCGAAAGCGCTTGGCGTCATTAAATAAACACTTACACTGAAATACAACGTTTTTCCTTTCTTCAGAACACAGTGTACAACCAACTCCACACATTTACCTTCAAAAATACATAGACAACAACCCAATAAACCAGCTTTAAAAAAATTACTGGACAGGTTTGACAGAATAGGAAGCGTGACTATGACCATAAAAGGAATAGAAGAAATAATATACTGTTTGAACGGAAAAAAAATTAGCTAAATGATTTATTAAACCTCGTCTTTCGTGAGTTAACTCTAATGGTATTGTTTTACACAATTTAAATGTTTGTTAACTTATTTTCAATATCAAGTTGGGTGATAAAAAATAAGTTGGATTTAATTAAATAAATACGTAACTATAAGGTACCTAGTGTCTGTTTAAAGGTTGGAGACAATGACGTTTTTTGAACGGCAGTAGAGTTTTGGACTTGCATTGTCTTTATTTGTTTAGAATCACTACGTTTCAACTGGTAAAATATTCAGGTGAATACTAGTATTCACCTGAAGACGACTGGAGATACTTACCAGTTGAAACGTAGTGATTCTAAACAAATAAAGACAATGCAAGTCCAAAACTCTACTGCCGTTATAAGGTACCTGCGGCAAATAAGGCCCAGCTAAAAAAAAACCCGATTTATTACGGACAAGAACTTAACCAAAACTAACTACTGTTAAAATATGGACCCTTTTCAAACAAAAATTGCTTTGACTTTCGTAATTACATTTCACATTAATTTATAGTAAACATTTTTAAATAATGTGAAAAAGGGCCTTATTATCCCACAGGTAAGTGGTTTAATAAGGCCCAAGTAAAATAGTGAAGTCAATACTTGATTTTTTACGTCATCCATGGACCATGGCAGAATAAAGTTGTTCTGAAGTCCATGTGGCACGTTTTTTGTTTTCTTGTGGCATGTTGCTTTTCTGCAAAAACAAAAAAAAAATTAAAATATTGGTCGTTTAATAAGGCCCTCCTAAAATGGCATGTTTATTTAATGGGCCTTATTATCCGAAATGACCGTTTATACTTTAAATCTAAAAAATAAAAACTCACTTACCTTTTCTCAAACAATTTTTTTATCAAAAGATACTAGACATAATAAATAACACATTTAATAATAACAACTGGAGGAAAGATGATTGTATATCAAAAATTTAAACAAATGTTTGTCACACGTAATTTATAAATTGACAATAATGACACACTTTTTATGAAACTTGTGCAGTACTGATCGCGCCTTTTGAACTATTTGCAATGGCTACGGGGGGTATGTAGTGGGTATATGGGGGAGGGTAATTCAACGTTGCGGGATTGTGGACAAATAGTTTGTAGCTTAAGATATATGCAGTGGGCCTTATTAACCGCCGGGCCTTATTAACCGCCGGGCCTTATTTGCCGCAGGTACCTTAGTTATCAATTCATTTTAATATGATATTATATTCAATTACAATTTGACTTTTTGGTCATGGCTAACTAGAAAAATAAAAATTAAAGTTTTTTTTAAGAAAATTTAAATAAAAATCGAAATAGGTATTGGTAAAACTAGTAAATTTGGGTATAGGGATGACTTAACAATAATAAAAGATACAATATCTATCAGATGAGCCTAATAAATATAGGGTGTTTAAGACAGTTTTTCTATCTCTAAAATTAAGAGGTTACAAGAAATTTTTGATTTTCGATACTCTTATTGAGAAATACAGGTAATTTTTTACTATCATGTTTTTTCTAAAATTTTAAGATCTTTGCATTTTGCTTGGCAACGTTGCAAAAAATTAAAAAACTAAATATAGAGTCATATGGATAATATTGTAGGGAAACAAAAAATTCTAAAATATATAGGGTGTTTCATTTAAAAAAATGTATATTTTTATTGTCCTACTTTTCTGAAACATCCTGTATATTTAAAAACAATTTTAGAACATATATTTTTTTAAACCTCATAACTTTTATAGAAACTTTTTTTTGATATCTTTAATAGTAGAGACGGTATATTACTTTGTCAGACAAATGGACCACCCTGTATGTATAGCTTTCCTATAATAAGCGAAAAATTCATCATTTGTCTTTTGACGTCGCTACTAAAGGAGTTCGTTGCACGTACCACCTGAACATCGATATAGTTTTCCGTTTCTCTCGCTCGAGAAGGCAATGCTTTTTCATCTCTCTCACTCGAAATAGTTATATTTTATGCTTTTTACATAGAAGGTGACAAACTCAGTTTTATTCAGGAGTCCTTAACCAACTTTTTAGACAGTCGATTATAAAAGAAATGTTTATAGATATTTTTTTTAAGAAAATTTACTCAATAAATAACAAATTTGGTCGGCTGGGCTAATTTAGTGGCGTAGCCAGGGGTAGAGAGGCTACCCCCACTCCACATTGATATATGAAAATACTCAATATATTTTGTCAAAACAGGCGAAGAATTCCAGTTTCGTTTTAGACAAAAAAATATGTTGTGCCTTAGTTCATGATTAATTTTTGTGTTTTCAATAACTAAAAAACATACCTTATTTTTAATATTTTTTTGCTCAATTATGCTTATTTCATGAAGAAGTTTTTGTTTAACAAGTATACTATCTGTTTTATATTACCTATATTAGTGTATTTGTATAACTCTACTACATATTTTTATAACACTACTACAAGTTTCTTTAAATATATATTTTTTTATTTTGAAATTTTTTTTGATTGTCCAAAAAAGGGTTTTTTGATCGTGGCACCTAAAAAAATTTTCGCCTTCGGCGCTGGTTCGTCGCTTTCCCTACTTATTTTTATTAAAGTTGAAAGAAACACGTTAATTCGTGTTTTTTGTTTGTTGCAAAATGTCAAAAAATAAGCCAAAGTTGGTAAGAAAAGTTAAATGAAAGTGTTAGAACGCTGATTGTTGGTAGTTTCTTTAGCCCATATTTGGACCATGTTTTAAAAAATGTTTATTTCGCATTTTTTTATAAATTCAGTGTTGGGAGCGAATATGTTTATATTTAAACATTTTAACCTGATATCAATCATATTTAATATACAAGGTGTTTCATTAAGGTCGACGAGCGGCCATATCTCGAAAACTACTGAGTATAGAAATTCAGGGGAAAAAAAATAATAACTAAAGTTGCCATGAGAAAATCCTGGAAATAATTTTTAAGTTCCGCATTTTGCTGCAAAAGAGGGCGTAATTGAAAAGTGAATTTTAAAATTTTTCATATCTCCGAAAATTCTACATTAAGGTATATCTTTGATAACTCCATTGAAAAGCTTGGACAATTATGCATGATTTTGGTCTTATGCTCATTGGCGTACCGACTTTAATAAGAGGGGGGAAGCTGTTGATCGTGTAACTTATAAACGACTTATCCGATTTTAGCAAACTAAAGACTGTTTGGAAGATAAATGTATTCACTTTCACCAATCGTATTTAGTTTTCCATAATAGTTCCCAAAAAAAATGCTAGAGGGCGCAATTTGTAATAATAACACATTTTTTGAGTTTACTCCGAAAAAATAAATCATGCGGTATAATTATGATACCATAATCGAAAAGTAGATGAAATTTGGTAGAAAAAATATTGAAACCGTAGCTCGATATCTCCGTTCGTTTCAGCGTTATCGCTAATAGAATAATTTTTAAAACTTTGAATGAGGAAGCAATTATATATTTTTTAGAAAAAAAAGTGGTACGCTACTGATATTTTTCCATTTGGATATTATTTCGGATTAGCCTGGTCAATTCTGCATAAAAATGGTCTCTTGAGTTATTCTCCTCAGGCACACCGTTCCTAATTAAAATTATTGAATTAAATTTGCTCTACTATTTATTATTATTAATAACATTGATATTGCAAAATTTTGTTTTATAAAAATTGTTGGAAATGACCACCTTCACTTCATAGGCATGTTCCCGCCCTTCTAATTTAATTTAATTATTTTAATTAAAAACTGTGTGCCTGAGGAGAAAAACGCAAGAGACCATTTTTATGCAGAATTGAACAGGCTAATCCGAAATAATATCCACATGGAAAAATATCAGTAGTGTACCATTTTTTTTTTTTTAAATATTTATAACCGCTTCGTCCTTTAAAGTTGTAAAATTATTCTATTGGCGATAACGCTGAAACGAACGGAGATATCGAGCTACGGTTTCAATATTTTTTCTACCAAATTTCATCTACTTTTCGATTATGTTATCATAATTATACCGCATGATTTATTTCTTCGGAATAAACTCAAAAAATGTATTATTATTGCAAATTGCGGAAGTATTATGGAAAACTAAATACGATTGACGAAAGTGCATACATTTCTCTTCCAACCAATCTTTAGTTTGTTAAAATCGGATAAGTCGTTTATAAGTTACAGCGATTTAAATGATTACACTTTCAACAGCTTCCCCCCTCTTATTAAAGTTGGTACGCCAATGAGCATAAGACCAAAATGATGGATATTTGTCCAAGCTTTTTAATGGTGTTATCAAAGATATACCTTAATGTGGGATTTTCGGAAATATGTAAAATTTTAAAATTCACTTTTCAATTACGCCCTCTCGCGGCAAAATGCGGAACTTAAAAATTATTTCCAGGATTTTCTCATGGCGACTTTAGTTATCATTTTTTTTCCTGAATTTCCATGCCCAGTAGTTTCTGAGATATGGCCGCTCGTCGACCTTAATGCAACACCCTGTAAAGAGTGCTCCATAAAAACTGAATCTTAATTTTACAAATTTTATTATTATATTTTATTATACAGGGTATTTCATTTTAAACGTATATATATAAAACGAATGGGGACAATTTTAATTCCTTTAAAAAGGATTTTTATAGTAGTTGTAGTCGGTAGTTCCAAGGTATCATATCTCCTAATATTTATTTTATTACATTTTAGGTCATTACCTACTTGAGTTTCAACTTTACTTTTATTTTCCAATTGTTTAAGGTAATTATCAATCATCATATTATCAAGTATTGTATTATTAATATTCATTTATTTTTTCCTTTATTCCTTTTTCCTTTTGTGTTTCCTTTTCCTCCCTTCTTTCCTCTCCTTTTTTCTTTTCCTTCTTCTCTTCTTTTTTTCTTTTCTTCTTTTCGTTTTTTCTTCTTTTCTTTTTTTCCTCTTTTCTTCTTTTAGTTCTAGTCACTTCCCTAACAGAGATCAAACCCGTTTATGACTTTACTGCCTTTAACGTAGTAGTATTTTTTAATTAATTATAACAGTCAATATTTTTGATAATTCGGTTCTTCATCGTGCAGATAAATTTCAGATGTAAAATTTCTTTAAAAGAAATAAAAATAAACTTGGTCATACGTACGCCACTGGTTGTGTCAATGTATTGAAATTTTGTATTTGGTCATTTTTGGGGATGTCAAATCGAGTTCTGATATTAGTTTTGAAATAAAATACTCGCTAAAGGTACTTTACACTTTAAATTATCATTTTAAAATCCCTATATATCCGTACGCCAATGAGTTTTTTAAGCAATAGAAAACTGTATCAAACGTACCTACACCAACATTCAAAACAATCAATTCAGAAATACTGAAAATATAAGCTTGTTTCCATTATAAGTGGGGCATCCTGTATATTCAGCAAAAAAAGAGCATTGACTTACTTTTTCTAATTAAATAAACCCTAGAATAGTCATAATTAGCCAATTCGAGTGCTGACTGTGAAGATTTATATTATTCGTACCGATAAAACTAAATGAAACTATTTAAAAAAGTTTTTTCTATTCTTGCCATCTAATAAGTTAAATTATACTTGAATACCTGTATAAACTGGGATAAACAAAAGATTCTTTAGGGTAGATAGAAACTTCTGTGAAACTTTGTTTAATTACGAGACAAATTCTTCTTGTTTAATAGTTTGCTTAGTTTGTTATGTGCTTATAACATTTTCGAAAACTTGTTATATTAAAGGTAAGTATTATATCAATTTATGCTTAAGCAGTATTTGGTGAAAACCACAGCAAATTTCTACAACAATTTATGCTTAGGAAAACTCTTATTAGACCTTCAATCTTCACCTCACCATAAAAAGAGTAATGTGATATTTTGCACAATTCTAAATCAGTTATAAAAAAATGTGGAAATCTACATCATGAATAAAAAATCATTAAAATCTTATAGCTTACCAGTCATGGACGCTCATAGGGAGGGCAAGGTAGGACGATTGCTCCCCCCCCCCCTGGATTCTGGAAAATGGCCTAGTGATGCGGAAAGCTACAACTTTTTCTTTTAGAGACTAATTTTCATAAAAGGGGTAAATGACGAGGAGTATTTAAAGTCACTTTTGACAAGAACGGCGGGGGCGTTTCTTTCGAACACACTATAGTTTTTTGACTGGTCCCCCCCCCCTTGAAATGGGTTCTATGGGCGCCCATGCTTCCAGTTGTGTTTTCACCGTGTCATTGTTTTAATATGAAATAAAACGCTTAAATTTTAATTGGAATTTTTTGCAATTTTACCAATTAATAATAGTGACAAAATGTTACAGTTGTGGCACAAATAGTTCTAGCGTTATAAATGAAACTGGTCGAATTAAATAGTTTTATATTATATTAGGTAAAATGAAAACAAATTATTTGACAATTATTAAACATATCTATATTTATGTAACTAACAATGCAGTAGTAATAATAGGTACTCTACAAAAAGAAACAAAAAGTGACTACATACGTCCAGTAGCATAGGTACTAGTGATAAAAATGTCTTGACAGCACTCAAGCTACAATTAAAGACGTCATAGACATTGTCATTGTAACACATCCTATTGATGGGAGAATATTTAAGCACGTTGATTTGTGAAGGTGGTAAGTAGAAGCTATATAAATTTAGAAAATTAAGGCAAAGAATTCTGAAGTTCAGTTTGTGCAGCAGCTCTTCACAGATCATGTTGTTATTGAGCAGTTTATGGAAAAATAACTGCGTAGAACATGTGCGTCTATCACGTAATCTAACAAACGAGAATCTTTGCAGCACCTGATCATGGAGAAACCCTCTTTCGGGATAAACTCCATCAGATCTATACCACAAAGCTCTCAAGAAACGTCTCTGAACACTATTGATATTGTCAATGTGAATTTAATAAAACGAAGATCAAATGATTGAAGAGTATTCTAATTTGGATCCCACTAGAGAACGATACATAGTTACTAAAGGATCAAGTGACCGAAAATCTCTAGTAGTTTAAAGAATAAAAGCAAGTAATTTATAAGCGGTGGATACGACGTAATCAATATGAGGAAGAAAGGATAGTTATCTATCGAAAATAAGTCCGAGATCCTTAAACACAGTAAGTCTTACCATTTACGTTATAATTGAAATCAAAAGTGGTATTTTTGTGAGTACCTATACAGGGTGTCCGGTAACTTATGGGCCGTAGAGTAACTGGAGATACTAGACATCAAACTAAGCCCATTAAGTCATATACGTTTTTTCGGATTGTTACTCGTTCTAGAGATACAGGGTGTTGAAAGTAAAAGTATATTCTCGAAATTAAGCCATAATTTTAAAACGGTTTAATGAATCGAATTGAAAGTTGGCAATGTTATGTTTTTGTGAGCAAGAAATAAGAATTTGTAAAAATTTTTAAGTTTGAAACTAGAGGGCGCTAGTTGCATACACTGATTTTATTTCTTACCTGTGATATTAGGTGTTTTTCAATTATATTTTCTTAAAGAAAGTCAAAAAGGTGTACTTGATTGATCTTAATATCTTTAACGGTTTTCGAGATATTTCCCTTTAAACATCCCAAAGCATAAAAAAACATAGTACATAATTAAATTATTATTTTAATTATTAAAAAAAAAACTTATACTAGATACTAGACATCAAACTAAGCCGATTAAGTCATATAAATTTTTTCCGATTGTTACTTATTCTAGAGATACAGAGATATAGGGTGTATATAATTTATGTATTATTAATTTAATTGTGTACCTACTATGTTTTTTTATGCTTTGAGATGTTTAAAGGGAAATATCTCGAAAACCGTTAAAGATATTAAGATCAATTAAGTACACCTTTTTGACTCAGAAAATGCCCTTCTTTAAGAAACTATAATTGAAAAACAGCTAATATCACAGGTAAAAAAAAATCATAGATTAATGAAGCCCAGTGTATGTAACTAGCGCCCTCTAGTTTCAAACCTAAAAATGTCTACAAATTCTTACTTCTTGCTCATAAAAACATAATATTGCCCACTTTTTCGATTCATTAAACCGTTTTAAAATTATGGCTTATTTTCGAGAATAAACTTTTACTTTCAACACCCTGAATCTCTAGAACGAGTAACAATCCGAAAAAACTTATATGACATGATCGGCTTAGTTTGATGTCTAGTATATTCAGTTACTCTACGGCCCATAAGTTATCGGACACCCTGTATATCATAACATTACATATAGTAATATTTAATCTGTTTTTAGTGCATCAATCATACAATATATACAAATTATGCTGTAGCTTTAAACAGTCCATTAAATTTGATATTAAACAGAATTTAGTAAGGTTATTAACAAAGTGGTTAATAAATAACGTAAAAAGAAGAGGATGGAGGAGGAGGATGTTGCGAAATATTCGATAGACTTGACTCCGCCATAGGCTACAAACTGACTCCTATATTTTTCAGCGATATCTTGCACGGCATGTCTCATTAAACGACGTTTGTGTAAATTTGCTATAGCTAATAGTTCCTTCTTTATCAAATTATTTTCTTTAATAATATAATTTAATGCACAAAATCTACCTACACCTATGGCTGACACCGAAACTGAGCCGAACTGGACAGAATTTCCCATTTTATTACTCTACACCTTTCTGAAATAGACTATAACTTTAAACTTTCGCCTCAACTCATCTGCGTTAATTTGAGTTTATTTTTAATGCGGTAAGAAAAAACATCTTTGTGTTAGACTCTAATATTTAATATATTATTTACTATTTTCTTCGCAAAGAATGGTTTTTTGTGTCCCTTCAAAGCTAACGATAAAGTATTATATTATGTCCATGTTTCTGGCAGAAACAATCCAGTGTGAGTCGCTCTAATCAACAAAAGGTCATTTAACCGACGTAGTTCGCGCGCCTCACGCCGTCGTCGTTGTAGCGTACACGATGACGTCACAGTTGTAATCCGGTAGACGAGACACCACGGGCTAGAGACCCGCTCCGATCTTGCCAGTCCCAGCGTCGCCCGATAACAATCTGGACGCTGAATCCAGAGTCTCCGGGAGCAAAATTCAACTTTATGCGAGAGCATTCGTGTTTTTTGGCGGGTTTCTTTTAGATCCTCGTTTCTCTATTTCCTTGTAAATAATTGATGGTACAGCTCGACTAGAAGGTTAGTTTGTAGATCCCATTTTTATGTTGTAGAAATAATGTGGAAAATATTTTAGAAATAAATAAAATAACAGAACCCAATTTCATTTGATTTCGGTATAAAAATAATTAAAATACTGCGGTAATTCAAAATTAATATTTTCTGGTGTCTAAAGTAAACTTTTAACAATATTCTAGACATAACTATTTTGGCGGGCTTGTTATCGGCATTTTACCATAAAAAATATTAAAATGTAACTAATAGTGATACTTGACAAAAATTCTGGGTAGGTACTCTTCTAATATTCATACAAGATTAGTGTTATAGGTATACTAATCTTCCGCTGATTATAGAAATATAATATTACAATCTTTTTTAAATAAATAGTAAGGACATTAGTAGGACACATGAGATATAATGTATATTGCAAGAATATTTTTGCTTAAATTTTACTTTTGCATATGGATTTATTATGACCAGCGGCGTCGACCTTTAAAAATCCCAAAGGAAGCAGAAACATGAACTTTACACCAGGTACCGATTAATTTTGGTTAATTAATTTTGTAAGACAATTCCCAGAGTTCGTTAAGAAGAAAATAAGAACTACTGTAAAATTTCCTAAATTAAATTATATTTTTTTTTTACTTTTTTCACACACAGAAATGTTTTTTTATATACCGGGTAGTTTTTCCATGGACATTTTTAGGGGTCAAATATTAATTCCCGTATTGAATTTAATGAAAACTTTTATAAAAACATTTTAATGAGCTTAGTAAGAGTAAAATGTCTGCCAAATTTGAACTTTTTCAGACATACCGTTTTTAAGATGGTAAGAATATTATTTCTTTAAACTTGCTTAAAATAAATATTGGGTACGATTCTGTTTAATTTTATTTCAGGTTAAAATAAAAATATTATATATAAATACATCATTGGAATTGGTACAACCTGTAATTCAACAAGAGACAATTGACAGTAACTTAATACAACATAAAATTATTCTAAATAATAAATTGCTTAATATTCTTCATTTAAACATACGAAGTGTAAGGAAAAATTTTAATGAATTTATTACATTTTTAGAGGCATACAAAATTAAATTTTGCAATGTAATTATCTTAAGTGAATGTTGGCAGAATAATGGAGATTATAGTATACCTGGATATAAAATGTTCAGTGACAATTCCTGTCTTAACAAAAATGATGGAGTTATTATTTTTATAAAAAATGATATAAATGCTAGACTCACTACTCAAAAACTTCTAAGATCAAAGGTAAGTATTACAAAAATTATTTTTGAACTGGAAAACATAAGTTTTGGCATACATTGTTTGTACAGACCTCCCTCCACGCATGTCCAGTCATTTTTAGAAGACTTAGAAACGTATTTTGTAGATAGTCCAGCAAATCAAATTGATATTATTATAGGAGATATAAATATAAACATCGCTAATCACCTCGAAAACACTACCAATGCATATATATCTATACTAGGACATCTTGGGTTTTTCCCCGCCATTAATAGTCCAACGCGAGTAACAAAAGAAGCAGCATCATGCTTAGATCATATCTTCGTTAGAAAAAAATTAAAAATTAACTCCGTTAAATTCGCATCATTTATTCTTGATTCCGCTATCACCGACCATTATCCTATAATGCTTAACATCACTAAGGAATATGTTAAATCACAAACAACTTCAAAATATACAACTTATACAAATTTAAAATCTGACTATGAAAAAATTAAAAGCCTAACTCAAAATCAAGATTGGCAAACTGTTTTGGAATCAAACGATGCTGAAACTGCATGCCAAAAATTCTACGAGATAATTTTTAATATCTTAAATGAATCTACAACTAAATATATAGTTAAAACACGACAATATAATAAAATTAAACCATGGATAACAAACGGTATTATTAATGCTATCAAACATAGGGATCAGCTAAAAAAGCGCCTTCTTCTAAATTTCAACAACGCTGACAATACTATCTATAAAGAATACCGAAATAACCTTAATAAAATTATTGAAAAATGTAAATATAACTACTATAAAGTACAAATAGACAATAATACTCATAATATTAAAAAGATTTATAAAATAATATCAGATGCAACTGATCAAAAAATAACCAAAACTAATGAAAAAATTGAAATTAAAAACAACAACATGACCTTTTCTAATGATAAAGATATGGCAAATTTCTGTAACGATTACTTTATTAATGTGGGCATTCAAATGCATCAACAAATTAACCCCGCTAACATCGAGCCAAAAACAATCAATAACAATATATCATCAATGTTCTTAAAACCTGTTAATGAAAATGAAATTATCAAACATATTAACTCGCTAAAAAATACCTGTGCTCCTGGGCCAGATGGGATCAACACCAAAATAATAAAATCTTGCCATAAATATATAATAAAACCCCTTATTCACATCATAAACTTAATTTTTAAAACAGGTAAAGTCCCAAACAGATTTAAAATGACAATTGTTGCTCCTATTCATAAATCAGGTGATAAAACCAATATTGGTAACTACCGACCCATTAGTGTCATAAATAATTTTGCCAAAATATTTGAAAAGTGCGTTAAAGATAGACTAACTAATTTTTTCGAAAACAGTAATATTCTTTCAAAAAATCAATACGGATTTATGAATGGATCTAGCACTGAAAACGCTATATATGAATTAACTAGTCAGGTAACAAAACATTTAGACAATAACGAAAAATGCATTGCTGTATTCCTCGACCTAGCAAAAGCGTTTGATACAGTACCGCATCACTTGCTCCTAGATACCTTACGCAATTATGGAGTTAGGGGTGTCGTATTAAATGTCTTAGAGAGCTACCTAAAAGATCGACAACAAGTAGTGAAAATAGCGAATACCCAAAGTGATCCTCTGATTATAAAAATTGGTATACCCCAAGGAACCGTACTAGGACCAATTCTGTTTATAGCTTATATAAATTCATTAATAAAAATAAATATCAATAATGGCACAATAATATCGTACGCAGATGACACAGCGGTCATTTTTAAAGGTACAACATGGGATGAGGTAAAAAGAAATGCTATACAGGGAATTAAGATAATAAAACACTGGCTAGATTTTTTCAAGTTGACACTAAATACATCAAAAACCAACTATATAGCTTTTTCTCTAACCTTATCTAATCGTCCTAATTTTAGTGAAATAGAAGTTAATAACTTAAATGATGTTATTTGTGAAGTAGAAACCACAAAATATTTAGGGGTTACTATTGATAAACACCTTAAGTGGCACATGCATGTCTTAAACCTAACAAAAAATATAAGGAAATTAATTTACAAATTTTATACCTTAAGAGAAATTTTTGGAAAAAAATTGTTACTCTCCATATATAAAGCATTAGTAGAATCCCTAATTAATTATGGCATAATTGCGTGGGGTGGCCTGTACAAAAATTCGCTAAAACCATTAAATGTTGTTCAAAATTACATACTGAAAATAATTAATAAAAAAAACAAGCGCTACGCAACCCACTTACTTTACAATGCAGAAATTTTAAATGTCTGATCCCTTTATATATTATCAGCCTTAATATTCATTCATTAAAAACCTGAACTCAAAAACCATATCAATCATTTACATATTACGCGAAGCAAAACTAACAAGCATCTAAGAATACCACATAGTAACACTACAATCAATTTACGTTTCTTCAGTTATCTGGCTCCTAAGATATATAACATATTACCTATAGAAATTAAAAATATCAACAATATTAAAAAATTCAGGAAGCGTTGCAGAACATTTATATATACAGACAATCATAAATTCATTGCCTTATTCTAAAAACCTATTCTCTTTTTCCGACGGATATCTGTTTAAAAGTTTTAGTCTAGAGATAAGTTTATAATGGTTTCTTTGTTTAATTCATATTAGCTGTGCAAATATTTTAGGATATTTTTATTTGCTTTTGCACATTGTTGGTGCAACTATTTTAGATTAAGTTTATTTAGCTATTTATATAATTAATTACTAAAACAATTAAACAAAATGTTACTGATAATTTAAGTGCTTTTAAGATACCATTGCACATACAGGGATTTAGTTCCCTAGGTGCAAACCCAAAACTCCCTATAGACAATTATTTACACTGTTAGATTTTATTTATATATACACAATTTGTTATAATTTATAACCAAGTATGTAATATATATATTTCTATCAGTAATCGCCTTTATAATTAGTTTTACACATACAGGGTGGCCTATTTGTCTGACAAAGTAATATACTCGCTCTACTATTAAAGATATCAAAAAAAAGTTTTTATAAAAGTTGGAAAGTATAAAAAAATATATATTCTAAAATTATTTTTAAACATACAGGGTAGTCCAGAAAAGTAGGACAATAAAAAGATACATTTTTTTAAATGGAACATCCAATATATTTTAGCATTATTTGTTTCCCTACAAAATTATCCATATGACGCCAAATTTAGTTTATTAATTTTTTGCAACGTTGCCAAACAAAATGCAAAATTCTTAAAATTTTGGAAAAAATATGATAAGTAGTAAAAAATTACCTGTATTTCTCAATAAGAGTATCGAAAATTTTTTGTAAGCTCTTAAGTTTAGGGATAGAAAAACTGTCTAAAATTTTTAAGTACCTTAAATTTTGTACAGGGTGTTTTCTGTTGCCCTCCAAATATACAAAATTTTAAAATACAATAACTTTGTTTTTTCAAATGAAACACCCTATATTTATTAGGCTCGTCTGATAGATATTGTATGTATCTTTTATTATTGTTAGAACACACCTATACCTAAGTTTACTAGTTGTGACAATATTTCAATTTTTATTTAAAAATTTGTAAAAAAAAAAATATATTTTTTATTTTTGTAGTTAGCTACGACTAGCAAAGTCAAAACAAATATAATTGAATATAATGTCAAATAAATTAATAAAGTTACGTATTTATTTAATTAAATCATTTAAATGTTTGTGAACTTATTTTCAATATCAAGTTGTGTAATAAAAAAACAAGTTTGATTTATTTAATAAATACGTAACTATAGTTATTAATTTATTTGACATATTCAATTACATTTGTTTTGACTTTACTAGTCATAGCTAACTACAAAAATAAAACTATAGTTTTTTTTACGAATATTTAAATAAAAATTGGAATATTGGCAAAACTAGTAAACTTAGGTATAGGTATGGCTTAACAATAATAAAAGATACTTACACTGAGAGAAGATTCTTGCTGTCCTTATAAAAATCTTTATACCGCTTATAAAGAAAAATGCTAACATAGGGGACAAAAGAAAAACTACCTGATACAGTAAAATCCATTTGGCTGTAATTTCTTTGCTATCGTAATAAAGTCACTTTATAAAAAATGATCACTTAGCTCAAGTAAACAAGAATGTTGTATTAGCAAAGTAACTGACCATCGGCTATAAAGAGACTTTGCTAGAACAATAAAGATACTTTTCTACGCCATCCGCATCGTTTTCAAAACAAGAATTTTTTTTTTCAATATCAGTATAACATATTGCTAGACTGGAAAGATTTTTTTATTTATTTCAAGAAAGTTACTTTGCTGGGTCAGAATGTACCTACTTACTTCAGGAACTCTTTTTTAGCTAAAGCAGGAACTAAGCATTGCTATAATATGTGGGGTGGCCCAAAAAGAAGCCGTATATTTTGTTGAATTTTTAATATGCTCTAGAGAACATATTATGCTTAATAACACATTTATATAAACCAAGTATTTTCACTTTGGGTACGTAAGTTTCAAAAAATTTTGATTTATTTAAAATTGTGATATTAAAAATAATATTTTCCATGCTATATCAAAAATTTAACATAGTATAAAGCTAATTTTTCAGGTAACTCCATCATATTTTACATCATGCAACTCTCCACGTCTGAATAGGTTGTCAAAGATTTGAAACTAAAAAAAAATTATTTTTCACTTTATTATTTAATACAACAGAAAACAACACTTCATAACCTAAAAATAGTTTCAGTTTTAGCTGCTTAAAAAAACAATAATATTTTACTGCTTTTTTCCTTGAGTGGTTAAAACATATCTTATTAAAAAATATCTGTTCACTTTAAATTTAAATAAATATCCAAAAGGGAATGCCGAAAAACATGTTTCTGCATCTAGCCTGAATATTAGGTAAAATAATAATTACATTGTATTTTATTTAGAAAAAGAAAGTATTTTACTTTTGCGATATTTCTTAAAATCTTCTTTTAAAAATCATACAGTGTTTAAAACTTTGGTAAGTTGTCTTTTAGTTTGAGGACTTTTAGTATAAATGGCATTTGCTAAAGAATTACTAATTTTCTTTTCTCTAAAACTTGACTCACAAAACAATTATTATTAAATAAACAAACACATAACATAAAAAAATTAACATAAAACTAAAATAACTTTGGTCTTTTAACACTAATTTAAAAATCTACACTGTCATTGATGTCACAATCCAATAAAGCACTACACACTGGAAACATTTTTGAGCCAAGACAATTTTTATTGGAAAAAATGAGACAAATGTCGAGTCGTAATGGTCACTTTATGAAGGAACGAGCATCTAAATATCAGAAAAAATGAAGACCTGAAGACATGTGGAGACAGGAACGGGACGACTGGTGTGGTACGCAATATAAAAATTGGCCCAATTAGACTGAATTTGTCACCACGAAATAATCCGATTCGAACCGAATAGTTACGAATTTCCCAGTTCCAACAAAAAATGTTGCTACCCCTTTAAAAACTCTTTAGAGTGCTAGAAAATATTTTTTAATACAGATTTTTTTCAAAAGCAGCAAACTGCATTACTTCCTCAGCAAAGCAAATAGGAGTCCTAGAAAATAAATTTTTATAAAGACTTACTTACATGTTATCATAATGTAAGTTTTCTATAATAGCAAAGGTTTTTGTAACGGATATAAAGAGTTTTCAGGTAAATTGTTTCTTTTGCAATAAGAAATTCATATTGCTATCGTAGGTTGAAAATTTAATATTACAGCCAAAATAATCTTAGCAAAGAATTTCTTGCTGCAGCTTTTCTCAGTGTACAATATCTATCAGATGAGCCTAATAAATATAGGGTTTTTCATTTGACAAATTAGAGTTGTTATATTTTAAAATTTTGTATATTTGGAGGTCAACAGAAAACACCCTGTACAAAATTTTAGGTACTTAAAAAACAAAAAACAACAGTTTTTCTATCCCTAAACTTAAGAGCTTACAAAAAATTTTCGATACATACTCTTATTGAGAAATACAGGTAATTTTTTACTATCATGTTTTTTACAAAATTTTAAGAATTTTGAATTTTGTTTGGCAACGTTGCAAAAAAATAAAAAACTAATAATGGCGTCATATGGATAATTTGGAGGGAAACAAAAAATGCTAAAATATATTTTTTTAAATGTATCTTTTTATTGTCCTACTTTTCTGGACTACCCTGTATGTTTAAAAATAATTTTAGAATATATATAATTTTTTATACCTCACAACTTTTATAAAAACTTTTTTTTGATATATTTAATAGTAGAGCCGGTATATTACTTTGTCAGACAAATGGGCCACCCTGTATTTGACAGCGTTTTTAATTTTTTCAAATAATTGCTTGTGTTGAATAGTTCCCACCGCCATGAGCTATTTAGTTAAGGAAAAAGTTAGAATGATTAAATAGTACCACGTCGAAAATAATTATTAAGTGGTATCTGACTTGTTCTCAGTAAATTTTCCTAAGCGACCCATTCCAGGCAAAAAAAATAATTAAGAAATTTGAATTTAACGGTATTATGCTAAGCAGTGACGTATTTAAGGAGGGGCGAGCTGCCGGGCTGAAAAAAAACATTAACAAAATCAAATTTAATCCAACCATGCAGGGGTGAGAGGTAATAATTTAGTTTTCGAAATTTGATAGTAGTTAGGTGAATTTTAAACTAATTTTTCGCCTGCTGCCCTTTTCCTCCTTCTTCACTAGGTATGTACAATATCATTAAATACATGTAGTCTCGACTGTTTCTTTTCTCCAGAAATAACAAATGTCCTACTTACTCCCACTGAGCCCCCCCCCCCAGCTTATTTTCTGGCTAAGCCACTGGTGCTAGGTAAATGTCGAAGTCAAAAAGAAAATAATAGGGCCGAAAAGAAGGATAATAATTGTGACCTAAATTTATATAGTGCTTTATGTCGAAGAAAATAAAGGTATAGTTAGTACTAGGACGCTAGAAAATACCGCTGTCAAATATCACAGTACTACGTTACGAGTTTTATAGAAACACCAAGGATCTTAAAGTAAAGGGGGATACGAAGTTGGGTCACAGTCTTTGAAGCACAAATAATGCCCATTATTAGCTCCGTTGTAAACAACTTTTCAGAAAAACACACGGGGAATTCTAAAATTAGTATAATTTACCTGCGTCGTTTTGTATTAATTAGACAAGGACGTCGAGTTGCGTTCAAGCATTTAGAATGTATTTTCTATTATGCCCTTTTTGGGATGCCCGTCTTTCATACTGGTTTGACGTTTATTAGTATCTGCTTAACAGCTGTCATATATTTGTTCGCTTTCAGTGTTTCTGTGTTAAATTTAAGTATTGTTGAGTGGAAAAAGCAATTCAACATAGTGTGTGTATTAAATTAGAATTGTCAGGAAAGAGAAAAAGTATGCCTTTTGCAGTTCCAATGGTGTGGCGAAAACCCATCAATCATTTTGACGATTGCTATTTTTGCATGACAATTAAAGAATGAAGGTCCTTCCAAAAAAGAAAAGAGCAAGATCGAATATCCGAATTTGCCTTCTGCCATAAGACCTATTCCTCACGATGCAGACCTATTAGTACCGACTGCACCTTTAGACTGGCAAGATATTGTTTTCAAATATAATGGAGGTAATAACACATCATCAAAGAAAAATTCGTTTTTCTCTTTTGGAAAGTCTCCCTCAGGGTACCAAGCAGAAATATATGCCATATTGCAATGTGCGTACGAAAACAATAGGAGGGCTTACCTCAACAAACGGATCCATATAAATTTTGACAGTCAGGCAGCCCTTAGAGCGCTAATATGCAACAAGATAACCTCAAGACTGGTATGGGAATGTCAGGAGGAACTGGATGCCCTGGCAAAAATAAACAAAGTAATACTGCAGCGGGTACCGGGCCACGAAGGTATTACAGGAAACTAAAAAGCCGACAAACTTGCGAGAAAATGCTTCGAAAACACATTCATTGGTCCAGAACCGGTACTCGAAGTGCCAAGATGCATGGCACGAGATGCTATAAAGCGATGGATCAGGAATGAATACAAAATCCAGTGGAGTAACAAACAGAAATTATCCCATAGCAAAAGCTTCATTGGGGATCCAGACTTACGAAACAGCTGCTTCAAATGAATAGGAACCAGCTGAGAACCATTACAGGAATTCTAACAGAACACATGGCTGTCAAGAGCCATCTACACAAAATACAACTGTACAATGGAGACCTTGACTGCAGATTATGCGGACAAGACAGAGAAACTGTACAGCACATAGTTTGCCATTGCGAGTCACTGGATCGGAAGAGGCAACAAATACTTGGGCAACCAAAACTGGAACCAGAGGACATCCTTACCCTCTCCCCAGTTGACCTACACAAAGTAGTGTAAGGAACTGGGATCACGGAGTGGGTGTAACAACCAGACAGGGTGAGCACAATGGGCCAAACCTGACCTAAGTGCATCCGGCGCACGGACGGACCCTCGAAAAAAAATCAGGTAGCTTCAAAGTACAGTCTACCCACTTCGCTTATACTCCAGGTCTCAGTTTCGAGGGGCCACATTTATTGATAATTTTGTACGTAATTTGACATTTTTAGTGGACCACAAATTAGAAAATGGCTGGATGATCTTATTTGATAGAAAAACTCACCACTCAAGAACTCAGAGTTTGGAACTCGTTTTCTAGTGTGCAAACTACGAACAACTTGGGTGCCGTATATTAAACATTTATTTTCTCCATTCCCATATACACACTGAGAATTTGGGCGCTGTCAACGACGAGTGGGTTGAAAAGTTTCATTAAGATATAGGGACAATAGAAATTCGGTACCAAGGACGATGTAATGCACTCATAATGGGTGATTATTACTGTTAGTTTTTGAAGAGACAAGAAGTGATCCTCCATAAAAGGAAAACAGAATAAGTGTGTTTTAAATAAATATTTTTGATGTTTGTTTTTTTCTTAAATATTAAATTTATATAAATTATAAATAATATAGTCTAACCTATATAAAGATCAGGTTTTCAATAAATATTAAACCGTACCGATCTACGTGTGGTTTGTTTAATGTAACAAGAAAACCTTATGTGTTAAATCTTTTTATGGCCATTTTCGTATTTAGATAAGTTCGTTCTATAACAATATGCTTTTAGCTTTATGTTACAACAAAATAATGTTTTTGGTCGGATTGTGTAATTAGTATTCATATTCTGTAAATAGTAAATTTAAAATATTTGTTTACTAAGCATTATTGGTAATACCACGAATATTGGTAATAATTATGTTATCACATTAGAAGTATCCATCTCTCTCATTTGTTGGGACCTCAAATTGACTAATATGTAACATTTTATTTGCCCAGTTGGTACATAAGGTAGCTCCCAATTACTGAAAATTTATATTTTTTTTATTTAAATCGCCTAATAACTGAATGTGATTTTTGGGGGATCACGGGACGGTTGGCATTTCCTAAATTTCGTCTGTGGACTTTTAAGTCACGTCCGTCGATTCTATACTTTGCCCAACGAGACATCAACTCTATCAGCTATTAGAATAATAACAGAAACAGACTGAAAATAAAAAGAATTAGAGATTCTACATGTAGAAGTTTGTTGTGTTTATTTTCGTAAATAACAAGCGCCAAGCTGACAATGTACACACCAAATAGAAAGACCGGGTCCATGTTTCATCATGTCGATGGGTTATTACACTTTCATCGGCGTCAAACAAAATTGTAGAAAAATACAAAATATGTCGTCAAACTAAAGTGCTATAAGCTTTGCTTTACGAATAAAATTTTAAATGCAATTTAGAAATTATATTATTATGTTATTTGAGTCAATGAATATACCTGAATATTTAATGAGTTTCCACTCCGTCCTCGTCCATTAAAATATTAAAATTAGTTATATTTAAATTTGGACCCATAACTATACGTTTTGTTTTGGAAACATTTAACTTTAACCCTAACCTGCGTTAAGATTAACGTGCAATTTTTTTTAAATCTGAAATAATCGGCCTATTATTGGTATCCTCGTTCTGCCGCTCAAGCAGTGCATCTACCATCACCGCGACATTCGGCTGCCGACGCGTTTCAGACCTGACAGTTGTGGGTTGTATGTGACAGAATAAATAGCAATTGATGGAGCGTAATTTTTACGTATAGATATGGTATGAATGCGCCGAATTCGTATAGATATGTTATGAATGCGCTAAGTTCAACTAATCTTTTAATGTGTATTTTTTGGTTATTTCGTTTGTTTTAAATTCAGGAAATGTTTGTTATTTTTGAATAAAAATAAGTAATTACTTTTCCTTAAAAAATTTAAAGGTTTCAGACAATTTTTGAACATATTTGTAATACACGCAAAATTTACGTATTGTTGGCATCGACGTATATATTTTCAACATTGGCAATCTGGGGTTAATGTGTTTACTTTTAACCAATTTCACAATAAAACACATTGTCAACTTAAAACTTTAAAAATTTCCAAAATATTATTACTACTAAATTAATGTATCTGTGAACATTTTTCTTTTATTCCATTTTAAGACTAATGGCATATTTTTATTATATAAAAGAAAAATTAAAGGCCCAAAAATACTTCCCTGAGATACTTCTATGTTATTTATTTTTTTTGTTAAAAATATTATTACCAACTTTAGTTACCTGTTATTTAAATAATTTTAAAACCATAGATAAACTGTATCCCTTACCCTTATACTGTACCATATTGCAATAATTTTTCCAATAATATATTTATATTAATCTTTTAAAAACTTGTTTATAATCAAGAAATACTGCAATGACATATTCTTCTTTTTCCAAGGGTCTTTTTTAATATTCGATTACATACTGGATGGCTGTTTCAGTAAAATATTCTTTTCTACGCCCGGCTTCAGAATATATTAAAATTTTGTTTTTATTCAAAAAATCCATAAATTGCTCCTCGTCTTGCTCATAAACTATTTCTTCCATACATTTTTCCATGTCCCATAAAACATTTATTGGCTTATTTTATTCTATTGTTTTGCATTTTTCATCTTTGAAAGCGGAGTAACACATGAACATTTATCCCCGTATTCACTAAAGTATATTAAATTTATTCCAGCGTCTTATAGTCTCCCAGTTGTGTTTTCACCGTGGCGTTATTTTGATATGTCATGCCGCTATAAATTTGATCGTTTTGCAATTGAATTATTTTACCAATTATAATTTTACCGGGATCTTGTTGTAAATATAATTTTGGTTCTATTAAAGAACACAGTGCGTACTATAGTCTATTTCAGAAAGATGTAGAGTAACAAAATCTCATTCGTTTTTTAAAGGGACAGTGACCCAACGAATATTTAAGACACTTTCATAATTTAGTATTGATTTAATTGCAAAATTCTTTATTTTCATTAAGTGCAGGTAGTTCCACCCGGGTTTAGGTCAATTTATGGCTTTTACCTATTGTTATCCATTCAGAAACACTGAAAATGGTGTGACAAAGGCGTGCATTATGTACATAGTATAAGGTACACTTATTTTTTTATTAAACATTGTAAAAAAAATACAAAACTTAAGAAAATTATAAAAAATCATAGTATTCTTCGTCATCTGAGAAACTGTCATCTCCTCTTGACGTTATAAGTAACGGGTTGACGGTCTGATCGATCAGGTAGTCAAGATCCCACATTTTCTCCTTTTCTTAAATGACATGACGGCTTTTCGCCAGTTCTCTGGTGTCACTTCCTTAATGGTTTGATCAAGCAGTAGTTTAACGTCTTTCATTTTAAATGTCGTGTTGTGTGTCTGCTACAAATCCTCTGACTTGCGCCCATATAAGTTCTATAGGATTTAGTTCGCAACGATATGGCGGTATGCGCAGCACAGTTACACTATGTTTTTCAGGTATATCTTCCACGGCATATAATTCCTCCTTTATCAAATTATCTTCAAATTTAATACTTTTGATGGTTAACCAATCGATAAATTCTTGTTTCCCCCAAGATGAAGTTGGAGTCTTCTCTGTGCGTTGTGAATGTTAGCTTGCGTTATCCATAACTACTACTGAATTAACTGGAAAATATTTTATCATTTCACCAAAATATTTCTCAAAAACATTCGAATGCATGTCCTCGTGGTTATCTTCCGAATTGAATTACGCAATTACTTGATATTTTTATATTACACACAATACTAGTTTATCTTAATACCCGTTTATTTAATTCTCTAAAATTTTTAGTTAGTTTTTTTTTTTTTTTTTTACGGTTTTCCGACTACGAAGGTCATCTTGAACCGGTCATCGACCACAAATGTGATCTACCGACTGGGGAGTGTGAAACGGCACCTTTATCCTACGAGATATCCGCTCTCATCCGGCCTGTCCGGCGTGAATAGGATGGCTAGAGTCGATTCATTTTACACTCTTCCCTGAGGCAAGAGCACGCCGTGTTCCCAAGCGGTCACCCGCCCAAGTACTAACCGCGCTCGACACCGCTTAACTTCGGTGATCTGCGGGAACCGGTGCTTAATATGTCGACAGGCCCTTGCCTTTTTAGTTAGTTAGGTTAATACTCTTAATTTAGTACGGCTTTAACTTTAGAACCTTTTTGTGAATATGGCTGTTAAGATAAGTAGGGATAGCAGGGACCGCAGCAATTGATGCAGAAACCCACATCTATCCCTACTACGGTATAAAAGAATTTCCCCATTGTTAAAACAAACAACAACAAGCTGAAGCAAATGTACCAAGTCCAAAATTACTGTCAGTGATTCATTGCTTTCATATAGAGTGCAGCGGGTTATACGAAGTTGGAGAAAATAATTTCAGAATATTTTTAAAATTGCAGAATATTTATTTTCATTGAATTTTTTTCCTCCGACTTCGCACAACCCGCTGCTCTCGATATTAAAGCGATGAGTAACTGACAGCAATTTTGGACCTGGAGTTTAGTATTGAACATTTCCAAATCTTTCTTTTATCAGTTCTTAGTTAAAATACTAATTATAATTTTTATTTGAATTTAAATTAATTATTTTTTTTTAAATGATGAATATTAATATCAAAAAAAAATATAAGCAAATTATAAAAAAATTTGATTATACATAAACCGCAAAAGAATTCGTTGAAGCTATTTAGACCATTGTAAAATGTGTTAATTCGTTTTCCTTTCTAACCAATTAAGGCCACGGAAAACCAAATAAGCTAATTTCCGCTAAAAAATGGGATATTTATATGGATTTATGCGTATAAAAGTAATTTTTGGGCAAAAAAAAACGTAAAAAAATTATACCAAATATAAATATCTGAAGTCCATTAGCATATATTTAATCGTAAACTTTGTTGATTAAAAATATATTTCGGATATATAATAATATTACTCTTTTCCGTATTAAACCTTTTTTTAAATATTTGACCATGATAGGATGATGATGATCTCATTTATTATACAGGGTGATTCCTAAGTTGATACTTCTTTTTTAGTTGTGTATAGAAGGCATTAAAATAAAAAACATTTTCAAATACCTTTTTTCAAAAAACTTAAAAATAGGCTAGATACAGACGTAAAAAATCTAAATGCGGGCCTGGTCATCAAAACGTAGTCTGCTATACTTTATGTTGTTTGTCTTATCTCTTATTAGTCATGCAATTTAGTTATTTATTTTGCAATCTGCTGCGGTGTGTCTTTCTGAAGCAAGTTAATTTTAAATTGGTGACACGTGAAAATGGTCAAATTTGAAAACAATAAACTAGTAGATATGGTGCTAATTTCCGGTGAGTGTCGTTTAAATGCGGCTGCTGCTTTGAGATTATACGCAGAACGCTTTCCCTTGCGGGCTCATCCTACACCCAGACGTTTTCTTATTGTTATTCAACGGGCAAGTTAGGCAGGATCGTATTTGATCAATAGTGTAATAAATGAATGTAAGTATTTTATTTTTGAGTTTTTTGAAAATGTTTATTTTAATGCCTTCTATACACAGCTAAAAATGAAGTATCAACCTATGAATCACCCTGTATAGCTACATGTATCCAATATAATTGGCTGTTATACTTTTATTATCAGTGGCGGCTTGTGTACCTTAAGTATGAGAGGGTACAGATCTAGGTAAATAAAAATGAGAGCATGCGGAAATTTTCTATTTTTCGTCGTAAAGTCTAAAATGCATGACTTACAAATTCATATCAAAAACATTAACTAAGAAAAATCGCCGCGAGCAGATTAGTATCTCTTTATTTTTGTAGAATGATAATGAAGATTTTAATACCTGTTCTAGATTAATTGTAACCCATTACTGATGCAGTATTGTAAAATAAAAAAACGGGAAAGAGAACAATACATTTCTGATTTCATAAGCAGTTATTTTTTGCATAAATATTTTTTGAAAAACGGCGACTAAACGTTCTGTTTTTTGTTTTGTTTTCCGTTCACTAGCTTGTGTCAACTTTAGATCGGGCAGCGGTCTATCAAACTCCTTAATTTTTAGTTTGTCTTTCAAAGAAAGCCTCGAGAAATTGACATTTAATAAGGTGTTAACATTAACACAATTATTTAGTTTTGAACTGTAAATAATTATTGTACACAATCAATCACACGATATTATTTGAAACTTAAAAACTCGCACCTGCACGAAAAGAAAATACATGCACATTGTTTGGTGAAAGAGCTTAGCGGCAGCTGTATAACTTTTTAGATGTACTGATGGGAGCTGGACTGACTAAACGTTTTAGGCGCCGCGCATCCGTCTATACGTTGATGCTTTGCAGATTGCGGATCAACCAGCGATATTTCAGTCACACATCGTGTCAAGTTGAGCCATGCGAGGTCGCTGATTTTACGCGATTGTCATCTCGGAGCGACAGCATAAACCTCGACGACTATGGTAAAGTCTATACGAAGTCAGTATAAAGAGCAAGGAAATTGGGGTACAATCAATTTCCTATGGCTTTGCATTGAAATAAAAGTTATAATCGTTATTAACGGCTCCTCGTCGAAAGTCTACACGGACTTGATGAGTCTGTCATGACAAAATGAGGGTGGGATTACAAGACTAGTGCCCTTAATTGGTCCCTGCCGAAATTCTTTGGGTAAAAAGTTTTTTTTTATATATATATTGTCCAACTTAGAAGCATTAAATATGATTTTTAAGTGACAGGGTGGTACAGCGTAGTTTCAATTTAAGTGTTTTATTAGTTTAAGCAATAATTGCTTTGTACTTTGTTATTATAATTGTCAATGCGTGTAAATTTGTTTTTATTGCATAACTTTGATGTTGTTAATAATGGCGTTCTGGAGACCATTTAATATTTCTAATGGTAAAAGGGAAACTGATAATCTCGAAACCAATACATTTTCTGAATTTCATTGTCGAAACTTACATATCCAAGAACAGAGAATAATTATTTTCAATATCAATACCTACATGCTTGAAAAGTAAAAATCATAAAACCTCAGAAAATTACATGTAAAATGAATTTTTGAGCTAACTAAACTTCCACGCTCTACAATTTATAAAGTAATAAAAGTAGAGAAAAAAGGTCCATTTTAAACACAATTACGCTCGCAATCAAGCGATATTCGTTTATAACAAAATATATATTAATTATATGTAAATATTATGAAAACTATAATTAATTATTTTTCCATTTCTACCGTCGCGTTGAGTGGCACTCCTATGTTTCATAAAGGAGGTGCCGGCTATGAGTAGAGTTTTAGGTTTTTTGCTGTTTACACTGACTTCGTATATACTTTACATAATAAGAAAACTATGAAGAGTGGAAATATAACTAAACGCCATTTCGGAAAATTGTTGAAACAATTATATTATGTTGCTAGAGATGAAGTATGTTAAATGTTAATTTTACTTTTCAGAAAACAGGAAAATTAAATTTCAAACCACCTGAAAGTGCCTTACACTATAAGGTTGTATTTCGTCTAACACAGTTAGACGTTAACTGTGTTAGACAAAATACAACCTCATAGTATAAGGCACTTTCAGGTGGTTTGAAATTTAATTTTTATGCTTTCTTAAATGTTTGCTCCCACCTGACAAGTAAAAATAATTCTGCGTTTTTACAGTTAATTTTACTATCAAGTCAGTTTGTGAAAGTGACGACAATACCTATATTTTGAAAACGGCCCTCTTAGAAAGAGCAAAATCATTTATGTACCTACCTGTATAGTGCTAGAGAGCAAAAATTTCAATTTTTATATTAATTAAAACAGTGGCTACATCCAACCAGACCCGGACAAACAAACCACCGTGCATTGATGTTAAAAAAATTTGTGTTTTTAGAAGTTACTTTTAATCGGAGGAAAAGTTTTGCGAGGTAAAAACCAATTGGAAATGAATAGACTATCCCACTCATGGCCTACATTATAAGTTATTAGATTACATTACAATATAAGTTAACCCAAATATAACAAATAAGGTTAGTATTTAAGTATTAATTTCAACTAAAACAAACAAAGAATAAAACAACCACATAAATAGATGATTTTATTATAAATTTAATTACTTATTTATATTATAAAATAAATGTTTTATTCATGTCAATACCAAAATTTATCTTTATTGAACAACCTTTTACTTGAGCCAAAGGGGTTTCTCTTGCTTTTCAAAATTTAATTAAACGTCCTACTACCCAAGTTTCCCTTATCTCTCTATTCTCTATAAATGTAAACCCTTTTCATATCAAATGAAAATCGACACCACTTATAGAGCCTCGCCTACGTGCAGTCTTTTAGTTTTTAAATACTTAATTAGATATGATCTGGGGTGCCATTTCAATTAAAATATAGAGTGCAAATAAAGGGTTTTACGCACAGTGATAGATATTGTAAATCATTTTTACCCTTTTTTAAACAACAACATTACCGTTTCGGCAACTAGATGCATGCTTTTCAGGCGGCTTATTAATACCTATCGGTTCTTTTTCGTAAGAAAATAAAGTATGTATATATCTTAAGATGGAAAGTTCTTGTGTATAGACACCTAATTTGAAATTCAGAAAAAAGTATTTCCTCGAGCCGGATTCGAACCGACAACCTCCGTATATCCAGTACAGTACAGTACAGTATCTACAGAGGTTGTCGGTTCGAATCCGGCTCGAGGAAATACTTTTTTCTGAATTTCAAATTAGGTGTTTATATACAAGAACTTTCCATCTTAAGATATATACATACTTTATTTTCTTACGAAAAAGAACCGATAGGTATTAATGAGCCGCCTGAAAAGCATGCATCTAGTTGCCGAAACGGTAATGTTGTTGTTTAAAAAAGGGTAAAAATGATTTACAATATCTATCACTGTGCGTATTTCAGTAAAATATTTGAAATTTTCGGACGAAAGTGTTTCCCGATTTGCCGTTGTGAACCTACTTCCTTGATGGCGCAATTGGTTAGCGCTCTGTACTGGATATACGGAGGTTGTCGGTTCGAATCCGGCTCGAGGAAATACTTTTTTCGGAATTTCAAATTAGGTGTTTATACACAAGAACTTTCCATCTTAAGATAAAGGGTTTTATTACCTATCTTTGTTGCTTCATACATATTTCGCGTCTTAAGCCAGAGAAGAGCTGTTAGTACAGGCGCAGGTGTGGCGAGATGGTTAAAAGTTTATTCCTATAACATTTTTTCGTAAAAAATGCGGGAAGAGGTTTGAGGATTAACCCCCTTTAGACTTTTTAACTGACCCTATATAAATTTTTTTCCTTGCAGTATAATATAATATTAAAAACCCGAAAATTGGGGATACGGCACCTGCGCGCCGGTAGCTCAGTGGTGAGCTACTTACATTCGACATTACACATAAACCAATTTATCACCGGCTTTCCATTTTCCGGCAAGATAGATAAAATCAATATTTTTCAAATCGCCATTTCTAAACCTCACGTGTATCTAATCCCCGCCTACTCCTAAATCCCTTCTACCCAATGAAACATATGATTTTAAGCCTACAAAATGAAACTAAAATTGGTATCAATATCTATTTGCGGGAAAATTGTGCTACCTTGTACCTGAATAGATTTATGCTGGTTTTTTTGATCGTTTTTCCAGCAAACACCAATAAACATTTTTTTTATAAAGTGGCAATCGTAACTTCATAAATTATCAAAGAGTAAGCTGAAAAACAAAATTCTTTCATGGCAGGTAATGAGCTACTGGAACTGTCCGAAATGACTTAATTAAAAGTCATTTTTGCCCATCACTGTGTTAATAAGAACCTAGTTGGAGCGTCGCCCCAACGTATGTCCTGGCCAGTTGCCAGTGTTCAAATAAAGAGTGTATTTTATGTAATTATAGTATGTTATATTGTAAAATACTTATATGAAATAACACTAAAAGTAGGCCAAAATGACATGTAAAAATAAATACCGAATAAATAAAGATATTTCAAAATGACTTACATTCGACAGTGGGGCAAACGCACAATAAAAAAGTATATCCGCATTTTAGTAGGTTTAAGAATGTAGGAAAGAGTGAAAAATGGATCTTTCAATCCAGTTCATTCACACCGGTAACCAGACCGGATAAGATCGGATATTTCGTGGGGTGCAGAGAAGGGTACACACTCCCCAATCGGTAGTTTATGCAATGACGCAAGAAACCAAGGGTTGATAGTCCTTGGGGGGAGCGTTGAATGAATGAGAATCGTAGTTCGGAACCCACTTTATGCTATAGCTCCTTTCGGGTATCGCCCTGGCAGTAAACGAAGATAAAAAGAGCCTTAATTAAAAAAGGCAAGAAACGACAACACTGAAACTTTTTTATTTAATATTTTTCGCTAGCTATTTAACTTTAAGAAATAATCGACCGTCTCCATACATAAAAGCGACCCTATATATAAAAAGAAACAATAAATTAAATAAACCCTTTTACTATTTCTGACTATTTCCCACTACGTATCAGGACTTAGCCGGGCTCCCCCTCCCTCCAAATGATGTTACGTAATTTGTAAACCATCACTAAGAAATAAAATGAAAACATTAACAAATACACAGTACACTCATCATTACAGAACTAACTGGACCTACCCTTATACATCCACTCAAATATATAAAAAGCAACCATAATAGCAGTACTCAAAACATGCAAAATAGTATCCTTAAGATTTTTCAAATATTTATTTACCTCTACCCAAACAAGTGTTCACTTGTCATTTGATACCATGTGGCTCTGCTTACAAATCCACCAATTGCGAGCGTATCATAAATTTCAAGTGACAAAATAAAAAAAAAACAATCTTATACATTGGGTTCACTTCACTTCTTTTTGGCGTCGGCTGCAGTTAGCGCCATTCGCCTAATATGCATTGGGTTTCATAGAGAAAGAGGGAGGCTCTATCTAGTGTACCTATCTAAAATTAAAGAGAAAAATGTTTTTAAGTTTAAAGATAATAAGACTAGAATACTCTTAATAGGTGCAAAATAATAAACAACATTAGTTTCACAGTTAATATTAATTAGTCCAATCCTATTGCGTACTCTTGGCCCAAATCCTTACCGTGTTAATTAATGGATTTTGGACTCTACAGATATTGGAGAGTTTCAGAAAGTAATTTTTATTAAAAAAAAAAAATATTGTCCAATATTTTCCATATTACAATGAACTTTAGTAATAATTATTTATAGGATTTTCATTCGATTATATCTTTTTCCTTTCTGCATAAAAATAATTTTCCTATACCCCAATGGATACCACTATAGATATCCTAATTTTTTTTATCTATACGTAACCTTTAAAGCTCATATTATAAAATAAAAAAGTCTTAATATCAAGTTAAATTTTTTTTCATTTTAAATTATACTGATACAATACAATACAAAATGTATTTATTTATTATTCAAAGAAAACCGTTATAAAAAGATTATGAAATGATGGCGATGTTCAAATAAATGCTCTTTAAGAAAGCACGAAAATTAATTTCAAACCACCCGCAAATGCCTTATACTATAAGGTTATATTTCGTCTAACACAGATAATACAATACGAATCAGATTGCATAGTTCTACCAAGAAATGAAAACATTGGTAGGATGTCACCACCAGACCGGTTTCGAACTCTTTTATTCTCATCAGTACATGGTCGGTGTTTATATACTGACGAGAACAATATAGTTTAAAACTGGTCTGCAGGTGGTGAGTGGTGACATCCTACCAATGTAAAGTTTTCATTTCTTGGTAGAACTATGCAATCTGATTTGTATTTCATTATCTGACTGTGTTAGACGAAATACAACCTTGTAGTGTAAGGCATTTGAGGTGGTTTGAAATTTATTTTCATGCTTTCTTAAATGTTTGCTACCACCTGACTAGTAGAAATTTTGTGTTTTTACAATACAAGCATAATTGTATAAGATTGTCAACTAGCCTTAAATAATATCACCATTCTACAACCTATAGACACAATAATATTATAAAATATGAATTTAGACGCGAAAGTAACTTAAATTGTTTTATTTGGAGAAAGTTTTGATTACCTGGACACACAAAATTTCCAAGAACTTCCTCTATATAATTATTAGTTATACCTAAGAAAAATAGTGGGCAAGAATAAATAAATTTAAATTGTTTTCTTTATTAAAAGTTTTTACTCAAATACCCGATGATTTATATGAGAAAGTTCGGGTTTGTTCGAAGAGTTAAACAAAACGTAAATACTAGAAATCAAAACAATTTGGAAATACTAATACATCATAAAGAAAAAAATAGAACTTATTTTAAATATAATAGTTTAATATTATGCAAAAATATAAAATCTGTTAAAAAAACTTTTAAAATTCATTAAAAAAAACATTTTGTTAGTGTCGGATGGGCGAGGACTGATTAATGGCTAATTAAAATCTTACCTTTTTGTACAAACTGGTAGGTTATTTAGTTATTTAATTATAATATAATTTTTTCAATTTTATTTTATTACATTATAGTTAATTGTTGTTGGTTTGGCACAAACAAATATATTTATTATAGCAAAGCAATATTAATAAATATTTTTCAGCAATTTGTTCTCTTATTAGAATTTGCGGTTTTAAATATAATACACCCTGTATAAGACTTAGTTTCTAAGAAGTTAACGAAGAAATTAGAAACATAATATAACGTTTTATATAAATAGGCTAAAAGTTTTAAAAAGTTTATATCCTACTCGTTACTAAAGTTTTATATTGTGGTCCCTCTAAACACTAATATTGTACTTAATCCCTAAGAAACTTGTTTGAAATGGGTCAGCAAGTTACCAACAAAGAAAAAGGGGAACCGATGCTTTGGATTAACTTTCTTAAAGGGCTTATGCTATTAGTAATTAGGTTAGTGTTTTTGTCAGGTTAAGTTACTCTTTACCAACAAAAAAAAATTAAATTTTTCTATTTAAAATTTTTAGAAAACACCAATATTACGACAGCCCGACGTTGGCATATGCGACCTGACGTCGGCACAACATAGTTGCAACCTTATTACGACTCCCAGTTGCACCAATATGGTCAATCATCAAGCCGTCGCATGGTAACCGCTGGGCTGGTGCTTTAAACACAATGACAAGTCGGTTCCCGACGCGTCGCTGCTGCAATACACCCATGCCCATAAAAAAGAGTATAAAATAACTGTGCTGATATAGGGGAGCGACGGGTCATCACGAACAGCGGGGAATGCCGAACACCCGTTAATACCTCATAACGACATCTATGGTCTATTTCTTTTCGATTGCGAACGATAACAGAAACCCGTTTTACAACAAAAAAATGCAAGAATTTTCATTTTTGACAAGTTGAAAAAGTAAGGTTAGGGATTTACGTCATAACTGACATTTTATTGTTTACTGTTTATAGCGGTTAGAATTTTAAATTACACTTGTTAACGCCGCTTTACAGTTTGCAATTTTTCTTTCACGCAAGAAAAGATTGCCCGGGAGTATGCGCAGAACGAGGCTAATGATCAGCTGGCGCACTTTGTATTGCTTGCAAGAAATATAACTCGGACCGTATTTTTATTGCCATTGCAAGCGCAATTCTGAGGATTTTCTGGTGATTTATGAGACACCAAACTAAATATAAAATCCCTGACATTTATTTATGTTTTTTCTAACCTATAGCGGGTACGTTTTGTTTTTGTTGGTTTACTTTCATGTCCTGTAATGATGTTTTGTTAAAATGAATGCACAAAAAGCGCCGGTAATTCCTAACCAAATGTATTTTTATTTTAATGGTTGGCAAGTGGTACATCACCTACGATCTTGGCAAGTCATTGCACGCTGTAAAACGAAGTGAAATTTTTATTGCTGCAATATTAATTGCTGCAAGACAACTTGCGTGAAAGAAAAATTGCAAACTGTAAAGCGGCCTTTAAGAAGATGAATTTTTAGGTTATGTCACAATGTTTGGCGTTTGGCATGGCCTTCTATATTTTGTCGATAAATCGGGCATCCTTTTTGCTTCAACACAAAGTAGGCATAGGTTTACTATTTTATGTTGCAGAAAAACGTGAAATTAACCGATTTTATGTACAGAAAGTTAATAGATTGTTTGTTTCGTAATATAACTAGAGCTGAAAGTTATTTTTAATTGCAAAAAGATTTATAATTAGCATATATTTGCTAGAAATCAATCGAACGAAAATTTCTTATTTTTCTTCTGTGATTTAAAAAAAAGGACCTTTAATAAGTTGGCTATGCATTTATGTAGTGTAAATTGGTCCATGATTTAACCAATTAGGTGAATTTTTGTTCAATTTTTTTTTCTGTCATCGTTCGCAATCGAAAAGAAATAGACCATAGTAGCTCTTCTGGATAATATAGCCTGAAAGCAAACTATATTGCAACTTAACAGCTCTGTCGCATAATATTCTAGGAAGCCGTTTGTTAAAGATATGGCGGTTTGTGAAATTTTTCGTGGTTTATACTTATTTTGCAATAAGATGTATTAAGGTAAGTACACAATACTATTACGTATTTTTGAAAATATTTGCAGCAGTTATGTGTAGTAGGGTATTAGTTGCCTTTTCATACACCTTTTTACTTAAATACTTGATTTTTTTTTGATATGTGTAACTTAAAAATATTATACTGTACATTTCGGGTAATGCCGATCAGTGGTTCATACTTACTGAACACTTTTTATTGATTTTTTTTTGTGTAAAACTAATTGTAATATATATTTGCAGATGTCGAGTAACTACAAAAAAACTGGACGATCTAGGTCCACAGGACATAGAATTTTATAAAAATGAAGGAGAACCATGTTTAGTATGTTAAGAATATGGGAAAAAGAATTGTGGTGGCTGTGGAGATTGGGTTCATAAGCTGTGCAGTGGAGCCGAAACACCAGAAAATTATATTTATGATTTTTGTGTATAATATTAATGTTGTACTACCAATTTTGTTGTAACTTTTCATTTTGTTCGGGATTACCCAACACCTGTAGGTACGCGATTACCCGCATCCTTCGGGTAATACCGATTTTGTAATGTTTTTTTAAACAGGTTTTCTGTTTTTTTCATATTATCTGGATTAAGAAATATGTTTCAAATTATTTTCTTCCTTTTATAGAATACACCATATCCCATGACCATAAGTCTACTAATTTCAGAGTTAGTAATACTTTCCCTTAGGTGTTCGCAGTTATCCGCCTCTCCCCGTATTTAAATTATAACAACATTACTAAATTTTATAACGAATACCGATACTTTATCGTAAATCAAATACGTGAAAGGTCCCTTGCCTGTGACAAAATACAATTATTTCCTTTTTTTGTGCCCCAATAACTTGGGATTACAGAGCACATAAGACCCAGCGAAGCGAATTTTTTTCTGGCCATTATAACACAAAGCGATAAAGGTCTGAACAAATTTGGCTTTATTCAACCAATATTTAATTTATTTACTTTGAGATTTGTGGCTGCTCGCTATGGAGTGGCCGCGAAAGTGTAATATGAGGGTAAAACACTCTGTATTAGTATATTGTATTAGTGTTCTAATTAGTTATTATGATTAGCTAGTATAACAATACTGTCGATATAACAAATATGTAATATAAACATTTAGCGTAAGTGGAACAACTATGTATGTGGCGACATGGACTAAGATTCAGAATATAGTTTGATGTTGAATATGAAACACCGTTTTCTTTGAACCCTTTGCTGCCACCTATCTGAACATCAAATTATTACATGGCGATCCTGCCAAAAAACCTTAAGAAGAAAAGCACTTATATGGAATAAAATGGGTAGTGCCAAGTCTAAAGAGAAAATAACCAGGCCTCGAATGGAGACAGAGTACATTTTGATAACACTTGTAATAGCCGTTATCCTTTTAATCATATATAGTTAGAATTACCAAGAACGAGTTGAAGAAAATCAAGGGATGAATTGGTGACGAAGCAAGCAGTATACCATTTTTTTAGGTTCTTTTTAGGATTATAAAGATGGAGTTTTGGAGCTTAAAATTGTTACATGGTTTTATTATACTTATGGTTTATTACACTTATGGAAAAAGAAGACGGAAAATGGACATAAGAAACAAGGAAATTTGTAAAAAATAGAAGAAAAAAAAATATAGACTCGGTTATAATTACCAAATTAGTGATTAAAAAGAAACATTTACTAAGTAAGTTATAGAATTAAGTAAATTGTATTGAAATAGGGCCTATTTAACAAGTACTTTGCTATTAAATAATTAGATTAGAGAATACTCTAAGAGTGCTATAGAAATTTCTTTTTAAAAATGTATCAGGAAATTATAAATTTTAATAAACAAATCGCGGAAGGTTTAAGTAGTGATAACCAAAATGAAGTATAAACCGGGATAACCACGCGAAAAATATACATTCAAATATGTCAGCTTTTGACTTAAAAGTGGCCACGAGCCTCTTGCCTGTAATGGATGACTCGGAAGCTATTACACATAAACTAATCGACGCGGCAGAATTTTATCATTCTATGCTTAACGATGATGGCAAGCCTATTTTAATTAAATTTATTTTAAAAACACGAATTTCAAATAATGCGAAGTTAAGATTAAAGTCTAGTTACGATTCTATGGATTCATTATTAGGAGACATCAAAAAACATCTTTTAACGAAACAGTCCGATACCGCCCTTCAGGCAAAATTGTTTTCCGCCAAGCAAGGCGATAATACTGTTTCTGAGTTTGGTAAAAATCTTGAAGATATCTTAGTAAATCTGACAATTTCTCAAGCAGACGGTGATTCAAGAGCTTTTGATATTTTAAGACCAATAAACGAAAAAATCGCTATAAAAAGGTTTACAGGTGGCCTTAGAAATCATAAACTCAGCACAATCATATCTGCTAGAAATTTTGAATTTTTAAAGGATGCCATTAGAGCGGCGCAAGATGAAGAAATTTCCGCTCAAAGCAGTAATCAACAAATTTTCAATATGTTTAGAGGAAGAGGAAACAACAGAAATTTTTCTGCAGGTTTTAACAGAGCTAAAAACTCTGGAAGACATTTTAATAACAATTTCAATAGAAACGTAACTAATAGAAATAACAATTATGTTTCTAATTATCAACAAAATAATTCTCGCTTAGGTAATGGTAATAGCAATCCGCAAAGTCAGCGTTTTCAGGGGGGACACCGAGGACGTTCGTTTACTCGCGGTTATTATGGAAATTCGCGGAGACAAATAAATTTTGCTGATCAAAACTTTAATGCAGGTCAGGAAACGTTACCGTATGATGATTCTAGAGAGAAAACAATTTTTGTCCCTAAAGTAGAAAATAGTTGTAATAATATTTTTACTTACTCCGAAAATTGCTCAAATTCAGTTTCTTTTAGAGTAAACAACAAAAGTTTAGGATTCTTAGTAGATACGGGAGCGTCATTGTGTGCGCTTAAGTTAGAGCATTTAGACGCAAGTATACCTTTACATAAGGAAAATCTTGAAATTAATGGCATAGGTGGTAGAGTATGTTCCGTAGGTTATGTATACTTAAATCTCGCTATAGGAAACATACAATTTAGGGAAAAGTTTTATGTATTTGATTCGTTGGAATGTCATACAGATGGTATAATTGGGAGAAATTTTTTAGGGAAGTATAAAGCTAAATTAAACTATGAGGAAAATACTTTAGATCTTTTTAATGAGGGAAAGAATGTTATTTTAGACTTAAATGCTTGTTGTAGTCATATATTAGTGTTACCTGCAAGGTGTGAAAGTATTCAGTACCTTGAGACAGGGTTAAATGAGGAATGTGTTGTTATGCCAAGTGAGTTATGCCAGGGTGTGTTTGTAGCAGGAGTGATTGCACAACCAGTGAATGGGAAAGTTCCGGTTAAAATTTTGAATACACGGGAAAGTGAAGTACGCTTGAGAAATTGCTTACCTAAAACTGAGAAGCTCAGCAATTATGATTGTTGTCAGTTTACTTCTCAAAATATTTCAGTTAATCGAGTAAAACAGTTATTTGACATGCTTAAACTTACCTACTTGAATAAAGAAGAGAAAGATTCAATAGATCAATTATGTGCTAAATTTGCAGACATATTTCATATGCCTGGGGATAAATTATCTGTAACAAATATTTATAAACAGTCAATTCAAGTCAAACCGAACACTCAACCAGTTTATATAAAACCTTATAGACTGCCTCAATCTCAGAGGGAGGAAATAAATAAGCAAATTTCCCAAATGTGCGATAATGATATAATTGAGAGTGCGCAGAGTGAGTGGTCGTCGCCTGTTTTACTGGTACCGAAAAAGAGTGAGACATCAGGAGAGAAACGTAGCAGATTGGTTTTAGATTACAGATTTTTAAACCGTAGTTTAGTAGATATCAAGTGGCCTATTGCAAATGTGGTTGATATTTTGGATTCTCTTGCGGGAGCTCTTTATTTTTCGCATTTAGATCTAAGTCAGGGGTATTATCAAGTGGAACTAGATGAACAAAGTAGAAAATTGACAGCCTTTACAACTGATCGGGGACAATGGCAAATGAAAAGATTGCCCATGGGGCTAAAACTTAGCCCCAGTGCCTTTTCTAGGATAATGACAGTTGCAATGGCAGGTCTAAACTACGAAAAATGTTTTGTTTACCTTGACGATCTAATAGTATTCGGGAGAAATCTTAAGGAACACAACAAAAACCTTATGGACGTTTTTACTAGACTTCGTAAAGTAAATTTAAAACTAAATCCCTTAAAATGCGAATTTTTAAGGAAAGAAATTCTTTATTTAGGTCACATTATTAGTGATAAAGGAATATCTCCTGATCCTGAAAAAATTAAAGCTTTAGACGAATATCCCGTTCCAAAAAATTCAGACGAAGTTAAACGTTTCGTGGCTTTTGCAAATTACTACAGAAAGTTTATTCCGAAATTTGCGGAGCTATCTGTACCCCTAAACAAATTGTGCAGAAAGTATGCAAGGTTTGAATGGACGGATGAATGTAACAACTCATTTAAAATCCTAAAGAACGCACTAAGTCAATATCCAGTTTTACAGTATCCTGATTTTGCAGAGAAAAATGAATTTATACTTCAAACTGATGCGTCAAAGTCAGCTATTGGAGCAGTACTCTCAAATAAAAATAATAGACCAGTGGCGTACGCCAGTAGAAGTTTAAATAAAGCGGAAATAAATTACCCTATTATTCACAAAGAACTTTTAGCTATCTACTGGGCTGTAAAGCATTTTCGACCTTATTTATATGGACGCAGATTTAAAATAGTAACTGACCATAAACCTTTATTATACTTATTTAGCCTTACTGACCCATCCAGCCGGTTAACAAAATTTCGATTAGGCCTTGAGGAATATGATTTTTACGTTGAGTATGTGAAAGGAAGTGAAAATGTCACCGCGGATGCATTATCAAGAATAATCTTGACATCTGAGGAATTGAAAAGCATGAATAATGACATGATTGCTGTTTTGACCAGAGGACAGTGTAAGAGTATGAAAGAGCAAGATTGTGTGTTGGACAAGGATAACCTTAATATTTGGCCTGATCAACCAGATATTGTGGAAGTTCCTAAACAACCTAAAAATTGCACTGAGTTAGTTTTAACGACATCGTCCAAAATAAAAACATTGTCAAAAGATATAACTGAACACTTGGGGAGTTTTTATTATGTTCCATTGCAACTTAGTTTGTACTTTAGTCAAAATACTCGATCGGCATTGGCGCGAGACGAAATGCTGAGAGATTTGGCCAAAATAACTAAGAAAGCAAATATAAATGAATTATATATTTTAAAAAATGAGAAAAATAAAATGTTTATTAAATGGATAGGTAAGGAAATAAATAGTAATCCTAATTGGGGGGGCCCCCGTATAAATATTGTACAAGGAGCTAGCAAAATAATAGATAATGATGAGAAACGAATTATTTTGAATGATTTCCATTTACTTCCCACAAGTGGACATGCAGGCATAAATAGAATGACAAATAATATAAAAAAGTATTACTTTTGGCCAGGTCTAGATAACGATGTTGCAGACTTTGTAAGAAAATGTGACACTTGTCAAAAACAGAAGCATTGCAATCGTTATACTAGACAGCCCATGGTTATTACGTCGACAGCCAATTATTCTTTTCAAAAAGTATATTTAGATATTGTAGGACCACTACCAACAGATGTAAATGAATTTGTATACATCCTGACTTTACAGTGTGAGTTAACAAAATTTGTGGAAGCATATCCTATAAAAAATAAAGACACCGTATCTGTGGCAAAATCATTTGTGGAAAACTTTATCTTACGATATGGAATTCCACAGGAAATTGCAACGGATAGGGGTTCTGAATTTATTTCTTCCACTATGAGTGAGGTTTGTAAGCTTTTAAAAATAAATCAAATTTATTCCACGGCATACCATCATGAAAGTATTGGTTCTTTGGAAAATTCACATAAGGTATTGGGTGCCTACTTAAGAATTCAATCCGAAAATAATGATGCAGCGTGGAGTACATGGATTCCTTATTGGTGTTTCTCTTATAATACTACAGTCCATACTGAAACTAAATATACTCCTTTTGAACTGGTCTTTGGAAAGAAATGTCAGATTCCTAATAATCTAAATAATATGTTCGAACCCATTTATAACTTTGAGAATTACCCTATTGAGTTAAAGTATCGGTTGCAAAAGGCTCATGAGGATGCAAGAGCTAACTTATTACATTCAAAATTTAAAAGAAAGCAAAGTTATGATGAAAAAATTAAACCCATTCAATACAAAAAAGGCGATTTAGTACTGGTAAAAAATGAAGTGGGAAACAAAATCGCAAGTCCTTGTTTTCTTGGTCCTTATTTAGTTATCGAGGATGAATCTCCAAATGTAAAACTAATGAAAGGTAATAAGGAGATTGTAATCCACAAAAATAGAACTAAGTTATATCATAGTTAAGTAATTTCTAGGTAATAATTTAGTAGTAAGGAATCGGCCGGCCCTACTTTCGTATTCTTCTCTATCTGCTATTTATTCTAGGTCTGACTACTCTAATTTTCTTCCTTTTCTTTCTTCATTTCTTGAATTCTTATTGACTAAGAAAATGTTTATTATAAGTATAGTTATTATTTCACATGAGTTAATTACTTTCATATTATAATTAGCAGGAATTTCCATTTGAAAACAAAGTGTAAATTCCTTAAATTGCCCGGGGAGGTGTAATATGAGGGTAAAACACTCTGTATTAGTATATTGTATTAGTGTTCTAATTAGTTATTATGATTAGCTAGTATAACAATACTGTCGATATAACAAATATGTAATATAAACATTTAGCGTAAGTGGAACAACTATGTATGTGGCGACATGGACTAAGATTCAGAATATAGTTTGATGTTGAATATGAAACACCGTTTCCTTTGAACCCTTTGCTGCCACCTATCTGAACATCAAATTATTACAAAAGTTATTTGCATATGAAAAAAGTATATGGCAACTTCTATTTTAGAAGTAATAGCATTTGAGGAGAAACTTTTTTAAGATATTCTTACCTTGGGCTGATAACAGGTAAGGTAGGGTGGAGCAAGTTAACAACTTTTTTCACGTAAATTGTTATTATAATAAATATGTAGGGACCGGGTGTACAACTATAAAGGGACGCCGGCGCCGGCTCTATCTTGGAAGCCGTTTACCATACAGCTCGCAAAAAATATATTTGTTTCAAAAGTCACCAAGAAGTCGCTGGAAATTATTTTGAGTCGACCGCTAGGGATGTAACTACTGTGACCAATCAAAAACGTGATTCTTTCGAAAATTTTCATAGTAAAGATATATTAAAGCTGGCATTCCTGCAATATACAGGGTGTCCTTGAAATGACTATACAACGATTCACCAGAAATTCCTTAACCAAAAATGAGGCAATTTAGGCAAACTTACTTTAGGCAATGTTGTTTCGTTTTGCCGCTACAGGGCGCTAAAGTTTTCAAATGAATATGGTTTTTCCCGAATAATTTCTTAATGCCTTTAGCGATTTCCACTAATTTTGGGACTAAGAATGACCACTATTAGCGTATTTTGATGTATGCGCCATCTTTTTTTAATATGTGCAAATTTAAAATGGCGTGTCATTGGTAAATAAAAGTTTGTCTTTTTGTTACCCCCCGTATAAATGACTATCGATTTCCACTAATTTTGAGAGTAAGAATGAGCATTATTAATAGCGTGTTTTGACGTATACGCCATCTTTTTTTAATACCTTCAAATATAAAAATGGCGTGTGATTGGTCAATAAAAGTTTGTCTTTCTGTTACCTTAGCGCCCTGTAGCGGCAAAGCGAAGCAACATTGCATATAGGTAAGTTTGCCTAGATTTTTGGTTAAGGAATTTGTGGTGAATCGTTGTACAGTCATTTTAAAGACACCCTGTATAAATAATTCTGAATAACTTTTGTTTTCCAAGTATTTGCTTTAACTATTTGAATAAGAGGGAAACGGGGGGCGAAAGTAATTATTAAGAAAATACGTATAACTTTTACTTGGCTTACCCAAATTTAACAAACTTGGACTCATTAATTAGGGTTTTCATTGTTTTATCAAGTAAATAAAAAGTCGTTTTATGTTCGGTTGTGACAGCTAGACGGCGCTATTTGGCAAAATCAACAATTTCTTCATTTTTGTTTAATTTTTAATTCAACGATATAACTCTTCTTACATTTAAGAGAAGAACGATTAAGAAGAATATCTGTGAAAACCGCAAGTTATACCTAATATATTTTTTTAAAACTTTGTTTTTCCATGACTTTTTGATTGATTCTCTTTACTTAATTTTTGTTTTCGATTTTCATGGCCACCATACTACTGTTAACAATAACAAAAAACACAAACAAAACATTAAGCAGTTGGATTACGCAGGGCATTAGAGTATCCTCTAAGCATAAAAATTATCTCTATAGACAAATGCGACGTGGAGAGGTAGGCGCTGAAATTTATAAAAACTACAGCAGAGTATTTAAGAGAGTTGTTCAGGCGGCTAAACAAATGGCTAATTTAAATTATCTCAGTAATTCCACAAATCCAGGAAAAGCAACCTGGACCCTCGTAAAAAAATACACAAACAAAAACAATAAAAAACGCGAGTCAATACTTGGAAACTTATTAAGCAAAAATATCACAGACACTGAAGTCCTTAATCAGGTCAATAATTATTTTATAAACGCATGTCCGGATCTAGGTGGAACAGGTGATGCTACAGGCATTCCTCTCTGTCCACACTCTCTCTATTTGTTACCAACAGATCCAGGGGAGGTACTTAACATTATAAAAAAATTAAGAAATACAAAATCTGTGGGGGTCGATGAAGTGCCAGTACACCTTCTCAAACATGTTGCGGCGGAGATCGCACCAGTGCTGTCGCATATTATAAACTTATCCCTTGAAACGGGGACTTTTCCGGACCAACTAAAGGTAGCCAGGGTAAGCCCGATATATAAAAAGGGGGACAAAACTCTAATACCTAATTATAGACCAATAGCTCTTCTTAACAATATCAGTAAAATCTTTGAGAAAATAATTTATAAGAGATTCCTTGAATTCCTGGACGAGCATAATATAATAAGCATCTATCAAAATGGCTTTCGGCCAGGTAAATCAACAGCTACTGCTATCTATCAGGCTCTTATTAAAGTTCTCGACTCTCTAAATAGAAACAAGGAGACATTGGCCGTGTGTCTTGACTTGTCTCGAGCATTCGACAGTGTTAAATATGATGTTCTTCTCAAAAAAATGGAGAACTATGGTTTCAGGGGGACGACCTTGAGGCTTGTCGAATCATACCTGGATGGCCGACAGCAATGTGTTGTGCATGGACGCTGACGAATTTGGGGGCACGGTGACCTCGGACGTTCAGTCGGTTAAAAGGGGTGTGCCCCAGGGGTCCATCCTGGGGCCGCTACTGTACATTCTATACATGAATGAGCTACCGGGGGTAACGTGTCACCACACCGTTCAGTACGCTGATGATACGACTCTTATTTTTAGCCTTGAGGGTATTGCCAATGTGGCCAATGAGGTGGATCAGGCACTGCGACTTCTAAAGGTATGGTTCGACTCAAATAATCTTATCTTGAACATAAATAAAACACAGTTGTTAAAATTTTCTTATCAAAATTCTGGTGAATCAGAGAATTTGATTTTGAATGACATTACATATGAAACTGTCAATTCTGTTGTATTTCTTGGGGTAACCATAGATTCCAGGCTCGATTGGAGACAACACATTAATTCTCTCGCTGGTAAAGTCTCCCAGTTTACTTACGCTCTGGGGGTTTTGTCGAGAAGTGTTGGGAAGGCAGCTGCCCTTACGGCATATCACGCTTATGTCCATTCTAGAGTTCGGTACGGAATCCTGTTTTGGGGTGGTAGTGCCGACGTGTCTAGAATAATGATTCTGCAGAAGGCCTGTCTACGCAGAATCTTCGGAATGGGAAACATGGACAGCTGCCGACCAGTATTGCGCAGATGGGACATCCTCACTGTGATAGGCACATACATCTACGAAGCGGTACTTTTTTTTAGACTTAATAGAGGATTGTTCGAGGAGACATATAGGGATCATGATCACCTCACCAGAGGTAGATATGACCCCCTAACTCCGAGATATAACTTTACCTATCTGCAAAAAAACGTGCACTATATAATAATAAAAATAGTCAACAAGATACCTAACCACATTAAGAATACTACCGTTGCCAAACTTCGGTCGTCACTTAAGCGATTTCTTGTATCCAAGGCCTACTATACTGTGGAGGAATTTTTCAATGATGTGTAAATTTTTTTTAATGATATGTAAATTTGACGGTTTTTATACCCGAATTTTAAACTTTTGTATGTAAGAGTCAGTATTTTGAATATAGATATTAAAGTGTTGTGTCTGTAAGTTGGTCCTTTATATAGATTTTGTACGGTAATAAGTGATGTTCTTACTCTATCTTTTTGGTGATTGTACTTTTATTCCTTTTATTGTTTTATATGTTTTCTACTAGTTTTAGATGACAAGTTCTATACTGTTTTGTATTTTTAACAGAACTAATAAAGAAATTATTATTATTATTATTATTATTATTATTATTATTATTATTATTATTATTATTATTAAGATTTAGTAATCGTAATATCGACGTTATTTTCGACTTTAGAAGTCATTATAAGCTTTTTTGTAGTGTTAACATATATTTGTAGTGTTAAAAATATATTATACAGGAATTTTCATAAAAAAAAATGAAAATTCAATAAAAGTGGAAAGTAAAAAGCCAAATTACAAAACAGAATAATATTATGTATAAAAATAAATACAATTTTGTTTAATATGTTATTTATGGGTATTATTAAAATCATAAGGCATTGGTAACATTTTGCAAACCAACAAAATGCCTCTAATAGTATATTATGTTACAAGGACGAAAAATGCAGTATTTCGGACGTATTGCGGGAGATTACTGGACGAGGCAAAGCCGAGGCCAGTAACCCGCATAGTCTGAAATACATTTTTCGTCCGTATAACATACGTTATTTTTTATCCGATTGTGTTTTTGCTCGGATTATAAAATAATGTAAAAATTAAGAAAACCAATATATTTCATCTTGCATTGTAATTTTTTGTCCCTTGAATGTTTGAACAATGAAACCTGTAATATGCGTATCCATGGATCTAACAAATAATTAAATTAATATTATCAACTGACGTTTTATCAATCAGGCGATAGTTTTAACTAATCTTTCGTGTTCTGCTAGTTTTAAAACCTGAAAAACACAATTAAAAATGGAAATAGACGATGATCTTATAGAAGGTACACCACCTGACATTCAAGAAACTGCCAAGGAAGTAATGTTACATTTGTTGCCACAAAAATCTAAGGAAATATATGAAAGAGCTTATAAAAAATTTATGGATTACCGGCAAGAAAAAAATATACAGTCGTTCTCCGAAAACGTCTTCTTGGTCTATATGGCGGAATTATCGAAAACTATGAAGTCATCTACTCTGTGGTCGCAGTATTCTATGCTACGTGCAGTGGTAAATGTAAAACAGAATATTAATATATCTAAATACATGAGATTACGAGCATTGTTGAAACAAAAAAGTGTTGGATATTGTCCAAAGAAATCAAGGATCCTAACTAGAGAAGAGGTTCACAAATTCCTTTGCCATGCTCCAAATGACAAATACTTATTGTTGAAGGTAAATGTAACTATATAATAGTATTTTAAATTTCTGACTAACAATTTTCTTAATTACAGGTTGCTTTTATTTTTGGAATCGCGGGCGCATGTCGTCGAGAAGAACTGGCTCATATGAAAATTGATGACATACAAGATTTGGGAACGGCTTTGTTAATAAAAATTCCCTATAATAAAACAAACACACCGAGATCATTTACGGTGACTGGAGAATATCTAAAGTATTATACAAATTATCTGGCTTTACGTCCAACAAATATGAGTGATGGGCGATTTTTTGTGTCTTATCGCAATGGAAAATGCCATAAGCAAGTTGTCGGTATACACAAATTTGGCTCTATACCTCAGGAAATAGCATCTTACTTAAAACTGCCGAATGCCAAGGAATTCACGGGACATTGTTTCAGAAGAACATCGGCCACATTACTTGTAGATGCGGGAGCAGACATAACATCTCTAAAACGGCATGGAGGCTGGAAGTCTTCGGGAGTAGCCGAGGGCTACATAGATGATTCCTTAAGTAATAAGTTAGAGCTGACCAAGAAAATATTCGACGTTCCACAATCTGACCTGCAGTCAGTCTCGACTCAGGTGTCACAATCCGTCTCCCAATCGAGTTCAACATTGGAGAATAATATCATAACGGAGACCAAAAATAATAACACATCCTCAAAATCAAATTTACATCACCCCGTTCTTGTTCAAAATTGTTCTAATTGTACATTTAATATAAATATTGTAAATAAATGAATAAAATAAACTGTTGAAAATATTTTAGTGTCCGACAAAATGTTTTTCGGACTAGGACGACAAAGGTTGCCTAGCTACCAGCGCAATAATCAATACCTTATTAAAAAGGTTACCTTTTCGTCCAAATATCTGATCTATAAAACGTAATTTTTTGACACAATCGGATAAAAACGCTATTTCAAGCGTGATTTTCTCGGAATTAACACAAAGAATTTTGTAAAAAAGTGTTTCACATTCAGCGGGAAATATGATTATTTCCAGCGCCTAAAAAATCGATTAGCGGGATTTTTTTGGTTTGCAAAAAATCACCATTATGTATTTTATCGTCCGCTAATATTTTCTATGATATAATTATAATGTTTTTAGCAACCGTTTCTAATTATTATAAGTAAATCATTGATAGATTAAAAATAAAACCATTAAGGAAGGCTTTTTATGTTGTTTTACGAATTCTAGGTAGTTCTCGGTCGTTACAAAATCATATTTAAGTTAATCTATTTTAGTATTAAATTCATGCAAAAACCAGGAAAATCTACCTATTATTTCGTTCATTACTGCGAAAAATATCAGATCGATTTTATAGCAGCACTAAAATTTTAGTGGCCATTAAATGATCTTTAAAGCGAAGATGTTTAACAACCGAGAAGTTTTATAACTTTTTAATGGTAAAATCGACAGATACAGACCACACAATGTAATATATTATCGATTTTTAATCGGTAAGTATTTTATTAAACCTAAAAATTACGACGTTGTTACTTACAGACATGGGCGTAGTAAGTAGGTTTGGTATTTAATTAACTTCTAAAAGACCAAATATTTTGTATAATACCCACAAGCATATTTTCGGTGTAGATGTATTCGACGGTGTACTATGGTTTCTAGGACCTTATTTTTTGGCCAAAATTATTTTAACTGTTATTTTTAAAAACAAACAGGTGTAAGTATTTTTTATAATGACAAGATGATACCTTAAAGCCAAATTTGAGGTTTTTAAGTATATTTTTTTTTAAATAAAAATATACAGGGTGTCCTAATAAGGTTGGCGGTATTAAACCAAATATAATGCCCAGAGCTTCCGAAATTTTTGTATTACTTAACTAGTTATCAGAATGTTATGAAAATTATTTGTACGTTTTAAATTTGAGCGCTATAGGGCGCCACTGATAACGTGAATGATAAAAAAAATATAGTTAATACACAATGATATATTATATTACATACTATATTACATTATATTCTCTAACTCTAAAGTATCGAAATGTTTAGGCGTTATTTCTTCTAGCCTAAATTCTTTGTCACTTTCGCCTTTACTTTCTTCAGATCCTGAAGCTTCTGATTTTGGTTTTAAAAGCATGTTGTTATGTATTACAGCAGTAATTTCTCTAACCCCTAACAAGTCCATATGCTGTACAATTACTTCTCCTTGAAATGAAACTCTTCGCATCGCAGTGTATTCTAGGAGATTTTTTAAAGGAACTTGGGCAACAGTATCAGTAACAGTAATATCTGCTGGTCTACATTTTTAGATTTACATTGCCAAACTTGATTATAGTCAGGATAAATATAACATTTTTTTGTACAAGCCCCCTGATGTATATCTAAATATTGCTGCTTGCTTAATAGTTCAAGTCTAAAATAAGCTCCAAAGCTTCGTCTGATGAGTATGTAGATGAATCTACTTTGGGAAAGGATAACATTTTTCGTACTTTAGTTGGTTGGACTTTCGCTAACGTGTTTTAAAACTGTTGCCAAATCATGCTTTCCCTGATGACGCGCAGACATACACGAAGCTTGAACCATTAAAGAAAATTCATGCTTCTGTTCGTAGGGTATATGCGAGGCTTCCCGTATTTTTGAGCGGTTTGATTTTTTAGAAAAAGTAAGGTTTGGCCTACCGGAAGAAGTGGATGGCAAAGGTTCGTATGTCTCAATTACAAAGTAGTTTTGCAACCAAGCTGAATTTTTATTTTAAAAATTTCCTTTTTTTTTACTCGATTGAAGCCATCTTTCATTAAAGTTACGACATAAATGTTGAATTTTTTCCTTAATTTAAAGCCCAGCTGAATTTACATTTTCTCCAATTTTTGTGGTAATATAATTAAAAATATTAGCATATTTTTGATTTTTGTCTCCTTCGCGAAGCCACAATTCAAAAAGTTCTTTATTCTTAAAGGGATGCATTACTAGAACAAAATTCAAATATTTTAATTAGCGCAAGTAGTCGCAGCTAAACTCTTTAGGAATGTAATTATATATAAAGACTGAAGAGTTTCCAGTAAGAGCCAAATACCGCCTTTTTTTTTATAAGTTTACATAACTATGAAAATTAATATTTTATAATACAAATATACATACACTTAAGACTCATATTATAATCAATCTTATAATCACGGTCAAAGTTGTCTTGTGAGTTTATTGGGTATTATTGATTAAAAAACTTTCTACAATTCGAATTCAGTTTTCAAATAATATTTAATTTAAAAGTTTTTTTCTCATTCCAAAGGACGATTAGTTTTATTGTGTTAATAATAATTAGAGATTAATTTTCATAACAAAGGAAAAATTGAAAATTTTACGGTGGTTATAGTAATAATTTTGATAGAACTCGCGAGATCGGAGCCCAGTTAGCTTAATTTTAGTGTGTTATGTTGGTATTATTTGACGTAAATACTTGCACTTACATTTTTAATATCTAAAGTTAATTTTTAAACGAATATTATTCTTTAAGCCATTAATAGTAGGTAAATGTTAACATCCCAAACAAGATTATAATAAGATGAGGAAGTGAATCGCCAAATGTTAGCGAAAGTGGTGCAAAATTAAAGAAAACATGTACTAGTGGGATATGTGAATATAGAAATATCGTAATATTGGAAATTTAATTTAAGGATTAGATTTTAGGATAGAAAACTGCATGATAAATTAATTGAATAGAAATACAGGGTGGCCCATTTGTCTGACAAAGTAATATACCGTCTCTACTATTAAATATATCAAAAAAACGTTCTTATAAAAGTTGTGAGGTATAAAGAAATATACGTTATAAAATTATTTTTAAACATACAGGGTGGTCCAAAAAAGTAGGACAATAAAAAGATACATTTTTTTAAATGGAACACCCTATATATTTTAGCATTTTTTGTTTCCTTACAAAATTATCCATATGACGCCATATTTAGTTTTTTAATTTTTTTAACGTTGCTAAATAAAATGCAAAATTCTTAAAATTTTGGAAAAAACATTATAATTAATTAGCTGTATTTCTCGATAAGAGTATCGAAAATCGAAAATTTCTTATTAGCTCTTAAGTTTAGGGATAGAAAAACTGTCTTAAATGTTTAAGTACCTAAAATTTTGTACAGGGTGTTTTCTGTTGACATCCAAATATACAAAATTTTAAAATACAATAACTCTGTTTTTTCAAACGAATCACCCTATATTTATTAGGCTCGTCTGATAGATATTGTAAGTATCGTTTATTATTGTTAAGTCATACCCATACCTAAATTCACTAGTTTTGGCAATATTTCTATTTTTATTTAAATTTTGGTGAAAAAAACTATAGTTTTTATTTTTCTAGTAAGCCATGACCAGCAAAGTCGAAACAAATGTAATTGAATATAATGTCATATTTATAATTATTATATTTATAATGTTTGTGAACTTATTTTCAATATCAAGTTGCGTAAAAAAAAGAAAATTTGTTTAATTAAATAAATACGTAACTAACTATGGTTATCAATTTATTATAATATGACATTATATTCAATTACATTTGTTTTTACTTTGCTGGTCATGGCCTACTAGAAAAATAAAAACTATAGTTTTTTTCACCAAAATTTAAATAAAAATAGAAATATTGCCAAAACTAGTAAATTTAGGTATAGGTATGACTTAACATTAATAAAAGATACTTACAATATCTATCAGACAAGCCTAATAAATATAGGATGTCTCATTTGAAAAAACAGAGTTATTGTATTTTAAAATTTTGTATATTTGGATGTCAACAGAAAACACCCTGTACAAAATTTTAGGTACTTAATATAAATATAGGTAATTTTTTACTATCATGTTTTTTCCAAAATTTTAAGAATTTTGCATTTTCTTTGGCAGCGTTGCAAAAAATTAAAAAACTAAATATGGCGTCATATGGATAATTTTGTAAGGAAACAAAAAATGCTAAAATATATAGGGTGTTCCATTTAAAAAAATGTATCTTTTTATGGTCCTAATTTTTTGGACCACCCTGTATGCTTAAAAATAATTTTATAACGTATATGTTTTTATACCTCACAACTTTTATAAGAATGTTTTTTTGATATCTTTAATAGTAGAGACGGTATATTACTTTGTCAGACAAATGGGCCACCCTGTATGGTTTATGCTTAGTCTATGGAGGAATCCTAACTGTATCCGGAAAAAGGGGAAAAAAAAGTGTTAGTTATTAGAATATAAAATCTAAAAATATTTCTTTATGACAAAACCTTTTGGTAATTATCTGGTATAGCTACACACAAGATTGGTTGTCATTTGTTTTTGGCCTGTCACAATTAAAATAATTTTATTATATTCGGCTTTGAATTTGGTTATATTTTTTGATTTAAAATAGCTTAAAATTAGGGAAACATAAAATATTGCCCCTTTACTCGTTTTTCCTTTAATTTTTATTTATTTATTTATTTATTTATTTATTAAGTACATGCCTTACAGGTTATTACATACCCAACTACAAGGCAGGACAAAACATGTATACAAGCCCTGTAATGTATAACAATTAAATATTTCAAAATTAACACTAATAAAAATTAAAGAAATTAGGAAAAATTGGCAAGTTTTAAGGCACAATACAATAGATTACTAATTACACTAAGATATTTTACAAAATAAAATTAAAAACCAGCAAAAAATTTCCGAAAAATTATGCCAGAGGTTTTCAATGCTTAAGACTTCGACCCAACTCCGATAATGACGAGTTAAAAAAATCAATATGAATATTTTTATTATACAAATCACAAATTGCATAAAGCGGAGAGAACCTTAAAATGTTTGTACGAGGAGTGTCCAAATAAAAACAGTTATTATAACGACTATTTAGGCGAGGTACACCGAAATTAATTCTGGATAGGATATTTGGGCAGTCAATAATATTATTTAATAGTTTAAACAAAGTTATTAAAAGGGAGTAATTACGTCGTTCTTTTAAAGAAGATAAGTTAAACATTTCAAGTAATTGCTCATGCGGAAATTCCTGATAAGGGTAAACTCCCTCTCGCTTAAATGTAATGTATTTTAGAAATTTCCGCTGAACTTTTTCTAAATTGTCACTATGAACATTATAACCCGGAGACCACACCACTGCCCCATATTCCAATTTAGATCTTACATACGAATTATACAATGTGATAATAGCCTGAATATTTACAAATTCTCTTGTACAACGGAGAATGAAACCATATGCCCTTGAAGAAATGATATTGTCTATATGTGAACAAAAAGAGAGTTTTGTATCAAAAGTTATACCAAGGTCTTTGAACTCCTCGACATGTGAAACTGAATGATCGTCTATTGAGTAATCGTATAAAATTATTGAGGATTTAGTAGTAAAAGATACAACATTACACTTTCCAACATTCAGCTGCAGATTATTTTCAGCACACCATGCAACAACCAAATCAAGATTATATTAAAATTGTATCCCAAAAAATTAAATCCAAAGTAAAAACTAAATAAGCGTTTCCGACAAAAACGGTATTTCGATTCACATCGTTCCTGAAAAAATCATCAATTTTGATGTGGTGTAGCTATAACAGTTCATTATCAACATTTTAATTACCTAAAATGAAACGAATTTATACTTTGTTATTTCTTATTAAATGATAAAAAATCCGATTGTGGCCATTTATTAATTTTCAATTTAATACCAAAATGTATTTCGATAAACTGTTTTTCTTTAATTAAGTTTATTAAGTATGAAAATATCGTGTAAATCACCTCATACATAGGTACCTAACAATATTCAGAATTTTTTTAAATATAGCTCTTAATATAAAGAGATTATTATTCGATTTATAATAGTCGAGGACATTACTAGGTGACGAGGCAACAGCCGAGTCACCCGCAATGTCCGAGACGGTGTTAAATGGCTAATAATCTAGTTGTATTCAAAGCTTTATCGTATCATTGACAACGGCGATGCGAAAATAAAAACAAGGTTTTATGTTATTTCATTTTGGCATTTCAAAAAGTCATCATTAAAATCATGCAAGATTTTGATATTCCTGACGATATATTAGCTGCAGCCAACATTATAAAGTTGAACTTGCTTCCGGACATTATGAAAAAGAATATCGGCCGTTTTTTAAGTGGCGAAACAAAGTACATGTTCAAGGTGCAGAAGAAACGTATTGCTGGCGTATTTCGCAAAACTCTCTAAGGAATACTCTGCTTCATCCTTATGGCCGAAATATTCCATGTTACGAGCGACTTTAGAACTGAAGGAAAAAGTGGAAATCGATAAATACGTTTCATCAAGAAGAAAAATGTTGGATATAGAGCAAAAAAATCAAAAGTATTTACAAGAGAACAAGTCAACGAATTTGTGTGTTCTGCCTCAGACGAAAAGTTTTTAATGATGAAAGTGGCTTTTTTAATTGGAATTGGAGGAGCCTGTCGAACTTATGAATTAGCGAAGATGACCACGGAAGATGTTGACGTTTTGAAGGACAAGCTGATTGTTACTCTTCCCGACTCAAAAACCCACAAGAAACGTATTTTCGCTGTGATATTTGACGGCGAAGTCAATCCTGTGCTTTTATTTAAAAAGTACGCAAGGCCAGACCATGTCACTCACCAAAGATTGTTTGTATCATATAGAAAAGGGAAATGTACGGTACAGCCCTGCGGCATTCACGTCTTCTCTAAAATACATCAAAAAATAGCTAAGTATCTCTTACTTAAAAATCCTAATTTGTATACTGGTCACTGCGTTAGAAGATCTTCGGCAAATTTTCTTGTTAATGCTGGAGGAGATATATTAGACCTACAAGAACTTGGTGGATGGGAATCGGCGAAGGTTGCTAGAGGGTATTTAGAAGAAAGTGTGACCAAGAAAGTTTTCATTGCTCGCAAAATTCAAATCGGCGATGTTTCTGGCAGTGGATTAAGCACTGGGGAACCGCACGAAATCAAAAGGAGTGCTTGCTCGGTCATTAATCAGTCTTCAGAGGGCATACCTAAGATCGTGGATGTTAAAGACAAAGGTGTATCCATCAAATTTGAAAACTGTCAAAATATTGTTTTACATGTTCATGAAAAATAGTTCTAATATTATTTGGTATCTAACGTATTAAATTATGGTAACTAATGTATTATGAGTAACTAAGGTGTTATGTAGGTTTTAGTACATTTATGATGTTAATAATTATTAATAAAGATATCATATAAAAATGACTTAATCTTTAATGATACGATAAAAAAATTTTAATTAAATAATTATCTTAAATTTTTTTAGTTGTAATTGATTTAAATAAATAAATAATTACTAAAAAACAGTTTAAAACTAAAAAAAAAATTGATATAAGTAAACTGTCTGAAGCGGGATTCGAAACTACGACCATCGGTTCCAAAGTGAAAAACCGTACCACCCAGAAACTATTTATATTTACCTTATTCTCTTCAGCAATGGCATCAGCAAAGTACTAGCCGAACAATAATTATGATGTATAATTGTTAGTTATAGTATACAATAAAATATCATACGTTTCTGAAGCAAAATATTTTTGGACAAATTAATTTTACTTACCGCCAATTTAATACTAACTCAGACAATCAAATACTAAAAAAAAGTCTCACACTAAAACCGATCTAAACATTGTTTAAAACTACGTTAAATAAAACATCACAGACTGATGACGGCCTGAATACGTCTCTGTCAATATCTGGGGAAAGTTTAAAGGTCCTGATCAGCTGGCCGATGTTATGTATCTATGTCAATTGACGAAAAACGAGTTTTCTGGTTATTTTTTCTAATAACCCTTAAAATATCTATCATTTTAAGAACGAGTATCTAAAATATACTAAGCTCTTCCAATAAAAACGGCTTTTAACGTAAAACATAAATCATTCTTGAAAAAATTAATTTTGCGTGGTGGGCGTGTAGTGGATTTTCATCAAAACTATTTTACGTAATAAAAATCAGTAATTCACTACTGAACGTTAACAATTAATAGAAGTTAACCAAAAGTTTAGTTGAAATATTTATTATATTTATTACCTATTTATATTGAAAACCAAACTTGTTCCTCGAAAAATAATTGATATTTGTTATACCAGGTGGTGCGTACGAACAGGACCCGTGGGATTTTCTCTGTAAATTTCAAGCTGGTGAAATATTCGCTTTATAGAATACAATAAGAGAAATGTTCTTGTTCAATTTAAAGTGTATTTTCACTGATAATCTCCCTAGAGCATGACTTATTTCCGGACATTTTATCGAGGTCGCTATTTAATTAAAATTCGCGACAGAGAAAAAATTTCCGGATTTATAATTCGAGCTCGAGGGAGATTCGGTAAGAAAATTTCGCAACCAAAAATATGCCTTTTTGCCTTGACGAATAATTTAATTCGTTATTTCGTGTCATTATTTTGACGAAAGTAACAGGAACATTTCCAGTGTAATTTGGCCGCCGGAAGTGCAATGATCATGAGTATTTTCGATAATTTTATTCGTTGTTATGGTAATGATTTAAAATGAAATCTTCTGATTCATTAGAAAAAGTCGGTGCGAAATTTTCCTAGTAATTTAAAAATATATATATTTTTAAAATGATAAACTAGAAAATACGGTCCTGACAAATTTCTGTCAGTATACCAGCAAATAAATAATTAAAAATGTGTCAAAGGCAATTTATGTCGATGTACAAACTACTATTATTTTGATGCATTTACGGTTTCATTTTATTTCTAATTTGTCCAGTTAAAATAAATATTTCTGTTGTTTAGTGCTTTATTTGTAGCTTATTTATTATATATTCAAAGTACCTAAAATACGATGTTCCTAATAATAAATTAAATCTACCCTCTTCTACAACACTTTTTGCGTCTTTCCTACGACAATATAGTTTATATTACAAGAGTAAATTTGACGTCAATAGCGCACGAGGAATTAAATTGATCACGACCCCCTAGGCGGACTGCTCAAACCTCCAAGCGCTATATGGACAATCCACTCGAATTGTACAGTATATTTTTTTCACAACTCAACTTCCGAATAAGAACACCGATAGATCAGCAAACTAGCCGTAAAATTTGTTTTAAATAGTTATTAATATTAACTTTAACGTTTGCTATGGTAAAGTTTTTTAAAATAATCGCCAATTTACATACTAGCAACACTGTTAACGTGGAAAAATAAGTGGCAAAACTGTAGATATGGCATAACCTTAAAATCCTTAGTGATTTAGAACCAGGCAATAACCTTCAAAAGTTCAGTTCATTTTTTTCTAGAAATCTTATAATTTCGTCTGCTTAATCTGGTTTTATGTACTCACCTTCATTTTCCACCGTTTAGTTAAAATTTACCAATAATTTTTGCGTATAGTAAAAGTTTTAAAGACGATTGGGGTTGGATCCGCTATCAAAATATATTAGAAAATATCGCGGTAGACAAATATTTGCATGGCAAAAAATCAACGAAGGTTAGTACAAAATCTGTACAATCTGTAGTTCGGTTAAAATATATTTTCAATTTTCGCACCATTCCGTGCACTCTTTACGAAAAATATTCATGTGGGAGTAGAAAAAAACACATTTAGCATCTGCGAACACTGCTAGTATTTCAGTTTTTATTACGTAAAATTATTTCTCGGTGCTTAGAATTCACGCAAGGGTAAAAAATGACCTACTTCACAAAATAAATCAAGTGCCTTAAAGCCGTTTTGACAGTTGTAGAAAGTTATAACTATTTTTACGCTATTGCATGTCACGGATAATTAACTAATTATAATCATACGAAAGAATCATTTTCAGTAACAGGGGAAGGTTATTATGCTATGCTTAACTTTCCTCTTTAAAAACCTTCCATACCAGCGTGAAACGCGGCATCGTTTCCTGGCTTGTCTAATTAAAAATTTAATATAAAAATATTACTAAAAGGTTTACAAGAAGTTCTAGTTTGGCCGATGATACCATATTTTAAAAAATTAAAATTGAAAATTCATTTTAGTTTTAGTTATATAGGTTCAACTTATTATCCGCCATACAGAACATTACAATAGATTAATAAAATAGTATTCATCTGAAGACGACTGGAGATGATTACCAGTTGAAACGTAGTGATTCTAAACAAATAAAGACAATGCAAGTCCAAAACTCTACTGCCGTTCATAAAAATAGAAATATTACGGCTATTAATGTTATTTTCTTATTTTCCATTAAAATTACAAACGATGCCCCGATATTATTATCAAAATCTCCACGCCGCGTCACTTAATTTTCGTGATATTTGTTTATATAATATTTTGTATATAGAAAAAGAAAATTTATTGTCATCGCTAAACACAGGTACCGTAGGCTTGATGTAGCGAAAATGCAGAAATATTTGTTATTCTGCTATATTTCAAAATGAATATACCATTATACAGTGTGGTCATTTAAGTGTGCAACATATGGGAAATTTTTTTATTACCGATTTCTCAGAAAATTGTATTCCTGATAAAAGTTAGTGCATCTTCAAAAATCATATTAAGTGTACTTGGAATGGATGCACGGTGTACAGGGTAGGGCAAAAAATATAAAACTTCTACAAGAATAAAGTACCCCTATTTCAGAAAATTCAGTAAAATGTTAAGAAAAGGTGTTTAGAATTAAAAATTTTGGATAGGTTTGAAAACGTGACCTCCTAAAATAAAAAACAAATTTTTTTTGAAAATATTAATTATTTCCAAAAAAAAAAAATTTATATTCATTTTTAAATTAAACAAAATCGAATCAATTTCACATATATTTGTTCAAATTCAAGCCTATTTGTAAAATTAATTAAGCTTTTTAATTTATTAAGGAATCACAAACTTCATGTTTGTTGCAAGGACATTAAACACAACTTTAAAATACCCTAAAAATTATTTTTAACAAGATTAAACATTAGTAATGATAATTTTTAAATTAAAAAACTCTCATTTAAATTACAAAATATTTATTTTAAATTTTTTTGGAAAATAATTCATATTTTCAAAAAAAAGTTGTTTTTTATTTTAGGATATCGCGTTTTCAAACCTATTCATAACTTTTAATTCTAAACACCTTTTCTTAATAACATTTTGCTGAATTTTCTGAAATAGGGGTACTTTATTCTTGTAGAAGTTTTATATTTTTTGCCCTACCCGGTACACCGTTTGACTTGCATCCATTCCAAGTACACCTTATATGATTCTCGAAGATGCACCAACTTTTATGAAGAATAAAATTTTCTGAGAAATCGGTAATAAAAAAATTTCCCATATTGTCACGTGGGGAAGAATTAAAGGCGACAAGTCTCCATAACACCTACTTTATTATGCAATATGAAACGGCAGTTTAATAGTTACACAAAATCAAACTTTACTTACAGTAACATATTTGGCTAGGGACAAGCTCTCTACTGCAAGGGACTGATAATTGGAACCGGACTCTGTGCTGCTACTGACCCAATGTTACTGCTCTGGACCGAATCTTATATCGATCGGGTATCGACCTGAAGGGTTTCTAACCAAATGGTCGTGGCTTGAATGATCTTGACCGAACTGGTCTCTTTTGCATAGTAGCGGCCTGCTATTTATACCAATCAGTATCAATAAACTTAACCCAGTTATTGATTGGTAACAAAATGCAAGCTCGACAATATGCTAAGATAGCATCCTTGTAGTCTGCATATTTTGATAACAAATAATTGGGTCAGTAGGTATATTTAATATTAACTTTTTAAATAATAAAATTGAATTTTGGATAAAATAGAATATGTCATATATGTCTATATATGACAATATGTTGCACACCTAAATGACCACACTGTATATTGTTGGAAAGCCCAGAAAATGCTTAATTAAATTAGTTAAAAATATATAGGGTGTCCCATTTAAAAATATAACTAAAAAACGGATGACGCAAAAAAAAAGTAACTATGCCACTGGATTCTATGCAAAAAGTTCCTTTTCACATCTCTAATAAGTTAAAAGATAACTGAGAAACGGTAGGTATCCCAAAAGTGGTAATTTTCATTTTTACCCTGGATCTCAAAAACCAAGACGGCTATGAAAATTTTGTTTACGGAATGTTTAGTTTCACAAAAAAGTAGTACAGTGTTGCGAGAACCGCAACCTTCTATCTTTAAATATAAGAGAGATATCTTACAAAAGTTCCCAAAAATGAACACCCTGTACAGGGTGACTCAACGATAGAGTAAACTTCATTTTCTCCTTTATCCTAATCTTAAGAATAAGATAAAAATTCGAATTGCAAGAGTTGTAGAGATCATTGAGGTGCACATTTTAAAATTATGCTGGAGTATACGGGGTGGCCCAAAAAAACGTGGCAAATGTAACTTTTTTTAAATAAAACACCCTATATATATTGTATTATTTTCTAATTCCCCACTGTACGCTTATTTTGTAAATATAATAATATGTCTAAATTCAAAAATATGGCATTTTCAGACTTTGACAAGCTGTAACATTGGAACGGTTCATCTTAGAGGCAATAGTTATTTATGATATAAGTGTTGTAAATATTCATATTACAACACGAGATAATAAAGTTGTCAAACGAGGCGTCAGGCGAGTTTAATTAAACATCGAGTGTAGTAATATAAATTTACAACAAGAATATTGTACACAATTTTACTTACTTTCATCTATGAATAAAAATATTTGGCAAAAGGCATTTTTAAAAATAAAAATGCACCTGCTATTAAGTTTGCTAATTAAATTTTTTATGTTACCTTTCGCATAGTTACTGTTTCACATGGTTACTGTCGAAACTTTGTCAAACAAATTCAAAAATATAAAAAGCGTTTTTCACAATGAGCGATTCTGATGAAAGTTTACCCTCTGATATAAAAGCAGCGGCAACAAAGCGATCTCAAGTTAAGTTCCGACAAAATCCAAGGCGCGGTATGAGTTGGAGTATCAGAAGTTTGAAGATTGGTGCAAAGCTGACAAAATAAAGGAGGTGTCTGAGAAAATCCTTTTGGGTTATTTTTCCGTAAAGCAACGCTCCCAGAAACCATCTACACTATGGACTTACTACTCAATGTTGAGAACTATGATTTTAGTCAAGAAAAATCAAGATATAAGCAGATTTCCTCAACTAATCGCATTTTTGAAAAGAAGTTCAGAGGGTTACAGGACCAAAAAGTCCAAAGTTTTCACAAAGGAAGACGTATGTAAGTTTCTTAGTACTGCAGATGATGAAACATATTTACTTATGATGGTTGTTATGATAATCGGCATTTTTGGGGCTTATCGGCGCGAAGAACTAGCTAAGTTAATGTTGGATCACATTGAACACAATGATTTGTATATAAAAATTGTGATTCCATTCTCGAAAATCAAAATTATGCGAGAATTTGTTATAACAGAAGGAAATGTGACAGGTGTCAACTGTTTAAGTATTTTTCGAAAGTATGCCAAACTTCGTCTTCTTAATGCAACTCACAGGTTATTTTTTTGTATTCTATGGAAAAGGAAAATGCACCTCCCAGCCTGTCGGAATTAATAGTTTTGGAAGTATACCAAAAAAGATTTCAACAAAATTTGGATTGAATTATCCCGAAGGATACACGTGGACATTGTTTTAGGAGGTCCTCAGCCACCATTCTAGTTAATGGTGGTGCAGATATGCAGATGTTAAAGCATCATGGGGGCTGGAAATCCTCTTCTATGGCAGAGGGCTACGTTGAGAATTCTTTAGAAAATAAGAAACAAATAGCAAAGAAGATCATGGGGTCAGACACGGATTTAATGATTGGAAATTCGAACGTAAAGGGCTCCATCACATCCACTTCTGGCATGCAAATTTCTAACTGTAAAAAGTGTATTATTAATGTTTATAATAAACCTTAAGTGTTATATATTAATTAATAATTGGTAATTAATTTTATAATTGTTAATAATAAATTATTCTTCTAAAAAGTGTGGTTTTATTTAAGAGCAAAATTTTAATAAAACAGTTTTTTTATTACAGCACTAGTGCTGTAATAGATGCCCTTACAAACCGATTTACAGAACTGTAAAATTCATATTACTAACTGAAAGTAGATAAATAGTTTTTACCTGCCTATTTTATATATTTATTCTATATCCAAAGAAACCAACTTCCGATTTACCATGTTAAACCAAAAAACCGGTTTTACCGGTTTAACATGTTTAACCGGAAGTTATAACTTTTAGATAGAGAATAAAAATTAAGATAGAGGAGAAAATTATTTTTCTCTAAGTGAACCGTTCCAATATTACAGCCTATCAAAGTCTGTAAATGCCATACTTTAAACGTCAATATCTCAGAAACGATTAAATTTAGACTTATGACATTTACAAAATAAGCGTAGAATTTTGTGTGGACTCAGAAAGTAATACAAGATATAGGGTGTTTTATTTAAGGAAACCCAAGTTATATTCGTCACTTTTTTGGGCCACCCCGTACACTCCAGCATAATTTTCAAATGTGCACCTCAATCTTCTCTATAACTTCGAATTTTTATCTTATCCTTAAGATAAAGGCGAAAATGAACTTTTCTTTATCGTTGACTTACCCTGTACATAGTGTAGATAATATAAAAGTTGTTTGAAAATATTTTTCCATCGCATACATTAATTAGGTTTTGTAAGTTAAGTAACGAGTATTAATTAGATAATTAATCCGATATTTATATAATATTCATGTATCACATTGAACCTTGTTGGCAAAGATATTATAGAGCAATTAATCATTTTTGGCATTAATCCAATTTATGTTTCGACTGATATTTATTGGAAAGGTAATTGATGATGATGTCTTAATTCTACAATGTATACTCGGTATGGAAAACAATTTTTATCAGATAATTTAATTAAATCCCGTTGCAGGGGGTAGATTCATAAAGTTGTAAAATAATAATGGTCAATATTAAAGTGGTTGTTATAATATTAAAATGAAATGAATAATTGTATCGTTCGCAAGTGTCCTTAAGGGGCATTTAAGGAAAAATAGGTAAATCTGATCTGAGCACATATACAGGGTGGCGCATCGAAAACGAAACAGAGATATTTACTGGCAGCTAACTTATTTTTTAGAAAAATGCTCAGATCCGTCAATTTTGTTTTCGACGGACACAAAATTAGCAAAAAATTACGATTACACGTGCAGCCCCCTGGGCGGAGGTGGCAAAGGGGGGTCGTACTTATCTTGAAGGTATTTCAATTCCCTTTATAATAATGTAAAATTCATGTACTTCAGTTCAGTAGTAAAGGGAATTGAAAGACCTTTAAAATAAGGTATCACTCGACCCCTTTTCCATTTATGATTTTAGGGGTGGTGCCATCCCCGCCCAGGGGGCTGCACATGTTAACGTGATTTTTTGCCAATTTTGTGTCCCCCTCGAAAATAAAATCGACGGGTCTGAGCGTTTTTCCAAAAAAGAACTGAGCTGCCAGTAAAAGTCTCTGTTTCGTGTTCGATACGCCACTCTGTATATATAACCAACATATTGCCCATACATGCAACCAACCTTTCGCCAATTTGGGCTTCCGTGTATATCGACAAGGGGTGTAGGATCATGCGCAATATGTTAACTCTAAGCAAGTGAAGATCCAACGCCCAACATAGCTTTGATATTCACCGTTGCTATGCAAATAGTATGTAATAATTTGCATTATGATGAAAGGCAATTTAAAAATAGATCAGTCGTATTGTTTTAGCATTGGTTCGCCTAACCTTAGGGTATTTATATTGAGGCTTCGCGAAACTTACGGTTATAGATATCATTGTTACGTGATTGACTGTGTGATTAAAAAGTTTTGTTTTAATTTTTCAGTTAATTCAGTAGTGTACGTACCTACTTAGTTGTGTGTTTTAAAAATGAACCCAATTAATGACATAGTTTGTAATTTGTTGAAAACTCCATTATTCAGTCGTTGGACAGATGAGGATAGGAGAAATGTTTTGTTACACGGGTTTCTAGTCAATGTTTGTTTAAGTACCCGCACTATACCTAGCTCTTTACCATTTTTAAGACCGCGAGTCGCCACAGCGGTATGATAATAAATACTCTTGTTTATTTAAAACCTATTTTGTATATACTTATATTTCGTAAATAATACATATCTACTCACAATTAATTTAAAATTCTTTTAACAAAAGAGGATCGTGGTTTAACTAAAACTATTTTTAATTAACTTTGAATTTTCAGTCAGCTCAAAGTTATTGTTTGTCACAGATTTAGGTTATATCGTCAGATGTTACGGATATCCCTCATTAAATACATTTTCGTAATTAAATTCGCAGTAATTCCTTTGCTTTCTAAGAAAGAGTAGAATTCTAGCCCGTCTACTGTTATTATTAAGTATTCCTAAATATAAAATATGCTTTACAATGATCTTTTTCCTACTATATTAGAATCGTAAAACAAAGCGTACTAAAAATTTGTATAATATAGCGTTTCGCGTTCGCAGTTTTGCATCATTTTCTAGCATAGGAAATGCATCCGGTTGCAGTTACTAAACAAATGGTGCTACAAAATCCTTTGAGATACACGTTTCGTGATATTTTTTAAAGCAAGAATTTTCCTTCAAAAGCACATTTACTTCACAAAGACCTACAACACTACTTTATAAAATTATTAGGAACGCTATGTAAGTATAATGAATGAGATTTATAATAGTACCTATCAAGAAAAACAAAAACGCAGTTGGGAAACAAAAGCAATGGGAAAGAAAACTTAGAAATATTTTTGACATTGGTATAATAAAAGTTTTAAGTTCGATTGAGGATGGGGCCCTTTTGAACATAGCAGAAAATAGTAAAAATGTCATTGTGGAAAATTAATTGTCGCAAAAAAACAACAAAGGCGAGTACCTACAAATGTTCATTTTGTATATAAATTTTATGCTTTAAATCTTGTAACAACTGTCTAGAAATGAGAGTAAAATGGATATTTTTGAAACAAGAAAGTAAACATTTGTGCACAAAACACAAATCATTAGTTCACCATCGCTACACTCTCGTAAAATGTACGTGTAAATTAGGTTTCTTTATAATTTCTCAAGCTATAATGATCTGACAACTGGGTGAGAATATCCTGTGGGAGTAGAAAATAGTAGTTAAAATAACAAGAATTGACATAAAGCAAATTGATAAACACGACGCTGTAGGCGGAGTGCTTAAACAGCTCAACTTAATATGGATAATCCATTCGAGTTGTACAGTGTATTTTTTCTACGACCCAACTTACAAACTTTGAAATAATCGTAAAAAATTTAAAAAAAGGTATTTTTATAAACAATGTTCGAACCAACGACCTCACGCTGCAAATTTCATAGTGTTTTACCATTCGGCCACAATGCGTTTGTATGAAATTATATCAAGCGTAAAATTAGATCAAGCAATTTTACAAAAATATTTTCCACAATTATTTCTCTATGCGCACACAGCCGGTCACATCTTGACGCATTGTTATAAAAGTACCATTGATGGTTATATTTTGAAATAGCTATTAAACAAATTAATATACATAAAAAAATTTTATGAATACTTAAATAAAATTAAAATGTCATGAAAAAGAAGGCGCGGAGCTTCTTTTAACACAAACTATCATTGGTCCATTGGTCAGTAAGTTAATTAATGTAAAACATCATTTTCGTACCAATGTTACCAGCTCGTGGAAAATTTCCCGATTCTTTTCGAAAAAACTAAAATTTTGAGTTTTTGTTTTTTTAATTTATCTGACTTATTTTAATCAGAGAATAACAAATACAACATTGTTAAAGCAACTTTTTTAGCTTTACACTACCGTGTTTTTCGAATTTCGGTACAACGTTTCGTTTTTGTGGAACTAATATCAATTTTAATTTTTTAAATACGCATCTGATTTTTCTATTTAATTTTTGAAATATCTTTAACCTTTAATTTCAACCATGTATCATATTTAATAATATTTAGACGTTTTCATATAATTTTACATCATCGGGAATTTGATAATTACTTTTAAATAAATACAGCCCTATACAGGGTGTTTTTTTAACTGAGTGCCGATACTTAAGGTTGTGAATCCTTGGGTGATTTTAAGAAGAAAAGTTGATATGAACATATATCCTTAAGCTCTTCATTTTTGATCTACAGGGTGTTAACATTTTTTACAAAATATAACTTTTTTATCATAATTATTATATCACTCTTAGATATTTTTATGAAATTTTGTACACATCTCTTAATCATTAAGGAGCATTTTTGACTTAGAAGATTTTTTAAATTTTTACCAGTGACGTCCGTACGGGGTTTGAATTGAATATTTTTAAAGAAAAAAATGGTACGCCATTAATTTTTCTAAAAACCAAACTAACATTTCAAATCCTTATTTATTTTGAAGCAAATTAGGTCCATAGACTTACTTTCGTATGATACACCCTTTTTGTATAAAAAAATAAAAACACATTTTTTTCTTCGGTTCATTGAGACTGCTTTCGATATTTTGTAGAAATTTGGTAGGCACTCATTATAAGTGAAAACAATTTTTGTTTGTTTTCTTTTCTACTTTCACTAGTGATGTTCACGTAGGCATGATATTGAATGTTTGAATAGAAAAAAAAAACGGTAAGAATATTAAATGCCCTTAAAGCACTCTGGCCGCCTAGACTATTTTTTCTGGGGCATCTAAAAAGCTTAGCGTACGCAGTCCCGATTCAAACCGAAGAAGAGTTACGAAATCATATAATAGTATGCTGCGAAACCATAAGAAACACCCCAGGAATTTTGGAAAATGTGTGTCAGTCTATGTGAAGAAGAGTAGATGCTTGCATACGTGTGGGTGGAGGACACTTCCAACAACTACTGTTATTAATCTGGGTTCTTTATTTTGTTTTTCTTCTCTTGCCATTTCGCTTTAGATTTAAGATTTGGAATTATCGTTTTACTAAATGAATTGCGTTTTTTAAAATACAATTTTTACATTTTTTGGTTTTTATTTTTTTATGCAAAAAGGGTGCATCATACGAAAGTAAGTCTATAAACCAAATTTGCTTCAAAATAAATGAAGATTTTAAATATAAGTTTGGCTTTTAAAGAAATCAATGGCGTATCATTTTTTTTTTTTAAATATTCAGTTCAAACCCCGTACGGACGTCACTGGTAAAAATTTAAAAAAATGTTCTAAGTTAAAAAATGCTCCTTAATGATTAAAAGATGTGTACAAAATTTCATAAAAATATCTATAATTATGATAAAAAAGTTATATTTTTTTAAAAATGGTAACACCCTATAGATCAAAAATGAAGAGCTTTAGGACATATGTTAATATTAACTTTTCTTCTTAAAATCACCCAAGGATTCACAACCTTAAGTATCGACACTCAATTAAAAAACACCCTGTATATATTTGCATACAGCCGGATATGAGTAATATATTATGTAGGAAAAAAATTAAAAGAGAAAAGACCAGCAACACAATCAAAATGTAAAAAAAAAACCTTCTTTATATTAGGTGTTCGAACAAGTGTCCTTCTTGTCAAATGCATTTTTGAGTAAGCGTCGGCAATTTAAATATCGCCCTTTGAACATAACCACAACTCAAACTCACTACTTCGGTTGACATAATTAAGCCAAACAATTAAGTATAAAGTTTCCGTCATAGCCACCTTTAGTTTGTATAACTATATTAAATCTTAAATTTGAGTTTTTTGTCAGTGTTACTTGTGTAGTTGGATTCAACTTTTCATTTATTAATTTTTTTATTTAAAATATTTGTTTGTTTTCCAATTATATGCTTTATATATATTATTTTGAAAAACTACAACCAAATACCTGTATATACTTTTTGGTTAATAGTTCGAAAGCCCTTTAATCTACGCATCGGTCTAAGTAAGTAATAAAATTTGCTTGAAACTGATTTAAATACGTATTAGGTATACAGGGTGATTCCTAAGTTGATACTTCTTTTTTAGCTGTGTATGGAAGGCATTAAAATACACAACTTTTTTAAATACCTTTTTTGAAAAAAATTAAAAATAGGCGAGATAGAGAAGTAAAAAATCTAAGTGCGGGCCTGGTCATAAAAACATACCCCGCTATAGTTTATGTTGTTTTTTTTATCTCTTATTAGTTTTAGTCATACGGCTAGTGTTAAGCAAACCGCTGCGGTGTGTTTTTCGAAAGCAATTTAATTTTAAATTGGTGATAGATACGTGAAAATGGTAAAATTTGAAAACAATGAACTAATAGATAATTATGGTGTCGTAAAAGTGCGGATGTTTCTTCGAAATTATACGCAAAACGCTTTCCCTTGCGGGCGCATCCAGAAGTTTTCTTAATGTTATTTAACGGGCAAGTTAGGCAGAACCGTATTTGATTCGTAGTGTAATAAAAGAATGTAAGTACTTTATTTTTGAGTTTTTTAAAAAAAGGTATCTGAAAATCTTGTTTATTTTAATGCCTTTTATACGAAGCTAAAAAAGAAGTATCAACTTAGGAATCACCCATAGTTAAGTCACTTTATAACTGTTAAATTCCGCATTCATTTGCATGTTGTATTTGGTAAAAATTGTTAAGTAACTGACACCAAAGCTGTATTTATTTATAAGTAATTATCAAATTCCTGATGATGTAAAGATGACATCAAAAAATCTAATAATTAAGATATGTGATACATGGTTGAATTTAGGACTTAAAGAGGTCTTAAAAAATAAAATAAAAAATGCAGGTCGGTATTAAAAAAAAATTAAAGCTGATAACAGTTTCACAAAATTGAAATATTATACCGGAATTCTAAAAGGACGGCGGTATAAAGCTAAAAAAGTTGCTTTTATAATATTGTATTTGTTTTTCTGGTAGCGGTTAAAATACGTCAGATAAATTTAAAAAACCAAAAACTCGAAATTTAAGTTTATTTCTAATATTTCAAAAACTAAAAAAGAAAGCTCAAATTTTTTTTACGATATTACTGGGTATAAACTTTCGCAACTGTTCCACCATTATTTGACCGATGTTGTTTCACTTATAGTATCCGAGATAACCATCATAAGCATCGAATTTGGGACCCTCTACATCAGCAAATATCCATGTTAAATAGGATAAATGTACATGTTCGGAGCCCTTAAACGAGAAAATATTATTTTTACTTTATATTACTTATTAATTTTCCTGAAATTAATTTTATTTCTTTATTTCAGGCTGTGATTTTCGATGAAATCGAACTCACCGACCTGTGCCTAGCCGAGTGTTCAACTAAAAACGTCAATCACAGTTTTCAGGTAAGTTAATAGAAAATCGACATAATCGAAAAATTAAAACAAAAATCTGGAGCAGGTTGGACTATATTTTTATTTCAATTTTATTATTTGCTTATTTGCCAACGTTTCGGTAATTTGGTTTCTACCTTCAGGACTACAAAAAGATAAATGAACAACTGTTATTTAACTTGCTTTTAAAAGTTGGCATTATCAAATAGTAAACCATTATTATACCCATTTAGTTTGCAAAAAAAAAATTATACATAAAAATATATTAAAACAGAATACAATCAAAGATAAAGGAAATTTTCTCCTTCATCTTAAGAATTAGATAAAAATTCGAAATGCAAAAGTTGTAGAGATCATTGAGGTGCACATATTAAAACTATAATGGAGTATACGGGGTGGCCCAAAAAAACGTGGCAAATATAATTTAGGTTTTTTTTAACCTAACCTATACAGGGTGTGTCAGTAAGGTGTCTGTCTTAGATAGCACCTAAACTATCAAAGATAGGGAAAAAAGTCTAATACAAAAGTTAAAGGGTTTTTTAGGATGCATAATCTAAAAATATTTTCTAATCTACAGGGTGGTCCTAAAAAGTGGTACTGAATAATAAAAAAGAAATTTAAATGGGACACCCAGTATAATTTTCTAGAATATGATTTAATGGAATAAGGACTTTGCAACCCTATTAAAATTTTTGAAGTGAAATGCAACGTTGCCAAGTAATTAATTTTTTTCCGAAATTTTAGTAATTTTAAGGGTATCGTTAAAAAATCATAGCAACCTGTGGATTAACCCTAGGCAAATATAATTTACATTATAAGTACTTTAAGGTACGATATATTGATCTATAATAATGTTTTTTAAATCTCTTATACAGAGCGTTCATTACAAGTTGGACAACTCGATAGTTTTAAAAATGCTTTATTTCAATTTTTTTAAATGGGACCCCCCTAATTTTTTTAGGCAAAAGAATTTATCTTTCGAAAACCTTACTTTTTTGTTAAACATGTCATATATCTAAATATCATAGTTTTTGAAATATTTTAGGATTTGTCTTAAATCAGGGTAAAAAAGGAGAGTTCTAATTAAACTATTTAGTCAAGATTGCTTTGGAACAAAAAATAAATAACTTTCTTTGTCACAGCTGTCATTGCAAACTTATTTCGTCAACATTTTGTGCTTTATTACTGTTTAAATTTTAGTTTCCTGAACTAACTCATATTTTTCTATTTCGATAAAGTTAGTTCGGGAAACTAAACTTTAAACAGTAATAAAGTACAAAATGCTTGGGAAATAATTTTGCAATGACAGCTGTGACAAAGAAAATTATTTATTTTTTGTTCCAAAGCAATCTTGACTAAATAGTTTAATTAGAACTCTCCTTTTTTAGCCTGATTTAAGACAAATCCTAAAATATTTCAAAAACTATGATATTTAGAGATATGACATGTTTAACAAAAAAGTAAGGTTTTCGAAAGATACATTCTTTTGCCTAAAAAAATTAGGGGAGTCCCATTTAAAAAAATTGAAATAAAGCATTTTTAAAACTATCGAGTTGTCCAACTTGTAATGAACGCTCTGTATAAGAGATTTAAAAAACATTATAATAGATCAATATAACGTACCTTAAAGTACTTACAACGTAAATTATATTTGCCTAGGGTTAATCCACAGGTTGTAATGATTTTTTAACGATACCCTTAAAATTACTAAAATTTCGGAAAAAAATTAATTACTTGGCAACGTTGCATTTCACTTCAAAAATTTTATTAGGGTTGCAAAGTCCTTATTCCATTAAATCATATTCTAGAAAATTATACTGGGTGTCCCATTTAAATTTGTTTTTTATTATTCAGTACCACTTTTTAGGACCACCCTGTAGATTAGAAAATATTTTTAGATTATGCATCCCAAAAAACCCTTTAACTTTTGTATTACACTTTTTTCCCTATCTTTGATAGTTTAGGTGCTATCTAAGACAGACACCTTACTGACACACCCTGTATATCGTAAGGTACATGTACCAATGAAGGCCACCTTAAGCTTTAACTGACTGTATCCTAGTAACTACGTAACAATAATTAATAAAAGTTTGCATACATAAAGTTTAGCTATATAACAGTGATTTCAGAGATTCGTAACTAAGGGGTATTCTTCGGTATATTTGGGAAATAAAAAAAAATTTCAAATGGCCTTATTAGGAACACCATAAGGCCATATACCAAATGTGAAAACTAAATTACTGAATTTTATTCTCTTTATTGTTTTTAAATGAAGAGAACCCTAATAGGAAAATAATATGGATTTACATCTATTGAAAATATGTATTTTTTTAATAATTTAATATTTTTGCCATGTGTTCCTAACAAGGTCACTGTTCAAAATGTGGGCATTTCATAATTTTTCCTTGTGGCCTTATTACGAACATATAACATATTACAGAAAACGTTATTTTAAAAAAGTATCTAAATAATTGGGTCTCTACTTGCTCACACTGTTTTCTGTACATCTTTTACTAACTTTTTGTATCATAGACTGTTTAAAATAATTAGTTTTTTAGGGAAAAATTGTTAATTTTAAATCGGTTCAAAGTTATTCCGCTGAGTTGCGCGTGGAGCATCTGGTTCTAGCGTCATTATGCGTAGGACTTTGAAACTACAAATCATATGATAGGTCATGTATTCCTGAACCATTTAAAATATAAATACACTTTTGACGTCATGCTAGGCGTATCCTCAGAATAGGCACATGGCCTTATTTTGAGCCTGGCAATTGGTACAGGTGGTACCTTAGCTATTTTCTAATTCCCCACTAAATTCTACGCCTATTTTGTATAAAATGTTACATTATGTCTAAATTCAAAAGTTTCAGAAATATTGACGTTTTAAATATGGAATTTTCAGACAAATTGACAGAGTGTAACATTGGAACGATTCATCTTAGAGAAAAATGGTTTAACCTCTCGTAATTTTTTATTCTCTATCTAAGTATTACAACTTCCGGTTTAACATGTCAAACCGATAAAACCGTTCTTTGATTTAACGTGGTAAATCGGAAGTTAGTTTTTTTGGATAGAGAATCAAAAAACTAAAATAGGGATGTGAGAACCATTTTTTTCTAAGATGAACCGTTCCAATGTCACATCCTGTCAAAGTCATCATTTAAACGCAATATCTCAAAGCCTTTGAAATTAGACATATTATATTTACAAAATAAGCGTAGAATTTTATGGGGAATCAGAAAATAATACTATATATTAGGTGTTCCATTAAAAAAAAACCCAAGTTATATGCGCCACGTTTTTTTGGGCCACCCCGTACACTCCAGCATAATTTTAAAATATGACCTCAATGGTCTCTACAACTTTTGTATTTCGAATTTTAATCTAATTCTTAAGCGAAAATGAACTTTACTCTATTTTTGACTCACCCTATACATTAGTCTGCTTAAGTTGTAGCCACATGAAAAAGTTTTTTAATATTAGTTTTACGAAAAAAAGTTATTCTTTAGGAAGTTCTGCATGGTCCAAAACATAAAATGCAAACATCACATGCCACATTTTTTTAGTCCTGTACGAGGCTTATCAACAAATAGGAATTTGATACAAATGTAAAGTACCTTTATTTGTGACAATATCGACAACTGTAACTATAAAAAGTAATACGTAATTACACTTAAAATATATTTTTTATTTTTGCAAATTTTTCGCAAATTACCGATAAATTTGTAAAGATTAAAAACAAAATTGTCAAGAAACTTTTAATCTAGTTTTAGTTTCTTTCTTTCGTCAAATTTTATAGTTTTACTAATGATGGATGGAATATGGCGAAACGCGTCCGGGGATGAATCTGACGATATAAAAGAAAACTCTTCTTCGTCTGTAGTTTATTTATGTCTGAGGTTTTATATGTTATTTAACGTGACCATGCATACAAAAATAAGTTTAAGGATGGTGTAAAAAAAAAGAATTATGAATTTGTATGAATGTAAAATATTTGTTAAATTAAAATTTGTAATCTTTTAATTTTAAATACCGTTTGTATTGTATTTTTACTTTTCGACAGAAGCACGTGAATAAAAATCCGATTGGAGGTAAATTTGCACAAATGATATTTTTAAAACTGCATATTTTGTAATCAATTGCAGGCCAAACAACCATGGCTTATTATTATGTACTCTTTTTTTTTGGTTAATAAAATCCGATTAAAAGCCCTTTTAAACGAATACAATTTTGAATTGAACTTTTTACGTATATCCACGGAAAACAGTTTTAAATCACTAAAATATCGAACTATGTTTCATATTTCCACAAAGCGGTTTGTGAAATTTTCAATTCCAATCTGGAGAAGGAAATCAATCAAACTAGAAGTTAGTTTAATACGCATCTATAGAACTTTATATTTAATTTCCGAATTGCTTTATAAATACACTTCCTACGTGCATGCAAATGATTCCTTATTTAAAATATTATTTATGTGTTCATTTTTCGATACTTTTATACAAGGTGGGGATTTTAAACGGAATGCTGCTTATAGCGGCTCTGGGAATGAGATTTCTCTAATATCCAAAAATATGTCCTCAACAGTGGCGTAACTAGCCCTCTGACCTGGGGGTGACTTAGGGTGGGCCTGTTATTGTGACTTGTGTAGATGCGGGTCGACGGATAGCCCGCCGCAGGCTAAAAAATTTTTGGACCACGCCCAAATTTTAACAAATTTGGTCAATAATCAACAGTAATATCACAAGACCTCGTTTTTTATCGATTAGATTTTTTAGCTGTCACGAAAACTTTTTTTTTTAATTTTTCGAGTTGAATTTGGACATGTTTAATCTGATTAGATCCCGAGAGCGAAGCGAGCTTACAAAGTCAGCTTTTTTTTCTGGGAGGGGGCTGTAGTTACGCGCCTGGTCCTCAAAGATTTTTTATGGGCCTCGCTTCTGTCTTGGGTTGCCAACTTTTTAAAGTTGTTGACCTGGAGTTTTATACTTCCTCCAATCAAAAGTGATTTCTAAAAAAAAGATCGCGCCCTCCGTTCCCACTGACCTGGAGTTGTTTTTTGCTGCGTAGGTTTTATATTTCTTTCTCCTCCAATGAAAAGTGATTTCAAAAAAAAAGGTCGCCCCCCTTCCAATGAAAGGTGACTTCTAGAAAAAATGGTCATCTACACGTGTAACCCTTCTCCCCGATACCCGTAACCTGGAGTCAAAGGGTTTTGACCTGTAGACACCGTTTCAACCTGGAGCCTCTAAACCAAATCTGGAGACTCCAGGTTAAACCTGGAGGGTTGGCAACCCTACTTCTGTCATGTAAAAAAAATGGAAGCCAAAAGTGTGGCATAGCCCTAACCAACTTTATTTTTTAAATTAGACGATACCACTCTTGGCATCATCTCGGGAAGCATATGGAAAAAGGATTTTGCCAATATTTTTTTAACATGTCAAACCATGTATCAGAAATTTAATAAAAACTAATTTTTAACGAATAATTACATTAAAAATAACTTTAACCTTTTTTGCATAACAAACGTTGAAAATGTGCCCCATTTGGTACAGGCCCATCCGTACGCCAAATACTTTATTTTCTTGGTAATACAGCGCCCCATCCGTACGTCAAATACTTTATTTTCTTGGTAATACAGCCTAAATTTTTAACGATTTGATTAAAAAAATTTAAAAATATATATAACTGAAACGCTGACGTTTTGAATTTCCATGAAGTTTGATCTTTTCAGCGCGATGCACTAAATCATCATATTGTTTCTTATCTCACAGCCACAGATCCACCCGTATTTTTCATATTTATTTTTATTAAATTTTCTGGTTTAACTTTTTCCCCGGCTTGTGGAAGACACTTCAATATTTAAGTTAAGCATAGGACGTCCGTTTCGTTTAATTTTAAGTTTTCCGTCAATGTTCAATTTTAAAAAGTCCTTGTATGTCGAAATGAAATCCATTTTATAATTATCAAAAGCAAAATCAACGCACAACAGTAAGCTCAATAATTTAAACACAAATGCGGCTAGACTAAATATTTTGCAGCTCTGCATGTATACGTAAAACACGCTTTAAAAACTGTAGCAGATATCCTGGACTAGTAATAATTCTCATTTGTCATTGGTCGGCTTAAGGTTGACTACTTGGTTTGTGACGTATTCATTCTGCCAGTTCTGCAACGAAGAGCATACGTGTAACGTGTAAAGTCCGTACAATTACTGGCTGGATTCACGTCACAGCTTCTGGCGTAATTTTAAATTCGAGTCATGTCGTTGATTAAATCGTATATTTTTAAATTCTGTCAGGACTTAATTAAACTTCAAAATAAACATTTCTTCTTTTTAATGTGACATATTTTTAGAATATGTTTCAATTAATTATTGTTCGCTTTCAAATTGATTTTAACAAGTGACATTAAAGTTCTACAAAAAGACACAGGTTGTAAAGAACGAATTTTACGTTAACTTTATGGACTCTTTAATTAACAACAGACCTACTTTATTTTTTGTCTCTGTTATTATTATACGTTTTTGCTAGTTGTAACGTGCATCCAGCCAGTAATTGGATGTACTAGCATCGAGTTTCATGGATGGCTACGACTGAGTCAAGACAAGACAAACCACATGGAAAAGAGTATACTTAAATATAATATAAAACGTAAAAAACTTTACTTGCAAATATAGGGTAAATTAAGACCAAAATTAGAACTATATAAATATTTTCATATTATTAAAACAATTGCTGCAGCTCTTATACACTAGCCGCCACTGATAAAAACTAAAACAAAATTGTAAACTGGATCCTCCGGAATAATCAAAATTTTAACGTATATACCGCATCTCCATATGTTACAGATTTTTTTTCATAAAATAAATAAAATAAAATAGCTTTAATTGTCTAGCAGTACATTGATATACTATTTACAAGACAATATATTTAGCCTAGTTATCCTATAACTATACATACATAATTTTGTATACTATTATTAAATACCCAATATTATCTTCTTAATTTTATTTTTATTTGTAAAAAATAGATCTATTTTGTTAGACAATGAATGGTAACTTGTGCATATAGAATGTTTGTGCTTGGGGTATGCCAGTAAAATAAATTGTTTGTTGGTCGTAGATTTAGGCTCGGAGCATAGAATTTAATTTGACTGAGTAGATATGATGACTCAATTTTATTATTACATAATTTAGATATTGTGTGAATTTGGTGATATTTATGTCGATCTTCAATACTATTTATTTTGAACCTGTCAAGTAAAATTGTGCCATTATAACCCCTTGGAAGATAGATGTTATCCACTTTGTATGCTAAGTACTTTAATAGTCTACGCTGCACAGCCTCTAGTTCCATTTTGTATTTCGCGTAGTATGGGGTCCACACAATACAGCTGTACTCAAGTTTGGACCTTACATAGGCAAAATACAGAGTTTTAATGGTTTCAATATTGGTGAAATGTTTGCAATCCTAGCATCCTTATGGCAGAGTTACAAATATTTTCAATATGTTGTGCAAATGACAGTGTTGTATCAAACATCACTCCCAAGTCTTTATAGCTATTGCAGCGTTCCAGTGTATTTCCATTTATATTATATTGATATTCAATTTTAAAGTGCTTTTTAGTAAAAGTCATTGCTTTACATTTACCCATTTTTTTTTTATGATAAAACACCTGCACTGTAGGAAAAATCCTTTAAGGCGCTCTGGGAGCGGTGCGAGTGCGAATGCTAAGTTGTAGATGGTTTTTTATACACCACTCCAATATTCTGTCGATGTCGCCCTGCAGTGTGCGGCAATCATTAATGGTTGTAATTTTACTATAGATTTTGCATCGTCTGCATATAAAAGTATTTTACTTAGAACAACCTGCCAAATGTCATTGATAAAGAGAACAAAAAGCAGCGGAGCGAGAACGCCTCCCTGAGGCACTCCACTAGTCTGCGTAAAAGTTTTGGATGTATGTCCTTGACATTCAACAAATAGATTTCTATTTTGTAAATACGATTTTCCAAAAATGATTCCCACCATTTCCAGCCAATGTTTAATAACTGCATATCAATACACGAACAATAATTTTTATAAAGCATATTAATTTATTTGATATTTACAAAAATGTTTGTGTGTATGATGTGAATAATAGTCATTTATGTATCAAGGGAATTACGAAGGTCTTAATTATCGAGGGAAAAATTTCGGACACGTGAGACACAAATACTTATTTTTGGTGTTATCCTGTATACTAGATTAAAAAGATGAAATTTTTCATAAAAGATTTTTTTGAGGTTTACTTATATTTACTGTTCAAACTTTAAATTTCTCGTTATTTCTAATTTATCTTAAACCATTCAAAAAATGATTCCAAAATTCGTTTACTTTTTGGAGCAATATGGTTTAAATTAAACCAAAATTAATATATTCGAGAGCTTCTTAAATTATTTAAAAAATGTCTTGTCCTCCCAAATATAAGAACTAATTTAAGTAAAAAATTATAATCTCTATATACAGGGTAAGGCAAAAACAAGTATTTTTTTTGTTTTTTGAATAGATGGCCGCGACTTCGCAGTCGGACATAACTTTTAATTCTAAACAACTTTTATAAATGAAATGTATATCTTAAACATTAAAAATAAGTACTTTACTCTTAAGCAATTTAAAAAAAATTGAATCTCTCTCTCATGCACTACAATTTTAATGAGCGCTTTTTTAGTTTAAGGGAATGCGAAAAGTCTTATCAAGAATAATATTATCTGTGAAACCAAAAATAAATAAGTTTTTCGTATGGATCGAAAATGCGTTTCAAAGTCACTGTATGTGTTTTTGGTTCCTACGGTTTTCACTAGAGGACACCGTCTGAAAAATTAATAAAATTTGCGGTATAAAAAAGTTTAAATGAAACCGTTTGTCGAATTTTACATCGTCACAAGAACAACTAAAATTGAAGTAAATCAGTGGAAACCGCAATTTAGTACTGTCACGAAGTGTTAATTTTTGGTTACTTATAAAACAATATTATTTAAAATTTTTGTCACTTAAAAAAAAATATAAATGTTTATTCACAGTATGATTTAGGCCTAGAAACAAATATTTTAAAACAATTAAGTAACCACTGAATCAAAAATGGCATTTTAAAAATGTTTAACGATATGTATGTTAAAGCAATATTCCATGACATTTATGTCCTTTTCAAAATGCCATTTTTAAATGAAGAAACTCGGCCTCAGCTACTAGGTGAGATCGAACATACCAACAAAAATTAAAAATTGTAAGCAAGAAAAATGGGTAAGTTTAGACGAATTGTGAAAAATGACTTCTCTTACCGAATGTTTCTGAGCTAGTAAGTCGACAGTTAAAGCAGCAGCTGTACTACTTTGAGATATTATTTTTAAGGGTAAAAGTTAAGGAAATATATTTGAAATAATAAAAAATGTATAACAGTCACATACTAGTAAAAACTGGTAAAGTCTTCTCGGTAATCAGCCCGTTCCTTTAGCGTTGTTTTCCAAAATAGGACCCCAGACGATGCGACGCCCCAGATGCCATAAACAATAAACATTATAAAATATTCAAAACCCCAAGTCATGCGTGCACGCAGGTATGATAAAAGCAACTTGATTTTAATTTTTATAAAAAGTAAATAAAACTTATTTAATTAAAAGGAAAACAGGACCAAATATAAAAAATTCTCCCCTATATTCTTTTATATTGCTAAATGGCATTAGTACCTAATTCATAAACTTTTAATTAGTGGCGTCGCTAAAAAAGTTTTTCTTATCCATAAATATGGACAAGCAACGACACAGATTGATGGTGGATAAATATAAAATTCCTATTTAGGATAAAGATAAGTTAATAAGATAAATTAACGTAAAAAAATTTATTTTTATGACCTTTCCTAAAAACAATTTTCATTACTTATGGAATCGCTAGTTATAGAAACAGTAGGTACTACAAATTCGTGTGCGCAAATAAGGGGGACCTTAAAAACAGTAAAAGATACGAAGATGATTAAATTAGGGTAAAGTTACTTAGTTAGGGATTTAATAATTTGGTGAACAAGATGGCGTTATCGTTTTTCAAATTGGACGTTTCGTTCTTTAGTTGCCAACCTCAAGTATATTTTTTTAAATTTAGACCTGGAATTTTAAATACAGTTTTAATGAATTCTGAGCTTTAGAAATTTAACACAATTTAATTGTTTTTGAAATTTTAACGTTTCGTCATCTAATAACACACCATCAGTATTACAAATTATCCTTTATTTATTATTACGTATCTGGGAATTATTTTGAGGAATACTTATAGCTATTAATATAACGAGATTATTATGCGATTTATAATAGTCGAGGACATTACAAGGTGACGAGGCAACAGCCGAGTCACCCGCAATGTCCGAGACGGTGTTAAATCGCTAATAATCGAGTTGTATTCAAAGCTTTATCGTATCATTGACAACGGCGATGCGAAAATAAAAACAAGGTTTTATGTCATTTCATTTTGGCATTTCAAAAAGTCATCATTAAAATCATGCAAGATTTTGATATTCCTGACGATATATTAGCTGCAGCCAACATTATAAGGTTGAACTTGTTTCCGGACAAATCTAAAATCCATTATAAAAAAGAATATCGGCAGTTTTGTGAGTGGCGAAACAAAGTACATGTTCAAGGTGCAGAGGAAACGGTATTGCTGGCGTATTTCGCAAAACTCTCTGAGGAATACTCTGCTTCATCCTTATGGCCGAAATATTCCATGTAACGAGCGACTTTAGAACTGAAGGAAAGAGTGGAAATCGACAAATACGGCACCTTAATACGTTTCATCAAGAAGAAAAATGTTGGATATAGAGCAAAAAAATCAAAAGTATTTACAAGAGAACAAGTCAACGAATTTGTGTGTTCTGCCTCAGACGAGAAGTCCTTAATGATGAAAACTTTTTTAAGGAGCCTGTCGAACCAATGAATTAGCGAAGATGACCACGGAAGATGTTGACGTTTTAGAGGACAAGCTGATTGTTACTACTCCCGACTCAAAAACCCACAAGAAACGTATTTTCGCTGTGATATTTGACGGCGAAGTCAATTCTGTGCTTTTATTTTAAAAGTACGCAATGTTAAGGCCAGACCATGTCACTCACCAAAGATTGTTTGTATCATATAGAAAAGGGAAATGTACGGTACAGCCCTGCGGCATTCACTTCTTCTCTAAAATACCTCAAAAAATAGCTAAGTATCTCTCACTTGAAAATCCTAATTGGTATACTGGTCACTGCGTTAGAAGATCATCGGCAAATTTTCTTGTTAATGCTGGAGGAGATATATTAGACCTACAAGAACTTGGTGGATGGGAATCGGCGAAGGTTGCTAGAGGGTATTTAGAAGAAAGTGTGACCAAGAAAGTTTCCATTGCTCGCAAAATTCAAATCAGCGATGTTTCCGGCAATGGATTAAGCACTGGGGAACCGCACGAAATCGAAAGGAGTGCTTGCTCGGTCATTAATCAGTCTTCAGAGGGCATACCTAAGATCGTGGACGTTAAAGACAAAGGTGTATCAATCAAATTTGAAAACTGTCAAAATATTGTTTTACATGTTCATGAAAAATAGTTCTAATATTATTTGGTATCTAACGTATTATGCTTTCGTAACTAACGTATTAAATTATGGTAACTGATGTATTATGAGTAACTAAGGTGTTATGTGGGTTTTAGTACATTTATGATGTTAATAATTATTAATAAAGATATCATATAAAAATGACTTAATCTTCAATGATACGATAAAATATTAAAATTACATTACCGGAAACTATGAAGTTTAGGACATTTATTATTTTAATAATATTTACCGCAACAAATTTTAAGGCATGAGAAGTAATTCTGTTTTTATTAGTATTGTATTTATACAGTGACCGGCAAGTTGGACCCCTATGGGAAACTTTTTTATTATTGAAATTGTAAAAAAACTTTTTATGCTGATAGCCTGTGTATGATTGGTAACCTAAAAACTTGTTTTGACATTAATCACGTGACTACTTTGTGACTACTCGCTTATGTGGAAAATTGTTTCCTTTTATGGAGAATCCCATCTTCTCTCTTCAAAAACCAACAGTAATAACCATCCATCATGTCTGAATCCCATCGTCGTTGGTACCGAATTTCCATTGTCCCGATATCTTGATGGAACTTTTTACCCTGCTTATCGCTAACAGTATCAAATTCTTAGGAAAAAAATTATAAATGTGAAAAGTGAATTTTTAATAACATTCAGCAACCAAGTTGTTCGTGGTTTGCAGCCACAACATTGTTACCTAAAAATTTTGAAATCCCGGTGACCTTCACTCCTTTCCGGCCAAATTTTCGTCACATAATATTCATTCACGGCACAACTGTCCCACAAACAAGAAAACAGCAATATTTTAAAAGTCTTTCCTGAAGTCCCGCTAAAATTGCTATAACTTTTAAATCTCCACATATCTTCGGAGCTACCTGATGATGCGTTATTATCTCCATCATCTTCCAAAACAATATCTTGCCAATCTAAACTCGCAGTCGGTACTGATAGATCTGAATCGTAAAGAATCGATCTTATGGAGAAAGGCAAATTCGGATAGTCGATCTTGAGCTTTCTTTTTTTGAAATAAACTTCAGCCTTTGTTATGCAAAAATAGCAATCGTTAAAATGATTGGTGGGTTTTCGCTACAGCATTGAAACTGCAAAAGGCGTATACTTTTTCTAGTTCTTTCATTTCTAATTTACCACACACTTTACACACACTATGTCAAGTTGCTTTTTCCACTCAAAAATACTTAAATTTAACACAAAAACACTGAAAACCAACAAATACATGACAGCTGTTAATCAGGTACTGATAAACGTCAAACAGATATGAAAGACGGGCGTCCCAAAAAGGGCTCAATAAAAAACACGTTCTGAACACGAACGCAACCTGACGTCCTTGTCTAATTAACACAAATCGACAAAGGTAAATTATGCTAATTTTCCGAACTCCCCGAGTGTTTTTCTGTTGTTTTTGTTGTTTACAATGGAGCTAATAATGGGCATTATTTGTGCTTACCCCCTTTTCTTTAATATTCTTGGTCCACCCTAAAATACCTGCGTGTTCCCACTCATCCTCCAACCGGAACATAGTTATAGAAACTCGATCTCCACTATCGATCTGGAGTAATTATTGGTTATTTTCCAAACTGGGCCAAACTCTCGCTCAGATACGCCACGTGGACGTTTAACCACTAAAAGCATCGTAACATTCCTGGCTAAGGAAAGTAACAGCTAAATGGCTTCGTGTATTCCCATTTTAATGCTGTGTTGTGCTAGGCTGTAAAAATAATAAAATATCAGATATTATTAGGGGCCAATAAAAGAAAAAAGTCTAAAATAATAGAAATATTTAAAAAACTATCAAATATAAATGTTTTAAAATTATCACATCTACGTGCTTATATTTTTAGTTTAGCATACTTTTTCGTGTTGTAATGAAATGTACTCCTCTTTTTGAGGTAGAAGCCGCCCTTTTCTTTTTCAAATGAAAGGGCATGTATTGTGTTTGTAGGAACAGGCATAAAAAAGGAAATCCGACCCGCTATTTATTTTTGCATTTCGGTAATCTAGAAAGCCAGAAAAAAATATAATTTACAATTTTTTGAGCAACTTGGGCAACGACTTCGAAATTCGCCAAATAACTCCGCATATGAAACATGTCAATGTCATGAATAAATTTAACTTTAGATTAGGGTTTTGTCAAGAAAATAATGGGCAACATTTTCAACAATTTTTACAGTAAAACAATTTGCATTTACATTACCGATATGTAAAAGTACATAGTGGGTCATATTTAATATTTTATGCCCAATCTAACGATACATACCTTTACATTAAAAAAAAAAAAGTTGGGGACAGTTTCTACCCCCAAAAAAGGGGGTAAAAAGTATGTCAAACTAAAAATGAACATAGGTGTAGTTCTGTATTTTTCAGCAAATAAAGTGGCTGTCTAATACTGAATTTATTCCAGTTAAAAATGCCATCCTGTATATAAGTTAAAACAGCACACCTCCACAGGATCAAGCCATTTCTATAATTGTACTCTGTAAAAAATAATGATAGTATTTTATAATTTTTACTGTATACATTTTTTGCGCTGTATAATTAGAAAAAAATTTCACTCTACCGTGTGTTCAAAATCGAGTCGGCACTATTCCTCACTTTGTTATCATAAGAGATACGACGTCGCTTCAGTTAAATAAGTAAAGAGTTGTAGTTTCATGATTATTATGGTGATGATTACAAAATAAACAATCAGAACATAAACATCAGAATCAAGTGATACTTATTAACAAAAACAAGTTTTTTCTTTAAATGGAAAGTTTTGTCATATATAATATCACAAGAGATAAAATTTTGTCGGCAAAATTTTCGAAAGGTATGAAAGTTTGTTGCTTGGCAATGTCGCGAATGACATTTTGTCGAAAATGTCATGAGCGAAATTGCTTAAAAGCAACAAACTTAAATAAATCCTTGAGAACAATTTTGCTTACACAATTTTTTCTCGAGTGGTATTCGACATGACTATTTAACTAGAAAAAAGACAAAGAACAATAAAATTAGAAAACTTTTATTTAAGAATAAAACAAAAAAATTACTTATTTATTGATGTACAAGTTACAGTTGTGATAATTAAACGTTTGTGCATTATTTGATTGATTTTGATTTGATGATATTACTTGATCTGGTGCTTTTTCTCTTAAGTTTGCAATTAATTTTAAATGATGTTCAAAGTCTAACTGCAAATAAGGCTTCAAAGAATTGGCGTGGGAATGTCCTGTTAATTTGATAATTTCTTGCTCACCAACGCCATTTTTTGCAAGGGCAGAAATAGTGGAAGAGCGATGTGAATGGTTTGTTACTTTAAATTTTTTGGTATTTACGCCGATTTTTTCTGCTGAGATTTTGGTCCATTTCGACATGCTGTTTATTCCAATAGGCATGTTTTTGTACCAAATTCCTTTCTTCCAATTTGGATGAACTGTCAAAAAGAGCCTGTCACTTGTAATTTCTGGATTGGTATTTCTTTTTTCAAATAATTTTAAAAATAGACGAATAGGACAAAGATCTTTGTTAGTGTTGTTTTTTACCAACCATTTGCTACTGGCCAAGGCTTTTGCACCTCCTTGTGTAGTCTTTGAAAATATGGGATTGTATTCGATACGTCCCGTAAATTCTTCATTTAGGTCTAATTCTTGGTGGAAATAATGTACTTTGCAGTTCACTGCTTCGTTGCCTCGCCACGCAAGTTCAAAAGAAAATAAGTGAAATATTTTTTTCTGTAGGCCGTCTGGGGTGTCTTCGTCATGAATTTTTATCATTTCCAATAATTCTTGTGTTGTAAGGGCTTTCGAACTTGTTTTTCTTTTTTCTTGGTTACCTTGAAGTTGTTTTCGTTTTAAGTCCTTTGCCAAACGGGCTGATTTAAAAAGAATGTCGGTAAATGGGTCTATTTTTATATTAAATTCTTGATAATACTTTTCTTGTAGCATCTGCGCCGTGGTATTCCATATGCTTTTGATACTTGACTCTTTGTAGTCCTCTCCATTTAGTTTTTTCATGTTGTAAGCATAATCTTCCATAATTTTTGCTAATTCTTCGGCTGGAGTATGCTTTTCAAGCTTATAATCTCTTATCAATAAGAACTGCGAAAACTGTCGCCAAATGGAAGTTTTGGAGATACGCGTATTTGGAGGTATATTCTCCGACACTGCCTTTTTAATTTCTGTAATGGATTGTATTCCAAATCTGTTTTTTTCTTTAGAAACACTCATTTTTGAACTAAAATAATTTGACGTTTGTTAACAAGAAATAATACAATGACATTTTAAATAATTAACAGAACCATGGTAACAAAACTTCTTTCAATCAAAAATTAAAATTTTGCCGCGGCAAAAATCACATGTGAATTTTGTCCAGGTAGGTGCAGGTAGTAATTTTGCCAGTAGAAGACCGGCCGTTGCTATGACATTTTACCAGTGTAAAACACTCTAGTTAAATAGTCAAAAAAATAACAAATAAACCATAACTATTGTTAAGTCATAAAATGTCAGAACGTGAAACAATGAATATTTCTTACCTTGAAAGGTAAAGAAAAATCAATGATTTATCATTTCCGCTTATTTAAATAGAGATTTTTAAAAAACTTTTAACAGTCGCCATTTTGAAATAGCTTGACAGAATCGCGACAAAATTTATTAGCATGTATGAGATACTAGCTTTTAAATGATGTATCACAATCCATTTAAAAAAGATCGATGTCGTCATATCTTTGACAAATGTCTATAAAAAAACAAACGAATAACGTCAAAATGTGAGCATATATAAAACTAAGTTGACGTATCCGAGCGTTTCCCCAAAAGTTACAGGTTAAGGCTATATTCATTTTATTCCGGACTTCTAGGCAACCATGTATTGTTGGTGTTATTTTGTGATATTCAAACATTTATGAGTTTATTAATAGTATCAAAGTAAAATATACAAAAATTATTTTAAAATCTTACATTAAACAGATATATATCTTGAGCTAAATTCGATATCTTTAGTCGCTTTTGAGTCAACGTTAAAACTACAATGCTCGATAAAAATGGTATTTTCCGTAACACCTCGCGTAAGGGGAATTGAAATTAAGCACAAGTTTTTACGTGATTTAGCAACTTGGCAAGAAGCCTTTGCCGTAGACTTAATCTTAGTTAAGCTCCTTCAAGTTGAGGCGAAACAATACCAAAATAAATCCCTTGTACTTAAATCATTTCTATAGTACAAATGGGACAAAGGACCAATCGGATGGCTTTACATGCATACTTGATTGGTCTTTGTTAACACAACAATGTCAAGAACAAATTAATGTCTATTGTTTAGTTTAAAATACATTTTAGCACGTAGTTAATTTTCAAATGGTTAATGATGCAACTATACAAAGAGTACTAAGTAATTTAACCACAAAACATGATCACTGAACATTGTGCTAATAATTATAAAAAATATTGTAAAGTGCATTTCGACAATAAGGCCGAATAGGTAATAAAGCTAGGAAAGTCTATCTCCAATAATAAATTATATTTATATCGCCATCTAGTAGAGACGAAAAATACTAAGCGCAAAATAGGCCGCTATAAAAAAAAAGTTAGATAGGAACAATCGGACGACTGTTTTTACTTAGTACCCTCAGTGGCGCCACCATCAATAAAGTTTTCATCGCACGTAAAAGGAAAAATCTATTTCAGTTCCGATTCCGAAGTTCTGTTTATATACTTGTCGTTTATTGAAATAACTAATTGCTGATTGCGCTCTTTTGTGATTTTTTTAAAAGATTATGAAGATTAACTAGTTTTTGCGAAATTAAAATTTCTGTTTTGTTTGGAGACGTAAAACCTTCTAAAATGAAGTATTGCGCCCTTCTTAAAGTATTGCAACTATGTATCAGCAATGACTAAAAAATATATAACAGTCCTTTATTGCACAATATAATTATAATTAAAATATAACACAATCACGATGCATCGTGTTTGGCGCTAGATATTTTAGTAAGAATTGTATAAACATAACTCATAACTCTGAACATAGCAGGAAATTAACATTCTAATGCTTCTGTTGAGGCTGTCGAAGATATAAGGAAATGTTTTGCTAAAAAATCTGAAACATCCTTTTTGATTGACAGCACACGTTTACCGATAAATTTCTAGGCAGAAACGCGCTGACAGTTTGTTTGAAAAACTATTAATTTAAAATAAAAACGTTCGAAACACACTTTGTTTATCGATTAAATTTCAAGCAAAATGTTAGAAAAGTTTGTCAATATACTTCACCGCGCGGCAACAATAACGACGAAGAAACGAATAATTTTTTTAAATAAGAAAAAAGTAAATGCAGTCCTATTACTGTCGCCATAACATGTGTAGTCACCAAAAAATATATAACAATTAGAAATGAAAAGTCCGTAGAAAAACAGAGAAACAAGGCTTTTTCACAAAAGAAAAAATGGTTTGAGATTTTCCACAAAAGAAAAAAAGGGTTATATCGAGAATAAGCTGCGCATCCTACCACTTGGCGCCACCGTCGGAATTTTTCGTGGCGGGCTTTTTAAAAACCGCTCATTTAAATTATTACTGGTTATTTCCAAATATCGATAGCCTAGTTCGAATAAGACATAACCCACAAAATTTATTTTTTTATTAATATCAATAAATACCTTCACTTTCTACGTTGTGAAAATGTCGTAGACCACAATTAAATAATTGGTTAATTAAATGGTCCAAGACATATTTTCACAATGTAGAAAATGAAGGAATTTATTGATATTAATCAAAAAATAAATTTTGTGGGTTACGTCGTATTCGAACTAGGCTATCGATATACAGTGTATTGGCGGCTGGAGTACAATACGAAAAAATATATTATTGATTTTACGACATAAAGTAATTCTTTATAAAAAAATTTTTTTAAGAAAATTAATTTGCAATATAAAATTTTTTGATCAGATGTACTGTGTGTACAGATGTTAAATAGGAAAATGCTTCAAGAGAAAAGTAGGTGCGATTCAAGGATTTTAAGTCGATTTATTTTAAGCAGTGCTCTATATTGTAATAAAGTCTAAATATAAATTCGAATATTTAATAACAGAATAATTTACATTTACATCTAATCCTAAATTTACTCAACAAACAAAAATTTTGGTAAAGGATGACTTCTGGTCGTAATCAAATCAATTTATCAATAAGAGAGTTTTCCCTATTGTCAACTCCATCCGCCGACACACTATATTTTAAATTTTTAAGGGGATTTTATTATTTTTTGTATGCTATATAAAGTATATAGGTACTTACTGGAATAATCAATAATATAAATAATTTAATAGGCAAGGAACTATGAAAACCATAAAGTAAGCATATGAAAACAAATATTTATTGCAAACATAAAAATCCATAAAATATTTATCTCAACAACATGAGAAACATATATAATAGGTATGCTTATAATTTCTGTTGACCTCACAGTGGTTTTAAGATTTTAAATAACTGAACCTCACTTTGGCATACAAAAATAAATAAGCCCTATATTACTTTATACAATTAAAAGATACGTAACTAAGCTATCTAATTTTCGAAATTGAAAAAACTAAGAGAGAAATCCTACTTAAGATATTTTATACCTTAAATATCACTGTCACTATAATTCTATCACGGCCGCACCGTACCGATAAACTTAACTATACACTTTGAAGATGATTTCCAATAATATGTCTATAAATACGGGAGATTTTCTATACTATTTCAGCATGAATACTACTTCCAGTCAGAAGATAACAGTTGCCTTTGAAGCATATAGCAATAGGTCGGTACACTTATACATATAATCTGGAGCCTTTATCAGGGAAACTTTCAGGTTTAGATCACATTTGGGTCGATACACTTGTTGTTCACAGTGTAGAGTCTTTATCAAGTAATAGGTCAGATGTTGGTATTCATCACATTTGGGCACCAAGGTGTAAGTTATCACAGTCAGGTGTAAAACGTCATCTTAATGGATAATCACATGAAAATTTTAAAAAAGAGAATGGTTAGCATAAATTGTCATTTAATAGTCATAAAATAAAGTTATTATTGGTGATTTAAGTAGGTATAATAAGAATTGTAATTATATTAATAATATCTAATTTAGTTTACTTGATTTAAATTGTTTGATTTTACTATCTTGTCCTGTGGTGTATTTTTTTTTGGCATCTTATCCCTTGTATACTTAAAAATATCAACTCTAATGGTTTTATTGACTATTTGGTTATCAATCCATGATTGATACAAAAGTGTAGCTGCAAACATGGTTAGGTTCAGCTGGGGTACAAGTAGGCATTTTTGCACTTTTGGATATGTACAAGAATATATATTTTTTTAATTGAATGCGTCACGTATGCTATTTAGTTCAGGGGTAAATAAAAATTAATACACAGAGATAATTTAAAGCTTAAAAAATTTGGAAAAGAAATAATTTTTTTTTTAAAGACTTACGGAGTATTAATATATTGGAAAACCCATATATCACTTGGCCATCGACCTCGTACAAAATTTAATTTGTTTCTGGGACAGCGTTTCCAAGAAAAATATGCTAAAAACAACATAAATACAAAAATGTATTAAACATTTTAATAGCATAACCTTCAAAATTAAATAATTTAGTAACATACCTGTTATGTGGATTTGTATAATCAATTTAATTCTCACTGTGATGACTGTAGAATAAGTTAGAGAGCATAAAATACAAAATTTTTAATATTAAACATTAAATAAAAAATCTACAAAAATAAAATAATGCCATCCGAAAAAGAACGCTCTAAAACGAAAATGGCGGCAAATGATAAAGCCGGGAAACATCGTTACATTCATGAAACGAACAAGAAGAGCACTATACTTCCATCTTTGTCTAAAGATGCTTCAAACTGGTAGTGGTAGGATGCGGTACTAAGCAATTCCAGTAATTCCACAGCCCTCTAAACAAATTACGTGTTGCAAAGCGCATAATTTAACTGTCACCCGGGTGGTAGTCACGCCCGTTTTTCGTAGTGTCAGTTCGAGAAAAATGTAAAAAAACTAATGAAAACTATAGCCAAATTTAAGCGATGAACCAAACAGATTGGTTTATACCATTCTTCAGATTGGTATTAACCACTACATTCGAGCGACCTTGGTAGATGTCTCGGTTATCACCATTAATTTTGTGGTATTAACCTTAATCCGGAGAAGTTGTCGAACCGCGGTTAATAAAGTTTGACATTTCTAAATAGCAATTTTTTTTGGGTAGGTCCATGTGCGACAAAATAGGGGAGAGATTTCTACTAAACTCTAAATCATGAAGGGTTTGTTATAGTTAGTCAGCCAATGTTCCACTTTTAATATTTTTGGAGTCATTAATAACTATTGGCTGTGCCCCAAAAGTATTGTGTTAATAAGGCAATATCTTCATCTTAATCAAAAATTACTTCTGTGACATAATATAACAGACGTCGCAGGTCAGCAACACTCATCTTCAAATATTTACGGAGTGGAAGAAAAGAAAACTTTACAAAATAGTTCTGTGTTTACAATTCTCACTCGATCAATGACATTTGTAATGTCATGATCTATGTCCTTGATCTCGAAAGTGTTTTATGGTTAAAACCATTTCATTTGAGCGGATTCCAAATGGTCGAGACCTGTGACGTTATTATAACTACCCCACCATATATTGTGAACAACCACAATGAAAATTGAAGTTAAAACCAATCTGGTTTGGTTCATCGCTCAAATTTGGCTTTGATCTCCTTCTTTATTCGTCTTTTACACACTTTTTTAATTCGTTATTATAAGATACGCGCTACCAAACGATTATTGTTTTTAAGATTCAATATTTTCAAGCGACAGGTTCAAAAACCGCCATTGTACTTACTGTTTTTTATATCCCTAGAGGACTCTCGATAATACCCTATCTTTCTAATGGCTGTTTTTCTATGTCGTCATCCACAGCCTCCTTGACTATATTATCCTCGTGTCATCCCGGGGTATAGCGACAGTACTGACCTATTGTTACTCTTACTGCAAGTGCATTCGGTTTTGAAAAAATCTAGCAAAGCGATCAGATGCAGATGTAATGTCACGTGATATTCGAGCTAAACGAGCGCGTAGTATTTACGGATTCTATATAGAGTCCAAATACCAAACGAGCAGATGCATCCGAGGTTATACATCTATTAAACGAACGCAAAATTCAACCAATGGGTACACCGAGGGGACAAATTTGAATTAACCGAACGCAGTATCTGTGGCCTGCGTATACAGCGTTGCCATTAAAAGAGACATAAGATGTTGCTAAATTTATAAAAATCGCCTTTGACAAAAAAATCAAAAACTTATAATTAAAATCAAATGGTTGAATGACAGAAACAGTACAGTATATGATTTGTCATTGTGAGACACTGAAATGGAAAAGGCAACAAATACTCTGCCACCAAAACTAAAACTAGAGGACATCCCGACCCTCTTTCCAGTTGACCAACATAAGTTAGTGCAAGGAACTGGGACTATTGATTGGGTACAATAATCAAACTTGGGTAAGCACAATGACCCAAACGTGGCCAAACTGCATCCACACAATACAACTTAACAAACTTGACTTAATACTTTTTAGTTAAAAATGGCACGTAAAAATTAGCACCGGAAATGAAAAGAACAAGACTAAAAAAGTCGTACCTGCCACCAATACTTTTGTTGTAATATCGGTGAATCGGTGCACGTTAGTATGCCTGGCCGAGTTGAGAAAGTGGGGCTGCAGCCCCCCTGGTTTCGCACTGATTGATGGTAGTCGATTTTGTAATTTGTACTTTACAACCGAAATATCGGTAAAAACTGAATTATTATGCCTTGAAGGCGCGAAGGTGATAAAACGACAAACCACCATTAAGTCGAAATGAAAATAGATACAGCTAACAAACAGGCGGTTGGATATTTTCATAAATGAATTTATTTAACAGAATCCTCAGTTTAGACTGTTGAGGCATGTACACATTTTTTTAATTAATAAAATACAAGAAAATATCTGCATTTCTGTAGTGTAATAATTAATGTGTCAAATATAAAGGTTTATAGTCTATTTTAGAAAGGTGTAGAGTAATAAAAGCCCATTAGGTATGCAAAGGGACTACAGAGTGACACAACGAATATTTAAGCCACTTTCATAATTTGCCATTTATTTCATTGCATATTTCTTTATTTTCATCGAGTTCAGGTACCTAGTACCATGTTAGTTTTGCCTATTGTTATTCATTCAAAAACACTGAAAATGGTTTGACAAAGGCGTGCATTTTGTACATAGTATTAGGTACACTTATTTTTTATTAAACATTATGAAAAATACATTTTAAAGAAATTAAATTATAAAAAATCATAATATTCTTTGTCATCTGAGGAACTGTAATCTCCTCTTGACGTTATAATCCGATCGATCAGGTGGTCAAGATCACACATTTTCTTCTCTTCTTTAATGACATTATGGACTGCTTTTTGCCAGTTCTCTAATGTCACTTCCTTAATGGCTTGATCAAACAGTAGCTTAACGTAATTAATTTTGAATGTCGTGTTGTATCTTGCTATAAATCCTTTCACTTGCGCCCATATAAGTTCTATAGGATTTAGTTCGCAATGATATGGCGTAGTGTGCAGCACAGTAACACTATGTTTTTCAGCTATATCTTCCACGGCATATTTCATAAAACGATGTTTGTACTATATCTAATAGTTCCTTTTTTATCAAATGATCTTCAAATTTAATACTTTTGGTGGTTAACCAGTCGATAATTTCTTGTTTTCTCCAAGATAAAGTTGGAGTCTTTTCTGTACGTCGTGAATGATAGCTTGCGTTATTCTTATCCATAACTCCTACTGAATCAGCTGGAAGACATTTTATCGTTTTACCAAAATAGTCCTTAAAAACTTTTGAATTTATGTCCTCGTGATAATCTCCCGAATTGAATTACGAAATTACTTAAAATTTTAATATTACACACAATACTATTTTATCTTAATACCCGTCAACCTAATTCTCTAAAATTTTTGGCTTGTAATCATAAATAATTTAATGCACAAAATTTACGTGCGCCTATGGCCGACACTGAATTTGAGCTGAACTGGATGAAATTTCCCATTTTATTATACACCTCTCTGAAATAGACTAGCTATTTTTGATGATAAGAATTCAACTCAACGTTAAGAAAATATTTATATACAATCCATTTATATTTCTTGTGTAGAATTTTGAGAAATCCTTTAAAATAGGAAACATAATAGAATTGTGACAAATGTGACGGGAGTTAGAAGAGCTAAAAGCAACTTAAGCTGCTTGACGTAATGTGCGGATGATCCAATGTCATATAATAAACTTAAATTTTAAAAAGGTCAGTAGCTCTTTACATTTTTAGCAATACAGGATGATTTCAAAATTGATACTTTTAATGTCCTATGCGTCGCTGATAAACTTTATTTATTTTTATTTCTTTTTAATAAATCACGCAACGCGAGAATTTTGCATCGACGGGGCCATATCGGCATTTTCCATATTGGACTAAAACTATGTTTTCCATACTATTCTTAACACATACAAAAAATTTAAAGAAAATTGTCTAACAGCAACGGTGTTTTTTTTTTGTAATAGTTCATAGACGTGCGTTCATTTTAATTCCTGGTTTATTTTTGGCCGTTGAGGATATTAACAAAAATCGATTTGTGTTCTTTAGTTTAAACCCACTAACAGGTCAGGAATAACCTCCTTCTGTTCCTCTTTAAAATACACCATCACTTAAAAAAAAATTTCATATTTACGAATTTTTCACTTTGTGCATGGCCTTTTTAAAAATACAATTATATTGGACCTTTTTATATTGGACTGAAACTATGTTTTCCATTGAATACTTAACACATATCCGGAATTTATAGAAAATGGCCTGAAAGCAACGGTGCTTTTTTTGTAATAAGCTGTTGTTCATACACTTGCGTTAATTTTTATTCCTGCTTATTAGACAGATAATTACACTTTATTGGTACCTATAAATTTCGCCCATGTTAATAATAACTAAGAGTAACCATATAATTATTTAAATAAGTACTCTACTTGTATTTACAATTACGATGCAGATTGTCCATATCCCTCCAGGCGTCCCACGAGGTTCGACTAAGCTTGGCGACGTCCACCGTTGAAGAAAAATTATCTTGTTGCCAAATGACGTCTCCGGTTTTTTGTTGCGAATTAGTCGCGTGGTGTTTATGTAGAAATTTGTTCGTAGTGACTTTGACAAAAAGAAACTAATTTGATTAAAAACAGAATAAATAAAAACTTCTTCATAAAATAAACGTAATAAATGGAACCTAAGTAAACGTTCATAGTAATTCACGTTAGCAGTATTCATTCACAGTTCCTAAACAAGACAAATTTTCATATATGCATTTAGGGCTTTACATATCCGTATGATATTGCCGCTCAAGCTCGCCGAGTAGGAGATTAATTGCATTAATATTAAGAGTAAATGGTATAGTAAATTTTTGCCTTACTTTTTCGTTTTATTCAAAATCGGCCAAATACTCATCATGTTGGGGGGAAGGCTCATGACCCCCACCCCCTTGGATCATCATTTGGTCATGAAAAACGTTATATTGGCGAGATGAAGAGAAGTCAGACCTAATTGTATTTAAAGTTTTTTGTAGTAACGAGTTTTTCGAAAATTTTATTTATAGGATTCTCAATCTATCTTCTAATTGTTTTTTTTTTCAAAAATGTTGATTCGGCCGTTATTTTAGGCTGTGTGGGGAGGTCAAATAATCTTGATCAACATAAATTTCTAAATAAGTTAAAGAAGTAAAGCCCAATTTTATAAAGTCCTCTTAAACCTTAGTTTAAACCAAGGATTAAATTTATAAACTCTCATCATACTATTAAAAGTGAATTTGATGCAAGGATCCTGTAAAGTGATTTGAATTTGGTTGTGCGTTGGTGCAGAGAGCATAATTTAAATATAAATATAGGAAAGTGCTCAGTAATGTATTTTACATGTAGAACTCACAAGATTGAATTTGCATACTGCATCGATGATATACAAAAAAAAACAGATTTACACAAAGATCTTGGAGTCTATTTTCACCCTAAGTTAACTTTTATTGGGCATATTGATACCATAACTGCCAGCGCTCTAAAAATGTTAGGATTTATTATTAGAACCTATAATTTTTAAAAATATTAATGCGATAGTTACACTATATATGTCGCTGGTAGCTACAAAACTTCAGTATGCATGTACTATTTGAAATCCACAGTATGCAAAAAAAATTAGTTTCTTGGAGTGTGTTCAGCGAAATTTTTTTAAATTCTACATTATAAGTTATTTTCAACTTATCCACCAAGAGGCACTGATCAGAAGCTTTTGTATAGTCTGTTTGACGTTCCATCTTTAAGACTGTTGCGGGTGGAGACAGGAATTATTTTCCTAAATATATTACTTCTAAATATGAGCGATAACCTTAAATGGGATGAACATATAAATAATACGGTAAAAAAATAAGATTTGTTTTATACAAAATAAGACTTCTTTCAAAAATATTAGACTCAAATCAACTACAAATTCTTTACTATTCCCTAATACAAAGTCATTTGACCTATGGAATTATTGCTTGGGGAGCAGCAACTAAAATTCATATTCATAACTAGGAAGTTATTCAAAAATTGGTTCTCAAAGTAATTTTCTTTCACATATCCTTCTAACCTGCTTTATTCAGAGAGTGGGTTATTTGACATTAGACAACTCTACTTCTTAGCGTGCGTCTCGAGGCAATTTATTCTGAAAACTGAGTTGGGTAGGATCGAACATGATTATAACACCAGATATAGTAACCGGTCAAATGTTGTACCTCGGGCAGAAAAATCAATTTCACAGAGGAACTTTCATTACTTGGGATCCAGGCTTTTTAATATTATACCTCCGGAAGTGAAAAATTTAACCAGTCTCCCTCTTTTTAAAAATGGATATCTTCATTACCTAGATACCAAATACACCAATAGGTACGTGGATTTTAAAAACATATACCGTATACCTGAGTGATAAGAATTGCCAGCATCATTAGGGGCTAACTATAGTGGGCTTCAGTTTCTGGAAACTAAATTATTTTCTGGTTGATGTTGTGTGGCGGACGTGTGAATGTAGTTTTATGCCTATCCATGTCCATTTGAAATTAATTTATCGTTAAATATAAATAAGATGTAATATTATATTATTGCGTGTGATGTGTACGAGTACGAGTATGTTGTGTGTAGTGTATACACGTGGAATGTATCATTTCAGGGATGGGTTCCGTGCGGAATGAGTCAGAGTATTTGTTGTCAATTTTATGTTTGATATTATTCGTTTTAATTATATTAATAAATAAAATCATACCCATGCACAGCGTAGTCTTTAGTGGGTTTAGGTTTTCTTTATTTATTTCTCGTTATAGTTAATTTTTTTTTCCTTAACTGTTTATATAATTATTATTGTTTGGAGAAAAAATACATTTTGATTTGAACAAGAGTTTTTAGAACAGCTCCCATTTAAGATAGGTATAATCAATACTAGATCTTTATATATGTTTTATGTTTCTGCACCGAGCACAAATTTGTATAGAAGCTCGCCGCTTACAAGACTATGGCATTTCAATAAATATTGTGGATATATTGACATATTTAATGTAAATTTTGAAAGATCAAAATTAAAATTAAGAAATGCGTTAATTAGGGGCAATTACAGTAATTAATATTAAATTCCTATGGCTTATAAGCTCTTAAAATTAGGTTTATGTATGTATTTATAATTAACTTGTATAAGTTGTTGATACTATGAATAAATAAATAAACCGAAGAATAATTCTAAAATCGTGGAAGTAAGAGGAATAGTGGATTTATAATGTAGGATTGACAGCAAAGTTCAATTAAAGAGTAATCAACCTGGTCATAACTTGTTATATTATGTTATATTATAATAAATTAGGACCCGGTAAATCACTTTGAACTCGAACTTTGCTGTCCAGTTTCAATCGAAGAAATGTCAAAAATTGCTATTTTATAATGTGGGATTGACAGCAAAGTTCGAGTTAATAGTAGTTTCTACAACAAGAGTGGATATGATATCCATATCGCATGAGGAAGTAAACTGAGCATGACGCCATAGGCGGAGTGCTCAAACTTCCGAGGGCACTATGGACAATCCACTCGAAATGAACAGTATATTTTTTCTACGACCTTATGCTAAAAAATGTAAAAAAAAAGTTTGTAGGTTGCCAGGCTCGAACTCACGACCCTTGGTTCCATAGTCCAACGCTATAACGTTTGGACTATCGAAGCGTTTAGTTAATTATTGGAAAACCAACTGATAAATGATGCTACATAAAATTAATTTTATATGCACATTCAGCAGGTTGCATTATTAATGAATCTATTATAAATGCATCTAGATTTTATTATATTGAACAAATTAATAACAAATTGTACCATATGCATTTAAATTATATAATTTAATGTCTTGAAAAAATAGGCGGAGCCTCAGTAAAAATAATATACTGTGATTGGTCAGTACTTTTATAAACAACAAAGGCTTCTCTGTAATTGACTACTGTGATTGGTCAGTTTCATTACCTATCTAGGATGGATATGATATATTCCCGCACAGTTAACTGGAATAGCCTACTTCACTTGCCACTAAGTGTAAAGGAAACAGCAAATTTCCATGTGGGAGTAGAAAAAAGTGATTTACCTGGTCATAATATAACATAACATGACAAGTAGTAATGACTAGATTGATTACTCTCAAATTGAACTTTGCTGTCAATCCCACATAATAAATCAACTATTTCTGACATTTCTATAACTTTAGAATTATTATGCAGTTTAAATCCAAGTTTTTATAAAATTGGGCTTAAGGGGGTTAAAATAATAATGTCGTCTTTGGTCAAATAATGTGGTACTTAGTTAAAATACCAACAACAAAAAATATTTCTGTAATTTGAGATTGTCGTCTCTTAACACATAACAGTCTTGGATCTTGGCATTGTAGGGACGAGGAGTTCCAACATTTTCATATTAAACTGAGATAGGGCGGGACGCGGACATCTCATAAATCTTGCCGGTACAGCAAAATGTCCCGTATACAGGGTGATTCACGTTGAGTGGCCTATTAGAGGATCTCGGTAATTTATCTTTCTAAAAATTTGACAGCAGGCATAATTATTGGCTTTGAGCTTTTAAAACATTATATTTTGACGTTTTTATTACTTCCGGTTATACCGGAAGTTATTGCCAACTTTGCTATTTCAAATGGAACACCCTCTATATTTTAGCATTTTGGATTACCTTATTAAAATCTAAATAGCTTTTGTTAATAATAATCTATTCCTATCTCTAACCTTTTTTGAGATATGAATTATAAAAAGAAATTTTGTGTAAAAAAGCTCCGAGGAGAAAGTTTAGTAACTCTGAAACCAATAAAGGTAAACATTTAAAATTTAGTAAGCTTTCAAGTAATACATAGATCTTTAGTTTAAATTACTTAGGTTTCACGTTTTTTATACAGGGAGTTCTTAAAATTGTGCCAATGTTTCCATTTAAATAAATATGCAAAAGTCAATTTTTGCAAATGGAACACCCTATTTTTTAGCTTACTGACGTGTAGAGAGTTAAATTTCCTATCCAAATGCCTAATATGTTACAATACACATTTTTAGTCGTTTTGGAATTATGAACAATTTAAATAAAAAATCCTAAAATTTCTGTTTGTGTTAATGTGACATTATTTTTGAAAAGAGTTTCGTATTATCGTGAGGCAAAAGATCTTAAAGTGTAATACATTTATAACAATGCAATTTATGTTTTTGCAAGATTCTTTGGATTGAAGAATACGTTATACCCAGATCATTTTCCGCACATCGAATAGACGCATCTGGATAGACATGAGAATATCCTAAAACGGTAGTTTTCTTTTCTTAGGAGTTCAAAACAGGCCTCTGAAATGTCCTTCGGGCTTTAGTATGAGCAAACTTTAAAAAATTAGTCTCTTCTAAATTGTTTATTGCTTAATGCTGGTAATTGTGGATATCGCTCATTATGTTCGGCTTATGATACGTAGACACTCACCATAAATATAAAATATTTTTAAAATATCGTTATTAAAATAATTATTATAATTCGCCATTCTCAGATTACCAAGAATGAACGTCATTTTAAATAAGTTAACTAGAATATGACAACAGGGCTAAGATAAGTGTCAACTTTAAAATCATTTTGGTCAAAGCCTACTTTACAAATTGGTAACAAAGATCAAAGTCAAACGAAAATCCCAGCCAAAGCCTTCTTTTCAAAAATAATGTCGCATTTACACAAGAAATTTTAAGATTTTTTTTTAATTGCTCCTAATTCCAAAACGACTAAAAATGTGTATTGTAACATATAAGGCATTTAGATGCAAAATTTAATTCTCTACACGTTAGTAAGCTAAAAAATAGGGTGTTCCATTTGAAAAAATTGACTTTTGCACATTTATTTAAATGGAAACATTGGCACAATTTTAAAAACTCCCTGTATAAAAAACGTGAAACCTAAGTAATTTAAACTAAAGATATATGTATTACTTGAAAGCTTACGAAATTTTAAATGTTTACCTTTGTTGGTTTCAGAGTTACTAAACTTTCTTCTCGGAGCGTTTTTACACAAAATTCTTTTTTATAATTCACACCTCAAAAACGGTTAAAGATAGGAATAGATTATTATTAACAAAACTTATTTAGATTTTTAATAAGGTAATCAAAAATGCTATAATATACAGGGTGTTCTATTTGAAATAACAAAGTTGGTATTAATTTCCGGTATAACCGGAAGTAATAAAAATGTCAAAATATAATGTCTTAAAAGCTCAAAGCTAATTATGCCTGCTATCAAATTTTTAGAAAGATAAGTTAACTTGTTTTCGGGATCTTCTAATACGCCACTCAACGTGAATCACCCTGTATAGTAATCCTCGTTAAAATATTTTCAGCAAAACTTATTTTAATGTTTGTATATTTATGTTCTAACTACTATTTAAAATGTTTTTTCAACTAATCTTCTCTTTGTTTTTTTCAGCTTATAACCCCATTCAGATCCTTAGTACTTTGCTGCGAGTCTCGGAGAGAGATGGAAGAGTGGCTCGGCGCCCTCACTGCCGCCTCTCAACGCCGATACCACGAACTCGAACCCGACTGTCTTTCAGGCCAACATCACTGGTAAGAAAGGTATCTTAAGGAGAAAAATACACGGTTCAATTTGTTTGAACAATTTGAACCTAAATTGAACCGTGTATTTTACGATTCAATGAAAATGTTTAACTAAATTGAACGTTGAAAGTGGTTAAACACTTTCGTTAGATCGTAAAATAATTCAATTTTGTTGATACAACCACCATTTTTACGTGTCACCAATTTAACTTGCTTCAGAAGAACATACTGCAGCGGAATGCCAAATAACTCCACCACCGACCCGTAAATTGCATCACTAATAAGAGATAAGACAAACAACATAATGTATAGCAGGCTACGTTTTGATGACCAGGCCCGCACTTAGATTTTTTACTTATGTATCTCGTCTATTTTTAAGTTTTTTGAAAAAATTTATTTAAAAATGTTATTTATTTTAATGCCTTCTATACACAGCTAAAAAAGAAGTATCAACTTAGGAATCACCCTGCATATGTTTTTAAAATATGGTGTCGTTTGTTTGTTGACTGGTATCACTGTTAAGTCTTGATTGTCTATGGTCTATTTCTTTTTTATTGCGAACGATGACAGAAAAAAAAATTGGAAATAAATTCACCTAATTGGTTAAATCATGGACCAATTTACACTACATAAATGCATAGCCAACTTATTAAAGGTCTCCTTTTTTGAAATCACAGAAGAAGAATAAGAAATTTCCGTTCGATTTATTTCTAGCAAAAATATGCTAATTATAATCCTTTTAGCAATTAAAAATAACTTTTAGCTCTAGTTATATTGCGAAACAAACAATCTAATAACTTTCTGTACATAAAATCGGTTAATTTCACGTTTTTCTGCAACATAAAATATTAAACCTATGCCTACTTTGTGTTGAAGCAAAATGGATGCCCGATTTATCGACAAAATATAGAAGGCCATGCCAAACGCCAAATATTGTGACATAACCTAAAAATTCATCTTCTTAAAGGCCGCTTTACAGTTTGCAGTTTTTCTTTCACGCAAATTATCTTGCAGCAATTAATATTGCGGCAATAAAAATTTCACTTCGTTTTACAGCGTGCAATGACTTGCCAAGATCGTAGGTGATGTACCACTTGCCAACCATTAAAATAAAAATACATTTGGTTAGGACTTACCGGCGCGTTTTGTGCATTCATTTTAACAAAACATCATTACAGGACATGAAAGCAAACCAACAAAAACAAAACGTACCCGCTATAGGTTAGAAAAAACATAAATAAATGTCAGGGATTTTTATATTTAGTTTGGTGTCTCATAAATCACCAGAAAATCCTCAGAATTGCGCTTGCAATGGCAATAAAAATACGGTCCGAGTTATATTTCTTGCAAGCAATACAAATTGCGCCAGCTGATCATTAGCCCTCGTTCTGCGCATACTCCCGGGCAATCTTTTCTTGCGTGAAAGAAAAATTGCAAACTGTAAAGCGGCCTTAACAAGTTCTAATTTAAAATTCTAACCGCTATAAACAGTAAACAACAAAATGTCAGTTATGACGTAAATCCCTAACCTTACTTTTTCAATTTGTCAAAAATGAAAATTCTTGCATTTTTTTATTGTAAAACGGGGTTCTGTCATCGTTCGCAATCGAAAAGAAATAGACCATAGTGACTAAGTTTTTGACCTGCTAGCCCTGATGATGTTTTTTTACCGAAACGCGTACGCAGCAATTGTTTTTATATTATATTAAAGAAGGTGAAGGACAAGTTTGCTTTCTCATTCAGTTAAAATTTCTGTTTTTTTAACTTTTCAAAAAATAAAAATTAAATAGGTACTCTTTTTTTAATGTAATGCAATTGGTTTTACTTAGATACTCATAATTAATTCCAAAATAATCTCGACACATAGGTATCCGTAACATAATAGAGTTTTTTACATATAATGTGTTTGGCCTACTTCAAACTTTATACTATCAGTGCTCTACTTTCCAAACAAACTTCTTTTAAAAAAGGCATCTGTTCTCTTTCTGCTTACACTTTGTCCTATATTTGGTTATTATAATTGAATGAACTTTTGAAACAAATTAAATAGTTTGCGATTCAATTATTGAAAACACTCTAAAAATTAAAAAACCGTTTGGACTTATAATTTAGTAGCAAAGTGCCAATCGTATTATATTCAGTGATGAATATAATACGACAGATAAGTGAATATGAGTTATATGTGAATAAATGCTGAAAATATTATTGAATCTAAGTATAGATTTAACATTTTCTACCTTAGATGAAACGGTCTTTTTTTGGTAACCAGCATTTATCCAAGCATTGAAGTAAGAACCTGACCTGTTTTTTTTGTAACTAAAGGTAGGGTAAACCTTATATAATGTTATTAGAGATTTTTCCATTTTAGTCGTTTGCTAGTGTAAGATAGTGTGGCGTACTTTTTAGGAGGAAATGGAATTTATTCTTAAAAGGTACTCATGTGCTTACGGTAGCTTTTCATCGTTTCATAAAAGTCTCGATTTCTTATTTCCTTATACCGCCGCATCGAGACATCGTGTCTTCAGTGGATTTTATTTAGTTTGTTCTTAAAAAATTTAATAGTTTCGACCTTAACTTGATGAAAATCCATAGTAAAATTATGAAAGAAAACAACACTGTTTTTTGATTTTCACTTATATTTGTCAACATGACACGTGTTTCACCGTCACATCTGAAGAAGCCGCTATGACGGTGAAACACGTGTCATGTTGACAAATATAAGTGAAAATCAAAAAACAGTGTTGTTTTCTTTCATAATAATTAGTTTGTTTTTGTTTGGTTTTGAGATTGATTTGACTGTTCTAATTTTTTTATGTGTGTTTTGTTGTAAATATTGTAGACTATTTTTTGTACTTGCAGTATTTATTTGTAGGTAAATATTATATATTACTGTGACTGTGTTTATTTTTAAATGGCACTGCTAGTAAACCATCACCTAACCACACAGCGTTCAATGCGCCTGCTACAGGACTACTGTTATCAGCTTTTAAATAAACATGTTCTCCGATTATATTATAGCTTTACTTTGCACAACATGGGCGTAGCCAAGGTGGGGCAGGGTGGGGCGCTGGATCAAGGAAAAAAATAAAAAAAACACAAAAAATAAATTAAAATACCTAAAATTAAAAAAAATTACATTTCAACATTCGTGCGTGCCACGACACATCATCTTTAGTTCTAGTGAATTGAGCAAGCGCTCAACTACCTACCTACTACCAAAAATCTCAAGTATTTCGTCCTGTAAGTGCAACTTATATTAAAAAAATCACAAACATTATAAAAAAAACACCGTGAAAATGCCGATGTTAAAAGTCAAAGTGTTGTAGCAGAGGCTGAAACAATCGCCGAGCATCTTTGAACAGATTTCAGTATGCCGCAGGTCTAAAATCAACAGAAATATCGTACAAATCCTCCAGCAGTCTCCTAACAAGTTTTGGAGAGGATCATTAATCATTCCGTATAAAGATTCATTAATAATGTCTCTAGAACAGCGTTTTTCTGAGAAGAACTTACCCGCATACTCATTGCTTTCGTTGCACTCTCACGTAATGCTTGTAATGACATGAGGATTTAAAAAAAAAACTGAAAGTTTTTGTAGTATACAATTAAAATAGTTTCATCGGTGAAGCTGAATTTGGGTACAACCAATGGAAAGAGAAAAATGCGTCAAGGGCCGAGCTAAAGGAAATAGAACTAGCCCTACTAGTTCAAGAAACACAATTGTTTTACCCAGCTATAAAATAGGCGCTTCTAATTTCCCTTGCACAGCCCTGCACAACGGGCACTATCGAAAGATCTTCTAGCACTTTGCGCAGGGTAAAAACATGGTTAAGGTCAACAAATGAAAGAAAATCGGCTTGTTGGCATTTGAATGATGAGTGTGCATAAAAAGAAGGTTCTGGAATGAGAGATGATATTATTATTATATCGATGCTATTTCATAATAAATACACTTTAGGCACTTTCTTATTACGCTTTTTTAATTAAGCAACTACATTTTGCTTCTTAGATTACTATTCGCCCTCAAAATTTGCCTCACCTATAAAAAAAAACTCACAACCCGCGCCTGCTTAAAACTATAGATTCTCTTGATGACATTATTAATATGTAAAATGGAATGGATAAAATAGCTAATTGTTGGCCCAACTTTTTATTGTACTACTACTGTTTATCGATTATTATTCATGTTGTTTTATCTCTAATCTTAACAAAATTATTACTTTTTTTTTGACGAAAAAATTATTTATTTTTTATTTATTAACGGGCCTTGCCCATAAAATAATATTTTATTTATGATAAAAGGGTTGCTTGTTGCTTGTACTATATATATGCACAAAAGGTATTTATTTTGCATTAAAATAAACAAAAACCATCGTTGCGAGTCGCTCTTTATCCGAATTGAAGATTAATAATAAATTAAACCTTCCATAAGATGTATTGTTTTTCAGACGCTTTCCATCATTCGAGACCAGACTGACGTATTGTGTAACAAAAAGCTCCCAAAGTAAAATTTCAACTTGTTAATAAAAACAAAATCATTCTCCATCATGTTCAAGTAGGCATTCAAGACGTTTCTTTTTAAATTGTCAGAATAAGCTATAACAAAATTTATACAGAGTGTAAAAAAGTCGTGAACATTACACATATTTTAAAAACTCCTGATTATATATTTATTTAATTTTCCCAATCATACATGCTGCTACAAATACATGTGCCTACAAGGGAATCTCAAAAACGGTTAGAGATACGATGATGGTTAAACTGAGTCAAAGTTACGTATTTTGAGGCTTAATAATTTGGTGAAAGAAAATTGTAAATTTGTCTTTATATAATTAGTGGTCAGTAAAACAGCTTAAAAGTCCAAATTAGATTAGCCTGCGTTTCGACCTCTATGAGGTCATCCTTAGGGCGATACAGTTATGACCTTCTGTGTTATAATTAAATTTCTTGGGGACATTGTTTTTTTTTTTTTTATGATAAAACACCTGCACTGTAGGAAAAATCCTTTAAGGCGCTCTGGGAGCGGTGCGAGTGCGAAAAAAGCGATTAACGTTGGTCTTGAAATGTTGAAGATTGTATTCATTGGGAAACACGACCTCAGGAAGATCATTCCACAAAGATGACGTTCTCCAGATGAAAGAATTCTTGAACAATGAAGTTCGAGGATTACTAAACTGAACAACATATGGATGAGCGGCAGTGGTTCGCCGTGTATTTCTGTTTTGCAATGCTCTAGATGGAATCAAGTGGGCAATGTCAGTCTAACACCTGCCATGGAAATATCTGTAAAAGAGAGCCAAATCACTAACCTGTCTTCGATGCTCCAGGCTATCGAGGGTCTTGGTCAGCTCGAGGTCGCCGATCAGACGAACGGCTCTCCTTTGAATGGAATCCAGTAGCCGAAGGGTGTGCTTGGGTGCAGAGCTCCAGACATGAGAGCAATATTCTAATGATGGTCGAATCTGGGCTTTGTAGAGTGTCAAAAGTTGATGAGGTGTGTAAAACCTTTTGGTGAGGAAAAGTACACCAAGTTTCTGTGCAGCTGCCTTGGCAATTGCGGCAACGTGATCATGCCAAGACATATTACCTCCCAGATTGACCCCCAGCAAATTAATAGACGGTGCCAGGGGAATTGCGTGTCCTGCCATGACTATATCCGGTTCTGCAATGTTAACCTTATTGGAGAAGACTGCTGCCTGGGTTTTCTTAGCATTAAATTCGACTTGGTTACTGTCACCCCAAGCCAAAATTTCTTCCAGGTCATTGTTGAGGCGCAATACTTCATGCTGCCTGCGAAGATGTGCGTCGGCAGCTGATGTTTGGGGAGTCAAGGTAAAAGATGAGACAAGTGTGCTGTCATCAGCAAAGCTATAAATTGGATTTTGGGTTTTCACTAGAAGGTCGTTAATATACAGTAAAAACAGGGTAGGCGACAATATGGACTCTTGAGGAACACCGGCATTGATGGTGAAGGTGTTTGAGAGAAACCCGTCAATCGCTACTTGCAGAGAACGGTTCTTAAGAAAGCTGGTTAACCATAAACAAAATCCATTAGGCATACCGTAGAATCGCAATTTACTTAGAAGCCCATCGTGCCAAACATGATCAAAAGCCCTAGAGATGTCCAGTGCAACAGCCCGGGATTCTCCATGAGGTTCGATGGTGTTGCTTCAAATAAGATGGGTGACATATGCCAGAAGGTCACCTGTTGATCTGGACTTACGAAAACCGTATTGATGGTCGCTGATAATGTTAAGCCCTTCCAGATACTTTAGGAGTTGTTGGTTAATAGCTTTCTCCATTACTTTTGAAATTACTGAAAGCAATGCGACGGGTCGGTAGTTGCTTGGCAGGGTCTTTTTACCTTTCTTTGGAATGGGCTGGACACGCGCCGACTTCCAGCAGGATGCTGTAGCATTCAATATTTCCGAAGCATTTCTCAGGTTAAGATTAAATGAGTACGAATGCTACATAGTAATTTATGCATTATCAATTTAAGTATTAACGCAGTTTGATATAGTTAGGAATTTAAATGCTTAAAAATTACCTTATAAATTTTGAAGATTTAGCTCAGTTTTGTTGATTGTATATTCAGTATATTTTAAGATGGTATTTGGCACTAGATTCCATATCCGGTGTAGTCATGCTCATTTATTTTGTAGAGTTTCCTTTTATCGATGGTTTTCTCCTATGAAAATCCTTTCATTGTTTTGATTACAGGATCTGATATATTTTTGAAAATCAGGTTAGTTTCGATTGAAGTTTATAGCTGTCAAGTAAACCACAGAGTGGTTAAAGGTAGGTAGTTTCAAATTCTTACAGTGCTTTTACGCGCTAAGCCGACAGCCAGATAATTTATGGTGGTGTGTTCGGAAAATGGTGTTGGTCAACGTTGGAAATTGGTTGGTGCCCCGAATTCGGTGTTAAATCGAACATTATGTTGCTAACTTCGGGAAGTAATTAAAGTTCCGTTTCCTGCTGGGAAGCAGCCATTGAGAGAGGGGGACTTAAGCACTTATTCCCCGGCCGTGAAACGCGGTGCAAGCGTTTTTTTAGAGCTAGTGCGGACCTATGAAAGGGGAATCTAAGTCACTATTTTTGAGGGGTGATAGGCCTGGTAATTTCCACTTGCAGGTAAGATTTTGATTTTGCTAAAACTGGGATTTTTATTAAACCAGAAATATCTTCATTTGCAGTTTTGAGGTTGGAATTGAGCACGTTTTAGTACAATCACCAGCTTAGACCAGCTTAGAGTAATTTAGCTCACATCAGCTAAGTTTAGCTTAATCTAGCTTAGTTTAGCTCAACTAGCTTATTAAAGTTTGGGAAACCAGTTTATGGAAGTTACACACTTTTGAGTTGGAACTCGATGATCTGTTCTGAGGCTGTTTCTAATTACTTTATGGGCCTTCAGCTGTTTGAGATTTGGATGTGAAAATTCGGGAAATTAGGAGTAACTGGAGGAAGAAGGAGACGATTGTAAATACTACCTCATGGATGGGTGAAGTCAGGATTGACGTTAAGTTGCTGAACCAAATACACTAAACATAAGGTTTATCAGGCCAGTTTTTTTAATTTATATATCATGTAATACCAACTTGGTAAGTCAAATAATTTAATAATTTAACTTCGTACTATAGAAAGGGTAAGGTCTGACAAAGGGTTCTAGAACACTTGAGACGCTAGAAATACTCACCGTTTGGTTACATTACCTCTTTTACACAAACTTTACCAAGTAGCGTAATAATCAAATTACAATAAAATCATATTGCATTACTTTGTCTGGAACCGTATTAAATTTGGTTCTAATGTTTTAATAAACCATCCAGTAATTATTGCAGGTCTGCTACTGCTAACCTAAGAATATATATTTTGATTTCATAACCGGTGTGTTTTATTCCTCTTGATAAGTGTTTTCAGATATGTATCTGTGAAAGACGTCAACAACTTTAGATCCCAAGTGATTTTCTGACTTTCTAGCACTTGGTGAGTATTATACTATTCAAAGAGTCAGTGGTGCCCTCGGGTTGAAAGAGTGAACTGGAACTATGTAGTGAAGAACCCAGGCTAACCGACATAAGAGCTAACCGTTCGCAAATTTAGGTGATAAGCTATCAGTAGTTTGCCACATAAAAATGGCGCTCGCAACGTATAGGGCCTAGTTCATTTTTTTCAACAAAACCAATTCTTTATAGAACGTACCTGAGAACACAGAGAGGAATAGGTAAATAAATGTCAAGAAAAAGCCTGAGGTTTTTTATCAAGGTATTCAAAAGAGCTTTCAGTACTCGAAAGCAAATGTTAATGGTGAAGATACATACATGGTGAAGTGGTATTAGTAAAATTTTGCAGGTTGTTTATTTATACAGGTATAAAGTCATAGTTTCTCCTCGATTTACGTGGTAAGATAGGTATACCCGAGTGAAATTTTTTTTGATTTATAATAAAGAGTTTTTACTGTGTATCATTAATTGTTTAGAGACAATGGAATAATATCGATTCTCTAATTTTATGGTTCCCATCAATTGTTTTTGGTTTTTGATATACTTCATGGTTGATTTGAATGTATTTTCCATATTGCTGAATAAGGTTTATATTGTTACGAGGTATATCAATAGTAGCTGGTGATTGGTAGGTTTAGTAAACTTGAGTTATATAAGGTCATACTGTTGAGGCAAGAGTTAAAATTTGATTGAAGAAGTTTTAAAAAGTTTTTAGAGATTCTTGACAAATTGGCGAAATTAATTTTTAAATTAGTTTCAAAATAATATTGAAAGCTGAGTTTTAGTGAAGACTATAAATTGTCAGTTCTTATAAAGGTAATACAGTAAAGCTGGGAAGATTTTAATAATTTTCAAAATTCTTTTGGTCATTATATACTGTACAGGGTGATCTGTAAAAAGTGTCTAAAATTTTCATTAGTAATAAAGATAACAATCTGCTTATTGAACATATTTATCGATTTGAAAAGTTTTATGAGGGGATGTTCTTTAATATACAGGGTGGAATGAGACCAATTTTAAAAACTTGTACAGGGTGTACCAAGTTAAGGAATTTTTTTAAACTTTGAGAAAGAAAATTTTTTGGAAAATTTTTTCAGCATTGTCTTGCTTTGGACTTACAATTTTTTTATGAGTTTATATATACAGGGTGTCCACACTCTTGTACTTGAAATATTTTAGTGGAAAGTTTCTTTTGAAAATAAAATTTATAGCTCCAGGCACTTGATTGTATTTTATATGAATATAGTGGTGCATAAGTGCTTTCAATATTAATATACAGGGTGTGACAAATATTTGGATGCAACTTTAACCAAATGAATTTAAGTTCAATGATAAATTAACATCGATATAAGAGAGTTAGTATCAGGTATCAATTATTTTGAGATTTATTGATCATTTTCAAAAAAAAAAAATTTTTTTTGAAAAATTTTTTTAAAAATTTTTTTAATTTTTTTGTTTTTTTCTGCGCATCATTATGGACGTGTTTAATTTCGTTCCGAATCACCTGTTAGATTTTGAATTGGAATATGAATTGCACATTCGCTTAATAACTTCACAACGCAATGTCGCCGATAAACGTAGAATCTTAACTCGTATACAGAGAATGGAACAAGCATCTCCGGGTAGAGAAATTAATTTGGAAGTTTGTAAATTGGTTTTTGCTGACGAAAAAGTTTCTATAGCGCGAAGTATAGATTCCATCCGAAGAGTAGTTGGCGAATTTGAAGGAAATGTAAATGATTCAGCTTTCAATAGGGTTAAATCGCGATTAGCGCATGTGATAGGTAGAGCTCGCAGAATTCCTTTAGAGGAGGATGATGCTGTCGAAATTAATGCTTTTATTCAGGAAACTGTCGCGACTTGTATACTTTTAGAGTCGGATTTATATGAAAAAATTCCTGCAAATCAAAACCCAGAACCGATCGTTCCTGTTAATCCGGTAATAAATGTAGCTGCACCGATTGTGCACTGCGCAACTCGAAATTTACCTATCAGTGAATGGCAAGTAACTTTTAATGGCGATCCGAAAAAACTTTATCCTTTTTTGGAAAGATTAACTGAATTAGCGCAGGCGCGAAATATTTCTTCACAGGATTTATTTAATTCTGCGGTCGAGTTCTTCGTGTCAGACGCCTTCACCTGGTTCAGAGCGATAAAAAGTTCGGTAACTACGTGGGAAACGTTGGTTTTAAGATTAAAACGCGATTTTCGGCATGACGACATTGACGATGACTTATGGGACCAAATTAAAAGAAGGAAACAGAAAAGAAATGAGACTACAGTAGTTTTCATAGCTCATTTAGAAGCACTTTTTTCTAGATTATCTCGACCCCCAGTCGAAATTTCCAAAGTTAAGCATATTAGAAAAAATATTTTACCTGAATTTATCAGTCGATTGGCTTTAATCGATATAACTACGGTTTCTCAACTTTCAGAACTTTGTCGTAAACTAGAAGAGTCTGACTATATGAGAGATAAAAGTAAGCCTAAAGAGGAAGTGGCAGTGGTTAATGATACTGACCATTCTTATAAAAATTTTGGACATGCTACGAATAGAAATAATAATTTTAGAAAAGATTTTAAGAATAAATCAAATTTTTCCAATACTTCAGGACATAGAGAAAATAATAAAAATAAATTTCATTTTAATAAAAATAAAACTGTTAATAAAAATAATAATTCTGACAATAAAGGTAATAATTCAGAAAATAGAAATAAATCAGCAATAGTTTGTTGGAATTGTAAATTAGCCAACCATCTTTATTTAGATTGTAAAGCTCCTAGAAGTCTATTTTGTTTTAAATGTGGAGAGCCTAATTTTAAAGCTTCTACATGTCCAAATTGTTCAAAAAACTAGTAGAGAAAGTGTCTCATAGAGGCAGTTTCACTTTTTCTAAAAATAAGGCCTCTTTTAAAAATTTTAATAATGTTAATAATACTAGAATAAAAACAAGAATATTTCAAAATTCTTTAAGTACAAATTCTTCTAATTTAGTTACAAACAATAAGAAAAATTATTTTAATCAAGCTGATTGGAACAAGTGGTTGAGAAAAGTTTCAGAATTTTATAAAAATTATAAAGCTCCTTTTAATAAAGTTTCTTCAAATAATAATAATGATCATATCTCGCCTTTATTTGTTAGTCAAGAGTTTGATAATAGACCTTATATAACTGTTAAGTTGCTTGATGTCGATATTACCGTTTTATTAGATTCTGGTGCAACTACATCTGTCGTTGGTTCACGAGGGGTAGATATTTTAGGTCAATTAGGTCTGAAGATATGTCCAGCTAAAATTAAGAATATTTTTACCGCTGATGGTAAAAAACAAGGTGTACAAGGTACAGTAGATATGCCTATTGTCATTGATGACACTTGTTTGGTAATTAATGCTTATGTAGTACCTTCGTTACCTCATGCATTTATATTTGGGTGCGACTTTGCGCAGAAATTTAAAATTTTGGTTAATTTTCAAAATAATTCATGGCATGTTCAAGCTATGAACAAAAATTCAGAAATTAATGTTTTGAGAAACGACGTAAGTCAGTCTTTTGGTAGAGTGTACCCGCGATTAAATTCGTTAGATGATCTTTCGGTAGAGCAACGGGTTAAAGCTAGTAAAGTTATAGATTCGTTTAAAGAAATTAGTTGCAAAGATAGATTAGGACGTACTGATAAAATTAGTTTAAAAATTGATACTGGTGACGCAATTCCATTTGTAAAGAGACCATTTGCGATGTCTCCTTATATGTCGAAGATTTTAAATGACGAAATAACAGAAATGCTCAATTTAAAAGTCATCGAACCTTCAACATCGCCTTGGTGTTCTAATGTTTTACTAGTGAAGAAATCAGATGGAACTTATCGCTTATGCTTCGATGGACGAGAACTTAATAATGTTACGGTGCCTGATCGGTATCCGATGCCTAATGTAGATAGAATTTTGACCTCATTACGCAATGCTAAATACATTTCGTCAGTAGATCTTCGAAAAGCATTTTGGCAAATTCCTTTAGAGGAAACTTCAAAGGAAAAAACCGCTTTTGCAGTGGTAGGTCGTGGTCTTTTTCAGTTTGTCACTGTCCCATTTGGATTAAGAAATAGCGCAAATGCTTTAGTAAGGCTAGTCAATTCAATATTTGGACCTCGTTACGAACCAAACGTTTTTACCTACCTAGACGACATTTTGGTGGTATCAGAAGACTTTGAGTCTCATCTAAAATTATTGACTGAAGTCAAAGACAAGCTTAAAGAAGCTGGGTTAACGATTAATCCCGATAAGTGTGATTTTTTTAAGACTTCGTTAAAATTTTTAGGTTATATCGTGGGTTCGAATTCCTTACGTACAGATCCAGAAAAAATTGAGGCCATGATTAATTATTCCAGACCTAGAAATACTACTGAAGTTAAACGTTTTGTTGGTCTTTGTTCGTGGTATCGAAGATTTATAAAAGATTTTTCTACGTTAATGTCACCAATAAATGATCTTTTGAAAGGCAGAAAGAAAGGACAGTCAATTCAGTGGACTGATTCTGCAGAGGATTCATTTGTAAAGATCAAGCAACTGTTAGTATCGGCTCCAGTTCTATCGCAACCCGATTTTTCACAACGTTTCTACATTTCTAGTGATGCATCAAATACAGGTCTGGGTGGTGTGTTAACACAAATTATAGATGGCGAAGAAAAAGTAATTGCTTATGCCAGTAGATCTCTATCCAGAGCTGAGAGAAATTATTCTGTAGTCGAGAGAGAATGTCTTGGAGTACTGTTCAACATTGAGAAATTTCGTGGATTTATTGAAGGTGTTCCTTTTACGGTCATTACCGACCACTATAGTTTGTTATGGTTAAATTCCATTAAAAATCCAAGTGGAAAGTTAGCTCGTTGGGCAATGAGACTTCGACAACATACTTTTGATCTAGTACACAGAAAAGGAGCTCTGAATGTAGTTCCTGATGCTTTATCACGTATTCCTGGAAATGAAAATGTAGAAGATACAACCGAAACTTTAGAAGAAATAGTAGTTGGTACACTTGATGTTGATCGTATCGACCCGTGGTACGATAATTTACGCCAGAAGATTTTGGATTCTCCAGAGAGTTATCCACAATGGAAAGTGGAAAATGATTTCGTGCTTAAATTTATCCCAAACAATCTTCAAATGAAAGTAAATATTCCCGAATGGAAATACTTAGTTCCTAAACCTCAAAGGGAGGAGATTATTGATTCTTGTCATAGTCCTCCAAATTGTGGACATTTTGGTTTTTATAAGACATTTCACCGTCTTCAAGAACAATATTATTGGCCAAAAATGCGTCAGGACATTTTAAGATTTGTCAAATCTTGTCTTGTCTGTGGAGCACAAAAGGCACCAAATACTTCTCCTATGGGACTTATGGGTAAAGAAAAACCAGTAAACTATCCATTTCAAGTTATAGCTGTGGATTTAATAGGTCCTTTACCACGTTCTAAAAAAGGTAATAAATGGCTTTTAGTGATAGCTTGTTGGTTTACTAAATATACGTTGCTATTTCCATTAAGAAGTTCTAAAACTCATTTTATCGAAGATATTTTAGAGAATAAAGTTTTTCAAGTACATGGTTGTCCTGCAACTTTAATTGCAGATAATGGTAGTCAATTTATTTCGAAAACTTTTAAAAAATTATGTAAAACATACGGTGTTAATATTAGATTCAATCCGGTCTATTCTCCTCAATGTAATTTTGTCGAAAGAAATAATCGAACCGTTGGTACGGCCATTAGGTGTTATATAGATTCTCATGATAACTGGGATTTAAATATTTCTAAAATTCAACAAGCAATTAATACGTCTAAGCACGAAGTTACAGGGTTTACGCCAGCATTTTTGGTTTTCGGCAGACATATTCCTTTATCAGGCGATTATTATAAAGATTTGAATGTTGACATCAGTGTTGACGCTGAGATAATTCCTGGTGATAGGAATGTTTATGCTGAAAATTTAAAAGAGTTAAAAGATATTTTTGTAGACGTTAGAAGTAAAATTCATAAAGCGTATGAACGTAACTCGCGAGCGTATAATCTTAGAAAACGAGATATTTCATTTAAAGTGGGAGACCACGTTTGGCGAAAAAATAAAATTCTTTCTAGCGCAGTCGATAAGTTCACCGCAAAGTTAGTACCTAAATATGTGCAATGCATTGTGAAAAAAAGGTTTTCAAATTTAGTGTATGATTTGGAAAATGTTGATGGTTCCAAAGCTGGGAAATGGCATATCAAAGACTTAAAACCTTTTAATACTCCTATTTCAGAAAATTCTGATTCTGAACTTTCAGATGAAGAATAATTTTAGTTATTCCGTGGGAATTATGAGTTTGCTAGAGGGTTATAGACTAATAGTCTTCAATTTTTTTGGTGGGTGACGACCCGTAGTTCAGTTCTATTACAGAGTGGACGATTTTTGCAGTTTTATATTTTTGGATACTGGCCATATCCAGAAAGTTGCCAATGTTGGCGTTGATTTAGTTTTGTAGCAAGTGTAGCTTTTTGCCTATAGAGGTATATATTTAGTTTGGTAGCAAGTGTAGCTTTTTGCCTATAGAGGTATATATTTAGTTTGGTAGCAAGTGTTGCTTTTTGCCTATAGAGGCGTATCTTTTGATTTTTAGCAAGTGTCGCTATTTGCCTTTTAGAGGTATATTTGCTGTTGAGCAGTATTTTGGTAATTGAGTCTAGCAAACTTAAAATTTAGCTTTCTGAAATGAGTGAGTAGTTCTCTGATAAATGTCATATTGTATGCATTATATAGAGTATATTTTGAGATTTTCACGATTATGACTTTTTGATTCTTAGGAATATTTTTGCAGTACTTATCTTTTGGAGATAAGTTTATAGCCTAATACTTTATAAAGTATTAAACCCCACAAGTTCTTTAAGTTTTTTGTTTAGTACAGGCCGTGGAGTGTTGGGTGCTATCAGATTTCGTACAAACGTGCTGGAGTTTACTTTAGCACACCTGTTCGGAAGGGCAAGCATTGGGGGGAATTTGCTTTGGCGTAGTGATCTACCGCGATGCTACACATAGCTGGGCAGTTCTACTGTGTTTTGCCTGAGCTCAGTTCTTGGCTGTGTTGTGCGGAGGGCTGATGGCAGTGTCACCTTACGGAACACCCTATTTTCGGTTTCTTGAACTTGTGGTAATGCTTTATGCATTTTTTTAGTTTGGTATGGACTAGATTATACCTCCTTTTGTTGGTGGACATCTGGGTCACCAATTCTGTTTAGTTTTCCACCTTTCGGACTATCATAGTGAGGGGTGTGTCCCTGGTTTTTTGGGTGTTGGAGAGCTTATTTATTGTGATTCTCTGGGGTGAGGCCAGTAAACGAGGGTTTCTCACGCAACTTGAGAAAACGCAATACGGGCTTGAAGTTCTCTAGTGTTGCCACCTTGGGATCCAATGGGTATTGCTCTCTGCTGCTTGAAATTCTCAGTGGACATTTCGCCTTGTTGTGATGTTCCGGAAAAGCATTGATTGCTTCGAATCTTTTGATTCATTATTTTTTTGTATATAGACTATATCATGTCTGTCTGTAATGTCAGATGATGATATTTTGGGTTATCCTATGTGGATTGGTTATGACTGTGTGTCATGGATTGTTACGACCAAGAAGGTTGTCCTTTAAAAGTGTATATTGATACGACAATCTATAATATTTTTTTTTGGGTTTTAAAAATAGTTCTTGAATTGGAACTTTAGGTCTTCTGACTTGTAAATTTTTAACTATTTGGTTAGTTGGAAGTAAAGTTTTGAATATAGTATTCATGCGTGGAATTAAATTTGTTAGACTTTCACCGATTTTGTACTACTTTGATTTTGTCTTTTTCCTGGATTTGTCTTCCCGATAGTGTCTTCCGCAAGGACGTGTAATACGCGCAGTTATTAATTCAAATTTATTTTCCACAGCATTTCATAGAAAGTTTGATATTTAAAATAGCCTATCGAGCTAGTCTATTTTTTTTCGGAGGGGGGTAAATGTAGCATTCAATATTTCCGAAGCATTTCTCAGGTTAAGATTAAATGAGTACGAATGCTACATAGTAATTTATGCATTATCAATTTAAGTATTAACGCAGTTTGATATAGTTAGGAATTTAAATGCTTAAAAATTACCTTATAAATTTTGAAGATTTAGCTCAGTTTTGTTGATTGTATATTCAGTATATTTTAAGATGGTATTTGGCACTAGATTCCATATCCGGTGTAGTCATGCTCATTTATTTTGTAGAGTTTCCTTTTATCGATGGTTTTCTCCTATGAAAATCCTTTCATTGTTTTGATTACAGGATCTGATATATTTTTGAAAATCAGGTTAGTTTCGATTGAAGTTTATAGCTGTCAAGTAAACCACAGAGTGGTTAAAGGTAGGTAGTTTCAAATTCTTACAGTGCTTTTACGCGCTAAGCCGACAGCCAGATAATTTATGGTGGTGTGTTCGGAAAATGGTGTTGGTCAACGTTGGAAATTGGTTGGTGCCCCGAATTCGGTGTTAAATCGAACATTATGTTGCTAACTTCGGGAAGTAATTAAAGTTCCGTTTCCTGCTGGGAAGCAGCCATTGAGAGAGGGGGACTTAAGCACTTATTCCCCGGCCGTGAAACGCGGTGCAAGCGTTTTTTTAGAGCTAGTGCGGACCTATGAAAGGGGAATCTAAGTCACTATTTTTGAGGGGTGATAGGCCTGGTAATTTCCACTTGCAGGTAAGATTTTGATTTTGCTAAAACTGGGATTTTTATTAAACCAGAAATATCTTCATTTGCAGTTTTGAGGTTGGAATTGAGCACGTTTTAGTACAATCACCAGCTTAGACCAGCTTAGAGTAATTTAGCTCACATCAGCTAAGTTTAGCTTAATCTAGCTTAGTTTAGCTCAACTAGCTTATTAAAGTTTGGGAAACCAGTTTATGGAAGTTACACACTTTTGAGTTGGAACTCGATGATCTGTTCTGAGGCTGTTTCTAATTACTTTATGGGCCTTCAGCTGTTTGAGATTTGGATGTGAAAATTCGGGAAATTAGGAGTAACTGGAGGAAGAAGGAGACGATTGTAAATACTACCTCATGGATGGGTGAAGTCAGGATTGACGTTAAGTTGCTGAACCAAATACACTAAACATAAGGTTTATCAGGCCAGTTTTTTTAATTTATATATCATGTAATACCAACTTGGTAAGTCAAATAATTTAATAATTTAACTTCGTACTATAGAAAGGGTAAGGTCTGACAAAGGGTTCTAGAACACTTGAGACGCTAGAAATACTCACCGTTTGGTTACATTACCTCTTTTACACAAACTTTACCAAGTAGCGTAATAATCAAATTACAATAAAATCATATTGCATTACTTTGTCTGGAACCGTATTAAATTTGGTTCTAATGTTTTAATAAACCATCCAGTAATTATTGCAGGTCTGCTACTGCTAACCTAAGAATATATATTTTGATTTCATAACCGGTGTGTTTTATTCCTCTTGATAAGTGTTTTCAGATATGTATCTGTGAAAGACGTCAACAACTTTAGATCCCAAGTGATTTTCTGACTTTCTAGCACTTGGTGAGTATTATACTATTCAAAGAGTCAGTGGTGCCCTCGGGTTGAAAGAGTGAACTGGAACTATGTAGTGAAGAACCCAGGCTAACCGACATAAGAGCTAACCGTTCGCAAATTTAGGTGATAAGCTATCAGTAGTTTGCCACAATGCAGATATTCCTTTTTTGTAGGATAAGTTGCAAAGTCTACAAAATACTGGTGTAAGTTCATCGGCGCATGTCTTGAGAACAATGATAGGAATTTCGTCTGGACCAGAAGCTTTTTTGACGTCGAGTCCTTTAAGAATCCGTTTAACAAGACGCTGACGGAACACGATTTCAGACATTTGCGATTGAACTGAGGGAATGTTGGGTGGTGGTTTTCCCTGAAAGTCTACAGTGGAATGCGAGGAAAACAGTTCAGCAAGTAGGTTTGCTTTATCCCCGGCTGTGGTTGCTATTGTGCCGTCGGAACGTGTTAGAGGTGGAATAGTTGACTTTGTAAAGTTTTAGCTGACGGCCTTAGCGACTGGCCAAAAGGACCTTGATCCGTTAGGACTGGCAAGAAGTTTGTTTTTGATTCTCTCGTTATGAGCTTCTTTGCTTTGGTCTATCATTTGCTTACATTGGCTTCGGGTGGTAACAAAGATGGCGCGATTTTCAGGAGTAGGGTTTTACGCCACTGTCGGTAAGCCAGGTTTTTAGATCTGATAGCACGCTCGCAATTCTTGCTAAACCAGGGCTTGCCGTTGGAAGGGCGCTTTTTGGAGAAAGGAATAAAGGCCTCCATGCTAGTTAGAATGACGTCGGAGACCTCCTTTGCACAGACAGATGGATCATCCGAAGAAAAGCATACGCTTAGCCAGGGAAAGTTGCGAAAATGGTCCTTTAGGTCTTCCCACTTAGCTGATGTATAGTGCCAAATCTTACGGGGTTTAGGAGGTTGTTCAGAACTAATTGGCAGCTCGCTTAGGGTTGAAATAAGTTTGTGATCGGAAGAGCCCAATGGTGGTTGTACGGTGACCGTATATAGGTCTGGATTTGAAGTTAAAAAGAGATCTAAAAGACTAGCAAAATCCCCAGCTCGGTCTGGAACCCGCGTTGGTTTTTCTACGAGTTAAGTTAGACCAGAACTGATCGCAAAAGATTCGGCCTCGCGGCCTTGCTCATCGTTGGTGTTTGAGTATTTAAGCCAGTTGACATTGTGGACATTAAAGTCGCCAAAGATAGCAACTTCGGCATTCGGATCGAGGGCTGCTATTCATTTTACTGTTTGGTATATTCAGTGGTTTTTGAAACATTAGGAATTTTTTTAACTTTTTGACTCCCTGTAACTAAGTCTAAGTTTTTATGTAGTTAAAAAATACTTGCAGTGAATGCAGTGCAGAGTAAGAACGTAAAGGTTTAAGAGGCTTCCATACTAGCATGAAAAGAGTCATCGTTTCCTGGCTTGCCTAATTGAAAATGTAATACAGTTTTATTATTGATGATGAGTTTTTAAATCCGAAACGTATTATAAGTACTAGGTGTAATACGTTATTAAATTATAACAGAGGAGGGAAAATTAAAAATAGTAAAATAAAGCTCTCGACTATTTAAAAAAGCAAAGTTAAGGATGGTTTAAAAAAAACGAGAGGTCGAATGAAAATTCTTTTTATACCAACTTATAGGCAAGCAAAAGTGGTACTTAATCATAATGTAAACTTTATTTTAACATATCTGTTTAAATAAATGCAGAAAAAAATAAAAACGAATTCACGAAATTTCGGTTTTACCCAAATATATTCGGAAGAAATCGGAGTTTTTTAAATTTAAAAATACATTGCAGAATTTAGTAAGGCGCAACTTAAATGGTTTATGAGATCCTTGTAGAGTGAATCCTTATCTGGGACACCCTGTATATCTCTTAGCGAAAGATAATATCTCTTCGCATAAGGGAAATTTATCTTTAAATCTTTATTTGAAGGACTTATCTTAAAACCAAATGACCACACAATCGCGGACAACGGGATACAGAAGCATTATAGCCCCAAAGATGGCTTAATCGGGTTAACATTTTAAGCAATTTTAGATCGTCCTTCAAAAATGTGATAAAATTTTAAGAATCTGCATTTTTCTTAACAACTATAACTGAAAATTGAGGTCATTACCTTTATTACCTTTGTCATTAAGTTGTGATGTCAACAAAAGTATTTTAATATGTTTTATTTTTTTATACAGAATAATCCAAATAGAGTGTTCACCATTGGAAAGTTATTACTTAGAAAATAAAATAAGTTAAATTGGCAGACCGATATGCAGATAACGGATTTTTTGACTGCCTTTATAATGAGATAAAAAAAACAAAAAGAATTGAACACAGCGTATTTGAGTTTAATTATTTTTGTTTAATTAAGCCTTTGTCATTGTAACATTTAGAGTTTGTTGCCCCTCAGTCTAAAGTTTTTTTTGGGAAAAATTATGTTTTTTATTATCCCAGAAATTAGTGTCAAATTGTTGTTTTTAAAAACTTAAAGAAAAAAATAAGGACCATTTGGGTAATTAAAAATGTCAATTATAAATAATAATTAAATAAGTCTAGAAAAATTTAACATATTGTGTTTCCCTTATAGCTAGAAAATGCGATGTTGGGTTATTTTCTTTTAGATAGTAAACAGTCCCCTGGGTTGCTAATTTAATTATTTCTATATCAAAATTGCTGCAAAATTATCAATTAAATGCACATTATTTAGAAAACTCGATTTTAAATCAAAAACAACTCTTTTGGGTTCAGAACAAACGCTCTTGGGTCAATAAAAATGCTCTTGAATCATGATAACATTACTTTCAACGAAGAGAGAAAGGAAACTTATGGCAAAAGAATTACGGTTTTAGCCAAGAGCGATCGCATTTGAACCTATTTTAAAGTGCGAAGCGTTTGGATTAAAGGCATAAATGTATATCTTCTAATAGGTTAGCTTCTTCAGTAAATGACAATAAATTATTTGCCAACGATGTTCATGAAATTAATTTTAATAATCTCAGATGCAGGGTGGCAGCCGTTTAGAGAAACAAATCGGTACAGTGGCGGCACCAGATTTTTTGGGATGAGTGGGCACAAGTGGGGCCGATGATTTTTGAAAACAAAACTTGTCCTTTTGTCCAAAGTGACCTCTAAAAAAAAGTCATCGTTCTCTCGAAAATAACATACAACACCACTCTTTTCTCATCAAAACTTTCATAGCTAAGTCCCTCTTCACCCCGGAAATTTTCATCAATTTCATCAATTTTGGAGGGGCACCAGGGTGGGCACTCATGTTACTAGGGTGGGCCAGTGCCCACCCTGCCCCCCCCCCCCTGGCGCCGCCGCTGAATGGGTACCCGGGTTTGTCATAATTTTGTCCGACTCTCCCCTATTTTAACAAAAAGCTGTATTGATCCTCGTATAATCCAAATTGAAAATTAATAATAAATGCAATTTTCCATTAACTGCATATTGTTTTGCAGGTACGCTCCATCATTCGACGCCAGACCGACGTACTGTAATGTTTGCCGCTACAAAATAAATGCCCGACATTTGTTGCGATGTGAAGTTTGCAAGTTTAATGTGCACAAACGGTGTGCAGCCAAGGCCATAAACAACTGTAAATGGACGACATTGGCATCGGTTGGAAAGGACATTATCGAGGATGCCGATGGGGTAAGTTTAAGCCAAAGATGTCAGAGTAAAATAGACCTTGCATTTCATTCATAAAAGTACTTTTTCACCGAGCCGACGTAACATTGTTTATAGAGCACATTCTATCGTATGGCGCTGGAAAAAAGGGCGTAACTCCAAAAATATCTAATTTGAGTTAGGACTACTATAAAACACCGGCCGGTTATATAATAATATTTGAACCAGCAAATGCACGTATCTCTCCATCTTATAGTTATTCTGATATCGCAAATTTATTTTAGGCCTGATCTTCTATTCTAACACTGATGAAATCACAAAAAGCCTTTTGTCTTTTCAGTTTACTTTATTGGAGAGCATAGTACCGGGGATACGCCCTGTAGTAAACTACATTACTCCCCTAGCTATTTTAGAGATCAAAAGATTTAATACGAATATTGGTACCAAAGATTGCCCTACATTATTTTCTCTTCTTGAGTAGGCTGGTAGCATTTAAAACGGCGATAATTGCGTTACAGGATCGCGTTGAATTCAACTTTCCATTAAGTAAAGAATTAGCATCTCGGGCCATTCTCAGCTGGCTTTCAGTAAAATACGATTTAAGTTAGCTACGTCCCTCCATGCTTCACAGTCCTGACAGTCGTCTTGTCAGTAAAACTAAGTGAAAGGCATAATTTCTTCCACGTTCGTTATGTGTCTTGTATAATTATTTGGAGCTTTCATCATCTAATCAAGATATATCGTTTGAGAAAGTGTTGCAGTCGTTTGATGTTGACCGCAATCACTTCCTCAGCCTCTATCCATGAGCTATATAGGTCTTGAAATCACACTGCCGCCCGAATTTATCATCACGAGTCTCACATCATATGCTGATTGCTTCAAGAAACAGAATTTCTATAAGCGACAGTGTAGGGGCACTTTCCAAATATAATTATTTGAGTTTTCACACCCTTTCCCAAGCCTCTCCAATAAAAATATTACTTAATCAAATTGACAACTACTCCAGCCTCTCTATGTACGATGCCATGCGGATTCTTTATTAGTTCAAAATTATTTTTGGTCCCAATAATATTCTTAATAAATTTGGCTAATTTATATCCCTTGCAAACATCACATTGTCGATAACCAGCAGTTTTGGCGAACATTTCATCCCATCTTTGATGCCTTGTTCTTGCATCTTACCAGTCTGTTCTATTTACTGGTTAACTACTTCTTCTGCCATATCTACTACGACTTAACTTGGTTCGTTTTATCTCATACACGGCTTTCTATTTAAATAGCTTTGATGCTAACAGCCTGAGTTTGAATATTTTACCCCACTTTTCGTTAATTTATGTATGTTGATTAATTTTGCGAGCATTAGAGTCCTTCGGAATTCTCCTGCAATCTGCATAGAGATCCTATTCTATACATCTCTCTTCGCAGGCTTGCCTCTTTAGTATTTTAATTGTTTTCTGTCAGATATTTTAAAAAATGTAACTTCTGTCTGTGTTTTTAAGTATTAATTAATTGTTATTGACCAAAGTGCGCTCTACTATGTCTTTGTGTTTTTAGACCTTATTTATTGAGAAACTTTCTAAAACAGCTTTTGTTGTTTATTTATTTTTTCCTACTACCACCTACGAAAATGAGAAAAAAAGCACGGTTAACTTGGCTCGAAAGCGCCGAATATCACACGCGTGTTGAAAAAAATATTTTAACTCTAGAGTTGAAATGCAATACTCTATTTAATTTAAGCATATGGTGCCAACTTGACAGACCACGCCTATTTATTAAAAAGAACAAATTTTAGAAAGCAGTTATTGTAAAGTGTCGAATAATTCAGAATTACGCCATCTGAAATTATAAAAAATGTTAATAATATACTGGAAAATCTATTACCAGAACAAGCAAACCGCGCTAAAGAGAGTGTCATGTATTAAACAACAAATCCTTAATGGTACCGATAGCGTGGAGAATAGAGCTCTAGCCTACAGATCGCAAGGTCACAGGTTCAAATTCCATCATGAGTATTTGTTTTTTTTTTATAAAAACAATTATTATTATTATTATTATTATTATTATTATTATTATTATTATTATTATTATTATTATTATGACTTAGCCTTACGGCTTAGCACTCCCTCGCAGGGGAACATTCACTTATCCCAGATATCTTAGATATCAAAAGGATTAAGCTCTGTGGGGGCCCTTTCCCTGTTATCGGGCCCACGGCGACGATCGTCCTTGTTGGATCCCACAAATTTTCTGATGGTTCGGGCTATGGAGAGTAGTACTGCCTTCTGTAGAACTTTGTAAAGATGGTCGTTAAGTCCCAGTTCTTTGATGTTTTTCAGGAGGCTCTTTGGGACCACCCCAGTTGATGACATTATAATTGGCACTGTTCTGACGGTATTCATCTGCCATTGTCTTTGTAGACGTCCTTCAAGTTCTCGATATTTTGCGATTTTTTCAGCGTTATTATTATTATTATTATTATTATTATTATTATTATTATTATTATTATTATTATTATTATTATTATTATTATTATTATTATTACAAATTTTTTGAATTGAAATCTTCCTTGAAGGTTGGAGACAATGATGTTTCTTGAATGATAGAATAGTTTTGGACTTGCATTGTCTTTAATTTGTTTTACATCACAACGTTTACGAGTATTCACCTGAAGACGACTGGAGATACTTACCAGTTGAAACGTTGTGATGTAAAACAAATTAAAGACAATGCAAGTCCAAAACTATTCTATCATTCATGAAATCTTCCTTGTTGGGTGGATTTTTTAAATTTATGATTAATGCATCTTTCCTTGACTAAATTTAAAATTTCCGGTTAATCTAGAAGTCAATCTAGGATTAGTTCTTCCTATGATATTTATATAAAATATAAACACTTATGTTAATATTTATTTTTCAACACTAGTGTTAAAATATTTTTTTCACAAATCAAAGGCTTTTTCAATAATTCTTTGTGGTCCTAATAAAAATAGAGTACATTACTTGTGTAAAAGTGATTATTATAAAACTCTGAGAATTTCTGCACTCGGCTGACGCCTCGTGCTAAATATCTCCTCGTTTGGGAAGTATCACTTTCTTCACTTGTTATGTAATATACTATTAGGTACACACGAAATCGTAAATTCACACTATGAGTCAAATTAAATAAAATTCTTGGAAAAGATAAATAATAATATTGTTGTTCCCAATTATTTGGACATATCCCATTTTTAAATATTCTATACCATTTCGAAAAAACTATAAATTTTACAATCATTACAAAATCTAATGTATAACCTCGTCAAAGAAACCCCCACATTATTTATTATGCAGAAAAGCTTCCTTTTGTTAAAATAACATGATTATACTTTTCATTAAATGCAATTTAAAATTGAATAGCGTTGGGTTCAAAAACGGGCCCGCGAGATAATTACAGATTGGCAGCGTTAAATGAAAAAGCTTTTATTTTCCCTTCCTGTGGTGAGACAAGAAACACGAGATTGACCCTTTGAATTATTTTTAGGATATAATGAACTGATTTATAAATTAAGGGCTAAAGCAAAACTACCGCGGCAGTGGCTCAGAGGTGAGGTACTTGCATTCGACCGTGGCGGTCGATGCTACTAGTGATTCCTATAATATCGGGACCGAGAAGCACGTTATGGACCTCTGGGGGCGTAAAAAGAATAACTAGTACATACACGTGGTTCGGATTCCACGCTGTAGGTTCCGTCTGGCTGATATTATCCAGACGATAGGGGATACAATGAGCCTTATAGGCCTAAGTATACTGGCTCTTCCGCCAACCGCAAAAAAAAATAGCAAAACTATACCTACCTACGTGACGTGATCTTATTATATAATACTGTGATATTTAAAGTGGAAAGAAAAGGAAATTAATTAGTTTTCAAATATTTTATTTCATTTATAATTCATCTACAAAACAGGGTCGATTTATAATTTTATTAGGTAAGTTATGACCAGGTAAATCACTTTTATCTACTAGTATAAAATATATATTAATTATTCAACTGCTTTTGAGCAATTAATAGTATCTATAAACAAACAACATGAGCTTTAATAACTCACTTCTATAACTCACTATAATAAATCGGAAAATATTCTTGGAATTATTTACGGATATTATATTCGGAATCAAGGTACTTTTGTACAAGCCGATTGGCCGAAATGTAACTTGAATAATTTTGACGTTTTCAAATTAAGTTAATACCTAATTATTGTAAATTTTGTGCCGAAAAAGATGAATTTAGATAGTGAAGATGAATTACTACGTACACCTCCAGAAATAAGACAAGTAACTAATATGTAACCATACAGAATTTATTGCCCGAAAAATCCAAAAACAAATACAAAGGTGCATACTAAAATTTTCAAAATTGGTGTAGAGCAGTTAGAACATTAAGTCATCGTTTACAGAAAATGTACTTTGGTATATTTAAGCGAACTTAGCACAAACTATACAGTATCCTCTCTATGGACTTTCTACTCCATGCTAAGAAGCACACACAACATAAATAATGGAATCAATATAAAGAATTATTTAAAATTACGCGCGTTTCTTAAACGTCAATCAGAGAAACATGTAGGTTAAAAGGCAAAAACTTTTACGCCAGAGCAACTTAATAATTTTATAAATGAAGCTCCTGATGAGAAATATCTGGCGACAAAGGTACTAGATCTCACAATAATTCAATCGTTTTTATCATCTAGTCAATTACATAATTTATTTTAGGTTGCTTTAATAATGGACATTATAGGTGCTTGTCGTGCAGCAGAATTGCACTTTATGCAAATTACAGATTTAGAAGATCATGGATCTATTTTTATGACCAGTATATCAAATACAAAAACAAAAATTGCCAGAAAATTCACTTTTGCGGGAAATTTTAATGCCATAGTTAGGAAATATTTAAATCTGCGTCCTACCGATATATCGCAAACGATATTATTCTTTAAATTTCAAAATGGAAAATATCACTCACAAAGAATTGTCATTAATAAATTTGTAGCGATGGGGAAAGACATTGCTACATTTTTAAAATTACCAGACTGTAATTTATATAAAGGGCACTGTTTTCGCCACTCGTCGGCAACTTTATTAGTAGATACTGGAGGGGATATAACTCCACTGAAACGCCATGACGGTTGGCGATAAACTACTGTAGCTGATGGGTTCGTTCCGAAAAGACTAAGACAGATACTGCAAATAAAATATACAGTTCTATAACACCTTAACCAGTTAGTACATCAACAACATATATGCAACAAACACAAAAAGAAACAATAAACTTGCATTATTCAGTCCCACATATTTAGTTTACTGGTTGTTCAATATTTATAGTTAATTTTATTAATAAACATAAAAAGTAATTACAACTAAAATTTTTATAGCATTATAACAATGCTATCAAGTAACTATCAAGATTTGTGAATAACGTTTTTTTTCTGTACTTGTATCTTAGTATTTATATCAAAGAAGTATTTATAAACAAAGAAGAAAAAGGTTCACTGCTCTGGGTGAACCATTTTTCGATAGCCTGGAGGAACTAAGCAACTTACAACTTGGACAACTAAGCAGGTTTCTGAATAGTAGTGGCTGGTTTGAATTAGTTGTTAAAATCCTTCTGCGGTGTATGCCGCACTAACCATCAGAGATGAAGGTGGGTTCTAAGAAACACGTATGGTATCACAACGGACCTAATAGGACTACATGAGACTGTTTGGTCAGAACCAAAGGTCTGCCACTCTTACCTAACCGAACCTAACAAAGTACAGTATCCAACTTGCGGTAATGGTCATTACTAATTTGATGAATTACAGAACTTCATCTGCGTGAGTTATGACCTACATTACCGTTCGTTGAATAGTATAATATTAACTTGAAGTTTGCTGTTAATTCCACATTATAAAATGACAATTTTGACATTTCCTTGATTTAAACTAGACTTTAGTTTAAATGAACTTTATAAAATTAGGTAAAGTAACATCTATAATTTAAACCAAGGTCAGTTTCAATCGAAGAAATGTCAAAAATGGTCATTTTATAATGTGGGATTGATAGCAAAGTTCAATTTAAAAGTAATCAACCTGTTCATAACTTGTTATGTTATTTTATATTAAGTTATGACCAAGTAGATCACTTTTAACTTTGCTGTCAATCCCATATTATAAAATGACCATTTTTTCGATTTAAACTAAACCAATAATTAAATGTTTTAAGCTGATACTTCATTTAAATATAAACAACTCTAGTTACTATATTTTAAAATCTTAAATATTTATTTCTTTTACTTTTTTTAAATTAGTAAAAAGTACTAAGTATAATTTTACCCATTTTTGTATTAAATTTAGACGATTTAGAAATATGCTAAAAATTTAAATATTCATGTACTTATACTTTGTTAATAAAAATATTGTACAACGTGCTTTTGAATGAACAATTAAATAGATAAAATTGGTTTTGTACTAGACGTAAATTTCTGATTCAAAACTTTTAAACAATAAACCTTTAAGAATCCATACATCGGGACATTAAACACATCTATAACATTTATGAAATTTTACTTTTTTTTAACACCTTTCTTCAGTTTGATTAATACGATATTGATGACGTATTATAGTTATGACGTACGGGTAATAATCCACCAAAACTACTTTATTGTTTATTTTATTAAGAATATAATAATTATTTTTGGGTCGAGCTTTCCACACCTGCTTGCCAGATCTGTATATGAAGTAAATTTTTATTTTTATTTATTTTACTCGATCCTTATACCTTTTAGGTTAGAGTATCATGTATATGTATGAGTCGGAAATAATAGTCAGTGATTTATGGCTTTCATATAGAGTGTAGTGGGTTGTACGAAGTTAAGGGAGACAATTCCAGTGTTTATTTGAAATTTTAATAGAGCAGAATATTTATTTTCGTGAAATTTTTTTCCTCTGACTTTATATAAGCCGTTGCTCTCGATATGAAAGCGATGAGTCACTGACTATTATTTCCGACCCATACTATAATAATAATAAAAATAATAATAATAATAATAATAATAATAATAATAATAAATGTCTTTTTATTTCATGTTAAAATAAAAAAATACAAACATAACAAATATATATAATATAATATATCAAGGTTTATCTTCTGTACAGTTGGTAGATCAAGCCAAATTATTTGAAAGACTATTTAACTATCTCTTTAAATTTTTTGTTGTTTGAAGCTTTCATTATTAATGTCAATTGACAGCATCCTTTACCTAATAACCACCAACTATGTTTTTTGTTTCTCTGTGATTATACACAGTATTTCTAGGTTGAAACTTCTTTCTAAGCTGTATAATAGAAGGCAATCGGCCTTATTCAGGAGTCCCTTGTTTATTGGTTATTGAAAAATTTCTAAGAGAAATGGCGGATCCGTATTCTGGTGGTCCCTTGGTTATTTCAGTTATCTGTTATTTTACCAAGGTTATTTGAAAATCTGATATCTGAAAATTATCCAATTGTTCCTATTCACAAAGACAAAATTATTCAATAACAGTTTTCTGTTTTTCAATATTTAAAATAGTTGAGGGAACCACTATTTTCGAACTTGGATATTGATTTCTTTGGGTTTTAAATTTGAAAAATGGCCGATGTATTGAATTTTCCCTTATTAATTAATGCAATAAATAACAAAATCGAAACGTAAGTAGCATTACTTTTCTTTTGAAGAGAAATTTTAATGTAATTTATTTGATATCTTGTAGTATCTGGCACAATCGCCAGTGAAGGCAGACCCGAAATGTTTCAGATCCTATGGACTTACCAGATGGATTATTTCGAAAAATCTATCGGTTTAATAAAGATACATACAGGTACTTACTTAATAAAATCAATCCCCTCTTACCAGATGTGGAAAGGGAAGGACTATCAATCCCAAAACATCTAGTAGTTTTATGTGCACTGCACTTTTATACCCAAGGAAGTTACCAAAAGGGGGTCGGCCAAGATTTTAATTCACCAATTAGCCAGCCCTCTGTAAGTAGGTGCATAGAGTTGGTAACAGATATTTTAGTGGACCATTTTGGGAACAAAATCAGATTTCAGTTGAAAGAGATGCAGAGAATGCGAAATTTTTTAATGAGTTAAATGGGTTTCCAGGTAAGATGTTAAAAAGGTGGTGTACCTGTATCATAAAATATTGAAATTTTTATTGTAAAGCAAAAAAAAGGGCGTTATATTTGCTATGGTTTTTTAAATACTAATAAATGATTTGTATAAGTTTATACAGGACAGATTTATTTTTATTTAAATAACTGTCTTAAAAAACATTTTTTTATCTAATATTTTGTTATAAGGTATAATTGGAGTAATAGATGGAACTCATATTCGTATTCAGGCACCACCAGTAGATGATGAAGAGCTATACTATTTTATAACAGAAAAGGCTACCTACAGCATTAATGCCCATAAATTTATTTTTTTCTACATAATTAGTATATATCTCAAATTGTTTTTTCGACGTTCTCTTTTTTGTTACACTGGTAATATCCATGTTTCTTTACAAATACAAAACTCACAGAACAAAACTTTAAAAATTTAAAAGAGAAAGAAATAAGCAAGCAGTAAAGTTAGGTTAATTTGTCGACAGTTTGTACAAAACGAGCCGCAAAAATTAAAATTCCCTAGATAAACCACTGTTGCCAGATTTTTTCTTGTTTAGGTTTCAGATAACAGATTACCAATTTCAATGTGGACACATGAATACCAATAAAATTTAACATTGAAATATTTCAATAACAGATATTGGAACTTGGCAAATTACCAATGACCACCTGAATAAGGCCGATTAAAATAAACAAAACTTTTAAATACCTTTTTCAAAAAACCTAAAAATAGGCGAGATACAGAACTAAAAGATCCAAGTGCGGGCCTCGTCATCAAAACGTAGCCTGCTATACTTTATGTTGCTTGTCTTATCTTTTATTAGTCATGCAAATTACGGGTCGGTGGTGAGTTATTTGGCATTCCGCTGCGGTGTGTTTTTCTGCAGCAAGTTAATTTCAAATTGGTGACACGTGAAAATGGTAAAATTTAAAAATAATTAACTAGTAGATATGGTGCTAAATTAAGGTAAGTGTCGTCAAAGTGCGGCTGCTCCCTCGAGATTATATGCAGAATGCTTTCTCTTGCGGGCTCATCCTACACCCAAAAGTTTTCTTAATGTTATTCAACTGGCAAGTTAGGTAGAACCGTATTTGATCCATAGTTTAATAAATTACCTTATTTTTAAGTTTAAAAAAAAAGTATTTGAAAATTTTGTTTATTTTAATGCCTTCTAAACACAGCTAAAAAATAAGTATCAATTTAGGAATCACTCTGTATATTTGCAAGTTTGGACGTGCATCCAGCTAGTAATTTGACGAACTATATAAATATTCCGGCTCGACCATAAGACCACAGTAAATATACAACATTTAAAAACAAGTGTAACTTTTTTAATCAGTATTACCTAGTTAATAAACCTCTGACCTCCGTAACATAAACTTTAACCATTATTCTAATCTTGCATTTCGCTCTAAGCCGCAAAGCTCATATTCTGAGTAACACGGTAAGTTGAGGGTATTTAAGTTTGAAAACATTTATCCCCTTTATCGCTTTCTCCCCCAGTAGTTAATATAAGGCTAGGAATATTTAAAATCGATATTGTAAATACCTGAGCGAAATATCCGACATATAATATATATAGTGATTCACAAGTATGGCACTACACGATATTACAATATTTCTTCTTGGTTTTAACCATAGGTATACTGATATCATTTAGATGTTCCCAGAGAACCGCGGTAGTAGCTCAGAGGTGAGTTACTGGCATTCGACAGTGGCGGTCCGAGTTCGATCCTCGGAGTGGGCATACTGACAATATAAAAAGTATGTCTGAAATGTAGCAGGTTTAAGAATGCAGGGAAAAGTGTAAAAAGTATCATCTTCCAATCCAAGCCTGTCACTAGGTCGGATGAGATCGAACATCTCGAGAGGTGCGGAAGAAGGACACACTCCGCAATCGGTAGGTCATGCAATGGCAATAAAACCGAGGGTTGACAGCCCTTGGAGGTATTGCATGACTGATGATCATAGTTCGGAATTCACGTTAAGCTGTAGGCCCAAGAGCAAGCTGGCTGAATCTTGGGAACGATCAGTGGTCATTAGTAACACAGTACACACTGATCATGTTCTCAGAAAAGGTACAGGCTTCGAAAGTCCCTACTCAACCAAAAATTTAATAGAGTTTTTAAACTAATTAAAAAAAGTTTTAATTTCACTAAAGGTTAGATTAATATCACTGAACGTAAAAAACGTGTTTCCCAGTATCTCCCTTCTATGTATTAGTTTAGTAGAGTGATTACTTAGAGGAAAAGAGCTATCGAGGTTGATAGTTTCCAACCTTTTACTTTTATTAACAACTAGTACTCGAACAAAAAAAAAGTAATGTAACCAAAAATATTTTGAACATATAGCCGGATTAGTAATAGTGTCTTACCACCCACAATTTTTTAGGTCTACTCAAAACTCAAACCAACACGAGACTACGGGAGCGAGGATGAAACAGTATTAATGTCTCTGCTCCATAGGTCAATAATGGTAAAATAAACTGATTAAAGGTCTTTCTTTTGAGACATAAGGAGAGTTTTGACTTAAAAATATAATTTAGCTTGCCGATTGCTACCCAGGTTAATTTTATATGGTGGACAACTTCAGTAGTTTGATTGACCCTTCCTATGCAACTTTCGTGTCCTAAATATTTTTGTGAAATAGTCTGGTCGATGCTTTTTCCAGTGGTACTTATACTGAGCACAAGATTTGTAATTTTTTTTACATGTTTATCCTTAGTCCAACCTCTAGGAAGGACATACAGAGCCGGTTTAATAATTCGTTAGCTTTGTCCATACGGTCAGCTGTCAGGACAATATCTGAGATGACTCCATTTACATCTAGATTTGCCCTTTTGCATACATATTTCAACAATGTTATAAATAGTATTGGGGACATGGTGTCGCCTTGTCTACCTACGCATTGTATAGGAAAATTGTTGGTTTGTTTTACTCCGAGTCTAATACAGACCCTACATCAGTCGGACTGACAGTCCTGAATGATATCAATCCTTCGTCATTCTCTCATCAGTTTTTTTTAAATGAGATTTTATATCCGGCCATCCATCCTTGAAATGTGCCCTTACACAATTAGTATTACTGTTATTCCCCCATTAAGACTGTCATTCTGACTGATTGTGTAGAGTCTCTATATCACTTGCTGTAACATTTTGATATACCGGTGCGTACATAGTGCGTCAGCTTATATAGCTCCCATACAGTCTTTTATTGCATATTGACTACCCTAAACTACAATATATGTTTAAAATGCCTCTTATTTTAATAACTCGACACATTCTTGAAAAGATCTGTTTACATTCCTTAATATTGTAGGTTACATGATGATTATGATAAAGTGTAAGTCTACTTATGAATGATATTTTTAACTTAATTCGTATAAAAACTAAAGACGCAAAAAAAGCTTCCAGCATTTTTTGTTTGTTTATTGTGTTAAAGGCCTTTTCGTAATCCACAAAAACACAACACCAAGAGGTTGTTGTATTCGATACATTCTTTTATTAGATTTTTCATTACCCAGCAAGTGGTCGTTCGTGCTATATCCAGTTCTAAAACCGACCTGTTCACGTGACTGGTTCTATAGTCTGTTTCAGAAAGGTGTAGAGTAATAAAAGCTCTTTAGGTATGCAGGTGTGACCCAGCGAATAATTTTGCCGCTTTCATAATTTTGAATTGATTTCATTGCAAAATTCTTTATTTTCATCAAGTGCAGGTAGTACCATCTGGGTTAGGGTTAACTTATGGGTTTTGTCTATTGTTATCCATTCACAAACACTGAAAATGATGTGACAAGGGCGTGCATTATGTACATAGTACAGGTACACTTATTTTTTAATAAACATTATAAAAAATATAAAAGGAAGCTCAGCGGCAAGCGGATAGAGTAGTGCGTCTATCTTTTGCATTAAAGTACACATGGACGCCAAAGGTAATGGCTTCCCTGGGGCACGTTGCAGGGCAGTGGCCGTTCCGTGCTTGATTTATTTATATTTTCACGTTAGATGGCTATCTTTTGCAGTGAGTTTATTCCAGCAGATGGCGATCTGCGGTTTTCATCATATTTTTATTCGAAAAAATGTCTTGAAAACATATTGTCGCTCTAGTGGGAATTGCTTACGGGTTATGGCTTTCTGATGAGTTTTAACAGAAACGAAACAGTCTGTCATTGTCTACCTGTGCCCCAGGGAACGAATTACCTTTGGCGTCCCTGGATACTTTAATGCAAAAGATAGATGCACTACTCTGTCCACTTGCCGCTAAGCTTGTGCATGCAACGGACACTAAATTCCACTATTTTATTTATTATAAAAGATACAAAATACAAAAAATACATTACACAGAAATTAAATTATAAAAAATCATAATATTCTTCGTCATCTAAGGAACTGTCTCCTCTCGACATTATAATTAACGGTTCGACGGTCCGATCGATCAGGTGGTCAAGATCCCATATTGTCTCCTCTTCTTTAATGCCATGATGGACTGCGCTATTTGCCAGTTCTCTGGTGTCACTTCCTTAATGGTTTGATCAAACAGTAGCTAAACATCTTTCTTTGAATGTAGTGTTGTGTCTTGCTGCAAATCCTTTCACTTGCGCCCATATAAGTTCTATAGGATTTAGTTCGCAATGATACGGCGATGTGCGCAGCACAGTTACACTATGTTTTTCAGCTATATCTTCCACGGCATATTTCATAAAACGATGTTTGTGTAAATTTGCTATAGCTAATAGTTCCATCTTTAGCAAATTATCTTCTTTTTTTTTCTTTGGTTAGTTATCATAAATAATTTAATGCACAAAATTTTTGTGCGTCTATGGCCGACCCCGAAATTGAGTCGAACTGGACGAAATTTCCCATTTTATTACTCTACACCTTTCTGAACTAGATTATAATTTACTTTCCAGTCTTTTGGTGATAATCTTTGTAAAGAGTTTGTAAATATGTAAGAGCAGTGTTATGGAGCGGTAGTTTTTAAGTTCCGTCATACCTTCTTTCTTATGCAATAATATAATTGCTGCGTTGTTCGACTGAGTTGGCGTTATTGCTTCACTTATACTATACTACAACTATAAAATCGTTTCTTCTTTCTCAAAAAAAATAATATACCTAATTACTTTAAATAATCGGTAACATACTCAATAAACTAGCCAAAATAATTCATTTTATTTTTTTATTGAGAAAACAAAACTTATTTTTTTTTCCTTTTCAGAATATTGTTATGCCACATCAGTGGATGGAAGGAAACATTCCAGTGTTATCAAAGTGTGCTGTATGTAACCAAATATGTGGATCTGTACTAAGGTAAGCGTTCAAATATTCTAATGTAATAATAGCTTTGTTCGCGGTAAGGATTCTGAACCTGATTCGGAAATACTCGCATGCGCAGTTTAAAATAATGACGTGCGCCAATTACAAAATTCTTTAACTGCACATGAGAATTATCTGAACTGCGTATGCGAATATTTCCAAATTGGTTCAGAATCCTTACCGTGAACAGGTCTATTATCTTTTGCATAACATGATGCAACTGGATTAAAAAACATCAGAAAATCAATTGCCCTTTACTATCATGTAAAGTTTCTTAAAGGAGTTGATTGAGTTTTTCTATTAGTGTTTCGATAACTAGCTCTGGAATAATTACTTATTTGTACCTATATTTCCTATCATAATAACACGAAAATGGTTGAAATTATTTAAAAAATTCAAAGGCTTGTTTATTTCTTATCATTTGCTAGAGCCCAATAATGAGTATCGAATTTTGTAGCACCCTGTATAATAAAAAGTTACCCTTAAAATACAAGCCCCCCACCCCCTAGCTGATCAACGGCTAAAAATATTGTCTACATCAGTTTGTTTTTCTAGGCCCCTGACATGTGCATATTGTAATTATTGTTGATATTGTTTAATTTAGTTTACAGGACTGGCGGTGTCTTTGGTGTCATGCTACAGTTCATACGCAATGTCGACCAAGTATGCAGAAGCAATGTCCATTAGGCCCTGCGCGAGTAAGCGTAGTACCTCCAACAGCACTACATTCCGTACAGGATGAATCTTGGGAGGTGGTACGACCTCAAGCATCTAGTCCTCTTTTAGTGTTCGTCAATTCCAAATCAGGTAAGCAATTTTTTTTTTGATTACTTATTTAATTTTCTAAATAATTTTTCGATAGGCTAAAATAATAGTTAATTGTATTTTATAAATCATTGTGCGACGCCGTTTGGAGTTATAATCCAGATCGCACAAGTGCCGAGATGAGCAAAATTGGATGGAAATAAAATCTGGTCCTTCTGAACAAAAAAGTACGTAGCCGGGTGGAAATATAATCCGCCTACGAAGCCGATAGATTTACGCTCATTCGAAGAATACTGTCACGTCCATGGGTTTTGTCGCTGGTTCAAATATTTTAGTTCATTAAGACAGAATACGGTACTGTGAAAAACATGTATTTTCTTTGGTACATCACAAATTACATTATCATGAAGTTTGAATACCCAAAATTACATCTATCCACACATCATTAGGATTTTATAGAATCTTCCCGTAAAAATATTCCTCTTTCTGGGAGCGAATGGCAGAAACACAAGTGAATTATAAAAAAATAAGCGTCGAGCAAACACTACTCGTCCGTGTCAGAAGTCCCTTTTTTGGGCACGGAGTAAATAAGAATCGAACTATACTACAAAACAAACAAGCAAGCACTGTTGTCCGCGTAAATTCCCTTTTGGGTACCGAAGAATTGAATTAACTGTTATACATGATAAACGAACGAGTACTAACTCCGAAAACTACCAACAGCCCTGACTGACCACCCCGTTGCAACTCCTCCACACAGCCAATGAACTTAGCTGGTGGGATTTACTTCGGAACCCACTATGGTTAGTGTATAAACTGCTTTTAACATTAACTAATCGGCAGTTGATATTTTCCGTTGGCAGCAATGCATTTTAAATTATTCATATTTTTTAATAGAAATTAACATAAAAGAGTGCTTTTGATATTGCCGACTTTTGTTAAATTTGGATAACAAAAGATTTGTAGGTAGATTATTTTTATTTTAAATTTAAATGCGTCACAAAAGAATAATATTTTGTAGACAGGATATTTGGCATTATAAAACTACGTTTTTTCAACACACATATTTTAGTATGTAGCCGTTATTGTACTTCAGTTGGTATTCATAATCTAGAAATTAAACAAGAGAAAATATATAGGTAACAAGTATCGGTTTAGTTTTAACTAAAAGTGACAGTTCAACTTAAGTTTATGCTGTAATATTACCGTAGTTTAAACCTTTAAAATTTATATATTTTCTGTTAACTTTGCCTCAACCAACAATTAATAACCACTCGAGCTTTAGGTTTTACCACTTGCATTTCACGGTGCTCTATTTTTCTCAAAAGCTTTTAACCAAATATTCTCGACCGTTGCTTTTAAGGTCAAAAGTCACGAACAATTTAGGAACAAAAGTTTTCATCCAAAAAGTTTGCAAATATATGTAAATATAAAGATCAAAGATCCACTCTGGGTGTCCACAAATATTTTAAATAATAATTAGTTAATCAGGTTACTGTGACTCTAACAGAAACGACATTGGCAGAAATGATTTAGTCAGAATCATAGAGGCCCTATTAGCCTAGTTCCTAATTTAATAACCAGGCAACTTTGATTGTGAATAAATAGTATTTAACAATTTCATATCAGTCAACGTTGCCTGGTTAGTTTATTAATGTTTGAACTCTTTGTGCAACCCTACTAATGCCTTTAAGCAATATAAACCTCAGAAAGACATATCTAACCGGTTATAAAACCTTTTACCTACAATCACTATCCTAAATAGCTTAAAATCATCAAGAATTGCTAAAAGGGGAAGAAAATAAGAGGATGTTTAAAAATAAACAAGTGTTTATAAAAAAAAACCTAATAATTATAAATTAAGAAAACTGTACAATCGTTTGGAATATTGTTAATTCTTAATTAAATGTTCATGTAAACCGCTATTTGCTACTAAACAATATAATATCCTAAACGATCGTAAAAATCTTCTGCAAACATTAGCGAGTTGGTGCTGGATAATTCTTTCAGATTGCATTAAGAGTGAATTGTTTAACTACACTAAATTAAAATTATTACTAGTAAAAATCTAATACTTTTAAATTACTGTTGACACTGACAAATCACAGGTTGACAAGTCCAATCAATGCAAGTGTTCGCAGCATCACCTATTGAATTTCAATAAAAAACGAACCGAAATCTTATTCAAATAAGTTAAGATCGGGTTGTCCAAAATTGTTGAAACACCACATGTGCACTCACCACATATAGACTCTAAAATAGTCTTCCTACTACCTTGCTCTAAAGTCAACAGGGGAGCAAATATTTGACAGTCTAAAACTTGCATACCATTTCCTATGTTTTCAACCATGATGCACCATCCGGTATGTTCAATTGTGTTAAAAAACACGAACTTCAAACTTTGGCGATGCGTCATTATTTATTGTATGCCTTGCCTAATTTTTTATATACCTGAATTTTGTTTATTTATTATCCCTTGGATCCTTTAGGATTAAGCGGTCCAGTAGTTAAAATTTCCAATTTTCCACCAAAACGAACCCTATTTAGGGCATGCCAACGTTTTTGTGTAAAATTCTGCTTGGGCTTACACAAGGCCTATGTAATAAATTATACCGAAAAAGGATTGAGCCTTTACAAAATGATAAAGTATATCGCCTGTTCCACTTTTCTGTTCCCAGAGACTTTCATCATTTTAGTGTATTAATTTTAATGAGACAAAAGCGGATATCCATCCTAGCTAGGTTGACTTTTACCTTTAAAATATTAAGAACTCCTTTAAGCATTTCTGATTTAAAATTATTTTGAATGAAAATGTAAACCCTTTACATAAAGAGCAATATTTACTTGACTTAAAATAATGAATAAACCTTTATTTCTAAAAAGTTTTGTACTTATGCTTTAGTAATCAGAAAGGACATTATGAAATATTACTGGTTATTTTCAGGAACAATTATTGTATTTCAGTCGTCAAGCGTTTTCGGTCTTATTAACTAAGGCCATCATCAGGGCTTAACCCTAACGCATAGTCCTGGGTGAGCGACAAAGCGCGTCCGGCGCGACCAACCCGGCGGACGCGGTTATATCAAAACAATGAGAATATATGGTATGTCCTGCGTAGCAAATACCGCGCGGCACGCGCGGCTCAAGCGTTTTTGAAGCACAGCCGGTCAAAATATTTGATATTTCCGCCTTTGGGGCTGTGGTCTGCTGCTCCAGCCACATCATGTCTGGCGTATTTTATGAGTTATTATTTATAAAAACACAGAATTTCTTACTAGTCAGGTGGAAGCAAACATTTAAGAAAGCGTGAAAAATAAATTTTCAAACCACCTGAAAGTGCCTCATATTATAAGGCTGTATTTTGTCTAACACTGTTAGATAATAAAAAAAAAATTATTTTTCATGCTTTCTTAAAAGTTATTATTTAGTTGTGTCGAAAATACCCGTGTTCTTTGGGACATGAAGCATAAGCACTACCACAACAGATTGCTGGTAGATAGAGAATGGACTAAAATTACAAATACAGTATTCGTCTTGCGTCTTTTGTTTAGCCTTTTTTTACGCCATTTTAGAATTCTTTTGTAATACATGCTCTCAGTTAAAAGAATTGTGCGTTTCTTCGTCCACGACATCGACATCTTGAAAACTGAACCGCGACACAGGCGGCGCCATGAGTTTGCACGTAGGACGCTCTGGTAGCGTTTACCGCGATTGCCGCTTCGCGCGCCTGTTGCGCCGGACGCTCTTTGCCGCTCACCTAGGACAATGCGTAAGAGTAAATATAAAATTTATAAGTTGTAAAGTAACAATAAAATAAGTACGTACTATAGTCTACTTATTTACAACTGGCACAAAATTGAAACATATACACGTAGACACTCGACCTGAACAGGGTCGTATTTAAAAAGTCTTGTTTTCAGTAGCGGCTCGCGGTCTTAACAAATGGTGAAGAGCTAGGTATAGTGCGGGTACTTAAACAAACATTGACTAAAAACCCGTGTAACAAAACGTCTCTCTTATCCCCATCTGTCAAACGACTGAATGGAGTTTGAAACAAATTGCAATTTATGTCTTTTTGTATTCAGCGTAAATTACGCTGAATACAAAAAAGTACCTTTCATTTCATTGAAAACCGGCGTACAACCGACCTCCTCCCCTTTTGCAAACTATGTCATTTATTGGGTTCATTTTTCAAACACACAACTAAGTAGATACGTACACTACTGAATTAACTGAAAAATAAAAACAAAATTTTTTAATCACATAGAAAATCATGTAAAAACGATATCTATAAATAAGTTTCGCGAAGCCTTAAAATAAATACCTTAAGGTTAGGCGAACTAATGCTAAAACAATGGTGCATCATACGACTGATCTATTTTTAAATTTCCCTTCATCATAATGCAAATTATTACTTACTGTTTGCCTGACTGACGTCACGTAACCATAGCAACGGTGAATTTCAAACCTATGTTGGGCGTTTGGTCTTCACTTGCTTTGAGCTAACGGGCGCGCCAAAATGCACGAGTGTTTATAAATTATTGTCCATCGGAGTTAACCGCGGCCCTATTATGCATAGCTACATTCGGATTAAATTAATATTATTCATTTGAACATAAATATTTTTTCAAGGCTAAAATGGTTTGGTTTTATTTTTTTTTTTTTTGTGAAGAGCCCACTTTACCTGACGAGCTGCCACTGCTTGTCTTAGTGTGCCTTGATTAAAATCGTGCAGTACAGTATTATAAACTTTTAAATACGATCAATCAATCAATTAATTTTGTTCCAGTTGAAAATAAATAAACATTAGTCAAATAAAGATTTTTTCTGGGCACCGTGTACCGAGTGGCAAAATAAGAATGGACGCCGGCCATATTTCAGGAATCGTTTATAAGAACGTTTTAAAATACAAAAAAAAGCATTACAAAATCGACCAAGATATATTTTTGATAAGTATTTTTAAGTTCCTAAATTTACCGTTAGACGGCGTTCAACATTATAACTAAGAAACTTATAGGATTTTATAATAAACTGAGTTGAGGAAGGGAAACCTCTGTTGAGAGAAGAAATATGAGTTTCAATTGTTTTTCTCAGTAACAACTGTTTATGTTTTTGTTTCAAAACCTACTAAATTAATTTATCAGGTAATTAAATCAGGTAAAATTGCAGTGTTAATTTTCTTTTTGCAACAAAATTCTTCCTAGCGGTCAATTTACACCGTAGCAATAGCAATAGCAAACTATAAATTGCTTAATTTAGACTATTTTAAATCATATCTTACGAGAAAGTAAATTGAGCAACACAACCTAGGCGTATTGCTCAAACAATATATATATATATGGACAATCCAGTTGAGTTGTATCCTCAATATATTTTTTCTACCTTATTTAAGTAGAGTTTGATTAAGTTACTGTTATGTACCTACTTATGTTTGTTTTAAAACAATTTATTTTCAAATTTTTAAAAGATCCAATGATACCACCCAAGTAGCTTTTTAACGTTAGGTCAACGTCGGTGCTGTTAACCACAACTTTAACACAACTTCCTAGCGACCTTCATTTACATAAGTTTGTGGAATAAAATCCTGGTTGTTACGACGTTGCCTCGCGTCTTGAAGTTTATTTAAGGTTATTTTGTTAACGTTAATTTACAAGTATTTCAACTTTAGATTTATTTTATTAAACTATATATCGGAATTAGTCCAGTACATGAGTGTTTAAATTTTGAAGAGTTAAGTATTATTTTTTTATTATGATCTGCACTTAGAGCCATTACTTAAATAAAGTAAATTGCCAAAGGGATCTATTAAAAATGGTAACAACGACCACTTTACTGTTTAATATTAATGTAATACTTTCAAAATTTAAGAATCACCTTAAAAATATTGTTTTTTTAAGAAAATTTTTATTAAAAATGGAAAAAGTAAAAAAAAAATAATTACATTTTAGTTCAAAATGTAAATTAAAGTGAATCTACATTTTTAGTTGGCGATTAAAATATAGTTATAATTGTTAAAACCCATTTTACATCACAAGAATTTTATAAATTTCAAAGTGGCCAAACATGGCGAAATTTTGATCTTGTCCTTTAATTAAAAATGGCAAGGTCCGCAGTTTATTCTAAAATATTACCTAATTTAACGAGAACACATAATAAGTTGGAAAATCTACACTTTAAGACTCTAAGTTTAATACAGTGCACCTGTTTAACACTTTTTTATTTTAAAGTTTAAATAGGAGGCGCAAACTAGTCCAAACCTAACCTTACACAGACTTTACAGAGTAAACTGTTTTTCATTATAAGATCAATTCTCATTTATAGTTTATTTAAATTAAATCGTTACCAAACATTGAATATTGCAGATAAAAACGTAAATTATTTTATTAAAAATTTTAAGCTAATATTGTTCATCGTCTACTTTTTATAAATTTTGTATTTTTTTGATTAAAACGAAATATTGAAACTTATTGAAAAGTTATACTCCATAAAAACTTCTGCTTGGTCCAACACCCCAAATGCAATAATCAGATATTAAAATTTGCCAGTCATATAAGAGGTGTGTCAGAAAATATGAATTTTACCCAACAGCAGTATACTATTATTTTTCATAATATCGGAAATTGTAATTAAATCCATCTACCCTGAAATAGTAGTTTGTACAAAAAGAGTGGATATGATGTCCATATCGTACAAGCAAGTAAATTGAGCACGACGTCGTAGGCGGAGTATTGAAACTTCTGTGCGCAATATGGACAATCCAACGAGTTGTAACTTCCGAACTTCAGACTAAAAAATTAAAAAAATATCTTTAAATCGGGCATTATAAATTGTCGTTTTAGTTGGAAACTTGTAAAAAGATAATAAAAAACAATTAAAGAAAAATTCATTGTAACATATTTGTGGATTTGGATCATTTCTTATATTTACACAAAATCACTGAATATTGAATATTATCTATCTTTCTCACATTCGGCATTTTAGAGAATAGCAAACAAGGAGCAATATATTTATTAAAAAAAATGGAAAATTTATTTTTTTAAACCATGGCCTTTGCCAGCTTGCGTAATAAACCCGAAAATCCCTTTAATTTTCTATCCAAAACAAAAAGAAAAACATACTAACCGTAAAACCATTAGTTGGATATTAATTTTTTTCTAAAAATATTATAATTTAGTCTGTTTCATCTGGCTTTATGTGCCTAACTTCATTTTCCACTTTTTAGGGAAAATCAATAATTTTTTTATATCTGGTACGTATAATAAAAGTTTTAAGGTCGATTGGGTTTTTTAATTATTAAGTCGTAGTTTTTGGACACTGTGTATATATAAGTGATTTTTTTATAATTGCGACACAAAACTGAATCAGTTAGTAGACATCATTCTGAGTTTGGTTTGAAAAGACAAAATACAGGATGATTCCTAAGTTGATACTTCTTTTTTAGCTGTGTATAGAAGGCATTAAAATAAACAACATTTTCAAATACTTTTTTTCAAAAAACTCAAAGACAAGGTACTTACATTCATTTATTACAATATGGATCAAATACGGTCCTGCCTAACTTGCCCGTTGAATAACATTTGGGTGTAGGATGAGCCCACAAGGGAAAGCGTTCTGCGTATAATCTCGAAGCAGCAGCCGCACTTTGATGACACTCACCGTAAATTAGTACCATATCTACTAGTTCATTATTTTCAAATTTTACCATTTTCACGTGTCACCAATTTAAAATTAACTTGCTTCAGAAAAACACACGCAGCGGATTGCCAAATGACTGATCATCGACCCGTAAATTGCATGAATAATAAGAGATAAGACAAACAACATAAAGTATAGCGGGCTACGTTTTGATGACCAGGCCTGCACTTACATGTTGACTTCTGTATCTCGTCTATTTTAATGCCTTCTATACACAGCTAAAAAAGAAGTATCAACTTAGGAATCACCCTGTACATTTTGAGAATTTAATCGTTAAAATTGTTATTACATTTTTACAAAATGCGAAATATTTCAAAAACCGTAAGGTTTAAGTATGATGAGACTTAATTACATTTTTTATTCTTATATCCTGATCGTAGAAACCAAAAATTAAATAATAAACAGGCCGTCATATTTTAAAACAATAAAACTTTAATACGTTTTGTGCCTTTGGGACAACCTGTACGTACATTATGAAAATAATTTTAAAATGTTCATCCAACAGGCCCCTATTCATCCCGAAAAAAAATTGTATCCATACGTCGCGTCGTGTCGAATAGCGTGAATAATTCTGGATACATAAAACAAAATATTATTCGGCTATACTAGAAGTTCCTATCCAGATTAATAAGGGATATAAAATATAGCTCCTATTAGTCCCTTCCCTATGGATAAACCTTCTTATTATATTAAATAAATGGGTCGTAAAAATGTACCTACATTTACAACATGACAAACACCAATTTATAAAGTTATAAAGGTAAGGTGTACTAACTAGCTCACAGGGTTATTTGAACAGATATAAATTGATATGAATACATATTACAACACGTTTAAATTTAAATGAAGGGATGGAAACACAATACACCTGCTCCGTAGTTGTATTTGTTTTAAATGCCTGTGTGCCTTCAACTTTGGTAAAATAAAATAATTTGTAAGATAAACAAACATACACCTCGAAGTTTAGAGGTATTTATTTTAGTAGAAAAACTCCAGGTTCTGAATTGTATATTTAAAATAATAAATGGAAATATAATGCTTAGCAAGTAAACCCAAAATCCAATTTATAGCTTTGCTGATGACAGCACACTTGTCTCATCTTTTACCTTGACTCCCCAAACATCCGCTGCTGACGCACATCTTCGCAGGCAGCATGAAGTATTGCGCCTCAACAATGACCTGGAAGGAATCTTGGCTTGGGGTGACAGTAACCAAGTCAAATTTAATGCTAAGAAAACCCAGGCAGCAGTCTTCTCCAAAAAGGTTAACATTGCAGAACCGGATATAGTCATGGCAGGACACGCAATTCCCCTGGCACCGTCTATTAATTTGCTGGGGGTCAATCTGGGAGGTAATATGTCTTGGCATGATCACGTTGCCGCAATTGCCAGGGCAGCTGCACAGAAACTTGGTGTACTTTTCCGCACCAAAAGGTTGTACACACCTCATCAACTTTTGACACTCTACAAAGCCCAGATTCGACCATCATTAGAATATTGCTCTCATGTCTGGAGCTCTGCACCCAAACACACCCTTCGGCTACTGGATTCCATTCAAAGGAGAGCCGTTCGTCTGATCGGCGACCCCGAGCTGACCAAGACCCTCGATAGCCTGGAGCATCGAAGACAGGTTGGTGATTTGGCTCTCTTTTACAGATATTTCCATGGCAGGTGTTTGACTGACATTGCCCACTTGATTCCACCTAGAGCAATGCAAAACAGAAATACACGGCGAACCACTGCCACTCATCCATATGTTGTTCAGCTTAGTACTCCTCGAACTTCATTGTTCAAGAATTCTTTCATCTGGAGAACGTCATCTTTGTGGAATGATCTTCCTGAGGTCGTGTTTCCCAATGAATACCATCTTCAACGTTTCAAGACCAACGTTAATCGCTTTTTTCGCACTCGCACCGCTCCCAGAGCGCCTTAAAGGATTTTTCCTACAGTGCAGGTGTTTTATCATAAAAAAAAAAAAAAAAAAAAACTTATAATTCGTCCAAAACTGCTGAATTATATTGAAAATGTCCCTCATGTATAAAGAATGCCATAAGAGGTGTGCAATTTCCACTGAATTACAGTGAAAATTGCATCACTCGAAATTGCACTGTAACAACCATAGCAACAAGTAATAAAGAAGTGAACTTTGACGTTTCTATTTAAATAATAATTATTTGTATATTTAAATAAAAATACCCCAAAACCATAGCAACAAATAATAAAAAAGTCAATTTTGCCGTTTCTTCTTTATTAATAATTATTTGAAAGCCGATCGTTTGAAAAATGAGTCGTTTTGGTGAATTTAGTGAAGATACGATTGATGTAAATATAGAAAAAACTATCCCGCCCAATACAAAGAAAAGCCGATCGTTCGTATGAAAACAATTTATAGAGTTTTCTGTTGTTAGAAACTATAAACTAGAGCGGGAAACATCAGTACATGAGATTGCTAAAGTACTTAAAGATTGGGGCTACAACATGAGAAAAAATAATGGCGATGAATATAACTGAATTTAACTGCAAAAAAAAATAAAAAATAAAAAGAAACCTTTTTCTTCGGAGTCGGGCAATTTATAGTTTGAAACAACGATGAAAATAAACTCATGCAGTTATCAAAAAACATTTAATTTTCCAAAATTTTCGGAAATTTTTATGCACTTATGGTATTATCCCCGAGAATTATTAATAATTATTGCTAATAAAAATAAAAGATATTATTAGGTAGTAGTTTGATAAAGATATTTTTAAGAACTGTGGTCATGTTTTTTTACAATTTCAAGCATAATTGCCTATAGTCTATTTCAGAAAGGTCTAGAGTAATAAAATTGTATATTCCGTCCAGTTCGGCTCAATTTCAATTTTTGTGCAATAAATTATTTATGATGACTAGCCAAAAATTTTAGAGAATTAGGTTAACGGGTATTAAGATAAAATAATATTGTTTATCCACTTTTATTAAATTATATAATAATTATTCAACTGCTTTTGAGCAATTAATAGTATCTATAAACAAATGAATTATAATAACTCACTGCTATAACTCACTATAATAAATCGAAAAGGAGGCTTGGAATTATTTATGAACCGAATATCAAGGTGGCTCTGTACTTCTGTACAAGCCGATTGGCCGAAAGGGAACAGTCCATTTTGACGTTTTCAAATTAAGTTAATACCTATGAATCTATTTCTTTTCGATTGCGAACGATGACAGAAACCCGTTTTACAATAAAAAAATGCAAGAATTTTCATTTTTGACAAGTTGAAAAGGTAAGGTTGGGGTTAGAGATTTACGTCATAACTGACATTTTTTTGTTTTCTGTTTATAGCGTTTAGAATTTTAAATTAATACTTGTTAAGGCCGCTTTACAGTTTGCAATTTTTCTTTTACGCAAGAAAATATTGCCCGGGAGTATGCGCAGAACGAGGCTAATGATCAGCTGGCGCAATTTGTATTGCTTGCAAGAAATATAACTCGGACCGTATTTTTATTGCCATTGCAAGCGCAATTCTGAGGATTTTCTGGTGATTTATGAGACTCCAAACTAAATATAAAAATCCCTGATATTTATTTATGTTTTTTCTAACCTACAGCGAGTACGTTTTGTTTTTGTTGGTTTGCTTTCATGTCCTGTAATAATGTTTTGTTCAAATGAATACATAAAAAGCGCCGGTAAGTCCTAACCAAATGTATTTTTATTTTAATGGTTGGCAAGTGGTACATCACCTACGATCTTGGCAAGTCATTGCACGCTGTAAAACGAAGTGAAATTTTTATTGCCGCAATATTAATTGCTGCAAGTCAATTTGCTTGAAAAAAAAATTGCAAACTGTAAAGCGGCCTTTAAGAAGATGAATTTTTAGGTTATGTCACAATGTTTGGCGTTTGGCATGGCCTTCTATATTTTGTCGATAAATCGGGCATCCTTTTTGCTTCAACACAAAGTAGGCATAGGTTTACTATTTTATGTTGCAGAAAAACGTGAAATTAACCGATTTTATGTACAGAAAGTTAATAGATTGTTTGTTTCATAATATAACTAATGCTAAAAGTTATTTTTAATTGCTAAAAGGTTTATAATTAGCATATATTTGCTAGAAATCAATTTTAACGGAAATTTCTTATTCTTCTTCTATGTTTAAAAAAAAAGACCTTTAATAAGTTGGATATGCATTTATGTAGTGTTAATTGGTCCATGATTTAACCAATTAGGTGAATTTTTGTTCAATTTTTTTTTCTGTCATCGTTCGCAATCGAAAAGAAATAGCCAATATTTGTTGTAAGTTTTGTGCTGAAAATGATGAATTCAAATAGTGAAGATTAATTATTATGTACACCTCCAGAAATAAGACAACTAGCTAATGTGGCGATACAGAATTTATTGCCCGAAAAATCCAAAAACAAATATAAAGGTGTATACAAGAATTTTCAAAATTGGTGTAGCAGTAAGAACATTAAGTCATCGTTTACAGAAAATGTACTTTGACATATTTTAGCGAACTTAGCACTAAATATAAAGCATCGTCTCTATGGACTTTCTACTCCATGCTAAGAAGCACACTCAACATAAATAATGGAATCCATATAGAGAATTATTTAAAGTTACGTGCGTTTCTTAAACGTCAAACAGAGAAACATGTAGCTAAAAGGGCAAACATTTTTACGCCAGAACAACTTAATAATTTCATAAACGAAGCTCCTGATGAGAAATATCTGGCGACAAAGGTAGTAGATCTCACAATAATTCAATCGTTTTTATCATCTAGTCAATTACATAATTTATTTTAGGTTGCTTTAATAATGGGCATTATGGGTGCTTGTCGTACAGCAGAATTGCACTCTATGCAAATTACAGATTTAGAAGATCATGGATCTATTTTTATGGTCAGTGTACCAAATACAAAAACAAAAATTGCCAGAAAATTCATTATTACGAGAAGTTTTTATACCATAGTTAAGAAATATTTAAATCTGCGTCCTACCGATTTATCGCAAACGATATTATTCTTTAAATTTCAAAATGGAAAATATCACTCACAAAGAATTAACATTAATAAATTGGGAGCAATGGGGAAAGACATTGCTACATTTTTAAAATTACCAGACTGTAATTTATATACAGGGCATTGTTTTCGCCGCTCGTCCGCAACTTTATTCGTAGATATTGGAGGGGATATAACTGCACTGAAACGCCAGGGCGGTTGGCGATCAACTACTGTGGCTAAGGGGTATGTTGATGATTCCGAAAAGAATAATACAGATACTGCAAATAAAATAATAGGATCTGAAAGTTTAGGGTGCCACGCCCAAAAAACCCTTTTTTGGACCATAAAAAAAATTTTAAATTAGGAAAATATATAATATTTTTATAGAAACTTGTAGGGAGCTCTTTAGAACTTTATGAAATAAGCATAACTGAGCAAAAATAAATAAAATCCGACGAGGGTGTCGCGCGTCGCGGTTTTATTTAAAATTTTAAGATTTGCGTGGATGTCAGTTTGTCTTGCAAGCATTTTGTATAAATATGTAAGATGTGTTATTTTATCTGGTGCGTTATTGATAGGGTTGCCATAATTTCGTTTTCCAAATATATTTTAAATATTCTGGTTTGTTGGATTTTATATTTTTATTGCGCAATTAAGTTAATAAAGAATAATATTTCTTTGTGAAACCTTTGTGGTACTGAATGCATATTTCATACGGTTACAACTCTACCATAGGGTTATTGTATTCCTGATAACTATTAATCTATAGGTGTTCAATTTTCAAACTTATCAGTTCCTAATCCGGGCCTAATACTGATATCATCCCATCCAGGGAATTTCCATTATACGGATACATATCCAGGCGAACGCATTATTGCTCGAGGTGTTTACAATAATCTGGGATATCTCTATACCTCCAGATACGCTGCTTATGTAAATTACTCGATCGCGAATATGTCATAGGGATTAATATCTTGAGACGAAAGGTTATTGAATAATATTCAAACATTCACAAATTGGTTTATTTCGAGCTATTATAATAAAATATTATCTGGATTAAAAAAAAATTAAACTGTTATTATAATTAATGTTAGCTTTGTTGTCTGCTTTAGTTATATTTTTTAACACAGGCAATCACATTTGTAAAATTATTAAATATTCATCATGTTCAGAGAGGTCTGTATAACTGACATAAGAATTAAATAAAGTGTATGATAATAACGTACACTTACACTGTTACAAGAAAACAATCAATTTTAACAGTCCCAGAAAATTCAATGTAATATTTTTTATCGCCAACCGACAGTAAAGCCATACATTATCAGAGTGATTTCCGGCAGTAAACGAACACTTTATTTTATTGTAAAATAAAATACTTTATCTGCCGCATCTTCGAAAACCGGGGGAAAGTGAGTTTAAATAATATAACGATTTTTGAACATACCTTATTCTTTTAAAATAAATCAATAATATCAATAATAATAAAGTGTGAAGACTTCATACAGGGTGTTAATTTATGACGTAGCTAGTGTAATAACGAAAAACTACACACTTGATGTTAATATTGTCATAAATTAAAAACAGATTATTAATTATAATTAGTATATTGTTTGAAAAAAGACACAAAGTCTCGGCCTAATATATTTTTTTCTGTCCGCTTATTTTTATTTTATGTTTCACCATAAACTGACATCATCAGATGTTATGAACACTAAAAAGAAATTAAAATTGTTTAATTGTTTGTCAGATTGTTTGCAGATTCATGCAACAAAAATAAACAGATATTAAAAATATTTTTTGAGGCCGAAACTTTGGGTCTTTTCTTTAACAAAATGGCGAATATTTGATCTTTCTGGGTAAAATTGACAAATTCTTTCAAGTTTTAATAGGTTGTGTTTATAATTATTACTATAATGAGCTTCTGTATTAAAATGGTAACAAAATGAATAAGAAAAAGTAATAAAAGTTTTCATTTTTGATGTTTCCTCGAATAATAAAACCACTGGATTAATAAGGGTTCTCATATTCAAACCAGTTGGTTATTCCGAGCATTAATAAAAAATCCGAAAGTCCCTTTTGGATTTACACTTATACTTTGATCCAATTTTATGGGAACATCGAAGATTTCTAATAAATATTGGAGCTTTAGATTCGGCAAATGGCAAATAAAAATGTAAATTTAGCCAAGGGTTGTTTTGACTGAGATAAAACCGATCAAGGATACTATTTATTTAAATAAAATGTCTCGAAAGAGTAAATAAATGTATCATCGTTACATTTGCTATATTTGGCTTTATGGGTTTTTTCTATAAATAGTTTTTGAGCCAAATTTGCTTATTATTTTTGTACTGAATAAAGATAATAAGTCGAACTTAAAATAAATGTTATTTTTTCTCCTCCCACATGGAAATTTGCTGTTTCCTTTACACTTTAGTGGCGGGTAAAGTGAGCTATTCCAGTTAACTGTGCGGCAAAATTTTATATCCATCCTAGTTAGATTATGAAGCTGACCAATCACAGTAGTCAATTACAGAGAAGCCAAATTTACATGTTGTAAATTCGTTTTCTTACAGTATGCTTCAAAAATATGTAAATCTGTCAGATAAAATTTGTTCTTTTTAAATTTAAATCAAAACATTTATCCCAGAGTCTCTGTATACACAATATTTTCCTAAAGAATACACGAAATGGTGCAAAAATTGAAGGTATATTAACAAAATTAATACCAAAATATATTTCTACCAAATTATTGTTATTTTCTGCCGAACTAACGATTTGCACACAAACTCACTTTCTTATTTCAAAAATATCTTTAATTCCATTCATTTCTAGACAATTACTAAAAGCTTTGAATAAAATGTACTATATACCTACCAAATGAACGTTTTCTTACTAACATTGGTAATTTTTTTCCATATAATAATATACATTATTATTATAAATATTTGTGCATATCTAGGATATTTTCCGATATAATTTAAACGGGGATCGAACCCCAATTGATCTTAAAACTTTTATTATACGCAACACACATAGAAAATTAACTGGTAATTCTTCCTTAAATGGTGGAACATAAAGATAACCCGATAAAACAGACGAAATTATAAGATTTCTAGAAAAAAAAACATTTTTACTAACATTTACTAACGTCTTCTTTTTCCACATTAACGGTGTTGCTAGTTTGTAAATTGGCGATTATTTTGAAAAATTTGACCATAGCGAACGTTAAAAATTCATATTAATGTACAAAATCCATTTTTAACTGTTTGAAACGAATTCTACAGCTATTTTGTTGTACTTTCGGAGTTATAATTCTTTACGCAAGCAGAAATAAACCCGAAAACTTATTTTTCTTTTGTGCATTGCAGTAAAACAATTATTGATCAAATTACCTGGTTAAGAAAATAAATTGTTCGTTTTTATTAATACATATATCGCTTTTTGTCTGTTATTCTGCAAAAAGCCGAATGTGAGAAAGATAAATAATATATTCAAAAGTGAGTTTGTATAAATATAAGAACTTATAAATATGTTACAGTGTAATTTGGTCAATGGATTTGCCATCAAAATGAATTTTTGTTCAATTATTTCTTATTATCGTTCTCACAAGTTCATGGCCAACTTAAAAGATAAGTTATGATGCCTAATTTAAATAATTTTTCTTAAATTCTTAGCATGAAGTTCGGAAGTTAAGTCGTAGAAAAAATATACTGTACAACTCGAGTGGATTGTCCATATTGCGCTCGGAAGTTTGAGTACTCCGCCTACGGCGTCGTGCTCAATTTACTTCCTCGTGCGATATGGACATCATATCCACTCTTGTTGTACAAACAACTATTGTGTGTTCGTTCACGTGCGAAAATGTTAAATTTAGAGTTTTGATTTGCGATACCACGGAAAAGGTGCCAAACGCCAAGTTATGTTCTTCAAAATCGATTTGGAGTCATTATGATAATACAAGTGTTTTATGACCTCTTCGCTACTGGTACCTACATTACGTAACTAAAATACAAGGCACACTATTTAATTTAAACATATGGTGTCAATTTGACACCCCACCCCTATTTATTAAAAAGAACAAATTTTAGAAAGCAGTGCAGCAACTTATTTATCATGTATTTGTCGAGTGTTTCAGAATAAGAGTGTGAAAATACGCCATCTGAAATTATAAAAAATGTTAATAATATACTAATAATATCCATTACTAGAAAAAACAAGTCGCGCTGAAGAAAATTTCATATAATAAACAACTTCTTCAACCTTTGTTGGTATATAAAATATGAAAAAATTAAAAAGTCTACAATTAAAGGAAAAGCCTATTGACAAACTATGAAACCAGATATTAAGTGAAACATAATCCTAAGTATGCTAATTTCCATACTACTGTGGAAATTTTGTTTTCACAAATCAAATAGGTACTTTTTTAATAATTCTTTGTGGTGGTAGAAAAAATAAATATAGGTACTAATTTTTTGAAAACGTACGTAGTCTCAAAAATTTCGCAACACATCGAAGAAAATAAGGAATCAGATGAGGAATTCCAGTTTGATGCTACTCCACTAGAAATTCGGAAAGCAGCAAACATAGTAGAAGGAAGCTGCCAATTAAATGCCGCCCGAGATATGACAAGGTATATAACAGTTTTAAAGAATGGTGTATGAAAAGCAAAGTTTAAAATTCTGGTTCTGGAAATCTAGTACCGTAGCTGAGGGATACATAGATAGTTTTGTCGCTACTCAAGTTAATACAGCAAAATTGATATCAAGGTCAAATAAAATTTTACTAACACTACTTTAACTTATCATGAAACTTAAAAAACTTGATAATCATAAAATAAATTTAAAAAAAAGAATTTAAGCAAGCTTTGAACATATCAGTGGCTGCCTAGAATAATGCCAATGTAATAATTTTATTGCCGTTAAATTTGCGTAATGACTGTAAGCGTATTAGGGTGCGTATGTTGGTGTGTTCGTATATTATTTTAAGATACTATAGATTTTTAATAGAATTACAAAAAAAAACTAAAATGGCTCCACTGGTAATCATTCGAATCAATAAAAAATTTCTGTACAACAAACCCCATTAAAGCGCACACAGTGGCGGTGCCAAGATTTTTGGGATGGGAGGGCACAAATGGGCTCGGTGATTTTTGCGTGGGCACTGCCCAAAATAAAAGCGACTTCTAAAAAAAAAAAGGTCGCGCCTCCCGATGCGCTAGAACGCTATAGGCAGCGATAAACAAAATCTCTCACTTGTTCTAAGTGATATAAAAAAAAAGGTCATCGTTCTCTTCAAAATACCATACAACCACTCATCAAACAAGTCCCTTACAAAACAGGATCCATCAATTTTGGGGGGGCACCAGGGTGGGCACTCATGTTTCTAGGGTGGGCCAGTGCCCCCCCTGCCCCCCCCCCCCCCCTGGCGCCGCCGCTGCGCACAATAAACAAAAAGTCTGACTTAAAATTACCCAAAAGTGAGGAATGAGGTTTAAAGACTTTTTAAATCCAATGATGGTACTAGTTTCACTAAAAATACGATGGAGGTGCTAGTAAAGTAAAATTGTAATCTATTAGGATAGATGCACATAAGTCTATTTTCATTATATTTTTTCAAAACTGAGCTTTTAATTTTCTAGTTACAGGTATATAAATATTATGGGCCAGGAGTTAAAGTAATTTTATTCTATTTTTTTAATAACAAACCAGATTTCTAGACCCTTTCTCTGCTGACCTGAAAGGATTTACCCTAAAATATAGATATACCTATAAGGGCTATTTATTTGATAAAATTTACCTACCTTTCCTCTATCCTACGTTCCTTTTTAGACCCCTGCTTTATTGGGTTATTGATTATTTTAATTAGAGAATACCTATACTTACATGGAAACTTTAAATTATTTCAAAAAAACAAATTTTCTAATCTTATGAATATTTACCAAAATCATAAAAAAATGCCTTCATCCATTTAATAAAAACATTGTGAAAGCGCTTTAAAAAAATTATATTACATATTACTAACTTAGTACTTAATCAATTCTTAGAAATTGGTAAAAACGCCAAAGAAAGTTGTAATAAGGAATAAACTGCATTTTTGGGCGTGGCACCCAAAAAAATGTTTAGCCTGCGGAGCTTTTTGTTTGTCCCGCATTACGATCTGTTATGTTAAATTTTTGGCCTCCCAAGCAAAACCTGAAAAGGCGTCACTGGTAACCATTCGAATAATTAAAAAAATGTTTTTACAAAAAGCTAATGATAGCACACAAAAGACAAAAAGTCTGACTCAAAATTACCCAAAAGTGAGGAATGAAGTTTAAAGGCGTTCCAAATCCAATGATGGTTACTAGTTTACTGAAAATACGACAGATTCCAATGGACGCTAGTAAAATAAAATTGTAAGCTATTAGGATACAACTCTATTTTCAACTTTTAATTTTCTAGTTTACAGGGTGATTCTTAAGTTGATACTTCTGTTTTAGCTGTGTATAGAAGGCATTAAAATAAACAACATTTTCGAATACCTTTTTTCAAAACTTAAAAATAGAGAGATACAGAAGTAAAAAATCTAAATTTAATTTTAAATTGGTGACACGTGAAAATGGTAAAATTTGAAAACAATTAACTAGTAGATATGGTTGGTGCTAATTTACTGTGAGTGTCGTCAAAGTGTAGCTGCTGCTTCGAGATTATACGCAGAACGCTTTCCCTTGCGGGCTTAGCCTACATCCAGAAGCTTTCTTAATATTATTCAACGGGCAAGTTAGGCAGGACCGTATTTAATCCATAGTGTAATAAATAAATATAAGTATCTTATTTTTGAGTTTTTTGAAAAAAGGTATTTAAAAAAGTTGTTTATTTTAGTGCCTTCTGTACACAGCTAAAACAGAGGTATCAACTTAGGAATCACCCTGTATAAATATTTTCGGCCAGAAGTTAAAGTATTTTTATTCTCGTTTTTTTTTTTAATAACAAAGGTTATATCAAGTTTTCTAGACCTTTCTCTGTTGACCTGAAAGGATTTGGCCTAAAATATAGATATAGAACGGCTATTTACTTGATAAAGTTTACCTACCTTTCCTCTATCCTACATTCCTTTTTAGGTAACTGCTTTATTTAGTTATTTATTATTATATTATATTTTAATTATTTCTATAAAAACAAATTTATGGTCCCACTGACGCAGCTAGAGGGGGAAAGAGCATATGCCCCTTTGCTAAAACCATTAATATTATAAAAAATAATGCATTACAATCTTGCATTTTGTTTCCGCGCTAAAAAAAACTTAAAAAGGTAAAAGCAACTATCGGTAGTTTATTTTCTAATCTTATGAATATTTACCAAAAACGTAAAAAACGCCATTATTCATTTACTAAAAATATTGTGAATGCGCTTCAAAAAAGTTTTTATATTAGATATTAGTAAGTTAGTACTTAATCAATTAATAAAAGCGCCAAAAAAATTTTGATAAGCAAAAAAATGCATTTTTGGTCGTGGCACCCAAAAAAATTTTTGATGTGAGTTCAACATTATCTGCCCCCCAAGACAAAATTCCAGCTACGCCAGTGTATCGTTCAAACGTCATAAATCTTGTAAATTGGTATATACGACGAATTTTCAGCCGACGTAAAAAAAATTAATATAAGCAAGAACTAATAATAACAAAATATACAAGGTGTTCCTGGTATTAAAACAAATTCCAGAAACATAATAAAATAACTTAAGATACAAAAATAAGGTCTAAAATTTTATTTATCTCACGTCCTGAAGGTGCTCCATATTATTTATCAAAGTTTTTCACCAAAAGTGATTAAGATTGGACATCAGAAAATGAATTTGACATAGTACAAATGACGATGTTTATAAATCAATAAAGTTCTTCCCAGAAATACCCAATATTTTTAAACTTTTAAATACTTAAATATAGAATTAATTACCTACATTTTTAATTACATTTTACCTACTCCACTTACGTTAATGGACCCAGTTCTGCAGAAAGCATCCAATCCGCAAAAGATGTAATGTGTAAAAAATTAGCATAAAAATTTGTATAATTAAATAATTTTTCTGACAAAAGTATAAACAATTTTATAATATTAAAATGATATTCTGGCTACAAGGGATCAATGTAATCAAGTTTTTATCAAATTAGATGTTTTGTACTTATACCATTGTTTTTTTTTGTGGGTTGGATGTTTTCAGCAAAATGAAATATAAAGATCACTGAAGTATTTAAAAAAAAGGTTATTCAATATTTTGGAAAAGTAACAATAAAAATCTTATTCTAGAATTTGCACCAAAATTTATAAATATTAATAATTCTCTTCAACGCAAAAATCTAAATTTTCGGTATTAAAACCTTCAATATTCGCATTTCCATTAAGTTTTTGATAAAAACCTAAACAATCAGCTGGCAACAGGTGATACATTTCACGTAAATTAACAAGTTTAGGTTCAGCTATTGATTTTCCTTTTGGCCACAGTTCCACTAAATTTGAAAATATGTCGTCTGGGGAATTTCCTGTTGGTCGCCCTCTTGTGATCTTCTTTATGTTTACTTCCTGATAAGGATCATTGAAAGTGTTTTGTTGGATATACAGCAAAAAAGGTTCATATTTTGTCATCTTAATGGATCTTATAGTAAGCCAACTAATTTTTTCACCATCAACCGATATCTTCCTGTTAGTAGTGTTTTTTTCTATGTTTATGATTCCAAAGAAATCTTTTGAGGACATTTCGGTTACCACAAGTGGGTTTTTTTTCTACATATTTTCATAACGTTTATGTAGTCAGAAGGAAGGTACATTCTTTGTTAGTGCTTTAATGCTGACTGAAGTCCGAGTCGTTTGGCAAGAAACTATGTCCAGAACATAAAAACTTGAGAGTAATATCTGTAAGATGTTCAGATGAGTGTAGAATGTATTTCAACATTAAAGTCAGTGTAATGTTATGATTTTGCCCCCCACAAGAATCACTCCATAATATAAGATGCTTTACTACTGAAGATACATATTTTGTTTGAAGGTGCTTTAACAGGCAAGATCCTATTTCCTGGGCCCTCCTTCCCGCTGTGCCTTCTGCCCAAACATAACAGTATCATCTATTATCTTTCCCATTATGCACACCCGCATTGTAGACCCAAAGTTGTCTCTTATAAAATACAATATTCGTTGGAATGCGTGGAAGTGGCAAAGTTTTCTCTAGATCGAAAGTTAAGCATTCATATTCCTCTTGTTTTTTGGCATTTTATAAAAATCCTCTCTTCTTAACTTTTGTGCGTTCTCAGCATCTTCTAAGTGCTTTCTGTGTTTTTCTGTGTTAGGTAGTAGATTCATGATTTGCAGAAAACATCCAAACCATATTAACCGCTTCCTACGCGACAGTTTTAGATTTGCAGAAAGCGTCCAAACCACTTGGTCGATCGTTATACGGATAATAAAAATCGACCATGTAGTTTGGACGATTTCTGCAATCAGATATTTAACAGTAGATAAATATTTTTGTATGCCATGTGGTTTGGTTGTTTTCTGCAATCACTTTTTTAAGGTTATAGAAATATTTTTGTCGGTTGAAAATTAATATGACCTTTAAACGCCAAGATATGGGTTGGTCGCTTTTTGCAAAATAAAGAATAGGAAAAAAATAGCCGAAAAATATCTTTAGTCCAATTTTTAGTATATTGTGGGTTGGTCGCTTTCTGCAGAACTGGGTCCGTTTATAACTTTCATTGCTTATTAACCAGCCATTTTCGTTGTCTGAACTAGTCTAAATGCAGATACCGTCTTGTGGTCTACATCGGGCGATGTATCGCCTCATGATCATGTCGCACTTAACACTACTTAACCCATTAGCGACCAGCGTTCTATTTATAGATCACTTTACAAATCACCTCGTTCTGCCGTCTACGATGCATCAAACGAATACATCCCCACTTTTATTGTCAGTTAGGATCACCTTATAATAACAAATCTTTGTGATTAGTTTATACCGGCTTGTTGAATTGAGTAATGCAGCTATTTATTTCTGCTATTTTTAGTTCTTGTGCGCCCCTAGCTATTTTGTGGTATATCTTTGATTTGCTTGCAGGTAGGTAAATTTTTTTTCTGATTTAGTTGTAAAAATAACAACTTAAGACTACCATAAAGTAATATTGGTAAAATTTTAAATACATTTTTTTAATACTTGAGCAAAACTAGCGATCTATCAATAGATCACTGGGCTTTCCAGGTATAAAATTTTTAAATAGTTATAAAAATGTTTTAAAATATTTGTTTTTTTTTTTTAAGATTATTGCAATGGATAGAAATAAAAATGTTTTAAAAAACTTGGAAGATGCTGTTGACTATCTATACTCACAACAAATTGACGCAGATATACTATCGTTGCCTCCTGAAGTTGACGAACTCACGGATGAGGAAGTTATCAATAATGAAGATATTGGTACTCCTACGGTAAAGGATGTTGCTGGCCTTACAGAAGTACTTCCACATTACATTGAAGAAGATAGTGATGAAGAAGATAATCTACCTTTAGCACGTTTACTGCCGCATATACAGAAAAAGTGCAAATTAGAAGAACCGGAAAAACTTATTGCAAACTGGACTAAAATGGACCCTACATACGATGCTTTTGAACCGAAGAATGACTACAAAGAAAAGGAAAGTAATTTAAAAAATTATTTATGTGAACACTCCTCTCTTGATATATTTGAACAATTCTTTGACAATGTACGAGAAACTAATAGATATGCCATAACTCAAAAAAACAAACAAGGATTTTGTGCTACCCAGACTGATATAAAAATTTTCATTGGTTTTCTAGTGTTTAGTGGATATCTCACATTACCAAGTGAGCGCGACTACTGGTCTGAGGATGAAGACTTGAGCCAACCACTAGCATCAGCTCCACAATGGAATCAAGAACAAAAAGCTCGAGTTCCAGTTCCTCAGCCACGATTGATTCAAAACTATAATAAGTTTATGGGAGAAGTGGATCATCACGATTGGCTGTTGGAGAAGCAGTATTGCAATTCGGGGCAAGATGTGGTACTAGTGTTTATTTATGAGAATAATAGATATGGCAATTGTGAACGGATTTTTATTGTATAGAAGGATACATGGAAAAAAATCAATTACAATAAAAAAATTTAGACGACAAATAACCGTACCATATCTAAAACTAGGACATGGAAGAAATGTTTCCAAAAGTCGACCATTCAGTTTTCCTTCAACCTCTAAAACACTTGTTTTATACAAAGTACGACTAGACGAAATAGACCATTTTCTCGAAAAAAGAGAAAATCAAAGACGCTGCCACTATCCATCTTGTAAAAGTCGGCCGCTTACATTTTGCAACAAATGTAATGTAACACTATGTACTAAATGTTTTTCGAATTTTCATAAAAAATTGTTTTTATCTAAAAATAAAATTCATTTAAAAATATATAAAATGATATTCTTTTTGCCCAGCGATCTATTTATAGATCAGCCCTTTTTTCAAAAACTACCAATCACTAAAACTTTTGAAGGTGTAATCTAACTAACGATTATCATTTGTAACAAAAAAATTCATATTTCATAAAATTTTTCAAAAAAAAATTAATTTGGGCGTTAATGGGTTAAGACAAAATAGGTAGCTCAAATTTTAAAAAGGGGAAAAAAATACTTAACATGTTTATACCATAATACATCAAGGAAGCCTAGAATTATTAGTTTAAATTACTTTCAGGATATTTCTACAATCGAAAAGTCCAAAAAAAGTCAATGTTATTGTGATGATTAAAGCTAAAACATTTGTATTCAAACCATAGGCGTACATACCCGTTTTTACATATCTAAATTAAAAATGCAAAACAAAAAGTTGTACTCATTGACATGTAATATTGTCATATATAGACATATGGCATATCCTTCTTTCTTAAATTCTCTTTTTTCTTATCATTTAAAGTTAATATTAAATATACCTACTGACCCAATTATTTGTTATTAAAACAAGCAAACTACAAGGATGCTATCTTAGCATATTGCCGAGCTTGCATTTTGTTGCCAATCAATAACTGGGTTAGTTTATTGATACTGATTGGTATAAAGAGCAGGCCGGTACTATGTAAAAGACACCACTTGGTCGATACCACTCGGTTAAGACCATTCAGGTCACCACCATTCGGGTTGGGACCATTCGGGTCTCGACCAGTTTGGTCAAGACCATTCAAGCCGATCATTTGGTTAGAAACCACTCGGTCGACACCATTTTGGGCAGATACGACTCGGTCCAGATAAGTAATATTGGGTCAGTAGCAGCGCAGAGTCCTGTTCCAATTATCAGCCCTTTGCCCTAGAGAGCTCGTCCCTAGTTAATAATGTTGTAAGTAAAACCTAATTTTATGTAACCGTTTTAACTGCCGTTTTATAATATATAATAAAGTAGGTGTTATGGAGACTTGTCGCCTTTAATTCTTCCCCACGTGACAATATTGCTCAACATCCTTGTGAGAATACCTTATGATGCCATGCAAAACTCCTATTTTGAAAATAAACTTTCTAAATTGAAAATTGTTCGCCGCGCGACACTGTTAAGTAGTTAAGTTGCATCTCAATTTAATAAAACTAACACCGAGAGAGCTCGCAAAAATGTCCGGTCGTTCGCAGCAGTTTTGGGGGTGCCACTTGTCCTGGCCCGCCCGGTCCGACGCTTTCATTTCAACTCCAACATTGCAGCTTTAGTGATGATACTAACGAGAAGCAAATAAAAACGAAACAGAATCATTATACTTTGGCAACATTCTTGAAAAGAATAAATGTCGCAATCGATCTGAATTTAATTTAATTTTCCCGAGAATCTTGAACTTTTACCTTATTCGAATATAAACACAAATCTTCATCACAATTTTACAACTTTATAAAGTCGCAATTTGGCAAAACCTAGTTTATTTGCAGTCGATTCAAGATGTCTTTTAAGGTTTATAAATTTTACTTTTTTTAGTTTGTAACACAGCACATTTTATTATTTTTAATACTTTAAATTGTTTACTGAAATACATTGTGTTTGCATCCTACACAGAATAATTTAAAGTAAAGAACGTATTTTACTTATATTTATAATTTCATCAAAAGAAAACAGAGAAATTAAAAAACTGTTAAAAGAAAATTGAAAAACATGTTTCCAGAATTAGTATGAATTAATTATTTTCTGAATTGAACCTATTTATGTATTTTTATTCGTTGCTAAAGTGGTTATTCCATTTAATTCATTAATATTGACAATATGTAATTATATTTTATATTATTGTAACCAATTTTGAGATGTATTATTATTTTTTAGAACAAGTCTAGAAGGATTTCAGGATTATACGCCACTGGTATATAAAGAAGGTTACAAAAAGAGATTATTGACAGTGAACAACATGGAGGTTAACAACCCGACGAATACTAAGCGCTAAAACTTACGTAAATTCCATGCACTATACTGATTTATGCAGCGCCAAACTTTTGTGACGTTACGCGCTGAAATATGACATCTTTGCAGAGGCATATCTCCGTTATTATTTGCGCTAGAAGGGTGCGGTTTAGACTATTATTCTTAGTTTTTTTCTTTATTTTTTTAAATAAAGTTGTTTTTTTGGCGCACACCCCCTTTAACTAAAATACCAATGGATTTTTAATATCGAGTAGCTTCATTACATTTTAAAAAGTTATATAAAAGCTTTTGCTGGTATTTAAACCTGGAACCTCTCGCATACTCTTAATAACATCCTTCCAGTTTTAAAATCATTGATAATAGCACTGTGTATGCATACAGGGTGTTATGCAATAGTCTAATTATATTTAAATAGGTGACTTCTCCTTATATTTTTTTTAAATCGACCATCTAAAATATGGGGTAAAGACCCCTACAATTAGACTGACGCAAATAAAGAAAAGCCAAGAACTTCAGAAAATCAGGTGTTCAGTAAATAAATCATATGGTTTTTAGATGAACTAACAGCATCTTAGCTGTTTGTGTTTAGTAAACAAAAAAATATTTTTTAACCAGTGTACTTTTTGGCTAAATAAAAATAATTAATATTATATATTACTTTACCGACATAATATTACACACAATACTAAATTTTGTGAAGTTGTATGTAAACAAGTTTAAACAAAAAATTTCGTCGGATTCATATCATATATTTATAACATGCAATAAAAAAAAATCTTCTCGAATTTAACGAAAGGTAAGGTTATCTTCATACCCCAAATAACGCCGGCGGTTTTAGATTTTAAATATTCCCGCCTTTCGGAAATTTCATTTTTAATATCTGTCGAAATTCTCCGATGAAAAATATGTACTTACCACCATTTGCTCGTCGATATGATAAACGAACGATATTCAGATTTATTTTTGTCCTCTGAAACATTAAACGAACGGGCGCGGAGTAATCTGACAAATCTGATGGTAAAACCGAACTCGCCTATTGTTCTTAGTGATCCAAGAGACAGCCTACCCAGTAAACTGAAAATGGAGCGTCTTAATTAAATTTTGATGACAATCAGTGGCGGTTCGTCAGATGAAGTAGGTGAGGGCTCTTCACAAAAAAATAAATAAAACCAAGAGGGAAAGTTTTTCGACAATATTAAATATTAATGTACCAATACAGCTACCATTTGAGAACTTAAAATATAATTATGTTCGAATTAATAATATTAATTTAATTCGAATGTAGATAAGCATAATAGGGCCACGGTAAACTTCGATGGTCAATAATTATAAACACTCGTGAATTTTGGCGCGCCCCAGTGACCATGTCCGTTAGCTCAAAGCAAGTGAAGACCCAACGCCCAACATGGCTTTAATATTCACCGTTACTATGGTTACGTGACGTCAGTCACGCAAACAGCATGTAACAATTTGCATTATGATGAAGGGCAATTTAAAAATAGATCAGCCGTATGCACCATTGTTTTAGCATTGGTTCGCCTAACCTTAAGATATTTATTTTGAGGCTTCGCGAAACTTACGGTTATAGATATCGTTTTTACGTAATTTACTGTGTGATTAAAAAGTTTTGTTTTTTATTTTTCAGTTAATTCAGTAGTTTACGTACTTACTTAGTTGTGTGCTTTAAAAATGAGCCCAATTAATGAGATAGTTTGTAATTTGTTGGAAACTGTATTCAGTCGTTGGACAGATGAGGATAAGAGAGACGTTTTGTTACACGGGTTTTTAGTCAATGTTTGTTTAAGTACCCGCACCATACCTAGCTCTTTACCATTTTTTAGGACCGCGAACCGCTACTGATGACAATTTTGGTTTTTGAAATTAAAGTACTTTTTTAACTATTCCATAATTTAATGGACGCATCTGTATTTTGTTTACAATAAACCACACCTGAAAATTTTCATTATTCAGGTTGAGTGGCCATCCGTTTAGTTTATCCTATATAAGCAATAAAGTTTACTTGCGGTTGAGCTAACTTCTAGGCCCTTGGGGAATACAAATTTTGTTCGTGCGTTTCGGCACCGTTCTTTGATAAAACTTTTTTGTGGAAGTTTTTTTTTGGTCTATGCATAAAAAAGGACAAGACATTTAATAAAGCAGTTGGTTGTGTAACGTTGCCTTGAAATGTAAGACCAGTAAAATTATAATAATTAAATTTAAATTATAATAATAAAGTTTAAATTAATTTACCTTTTTTAGTTTAACGATTTCCCAACTATTTTTGTGGAGGAAGAAAAATATGATTCTTTAAGGAATAAAAAGTTATTCTGCAACATTTTGTGCAGCTGTAACATTCCCTTATAAATCTTTAATTTAAGAGAAATTACAATATTTTACTATAATCCAATTCCGTGTTAAAACCATAGTAGATATTATTAGCGTATAATATATAATAACTAATAAATAATATAATGTATAATAACTATAATCGATTTGGCGCAATGGCCGGTTATAAATATTCTCAATCGGTTTTTATCACTAACGTTGTAGCGACTGGGATTATAATGGCGTTCCAATGTTTAAAGAGTAGAAAAGGGATAGTGTTTTCCTCGTCTTCACGTTCATCGAGAAGGGCACGGTTTAAGCGTTTCTTGTGCCTTGTGACGAAATAATTAAAAAAGAGCACATTCAAGTTAACCAAAGGTATAACCGCAGCAATTACCGGTCCATCGCTTCAAATCGCTTTTTCGATCGTATGAGAAGACGAGCCCAATAGTTTGCATTATGTATGAGTAATACAGGGTGATTCCTAAGTTGCTACTTATTTTTTAGCTGTGTATAGAAGGTATTCAAATAAACAACATTTTCAAATACCTTTTTTTAGCTTTCAAAACTCTGTTTGACTAGGTTAAGCCCTGATGATGGCCTTAAGTAAATTACGCCGAAAGCGCTTGGCGTCAGTGTTAATAAATAGTTACACTAAAATACAACGTTTTTTCTTCCTTTTTTTCATTCTCTAGGCAGTGGCGTAGCCAGGGGGGTGGCCCAGCCCCCCCCCCCCCGAAATCAAAAGAAAAAAATAAAAAATATAATTGGGCAATATAAAAAATCTTTGATGGTAACGCTATCAATAATGCGCCAAATAAAATAAAATAACAAATCATCCTCCCAGTAACTACAGCTTCAGCAAAAAGAAGTTTTTCCCCTTTAAGAAGATTAAAAACATATCTGAGAAAACATTCAGGCAAAGAGCGTAGAACAAGTTTAACTTTAATAAGTATTCATCAAAAAATCCACATTGATAAATGAAATAATTAGTATATTTTGTCAGAAAAGGCGACGAATTACGGTTTAGTTTTAGGCAAAAAAATATGTTGTGCTTTTAGTTTATGGTTAATCTTTGTTTTTTTCAATAAATAAAAAATATACCTTATTTTTAATATATTTTTGATCAATTATACTTATTTTATGAAGAAGTTTTTGTTTACCAAGTATATATTATCTGATTTATATTACCTTTATTAGTGTAGTTGTATAACTCACTACAAGTTTCTTTCAATGTTTTAATTTATTTTTTAATTTTGACTTTTTTTTTAATTGGCGTGGCACCCAAAAAACTTTGCCTGCAGCGCTGGCGCGTCGCTTTCCCTACCCGTTTGGGCTCCTCCCCCCCCCCCCCCCCCCCCCCGAACTAAAATTCTGGCTACTGATTTCTAATTCTAAATTTGAAAACCCTTAACTTATTAATTAAAGGTATATAAAGGGCTAATAGGACTAAATTTGTTGCCCTAAGTATTTATAACTCTTGAAGTACGCTCGAGGTAAGATTAGACGAATATTAAGATATTCACTTTACTCCCTCTTTAATAAATAGGATCAAATTTCAACTCTTACTTCAAATTTCATCAAATCTTATCAAACTAAATCAACCCCCGATTTGCGATATTTTTACACCAAAAAGTTTTACAAAAGCATTTAAAAGCGAACGTTAAGTGTTTACTAATTGAATTTTTAACAACTTTTAAACCTAATGACCTTTGAACTTTCTATTTTGTTGCTTCCCGCATTCCATTTTATTTTTAAATAATGCCTTTAACAAGATAGGTCAAGGGTAATCAAAAATAACGATAAAGACAAGCATTTCAAGAAAAGTATCTAATATCTTTAGGAAGATAAGCGGTGAATAAAGTTAAAAGTGAAAACACCTTTTAAAAAGTTTAAAAATAAATCGTTCCATAAAAATATCGTAAGTGATTTTTTCATTGTGGAGGCGAAGCTTTATATTTTCGCTTTACCCTATAATGGATCTTCTTAAAATAGATGAATTGATTTAAAATTGATGTGTGGCTGTTCAGACAATAAAAAAATAGGTTTAAGGGTAGGGATCATTTCCTAGGAAAAGAATGCAGGCCAAAATAAGACAGACAATTAATAAACAGTATCTTAATAAAATAATAAATAAGTACATAAAGATGGCGGAGATGCCAGGGCCATTCCCGAGTTGACCTACAGCTTAACGTGGGTTCCAAACCACGATCCTCGGTCATGCGACACCCCCCAAAGGCTATCAACCCTTGGTTTTTGTCATTGCATGACCTACCGATTGGGGAGTGTGTATCTTCTTCCGCACCCCACGAGATGTCCGATCTCATCCGGCCTGGTTACCGGCGTGAATGGGGTGGATTGGGAAATGATACATTTTACACTCTTCCCTGCATTCTTAAATCCACTGAATTTCGGACTTACTTTTTTATTGTACGTATGCCCACTCCGGGAATCGAACCCGGGTCGCTACGGTCGAATGCCAATAACTCACCTCTGAGCCACTATCGCGGTATGGATTTTCCGAAACGTTTAAAACACTAAACAGGTGTTAGAGATCATATCGCGATTGAAAACGGCGTTTCGACAGTTGAAAGCCACAGATGACATTCACAGCTGATTCTAGTTCCGCAGAAAAGTTACTAGATTTAGTGTGGACCGTAACAAGTTCACACATGTCAGTTCGCGTCCTATTATTTTCGTTGTTTTTTAGTATTTTTGTGGCTGTTTTTTATATAGTGTATATAGAGTTTTCTGATTAAAAGTTAGAGTCATAACATAACTCAAATGAAGCATAGTGATTGTTTTGTTTACCAATATTTTAACCATATATACCATGTTTTACAGTTTTACGTATTCTACCTAGCTGGTGCAGTATTACCGGCATTTATTACATTTTTTAATATTCACGAGCAAAGGAGAGTAGTGTGTCGATAAGTTAATTTTTTTAAAAGCTTTGTCGATAATATTTATGTTACTAGTACATTACTTTATTGTTAGTAATTCCTATCACAATATCTAGGTAGTATTCAATGGATACCTAATAGGTTCTTGACTTTTGTTCCAATTTGGATAACATCTCCAAAAGTTTCTTGACAACTTTAGTTAAGAACGATGATTTAAGTAGAAAAATTTGTAAAGTCTTCTTTGATAAATTAAAATGAGAGATAAGGAACTTAATATTTAAATATTTTTTAGTTTGTTAATGGAACATAAAAATAGTCCGGTCCTGTCTTTTTAGCCAACCTCTAAACGTAAAATAGACCAGACGTCAACAGGGTACCATAAATGACAAGTGACTTGGTGTTTTCTTAAAAAAATTTGACTTTATCAGTATCAGGTATTAATGTTACTTTGAAAGTGCATACATTTCTCTTCCAAACAGTCTTTAGTTTGCTAAAATCGTATAAGTCGTTTATAAGTTACAGCGATTTAACTGATTACACTTTCAACAGTTTCCCCCCCTCTTATTAAAGTCGGTACGCCAATGAGCGTAAGACCAAAATAATGCATAATTGTCCAAGCTTTTCAATGGTGTTATCAAAGATATACCTTAATGTGGAATTTTCGGAGATATGTAAACTTTTAAAATTTACTTTTTAATTACGCCCTCTTGCGGCAAAATGCGGAACTTAAAAATTATTTCCTGGATTTTCTCATGACCACTTTAGTAATAATTTTTTTTTCCTGAATTTCTATGCCCAGTAGTTTCCGAGATACGGCCGAGGGACATTCTTAGTGGGACACCCGGTACAAATTACTAATAACTGGTTGCCGGTCGAAAAGGATGTTTAATCTTCATCGTGTGATGCAGTGACGCGGCAGTTGTCAATTTTGAAATTTAACAAAAATCCTCTGCCCGCCAACATATTTTCTTCTTTAAAATACCACATTTTTTAAGTATTGGCAACATACTTGTTTTGGGGATCTCCTATGTTGTCCATCGCACCGGTTTTTATGCCTTTTAAGAAATACAATTAAAGAAAATATGCTAGAAATAGATTTGCCAATTTAATTATTCATAAGTACATACAGGTGCCCGAAATTTGTAATGATAGTTATAAGTAAATAAGTGGAGGAAGACTTTGTGTTCTTATTCCTTTCCTTCTAAACATTTAAATGTATTATTTCGATTTTAATTTTTGTTCTGTGCAAAGCAGAATACAAGCCATCTTAAAAAATGTATCAATCTTTAGAAGAATCTCAACAAAAAGCCTTTTAAAAGCGAGCCGACTTAAAAGAAATTCTTTGATTGTCTCCTGAAATGGATTTGGAAGACTTGAGTCAAACCCCATGTGAAGTGCCGATTCGTTAAAGCCCGAATGAAATTTTATTGATTTAGGAGGATTTAGAGAACTTCTAAAAATCTCTTTTTATGAAAAGGCGAGTTATTAAACCACTTTTTTTTATCAAGATATATTCTTTTCAAGAATTATAAAATATAAATATAAAGCATCTGTCGTATCTTTCTCATTTAGAATGGCTGAAATACAAGATATTCACAAAATAATTCATTCAATCACTTCCAATGCTTCTGGTGTAGATGGTATGTCTTTAAAGATATTAAAATGTTGCAGTCCTCATGTGGATAAGTATGTTACACATATTATCAACTGTTGTCTAGAGGCTAACTCTTTTCCAGATAAGTGGAAAATTTCTATTGGGAAACCATTACCCAAAACTAATAATCCTTTAAGTTTTAATGATCTTCGGATAATAAGTATATTGCCACTACTTTCAAAAATCTTCGAAAAAGTATTGTATGGTCAACTATTTTAATACTGTGTTATCAATAAAATAATTCCGGAAAGCCAATGCGGCTTAAGAAAAGACTTTAGTACCTCAGTCGCCCTTGTTAAGATCACAGATAATATAATGGCAGCAATTGATAAAAAATTAAACACCGCACTAATTCTTCTAGATTTTTCTAAAGCCTTTGACACCCTTAATCATTCTCTCTTGTTGGCAAAGTTAAAGTATTATGGCTTTGAAGAATCATCCTTACATCTTATTAAATCATATTTTAACAACAGGTTTCAAAAAATTTTCCACAAAAACACTTATTCAGAACAAAATTGAAATTCTGTCCGGTGTGCCTCAAGGATCCATCCTTGGACTTCTTCTCTTTATCATTTATACTTCAGATATTTTAAAATCTCTAAAGCACTGTAAGGTTCAGGCATATGCAGACGACACGCAAATTTTCATTCATTTTTACTGTCAAGATTATATAAACGCCTCAAATTTGCTTAACGATGAGTTAAAGATGTTAAATCAACTTTCTTTAGACCACAATTTAAAATTAAATCCATTAAAGGCATCCTTGATGCTCTTTGGAAATAGGAATAATATCAATATACGTGTTGATGGTGTTGTGCTTCTCGTGGTTAAAACAGCCATAAATCTGGGTATAATTTTAGATACTGAATTAAGGTTTAGAGAGTATGTCAAAAAACTAATTTAACGGTCATATATGTCATTAAGAGTATTATACAACAACCGTAATATCCTTAATTTGAAATTGCGCAAAATGCTCTGTGAGAGTCTTGTTTTGTCAAGTTTTAACTACTGCGATTTCATTTATGGGCCGTGCCCTAATTTGGCTGATAGGAATAGAATATAAAAAGTGTAGAATACATGCTCACGCCTTATTTTTGGACTATATAAGTATGATCACATTTCTCACACTTTCAAAAATTTCAACTGGCTAGTTATGAGCAACCGTAGAACTTTACACTTAGGAAACTTCTTGATCAAAATTCTTAAAAATCCAGCTCTGCCTCATTCCCTCAATAGTAAATTTGTATTTCGTGAAAATATACATTCGCGCCAGATAAGGTTTCCTAATAGAATGACGGTGCCTCACCATCAGAGTGTCATGTTTTAGAGATCATTTACATATAACGCTGTAAAATTGTATAACTCCTTGCCTAATCAATTGATCTCACTTGATAATAATACATTTAAATTAAAATATAAAAAAAATTTTCAAAATGAGCAAACTCGGTAGCTTAACTTTTTTTTCTTTCAAAACATATAAGTATCTTAACAATATTCTGCGAGTCACGCATTGATAACATATATTTATCGTCTTCTCCATCGTATTTGAGTGTAAGGTATTAATTTTTTTCTTCTTCGTGCCTATTTTATAAAATTGTTCATTTATTTTCTCCTTTACATAATAATCTTTAAATACTATTTCTACATCTATCACTTGTTATGTATATTCTTTATACTTAAGCAAGCAGTGCAGGGTTATTATTATTATTATTATTATTATTAATATTATTATTATTATTATTATTAATATTATTATTATTATTATTATTATTATTATTATTATTATTAATATTATTATTATTATTATTATTATTATTATTATTATATCATTTTAGAAAATTAGCTGTGGCTGTGTATACGTAGAGTAGGATTAAAGAAAAGAGAGTTTGTACGTGTAAAAACTTTAATTTTATTAAAATCGTAGCAGAACGCTTTCGGCTGTCGCCATCTTCAGTGCTATCTGAAAGCGAGAATTGAAAATTTTAATAACGGTAGGTTAAATAATAGAATTCTTTGGAAAGAATTTGTGGAATTCAAAGAATTTAAAACATTCTTATTTAAAAGATTTGTTGTTGAATGTTTTAAATTCTTTGAATTCCACAAATTCTTTCCAAAGAATTTTATTATTTAGATAGATAGATAGATAGAAACGTCTTTATTTTTGACTCGGCGAAGGTCAGCTTGCTGTTTGCTTAACCGAGCATGTATGATAAATTTACAAAAGTTAAGTTTTACAAAAAGAGACAAAATTGCTAAGTTATATTAAGTACCTAATCTAGTTAAGGCAGAAACTTAAATATTGGCAACTTAAACTAATGATATATTTACATAATATTGATCTTATACATATTCAAGTATAATTACCCAGCAAAAAACTGCGATAATTGGTCCTAAAGGAGTTTAAACTTAGGTTGACAAGTTTGGTACAAATATCAGTATTAAAGATTTTAGAAGCTATATAAGAAAAACTGCGTTGAAAGAGGTCAGTTCGATGTTTCGGTACGTTCAAAAGGCCATTATAACGGGTTGTACGATTGTGTGTAGAATGCCGGAAATGAAGCTTTTCACGTAGGTATTGGGGTACACCACTCACAAGCAGACGGTACAAAAAACAAGAAAAATGTAGTCTTTGTCGATCAACCATTTTAAGCCATTTTAACTCAGGCAATTTATAGCTAACATGTTCTCTTGCACGCAGTCCATAATGTAAGGGTTCTGAACCTTTTGCAGTCTAGTCTTACACTGCAAATCCAAACAGGGGCCGTACACGAAGTTACAATAGTTAGCGTGAGATAAAACAAGAGTTTCATACAGTTCCTTTTTTAATTAAGGTCGTAAGATGTGTTTATTTTTGTATAAGTTTCTGAGTGAAAAATACGATTTTTGAATAACTGTACCTACCTGACTTCTAAACCGAAGCTTGCTATCAAAAATGACCCCCAAATTTTTATATTCCTGCACAACGGGTAATACTGTATCGGCCATAACGACATCCATGTTGTCTGCTGCCCATTGGCTATCGGGTCCAAAATAAATTATTGCAGATTTTTTAGGATTTAACTTTAGACCATTGCTTTCAGAGTAGTCACAAATCGATCTCAGGCACTGGGTAAGATTACTCTTTGCTTTAACAGCAGTGGCTTTACTAAAACTGGTGCCCAGTTGCGTGTCATCGGCATATCTCTGCAAATCGCAACCCTTAACAAAGTCGTTAATATAGATTGTATAAATTACGAAAAGTAGCGGCCCCAAGATCGAACCCTGTGGTACACCCATACGCACTGCTCTAGAGGCGGATCGACGGCCTTCCAGAAACACGAATTGGGATCTATCTGTCAAATAGTCTTTAAAGAAATTTACCGAAGATTCCGAGAAGCCAAATGAGCGAAGCTTAGCACATAAAAGCCGATGGTTAAGTGTATCGAATACTTTACTATAGTCAAGCAATACCAGTGCCGAAGTTTCACCCCTATCAGCCGCCCCAATGATATCGTCCAAGACCTTCAACAAAACCGATGCAGTGCTATAACCTGAGACTAAGATAAAGGAAGCAGATTATTTTCAGTAAAGTACTTAATTGTCTGTTCGTTATTTAACCTACCGTTATTAAAATTTTCAATTCTTGCGTTCAGATAGCACTGAAGATGGCGAAAGCCGAAAGTTCTCTGCTACGATTTTAATAAAAAAAAAGTTTTTACACGTAATACAAACTCTCTTTTCTTCAATTCAAGTATATCATTTTGACTTCTGTTTATGGACATACCAATGAGTGAGTTACTAGAAAACCTAACTATTTTGATATTGTCACATATCAAAATGGTATGCGACTGGAACGTGTAGCTTAAATAGTTTGAAATTACGTTTCAATTTATTTAATTTGTTGTGCGCTATTAATTTATTGAAACACCAAAGATTTTTAATGGTTTGATTAAAGCGAAGCAAATCAAAACAATTTACGATTACATTATAGTGAATAACATACAAGTCTTAAGAAATACAAATAAAGTTATTAAAACAGTAAATTTAGAGAGTTTTCCCTAAAGAAAAGTTGTCCCCTTAAAACTCACAAACGATGCAATTTCAAGTAAGTTCAAAAGAAACAATTTCCGCTTTACAGTTAACTCAGACCAAGAGAGAAATAAACCATTTTACACTTAAATCGACATTACAAAGATCACTTACTAACTGGTTAGAAGCTGCTCTGATCCTCAGATTTAGTTTTAACATCATTTAGAGAAACTTGAGTGACCAAACGGGCAGAGGTTCCAATTGAATACATTAACAACCGAGTAACCGAGTAAGTGTTTCTTTGAGTTTTTATAATGTTTTGTAACCCCTACCAGAATAGAGAAGGGGTTCCTTTTTGTTGTGTCAGGAATTATTAATATTAGGAGAAAAGCTTCTTAAATGTACTAATCAAAATGGAACCCTTTGTTTAACAAATTACAAATAGTTATTTTTATAAACATTTGTCTACTGACCCCTCCTACGAAACTAGAAATGTTCTTGTCCTTGTTCTTATGCACTATCTTTCCACTAGGTACATCTATTTTTATCAAACTTATCACCCAGTAAAAGTCTTAACTTCACAGCGAGGTATTAGATGAGCAATCCATTCTTAAGGATACTAATCCATACCCGAGAATATTACGAGAACAGGTGCTGCAGCTCTGCAGTTCAGTCAGCTAGTCGGAATTTACCAGAGGGATAATGGCCGACGGGCCGATTTCGCTAAACACACACACACGATTAAATTACGGGCCAGGGCCTGCCGGCGATTATTATTATCGGCTGTTAAAACTGAACGTGTGTAGTCGTTTCTTCCCATTGGACTGCATGCCTACTCTTACTTCTAATAAAAATGTTGCTATTGAAAATGGCTAAAAGAACTTAAAACGGTTAAATTAGAAGAGATATTATTGATTTGTACCGCAAACAAAATTTTTTTTTGAAAATAAAATACTTTATATGCCAACAGAGCGAGTTTTATCCATTTAAATACAAGGTGATTCCTAAGTTGATACTTCTTTTTTAGTTGTGTATAGAAGGCATTAAAATAAACAACAGTTAAATAAGTGGTATAATAATAGGGCTAAATTATCTTCTGAATAACTTAAATTAAAACCAACAACAAATTTTTTTATTGATAATAAGATTTGACATTTTTTAATGGAAATCATTAAGGAGAACAAAAATTTAACCGAGATTAAATGGATCTAATCACTTATCTAAACAAAATTCAAAAAATGGTGATGTCTGATTGGTCTATTTCATAATGAGGGAAATAATAAAATATAACCCAAACCCTTTTTGTTTATATCAAGCAATTATTCTTTGCAAACACGTGCTTTAGCTAATTGGCGAAAGGTAAATAATTAACGCCTGTTTTTGGCTTTCTAAACAAACCTTTGTCTGGTTTTATTAAACCAAATAATATGAGCCTGGCAGAATACAGGGAAGAAGAGCAATTATTGTTTATCAACATTAAAGCTGATTTTTACATCTCACATCTTAATATTTTTTCGTGGGTAGACATAGATATACATACACTATATTGCCAATACAAGCAGCCGCACGAAGCAAGAATATACCCATCGTGCGATTCAAAATAACCTGAACTTGGGCCCGTGGCGCTTGCGCACTAGGGAAAAAATTATGTATTTGTATTCTTATTCGTCGCCATCAAGTTTTGGGTGTTAATATTTATAAAACTTTACTTTAGACATTTTTTTTGATAGTTTGTAAGTTGTTAGTCGTTTCCATCTTTTTTTACGTTGTATTCGTTCGGATGTTCCGTGTGTGATTGTGGATATCATATTTAAGTTTTGGGTGCGAATTTAGGTTTAAAACTTTACCAGACATTTTGTTATTATTAACGACTTGTATCTCAAGATGGGTAGAAAAAAGTGCATGATCCTTTTTTGCACGAATCGCGGTTCAATACCAGGAATAAGGTATTCCAGGCATGTAAAATATCGGTTACTTAGTTTTATTTGACCATAAGTACACACCCGAACTAACAGGTGAATTTAAATAAAAGCTTGTAAATATATTTTGAAAGTCGGTCCTATTAAATGTTTACATCAAGAAGCAAACTTCCGAGCTGCGCAAACTCAACGGACCCTGATCATCTGCCTACAGTGGTGTCATCATTGAATTATGGTATTAGCAATAGTGTATGTATATATATGTGGGGTAGACCATATCAAGAATATACGTACAACCAATATATTGCTGATAGCATATACAAGATTTGTGATTCGATAGGCGACTAAAGAGGGATACAGAACTTGCGCATTTCACACCATTTTTTAGATCATGTAAATAGTAAACGGGGCTTGAATATGAGGAGTTATAAATTATACGGTACCTAAAAGACACCATATCTATCACAGTAGTTTATAAGGACACCTAAATTGTTCTAAATAGTTTTTTTGCAACAGAAACAACAAAATACATAAAAATTACACAAATACACACAAGTTAAAACAAAAAATGAACGGCCCGATTATAAAAGGTACCGGGCACAGAGGAATGTAGGTCGTCGCTGTCGCTATTCCTAGGGGCTCCTTTGTAAACCCGGTCTTGCGTACATTGCGCGCGTCGTGGCATCCAGAGAAAATAAATTGGTCAAAATGTCTTATTTATACTTCATATTGCGCATGCTTTTACTCCCCGAGACGATATACCCGAAAGATCGAGTTGGCGAGAGGCTGGCTGCATACCACTGACAATATATTGGGTTTATATACAGGGTGGGGACTTTATCTGGAACAAATTCACTAGAAGTTTAGGAAAAAATATATTTGAAAAATGGAAAAATACGTCGATTGAGATTTTGTATGAGCTACATTTTGGCACAAAAAAAAAATATTTACCCCCTGTATAAGGTGAAACATAACCCAACCTAAGTTCTTTAAATGGAAGGATACCACCTATGATATTTATTTCCCCCATAGTGGACACTTTCATTGAAATACATTCACTGTAATTTTGGAAAAAAAAAATTATTTGTGAAACATGCAAAAACATATCGATTGAGACGTTTTGTGGCCCTTATTCTTATAGTAACCTCTTAAGGAGGTTAAACTTAATTTAACTTAATTTTTTTACAATAAAAATGTCTTTAAAAACACTCACAGTCTAAAAAACTTACAAGTTTAAAAGCACTTTCATTGCATATGTTCTATGAGCTACCTCTGGCAACAGTATTTCTCGATCGTCATAGTGGCACTAACAACTAAGCTCGAGCTGTCTGCTAAGCCAGCTATGCACTGTACTCGAGTTGCGCCATTAGTTTGTTGAAAATGACGTTTCTACTAACTCGCTTGAACGCCGAGTTATTGTGAAATATTGTCTTAGCTGGTTTTGTTTACATTTACCAGTTACACGTTGCTTGGTAGTTTGAGAGTTGTGTGACGAAAAAATAATCCTAATTTCCGTAAGTAAAAAAATGTGCATTTTACAGCATTTGAATGTAAGTTATAACTAGTATGTTTATTTTCAATTGGCAGCGACAGTAAACATTTATGAACCTAACCACGAAATCGGTTGGTCACTCCTCACGATTCTACTTATTCTAACAGCAACGATACAATTAGACTGGTATAGAAGAGACTAACGAAAATTCATTTTTATTGATAAGGCCGCATAAAAACAAAAAGCAAAAACCTTTTCGTAGAAATATCTACACCTTTGTCTTCATGTTTGAGTCGTATAGGGACCGAGTCCATCGACAAAAAAGTTATAAATTTTTGGTAATTCTCTGGATAAATAAATTTTAAAAAATATATATTTGAACGTTTTTCTGGCTTTTCTATCAGTAAAATAGAATTTCTTTTAGAATAACCCAATTTTAGGCCAGGTAGATGCCGGCTAAGCTGTTTGATGTCGCCTTTATAAATGAATTTTCGATTGTCTCTTCTATACTAACCTGACTGTATTCAGCTTGTCTTGGAAGTTGTTGCAATAAAATTGGGTCCATTCGGTGGATAAATAAGTAGGTGTTATAAAGATGTTTAACAATAATTAACTAGCCAGCCACTTTAACGGTGGCATTGATGGCATTTGAAGGCATTATTTCCTCCAAATCAAAGTTGCCTGATTAGTAAATCAAGAATTAAGCTTACTGGGGCCCCTTGGTTGTAAGAAAACTACTTCTGCCAATGTCATTTATGCCACAGTAAAAGGTGCTGGTTAATTATTATTATTAAAGTCTTTGGGCAACCCGACATTATTATAATATGTATAAACATATCAATATGGTTTAATTTTTAACTTGAACCCCAAACCCTTAAAAAAATTCTGGCTTGAAAATACGAGCCCCCCCCATCATATCAGCCACTGGCTGTTTGTTAAATCCCCATGAAATGACTGCCGCTCATTTTTTAACCTCTATCAACAAAGCCAACTTTAAACATATTTAAATTTTTATTTCAGGAGACAATCAGGGCGTAAAGTTCCTACGGCGCTTCAAGCAGCTCCTGAATCCCGCACAAGTATTCGACCTCATCTCGACGGGACCCCGTCTCGGTTTAAGACTGTTTGGACACTTCGATCCATTCCGAATATTAGTTTGTAGTGGAGACGGATCAGTCGGATGGGTACTTTCCGAAATCGACAAATTAGATATGCACGTAAGTAATATTATATAGAAATATTAACCAGAGAACTCGTTTTTCGACAATTGACATCCAGATACATAACATCGGGGGGCTGATTAGAACTTTCAAAATGTCCCCATATTTTGACAGAGACGTATTTAGCCTATGTCAGTTTGTGGTGCGTTTTAAACTGTGTTTAGATCGTTTTTAGTTCAAATCTTGTAATTTTGAACATTAATTGAACGTTTTAACAGTTTCAATTTATTTTTACAATAATTTTTTGCATTTAGTCATGTAACGCAATTGAACCCATTTTTTAGCAAGCTGCTTCTTGGCATAAGGGTATAGGCTGTCCACTTTGGAACTAATGATCGCGGTTTCAAGCCCCGCTTCGGACTATATTTTTTTATTTTAATTTTTTTTTTTGTTTTTCAGTATTTTTTTTTAAATCGATTTGAATTTAAAAAATGAAGACAATTACCTAATAACCTTAAATTTTTATAATAAAAAAATATTCCGCAATTACTATGTACACTGGGTGTCCCACATATAATGGAAACAAGCTTATATTTTTGGTATTTCTCAATTGATTGTTTTGAATTTTGGTGTGGTTTCGTGTCTTAGGGCACATTTTTCTATTGCTAAAAATATTAGTTAAATTGGCGTACGGATTTATAGGGTTTGTAAAATAATAATTCACCTTTAGCTGGCGATTATTTCATTTCAAAACGAATATCAGAAGTCGATTTACCATCCCTCAAAACGACCAAATACAAAATTTCAATAAATTGGCAGAACCAGTAGCGTGCGTATGACCAATTAAATTTTTATTTCTTTTTTAAAAGATTTACATCTACAATACGTTCGATAAGGAACAAGGTTTTTATTACCAAAAATATTGACTGTTTAATTACTTCATCTACAAATACTATATGTTAAAAGCACTGGCATACTGTATTTTCTTCTATATAATTAAATTTTGTACATAGGACATCTAATTTTTTACCCTTGTCATGTGAAAAATTAGAAAATAAATTTAAATTAGTTAGCCATGTAAAAAAAATATTATTAATATTTTTTTGTCACTGGCGTTCAATGAAATTATGCATATTCAATTTTTTCCTAATTTGTCACATTGCAAATTTAATTTTATAGTAGAAAATACGGTACGACACCGCCCTTTTCAACGTATTGTATTTTTTTAGATGAAGCAGTTGAACAGGTAATAATTATCTACTTTATTCCTTATCGCGTATTTTTCTAAGGCCGAACCTGTAATTTACTTCAAATCATACCAACATAACACACCAAAATTAACCAGCATGTCATTCATATCACGTGATTGGGCCACGAAGTCGCGAGTTCTATCAAAATTATTACTATAAGATGGGTATTCTCTGTTAAACATCCATTTAACTTCCATCTACCTGGATCTACAAACGATTTTTAAAATGCTGTTTTTAAATAAAGAATCTTTATATCACTTGAAACTGATAAAATGCGATTATTGTTTCAAAACCTATATTTAATATTTATTGTCCATGGTCGTAAATTAATAGTTTAAATAGTTATTGTTTATTGAGTAGCAAATAGTTAAAACTCCATGACAATTATAGGATATGAATAATAGAAGAGTGTTGGACTTGCATTGTCTTTATTTGTTTTACATCACAACGTACCAACTGGTAAGTATCTCCAGTCGTCTTCAGTATTCACCTGAAGACGATTGGAGATACTTAATAGAAAACGCATTTTCCTCTTTAGGTATCTATGTATTTTATTTTTTTACTACTAGTTTAACCATCTCGATTTTATAGGGCGCCAAAGCTAAAAAAAGTCGATTTGCAATTTTTAATACTTATATCTAAAGCGATTCAATTAGGTTATATTGTCCTCTATAGAAAAAAGTATTGGAATTTCGAGGAAAATTTAGATATGCAAAGTATACAGGTTATTCCATTTAAAATAAAAAGTTAGTACCTATTTCTGGTACAAAATTCCATCATCTTGAAAATATTTTTATTAGATGTACACATACATTTTAGTAATCCACCAAAATTTTAGAAAATTCGTATATATATACGGTTCTTTATAATATATCGATATTAGCCCATCGAGGTAGGACACCCCTTACATTATTTTTAAATTTTACCCTAGAAATTATAATACCTGTATACTTATAAGAACAGCAGTAGAAAAATTCTCGCTTATTATAAGTCTTAAAAAACTAAGTGGGAGGAAAAGAACCAGTTTTTCCCTTGTTTCGGGGCCGAAACTGACGTTTTCTGCTAAGGTAGTAGAAAAAACAATTAAATGTTTTTTAAACGAGACCAAGTTTAATAATTTTCGCTGTCCCAAACTTGCTTAATTTTTTTTAAGAAAAATATTTGTCTTTTCTTCTTTTGTTATTTTTTGTTTTAAAAAAACAAGTTTCATAATCGCTGAAATGTGCAACTTTTGGACAAAAGTTTGTTAATGTTGCTTCCGCGTCCCGTGTGTTTAAAGTTTTTATTGGTATCATCTTACTTTGCGGACGAGCTAAAACCCTTGCTCTATAAATACCATCTGCTATCTCTTCTGGTAATACAATACAATCTTCATTTTTGTTAACATAGCAATATATAATTACTTCATATCGAGCAGATATTCTAAAATATGATTTTTGTTTTGACAACATTGGCATTGAAAATTAAAAAGAGACACATAACCACTCCTACATTCCAACTGAAAGGGGGGATATGTGTGTGGTGTGGCCGAGTCGATGCATTGATCGGTCCCGTGGCTGCTTCGACCGCGTGTTCTAAAGAATGGAAGGTGGGGGGTAGGGGATAGCCTGTTCTCTGTTTAACATATTATACGCTAATAATAATCTCCGTCTGATGCGTTTATATCGGCACCCTAGATTCGAGTTTGCCAATAGTGTATGTTTAAAATTAATATTGTCATCAATAAATGTCAATGTCAAATTCGCAATGCCATACGAAAGTGCTGAACCTGCAACACCATTTATTTTTATTTTCTTTCCTGTGTTTATATATTCGTGTTTATTATTAAATTTTTTAAATATAACACTTATAGATGTGTGTCAATTAATACATTTTAATGTGGTGCCTCTTTAATTGACTTAAATAAAATTTAGACCATTTAAATATAAAATTACAGTTTTCTTTAGACCCGAAACCTGATCGACTAATGTTGTTTGTATAATGTTACTCTCGCAAGTATTCTCATTCTCGTTTTGCATGTCATATGTCCTATTATTTTCATTATTATTTCCTCTAAAACTTTGACCACGATTTGACGAACCTCTATATTGCCAAAATCTACTATTATTATTTCGCGAATTCCCTGCGGGTAAATGCCTATAATTTCCTTGATACTTAAAATTTTGCACGAAATTTTGGCGCTGATGCTTCGTTTTATTTTCTCCATCGGCATCGCCTGACTAGGTAGACAGCACGTTGATAGTTTCTTCTCTCCGTACTTTACTTAACACAACCTCAAGAAAGTTTTTTTTTCTCTTGACTATACATTAGTCCACTGGCAGGATCGCCATGTACTGGACACTAGACACTAGTCCACTCACAGGAACTAAATTGTGACAAATAGGTTAAATAAGATAAAGCCTTATTTTTACCCTACATCACCCCTTTGAGGAGCTAGATCAATAAGCGCTAGACCAAAGTTGCTAGTAAACGCATAAAATAAGGCTTAACTAGGCATATGTAGAAAATACATCGTATTCTTAGCTGAGCTTTAGTATTACACCGTCTAGCGGCCATCTGAGAAACTTAAAAATTATTTCCAGCGATTTATATCTTGTAAAAATGTTCGCTTTTGACGCTGATTATCACCTTCCTTTATAAATTTTCTCAATTTAACTAATTTTGATTAAAATTTTAACCTGCGACGCTATTATTATATAGTATGTCCGCGTATGGGGGTTAAAAGAGAACAAATGGGCCAAAAAGTAATTCTTTATAAAAAGTTGTTGCTCGCTAAATAAATGAGATTTACTGTATAAAAGATTTAGTTTTTTATAAAGCATAAAAAATACGAAAGAGCTATTTTGCGTAGGAGTAAACAAACCTTGTATATAATTTTTTGCTGATAACCATAAGCCAAAGAATATTAATTTTGGAAAAAATGTTGAATATGGGAATGGAGTTTTTGAATTGTGATATCTGTATTTTATTGCTTAGGTTATATCATATTCTTTTGAGTTTAATTTTGTCAATCCATTTCCACAGGTATCATTATTGTTGATATGTAGGTACTAGGTCCCCTAACTATGTAGGTTAGGCAAAAAAAGTTGGGAGTTTATAAAGGCAATGTGATAAAACTAGTTACTTATAATATTATGCAGCCTTATGCACTAAGGCCCAATTTTTTAAAGTCCTCCTAAATTTTCAGATTTCTTCGATTTAAAATGGACCTCGGTTTATATCAACTTGATCAAAAAACAATCTAGGGCTTTTGGTCGTGTTTGGCACGATGGGCTTCTAAGTAAATTGCGATCCTACGGTAGGTATGCCTAATGGATTTTGTTTATGGTTAACCAGCTTCCTTAAGAACCGTTCTTTGCAAGTGGCGATTGACGGGTTTCTCTCAGACACCTTCACCATCAATGCCGGTGTTCCTCAAGGGTCCATATTGTCGCCTACCCTCTTTTTACTGTATATTAACGACCTTCTAGTGAAAACCCAAAATCCAATTTATAGCTTTGCTGATGACAGCACACTTGTCTCATCTTTTACCTTGACTCCCCAAACATCCGCTGCCGACGCACATCTTCGCAGGCAGCATGAAGTATTGCGCCTTAACAATGACCTGGGAGAAATTTTGGCTTGGGGTGACAGTAACCAAGTCGAATTTAATGCTAAGAAAACCCAGGCATCAGTCTTCTCCAAAAAGGTTAACATTGCAGAACCGGATATAGTCATTAGTCATGACAGGACACGCAATTCCCCTGGCACCATCTATGAATTTGCTGGGGGTCAATCTGGGAGGTAATATGTCTTGGCATGATCACGTTGCCGCAATTGCCAGGGCAGCTTCACAGAAACTTGGTGTACTTTTCCGCACCAAAAGGTTGTACACACCTCATCAACTTTTGACACTCTACAAAGCCCAGATTCGACCATCATTAGAATATTGCTCTCATGTCTAGAGCTCTGCACCCAAGCACACCCTTCGGCTACTGGATTCCATTCAAAGGAGAGCCGTTCGTCTGATCGGCGACCCGGAGCTGACCAAGACCCTCGATAGCCTGCCTGGAGCATCGAAGACAGGTTGGTGATTTGGCTCTCTTTTACAGATATTTCCATGGCAGGTGTTCGACTGACATTGCCCACTTGATTCCACCTAGAGCAGTGCAAAACAGAAATACACGGCGAACCACTGCCGCTCATCCATATGTTGTTCTTCAGCTTAGTACTCCTCGAACTTTATTGTTCAAGAATTCTTTCATCTGGAGAACGTCATCATTGTGGAATGATCTTCCTGAGGTCGTGTTTCCCAATGAATACAATCTTCAACGTTTCAAGACCAACGTTAATCGCTTTTTTCGCACTCGCACCGCTCCCAGAGCGCCTTAAAGGATTTTTTCTACAGTGCAGGTGTTTTATCATAAAAAAAAAAAAAAAAAAAAAAATGACATTTTCTTCAGCGGGGCTTGTTTTGACTGATAATAGATTTTCTAGTATATCCTTAACTTTTTTATAATTTCAGATGGCGTATTTTCACACTCTCATTCGAAATCAATCGACAAATACATGATAAATAAGTTAGACAATAAACTGCTTTCTAAAATTTATTCTTTTTAATAAATACCTAGGTGTGGTCTGTCAAATTGGCACCATAATGTTTAAATTAAATAGTGTGCTTTGTATTTCCACTCTAGAGTTGAAATATTTTCTTTCAACACGCGTGTGATATTCGGTGCTTTCGAGCCAAGTTAACCGTGTTTTTTTCTCATTTTCATAGGTGGTCGTAGGAAAAATGATATATCTACAAGGTATGTTTACTCTAAACCCAAATAACTTTTGTGTATTTTTTATTATGTTCCTTGATGTATATTTCATTTTTCATAACGTGAATCTCGTTTATTTGATAAGCAAAAATGTGTATAACGAATGACACTTTTTATCCCATTTATCCTCTTCTAAATCCTATCCGCGGACATACTGTATATATAAGTCGCTTTATTTATGGATGTCATAAATTTAATTTTTTTTTGCCAAAGGCAGAGTTTTTCACCCTCTTTCTTTACCAGCTTCCTTAATCTTGGTAAAAAAAAATTACCTCTAGCGCAATTTTTTAGTATTTTATGATGTAAGGTTTTTTTTTAGTAAAAATGTTCGCTTTCAGCGCTGTTTTTTAATTACAATCGCCGCTAAATAATATATTTAAAGGTCTCGAAAAATTTCTACGGCGAGAATCTCTCTATCTCTCTATATACTCTTATAATAAGGGGTGACCACGAAATTGCTGGCCAACTCGCCATTTTGTTGAGAAATCCTAATATAACGACTTAAAATAAACTGTCGACTCTTTTGACATCTTTAAATACAATTTTCTAGAAAACTTATAAAGATATATATGGGGTATGACACAATCATGTTTTTTACTTAGAACTTTACTAAAATTTTAAAACAGTACAGTATATTTCGTTGAAACTAAAAATTTCAAGTGTATTTCCGGTTGCACCGGAAACGACAGTCGGATGTTTAAGTATTCAAAATCTTCATTTAAAACAATCATACGATTTCTAAAAATTTTATATCGATATATTAGTCCATAACAAAATGGCAAGAAATTTTGTTAGGTTTTATTGCAGAGGAGAAAGAAAATCAATATAAACATTATTTTTAAAGGGATATTATCTGGCGCTTGTTAGATCTTTTTAAAGCGAACATAGACTTGACAAACACACCAAATTGGACAAGTATCTAACAATGCCTTCAAAGAATTTATTTGTCTTAATTGGGCGATATTAGATTTCAAATTTTCTTTAACTTACAATTAGTTGAAAAAGTAGATAAAAATCAACAAACTGTTTTTTTGGGCATGTTGTATTAAAAAGAAGAACTTTCTTAAGAGTGTGTTATCGCTTGTGGGTGTGCTTCACATTTATTATGTTTACCCGAAAACGATGTTGGATTGTATAAAGATTTTTAACAACAATTAACTAACCAGCAAATTTGACTGTAAAATAAATGACATTGACAGGCATTATTTACACACAATCAAAAGTGCCTGTTTAATAAATTAACAATTAGGGTAAACAGGAGGCCAGTATCATTGTAAGAAAATTATTTCTGCCCATGTCATGTCCCACCAAGCAAAGTTTTATTATCTCAACATTGCACCCATACAATATTGTAATAATGTGACATTCGCAGATTTGTGAATGTTATGGTGATATAATAAGTGTGCAATAGATTATGCCTCAGATTTTAATACAACAAAGTGATATTCAATGTCAGACAATATTACAACATATTGCAGCAACGCCCATGCAATGTGGGATAATAGATCACAACTTTTCTAGTGGTAAGTATCTCCAGTCGTCTTCAGGTGAATAGTATTCACGATTCGTTCGTATCTGCACCGTTTAAAAATAGAGTTCGACGTCGCTCGTCGACAGACAGAGAATTGGACATGATCTTTTAGTGAGACTACCTGAGTTAGAAATAAGATCAGACTATATACCCAAGGTTTTTCAATAACATACCATACGTGGTCGTAATTGATAAATGAACCGTATGAAAAAACAAAACACCAGAAACTAATCAACAATCTGGTACACAGGCGGTTCTAAAACCAAAGATTATACCGGAGCAGGAATACACGAAGTAAGACAAGAGAAAAACGCGTTTTTGCCTCTGAGAAAGTCTCCTACAGAGATCTACGCCATACTACAGTATGCGTAAGAAAACAATAGAAGGATTTACCTCAATAAGCGGCTGCAAATATACTTTGACAATCAAGCAGCCTCTAGATCGCTTATAGGCAACAAGATAACCTTAAGACTGATATGGGATTGTCAAGGAGAATTGAAGGCCCTGGCAAAAGTAAACAAAGTAATACTGTAGTGGGTACCAGAACACGAAGGTGTTGCAGGGAACGAAAAAGTCGATGAATTTGCAAGGAAAGGCTCAGAAAATACATTCGTCGGTCCAGAACCGGAACTCAGAGTTCCAAGGTGCATAATACGAGATGCCATACAGCAATGGATCAGGAGTGAATACCTACACAGCAAACGATTCGTTGGGGATCCAGACCCGAGACTAACGAAGCAACGAAACAGCTGCTCCAAATAAATAGGAACAAGCTATTACAGGAATACTGACAAGACACATGACTGTTCAAGAATCATCTACACAGAATGCAACTGTATCGGGTGAGCCAACGATTGCGCGGAGTAATTTTATGCCTTGAAGATAAAATTTGTCGACAAAAACCTTTTGTGTTAAGATATGGTTGGATACCAGGTACATTTTAAAAATATTTTGAATTATACAGAGTGCGCCCAAAAAGCAGGGTGTCAAAAAGGTACATTTTTTTAAATGGGACACATTCTTCACGAAAGTTTAAGGGCTGATGACAAGATATCAAATGACAGAAAAATATATAGGGTGTCCCATTTAATATAAGTGTTATTTTTCAATTATAAGTTTTCTGACTTTGGTCTCAGAAAGAAAACACCCTGTAAAAGAGATGTCAAATATTTCATAGTGAATATGTTTTTTTGACTTTATTCAGTAAGAATAAAAATTATTAATCGCTTGGAGTCAAGACTTAGGGAGCATTTTCACAATAACGGGATGCTTGCAAATCCAAAATTTTAATTATTAGTCGAATTATCTTAAAACTATAACTTTTTCATATATTAAACCATTAACAAAAATGTATGAAATAACATGTAGAATTCATAAATGTATTCAAATATAGGGTGTCCCATTTGAAAAAATATACCTTTTTGACACCCTACTTTTTGGGCGCATCCTCTATAATTCAAAATATTTTTAAAATGTGGCTGATATCCAACGATACCATCACACAAAAGCTTATTGTCGACAAATTTTATCTTCAAGGCATAAAATTAGTCCGCGCAATCGTTGACTCACCCGGTACAATGGCGACCTTGACTGCAGATTATGCGGACATGTCATGGAAAGTGTACAGGACATAGTTTGCTATTGCGAGTCACTAGAGAGAAAAATCTAGTTGTCATTGCTGCATTTAACATAGTTTATCAAAAATTGTCACCTTTTTTGTTTTGTTATCTTTGCTAGGTGATCTGTATCAGTATTACCAAAAATGCCCCTTAGTTTAGCAAAAAAGCAGAGAGAGCATTTTCACGGGTAACCTAAATTGCAACTTTCTCTGGTGAAACTAAAGCCAACTTTTTTATTTGAAATACAAATAGATAACTATTAAAACTTATTATTATTACATTTCAACCAGTTTCGTTAACATTTTTGAATAATACCACTTAAGGAAAGGCTATATAAGTGTTGAAAAAGGTTGCTGCTATGAAAAATGATTATATAGCTTTTAAACCAATTGCTTGCTCTACCATTAATAAAGCCAGAAACCTCGAGATGTTAGTTATGCCTTTGAAAGGCCGGAAAGATTTTCGATTGAGTAAATAGAAGGCAGCAAGAAATCACGAAAGATTTATTCTTTTTCAAATATATTCTTTAAACATCCAATAATACTTTGTTTAGGTTTACTTATGCCTTTTTAGCTTTTGCTTCTATGCTATAACTTATAAGAGTTTTTTAAACCCTTTAAAAATGAGAAAATGTTTAAATTCTTTCAGAGTTTAAATTAGTTTTACTTTGATCATTAGCCCCCGTACTCACTAAATATGTTTTAAACTTAGTACATGTAATAATAACCAGAGGCGTCAACGGCGATTTGGCGCGAGTAGTTTAAGAGTTTGGACTTTCTCCCACCACTCTTATCTAACCTTATACGTAAATAATTCGGCCAGTGGTGTAGCCCGAATTTTAGTTCCGAGGGGAGGGGGGGGGGGCAAATGGGTAGGGAAAACGACGAACCAGCGATGCAGGTAAATCGCCGCGCGAAATTTTTTTGAGTGCCACGCCCAAAAAACCGTTTTTTTGGACAATCCAAAAAAAAATTCAAAATAAAAAATACATATATTTAAAAAAACTTGTAGTGAGTAATACTAATATAGGTAATATAAAACAGATAATATACTTGTTAAACAAAAACTTCTTCATGAAATAAGCATAATTGAGCAAAAAAATATTAAAAACAAGGTATATTTTTTATTTATTGAAAAAACAAAAATTAGCCATAAGCTATAAAAAAGCAAAACATTTTTTTGCCTAAAACAAAACCATAATTCGTCGCCTTTTTTGACAAAATATATTGATTATTTCATATATCAATGTGGATTTTTTGATGAATACTTATTAAAGCTAAACTTGTTGTACGCTCTTCGCCTGAATGGTTTCTCAGATATGTTTTTAAATTGAAACAACTTCTTTCTGTTAAAGCTGTAGTTACTGGGAGGATGATTTGTTATTTTAGTTGGCGCATTATTGATAGCGTTGCCGTCAAAGATTTTTTATGTTGCCCATTTATATTTTATATCTTCTTTTTTTTGGATTTCAGGGGGGGGGGGGGCTGCCCCCCCTGGCTACGCCAATGGACTCGGCAGCTGCTAAGCTCTGATACAAGTGTGTTTACTCCTAACCAAAAATTACGTGTAGGTGTAGGTGGTTAGAAATAAATCTAGTTTACAAAAAACTATCTATTTGCACCGTTTAAAACTTTAACGGAGACATATAAAATTTCTTAAAAAAATTATTACATATTGATTTAATTATTTTAATAGTAGGTGTTATTAACTATCAGATATTCTGTGAGTGGCTCAGGTCTTATCTCTCTGACAGGAGTCAGAGTGTATTTTTTCGGGTGACTGCTTCAGGCAAACTAAATGTCTCGGCAGGGGTTCGACAAGGATCTGTATTGGGACCACTGTTGTTTTTATTGTATGTTAACGATCTTTACAATGTCATTAACTATGGTCACAGTACATCACTCGCCGATGATACAACAATTCTTTAGCACCACAAGTATTCGGTTACCTTTAACAGTCTGATGCAAGAATATTTGTTAAGCATTAAGAAGTGGTGTGACTCTAACCTACTTTCCTTTAATATCTCAAAAACCAATATTTTAAATTTTAAAAGCAAATTGAATGATATTTTATTGAATGGCGAGGTTGTTGATAATCTGTCGGAGAATGAATTTCTTGGGTTATTCATTGACAATAAACTTAAATTCGACATACACATTAAGAAATTATATAAGAAAATCTCATCGGGTTGTTTTGCCATCAGAACTATAAAGAATGAATCACGTGCCACATCTTACCGGTGTGTCCCACCAAGTCCTGCCTAAGCAGCTTTGAGTTCTCCTTTCTTTCGTTGGAGCCTAGCTCTACTGATGATCCATGATAATGCGAAACGCGTCTAGGGATGAATCTAACGAAACGAAAGGAAATTCTTCTTCTGTATAAAGAATGAGTTAAATACATCTTTAGCAAGAAACGCTTGCTTTTCTTTGGTTGAGACACGCTTACGCTATGGCGTCTGTTTTTGGGGTAGCTGCTCGAATACTTTATTTAATTTTGTATTTGTAGCACTGCAGAAACAAGCGATTAGAAATCTTAGTGGTGCCAAGCCACGAGAAACTTGCCAACTTTTGGTCGTGCCTCAGAAAGTTTTAACTTTACCATGTATTTTTATATTGGAGACAGTATGTCTTATGCACAAGAAATACACGTTGGATATTCGTTCCTTATCAGTGGTTCCTACAAGGAGCTCTTATACCATCACCATACCATTGACTAAGAACTCTATTTTTTATAATAGTAAAAAACTATTTAATAGTTAACCAATAGAAAACCTATTGGTTACAAAGGTATATTATATAGTGGAGGAATACTTTATGGACATGCAGGGTGATGAATACCATTACCCAGTGGCGTATTTAGGGGTGTGGGGTGTGGGGGGGGGGGGGGGGGAGTGGCAGCCCCCCACCCAAGCCTCGGCCCTCGGGTCTAAAAGTTTAATTGCAACCTAATTCTTCGTATCACGCTTGGGCTCTTATTTAAATCTTTTAGTCATGTATTCTTGGCTTAGATTACAAAGGTCTTGTAGGAAATGTATGATTTTTAAACTTTTCCTTCTAAAAATCCTTTTCTATATAGAGATTAAGATTTCAGACGCATATCATTTTAGTTATTGATTTATGATACAATTTTAAAGAAAAACGAGTAAAAAGAATAATATTTTATAGTATCGTTCTATTATATACTTGTCTGTTCCGTTTTCCCTTTTTAAGAGCTATTTTAAATCAACAAAGATATAATATTTTTACAACAAAAACAGAAAATAATTAGGTATTTGCAGAAGAAGAATTTCCTTTCATTCCATCCCTAGGCGCGTTTCGCCATATCATGGCTCATCAGTTATTTATAGGTTTATTAGTTATTAGGTATTTATTTTTAAAAAAATAAAGTAAAAATATTAATTGAACCATTTTTTATGGAAGAAGTGTGATAATTTATAATAAAAAAAAATTGTGCGGGAAGAAACGAGAATACTTTATTATGAATATACAAAACGGCACTTAAGAAGGAGTATTTCAAAACCTAAGCATTTGCACCAAAAATTGTTTTTAGATCTACGCTCCTAAAATACATGATTTCTAAAAAATCATCAATTTTGGCGTGGTGAGCGATATTTAATTTATTTTTAATCGAAAAACCGTGCCCGAAAACGCTGGTTAGAGTCATACATACGTCTTATGTTAAAATTTTGGATTGACGCCAATATTTTTCACAAATATAAAAAATGGTTTTTTTTTTAAATAAAGAGCCAGCTAGGAATATCAAAAATAAGTAAAAAGCAACATTTACAAAAACAAATTTAATCCAACCATGCAGAGGGGAAGAGGTAATAATTTAATTTTCGAAATTTGATAGTAGTTAGGTAAATTTTAATCGAACTTTGGGCGTGGCCCCGAAAATTTTTCGCCTGCAGCGCTTTTCGGCCTTCTTCACTAGGTGCAATATTATAAAATACATGTAGTCCCGACTGTTTCTTTCTCCAGAAAAAAAATGGCCCACTTACGCCCACTCAGCCCCCCCCCCCCCCCCCGAGCATATTTTCTGGCTACGCCACTGGCATTGTTTCTATTTTAAGTTTTTTTTTTCGTATATTTACATTTATTGTCGTAACTTGAACTTTTAAATAGATAATAAAAAACTAAGATAGAGAGGTTGAAACCATTTTTTTCTAGGCTGCGCCGTTCCAATGCAACGGCCTGACAAAGTTTGAAAATGACATATTCTAAATGTCAATATCTCAAAAACAATTGAATTTCGATATATGACACTTTATACAAAATATAATTGAATAATAGAAATATACAATATAATATGGTGGTCCATTAAAAAAAAAGTATGTTTGATATGCCCTGATTAGTTGGGATACTGTGTATAATTTAAAATTGTAGAACGAATGCCTCCCTATAAGAGCGGGCCACCCTGTATATATTTTATATGTATCTCTTCATCTGTCAAATTTATAAAAATTAATTCAGTATTTCTTAATAAACATGATCACAAATGATAAATGCAATCTGTAATTGAAAAATATCCAAAAGTCGGCGCGAGACCCTTAACAGTAATATTTTATTTTATTGCTCAAAAGTCTAATAAACGTCGAAAACCTTGGGAAATTGCCGATTTGATCTGGAAGATTTTTGATTAAAGCAAAAGCCACCAGAAGATTTATTATTTCAAAAATATTTGCTCAAACACACATGGGAACCCACGTTATTTTTGATTTAGATCTGATACCTTTTTAACTTTTTCCTCGTCAATATTGTTTATTTGTATAACTTCTTTAATTCAAGTGAAATTTATTGCACTTAAAAAAT